>OY282644.1:19907327-20639827 GCA_958299015.1 Tetanocera ferruginea | reverse complement strand
TAAGTACATTATTTTATTCTTTTTAGGTATTTTATTATATTATTAAAAATACCTTCATAGAAAACTGTAGTTTTAAATCAAAGATGAGAACGCGTTAATGGTCTCATCTTTGGTTAGTCAATATTTGGTGAAATGAATTTATATTTTTTTCACCAAACATTGATAAGGTACAATACGAACAGTGACAGGACGTCAGTGGCTACTTTTTTATATTTTACCCGTCTCTAGCCCCCTAGGCAATGTGGTTTTGACACTTTGTAAATTTTACAAAGATTTTTTTTGCTTCTTTTTGAGATGCAGAGTGTCAGAAGCACCTTGCCAAACCAATATCAAAGAAAAAAACTGTTCTTTTTGATCTACGCCACGCAGGCGCTTGCCATATCAGAATGAATGCAATTCTTTTTTACGCAGTGGTTTTTTGTGAAACCGGTATTCATAGGCAAAGGAGGTGAAGCAAGCAGCGGGAAATGTGACATGCACATATAAGCGAAGTCGTTATATTTATGCATACAGTTCGCAAAATTTACCACACTAATGCAATCAAACACATCTCATCGGGTGTACAAATTAATTGCTATTTTTAATTGTTTGTACCTTTAATTTAAAAAAGTTAATTGCCAACGATTTATTTGTATTTTGCAATTACTTCAGGTTAGTCTAAATAAATTAATTGCAGAGTACAATTAATTATTAATTGCAATTAAAATTAATTGCAATTAATTTTTTAATCAATTAATAAATTGATTGAAATTTTTATTGATTGATGCCTAACTCTGGCTACATTAAAAGCCAGAGATACATAAATTCTTACCTTTCTTCTTTTTGCTTGGACCTTTTGTGTTAACCAAAGTTGTTACTTGCAAAACAAGTGGCTCAAGAGTCTTTTCCACCGACATAGTACGAATCTCCAAATTCTTCGGATCGCATTTCATAGCGATTTGCCCAAAATCCGACAATGTTCCCATTATGCTTTAACTGATGTTTTCCTAAGCTAATTTTAATGAAAATATTTGTAACAGTACTATAGTAGTGCCCAATATTTATCAGAAAAACTGCAAAATTTTGCAAGCTCTTGTCGTATATTTTTAAAGTTGTTTTTTATGCAATCGACTTTTTACTTTATTCAACTTGTTTTTTCCTCTAAATAGATACACACAACAAATTTAAATGTAATGAGAATTGAAACTAATTCGAAGCCAATATGTTACAGCAGTTGATTAAACTTTGTGAAATATATTTTGAGAAAGGTTTCAGCCATTTACGTATTCAGTTATTTAATCGTTTGACTCGACTTATAAATTACTTAAATAGCTTTCAAATCCACATTTAAAAACTGCACAACAATAGAAACTGTTTCTATTTTTTTTTTCCACCACTGTATGTATATGTATGTATCAAAAACATACAATCAAAGAACTCCATGTTTAACTTCTTTTTGACTTATTGCCTTATCACGCGAAATTCTGCTTAACTAACATTTCGGAGGTATTTTCTGCTTATGCTTTTATTTTGTAAATACAATTTTAGCAGTGGCTTATAATGCTTCCGATTGCCCATAGAATCATCCATTTTGGTTCAAATGTTCCATAGAACCCATTAAAGGGCCAATGACCCACCTGTGACCTCAGATAATCCCACTGCATCCGATTGGCCATAGAATCATCCATTTTGGTCCAAATGTTCCATGGAACCCATTAAAGTGCCAATGACCCACCTATGATCTCAGATAATCCCACTGCATCCGATTGGCCAGAGAATCATCCATTTTGGTCCAAATGTTCCATGGAACCCATGAAAGTGCCAATGACCCACCTATGACCTTAGATAATCCCACTGAATCCGATTGGCCATAGAATCATCCATTTTGGTCCAAATGTTCCATGGAACCCATTAAAGTGCCAATGATCCACCTATGACCTCAGATAATCCCACTGCATCCGATTGGCCATAGAATCATCCATTTTGGTCCAAATGTTCCATGGAACCCATTAAAGTGCCAATGACCCACCTATGACCTTAGATAATCCCACTGCATCCGATTGGCCATAGAATCATCCATTTTGGTTCAAATGTTCCATGGAACCCATTAAAGAGCCAATGACCCACCTGTAACCTCAGATAATCCCACTGCATCCAATTGGCCAGAGAATCATCCATTTTGGTCCAAATTTTCCATGGAACCCATGAAAGTGCCAATGACCCACCTATGACCTCAGATAATCCCACTGCATCCGATTGGCCAGAGAATCATCCATTTTGGTCCAAATGTTCCATGGAACCCATGAAAGTGCCAATGACCCACCTATGACCTTAGATAATCCCACTGCATCCGATTGGCCATAGAATCATCCATTTTGGTCCAAATGTTCCATGGAACCCATTAAAGTGCCAATGATCCACCTATGACCTCAGATAATCCCACTGCATCCGATTGGCCATAGAATCATCCATTTTGGTCCAAATGTTCCATGGAAGCCATTAAAGTGTCAATGACCCACCTATGACCTCAGATAATCCCACTGCATCCGATTGGCCATAGAATCATCCATTTTGGTCCAAATGTTCCATGGAACCCATAAAAGTGCCAATGACCCACCTGTGACCTCAGATAATCCCACTGCATCCGATTGGCCAGAGAATCATCCATTTTGGTCCAAATGTTCCATGGAACCCATTAAAGTGCCAATGACCCACCTATGACCTTAGATAATCCCACTGCATCCGATTGGCCATAGAATCATCCATTTTGGTTCAAATGTTCCATGGAACCCATTAAAGTGCCAATGACCCACCTATGACCTCAGATAATCCCACTGCATCCAATTGGCCAGAGAATCATCCATTTTGGTCCAAATGCTCCATGGAACCCATGAAAGTGCCAATGACCCACCTATGACCTTAGATAATCCCACTGCATCCGATTGGCCATAGAATCATCCATTTTGGTCCAAATGTTCCATGGAACCCATAAAAGTGCCAATGACCCACCTATGACCTCAGATAATCCCACTGCATCCGATTGGCCATAGAATCATCCATTTTGGTCCAAATGTTCCATGGAACCCATTAAAGTGCCAATGATCCACCTATGACCTCAGATAATCCCACTGCATCCGATTGGCCATAGAATCATCCATTTTGGTCCAAATGTTCCATGGAACCCATTAAAGTGCCAATGACCCACCTATGACCTTAGATAATCCCACTGCATCCGATTGGCCATAGAATCATCCATTTTGGTCCAAATGTTCCATGGAACCCATAAAAGTGCCAATGACCCACCTATGACCTCAGATAATCCCACTGCATCCGATTGGCCAGAGAATCATCCATTTTGGTCCAAATGTACCTTTAATTGTACCTTTAATTTAAAAAAGTTAATTGCCAACGATTTAATTGTATTTTGCAATTACTTCAGGTTAGTCTAAATAAATTAATTGCAGAGTACAATTAATGATGAATTGCAATTGATATTAATTGCAATTAAATCAATTGCAAATAATTGCAATTGATATTAATTGCAAATAATTGCAATTGATATTAATTGCAAATAAATCAATTGCAATTAATTGCAATTGATATTAATTGCAATTAAATCAATTGCAATTAATTTTTTAATCAACTAATTAATTGATTGAAATTTTAATTGATTGATGCCCAACACTGAAAAGATACACCGTTTGCACTTTTGTTACCCAGTGGTAAAGGAATACTTGAAATAACCATGTTTTTTTCTAATACAATGTAGCTGAGTGCCCATCGACGTCCATCTGTCAACAATTATTGAGCACAATTCAAACACTTATGACATCTACATTACACAGTAAAAGGCCAGTGGAGTACATTGGTATGATACTTACGAGTCACAAGAAAGACTCGCAAGACATAGAGAACAGTCGAAATTGAACTAGATTTTCCTCTATGAAAAAAGTTCAACTAAAATTTAAGTATAACCAATTAAAGAAAGTCTAAAGTTAGTTCAACTATGAAATACCACAAACCTACTTTTTCAATAAATAATAATAGTTTAGGAAGTGGGCGTGTCCGTCGACATATGAAGCCCATATTTTGTATACATCTTAGTTTTAATGTAACATAGGCATGCACCAACTTTAATTCTTTTAGCTCACATATAAACCTCTTTATAGAATTTTCAATAGCTAGTTTGAGTTGCAGGTGGGCGTGTCGTAGGCGGATAAAGCTCATAGTTTCCACATATCTTAGTTTTGATTTAACAAGCAGACAAGTTAAGAAACTGTAACTTAAATATTATCTATAATCCCTCTAAACTCTATATCTATTATTTATAGAGTTTTCGCTTTTGCAGTTTGTATGGGAGGTAGTTGCATCCGGGGGCGAATGATGCTCATAATTAGCACACATCTCAGTTTTGATTTAAAATTAACACACACTAAGTTTTATAGACCGTTTCAAAAGAGAATAACATTTTCGCGCATGTTTGAGAATAAGAAAATAATTTTGAGAGCGTTCTTCATTCTGATTGGTCGACATTACAAAAAAAAATTTAATATTCTCTGAGCAGAAAAATAAATAAAAAAAAAATTAATGTATATTCCTGAATTTTGTTGTTCATCGCAACTGCGCTGCGGAAGTACTGAATTTTATTTTTTGAAATCAACCAATCAAAATTGAAAAAACAGGGGGCGTTAAAAAATAATTTAGTAGCCGAAATTTCACTTCTCAATTTTTCCTCAAGAAAAGAATTTATTTTTTATGTTAGTTGTATTTGACTTCTCTCTTAAGATGCAGGTTGCTGCAGGCCGTCGGTGCAACACCGTACTTGTGCGATCATTTGTTCTGAATGTTTGCGCATTTAAATATATAGAAAAATAGTAAAAAAGACTCAAAAAAAGCATAAAGTTCAGCGAACAGTACAAAAAGAGCAGGATATTACGCTCTAAAAAATTTTCTAGCTTTAAAAATAATTTCTCACTGCGCATCGAAAAATGAAACTAAAAAATGTTCTTCTCTTTTGAAACGAGCTATATTTCTATAGCTCAATATAAACCTCTTTATAGAGTTTTCACTATTTTCTTTTGCATGAGAGGTGGGCGTTTCCGTGGGCGGATTATGACAATTTTTTTAAACATCTTATTTTTTATATGATACTAAGGCATCGCAGAGGTGGCTGAGCCACTCAGGGACTCATGGACTATGGACGACGCAGATGACGCTGGATGTTATAGCAAGCAAATGGCCCTCGTGTAGGAGCACCCAACATAATGTAACTGAAAAGTCCTCCAGATTAATCTGCATACTAGTAAACCTGTTGCCCGAATTCGAGCAATTCAATAAAAATTAATTGTTAGAAACATTATAGACGTTTAATATATGATATTCTATTCAATACGTTATAATGAATAACGATATATTGAGTCTCAATAATGATATAAAAGATCATTATCTGAATGGTTTGACTTGAAACGTTTGATCTGACACAAAATTTTTTAATGTAACTGTCAAAATACGAAGACGGACTTACACTAATATAACAACTGAGAAAAACATTATTACTATTCGATAACATCGCAGCTTAACTCTTCCAGCTATAAAAAATAACTAATGTTAAAAAAAAACGCATTAAAAAATAGATTTAAGAAATAATACTAAGATATATTTCAGAAATTAATAAAAGGTACTTACAGAACACCTACAACATCGATTTATGACACATTTAGATGAAAAAACACCAAAAAACACAAAAAAAAATTTTTTTTTGAAAACTGTTAAAATTTGACTGACTTGTTTGCTCGGAAAGTGGAATTTTTTGATTTTGGAACTGCATTTTTCGGACAATTGACATTTGAGGAATGCATAAAAGATAATTTTGGTTAAAAATTTTTAGTTTTGAAAAAAATTCAAATTCGATCAATTCACAAGCTCTTCTCAAACTAAATTTCAAATCGATAAAATAACGAATTTTTGTACAAAAATTTTATTTCTGTTTTAAAAGGTTGGGAACCCCCTGAAGTGAAATCACAATTTTTAAAAGTGGTTTGCACATATACAGCCTAAACCTGATTTAATGACATCTAAATCGATAGAATCGGTTCATTGGTCTGGGAGGAGTTGAAGTCACAAAAAAAACCTTAGCCTATTAATTATATAGATAGATAAGCATGATGATTAAAACAGATTCGTGGCTATAACTTTTAATTGGTTGTAGCTATAATGAAATTTTTTTCAAATATATTGTTTTTGAAGCTTGTTGAAGATTTAAAAATTATAAGAACAAAATTTAAAAAAAAAAAATTTCGAGCAAAAAACCATAGGGGGTAGCCTTGTTTTTTCGATGACACATAGTATTTATTAATTTTTCTGTCAAACAAAAACAAATTCGTCTTAAATAAACTATATATAATGAAAGAAAATCAAAAATGCAAATTTGAAATTTTTTTATTTTTACAACAAAAACAATTTTTAATACATTTTTTGAGGAAACATTCATTTTATTGGACTCTTTTTAAAGGCAATGATTAAAATATAAATAATAAAGTAACTGTAAAAACTTTGTTATTATTTTAAAGTCAATTAATTGCAATTAAATACAAAAAAGAAATAAATGAAATTTTTAAAAAAGTGACAGAGATATTCGCTTCCAAATACAGAACTTTAAATTTCAGAGAGTTTTTTTCTCTGTCTTGGCGTTTGATAAAAATGCACGTTAAACAACTAAAGAAAATATTAAGAAAATTCATTAAAAATACATTTGGCAAGATAATTACCGTAATTGCCAACACATTTTAAAGAAAATTAAACAAAAATTTAGAAAAACAAAAAAAAATTTGAAAACTGTTAAAATTTGACTGACTTGTTTGCTCGGAAAGTGGAATTTTTTGATTTTGGAACTGCATTTTTCGGACAATTGACATTTGAGGAATGCATAAAAGATAATTTTGGTTAAAAATTTTTAGTTTTGAAAAAAATTCAAATTCGATCAATTCACAAGCTCTTCTCAAACTAAATTTCAAATCGATAAAATAACGAATTTTTGTACAAAAATTTTATTTCTGTTTTAAAAGGTTGGGAACCCCCTGAAGTGAAATCACAATTTTTAAAAGTGGTTTGCACATATACAGCCTAAACCTGATTTAATGACATCTAAATCGATAGAATCGGTTCATTGGTCTGGGAGGAGTTGAAGTCACAAAAAAAACCTTAGCCTATTAATTATATAGATAAGCAAAACTGGCAACCGCAGAACTCCTTTTCGTCGTAGAGGAAGGTTGCTACATTACATTAGTAACACCTTTATAGTAGACACCTACCTTTCGGCTTTAGTACAAATTGCCACATGGTGAGGAGTAATGCATTTGCGAAATCAACTCTCAACAGACTGGCTTTCAGACTTCAGTGCCGCGAAATAACCGCACTGCGACCTATTCGGACTCAGCACCTATTATATTTCTCACCAACAGACTTGGATTGGCAGCAGTGATGATATCGGATAATTTTCGAGAATACTTCTTTACAAAGGCAAATAGTACTTTTTCATTGTTTCGGGTAAAAAAAAGTTGTCATCGCCACTATCAACCATGATTTCGTAAAAATATAGGCTGGTGTAGCAGTTACAAATAAACAAATGGTTGGAAATAGAAGTACTGAAGAAGATCATACTATCTGATCCAAAAAATTTCAAATCTTTGCCGCCTGACCAAAGATATTGCCAATTTTAATAAAAATGTTTGACTTTTTTTTTAAAAGTTCTTGTTCTGGGAACATTTCTCAAATCAACGGCAAATAATACGTGACTGGGCGAGAATTTTGGCAACAAGTTTATGACTTCATTTTCAAAAATGATTTTTTTTACTCTTGACAAAATTTCAAGCAAAATTCTTCAACATACCAGAGTACTTTTTGCGGCAAGAAGGTACTCGGGTACTTTTGTAAAGTCAATAGTACTCAAAAAAGTACTAATCCACTCAAAATATCATCCCTGATTTGCAGTGCAATTTCTTGGACCAATACTTCACTTGAGAGTTGTTTTCTCAAGTCCAATGGTTTTTGGAATATAATTAAATTTATCGACCAGTTTCCAGGCACTCAGCACCCAAGATTTCTACTGAGCAACCCTTCTTTTCTATCATTTCATGCAGAATTCGATCGCCATTATTGCCATATAAAAATTAATTATTTTCCGGACATGACAAGTGCCCTAGGGTTTCGCGTTTTCAAGTATTAACAGCTTACTATGACAAGGCGCCATTTTCTAGTTCTGCCATTAGCACGTTACTCATCCACCGATTCCCCAGTACTTTGTAATTTGAGGTAAAATTTAATTCACCTCCATTGGTGAGGAGCGAGACCGACCTAAAATCTCTTGCATTAAGGATATGCAAGCCTGGTTGTACTGAGACGCAACTCCACGCCAACTCGTTGTCTAGCTTGCGACATTAAGCTTACCACAGCCAGCACGAAACTCCCCGAAGGGCCAGCCCACGATAGTCCCCGGCAAAAGGGTTTCCACCTTGGAATGAGCTCCTAACAACAACCGGACATGAATTGATAGTTTTGAGCACACACGACTGGATAAGCAAGCTAATCTTAGTATGCCGGTATTTAAATAAACCTTTAGACACTCGTCGGGTATTTGCTATGACTTCGAAGATGTCTTATCTAAAATTAAACCATCTCGAGACATAAGTGCTACCAATACAGCCAGTCCTGTTGAACGCCTCGGGCATTACCAGTAAAGACTGCACAGCTGAACGCTTGTTTTAGATATTCCAAAACTAACCGCCTATCTAAATCAAATTAGAAAACTTGGCCAGCCTGCATACAACATTACCAAAATGAAGCATGCTCGACAACAAGGTTATATTATGCTCCTTGATCATACTCCTTGACAATACACCTTGAACTCCATGACCATACTCCTTTTCCAACTCTATCGTTGGAAATTTTTTTATCATCACTTATACTCGTTAGCCCATAGAGAATATCAGATTTAATTCATGCCAGTAATTATCAGTTGCTAAACCAGGTTTATTGACTATCCCCGTGCTAACAGTATGTTTTATATCATTTGCTACGGATACGCAGGTACAATAACCAGATTTTATGTCCCACTTCCATGATTTTGCATCTCAAAGCGAGGGCTCATTGCAACCTATGTTTTAAGTGACATACATAATTGAACCGTAGTCCAAATACGCATGCCACAACCCTCCTCCTTTTCACTGGCTTGGGACAGGCTAGTGGCTTACCATCATCGCCACTAGGCGGAGATAGGAAGGTTGCTACAATGTGGCAATAGTGCAGCAGTTGTAGTTAGAACCGGGTTACGTGATCTCCAGCTTATAAGCACCAAATCAAAACACTTTTTACATGCCGACAGTAAGTAGGACAATAACAATTATCCTCACAAGGAAAGGCATCTATACCTATTTAATGTCTCATTACAGTACTGATGATCTCACACTTGTGACGCTAGAAGCAATGAAGATGAGCCGATTCTGAGCACATGCTGCTACATGGCACACCACCAGACGAGTTGCATAGGCTGGAAGCAAGCGATTGTCATCGGAGCAGATATTAACACATCACACAGTGTGGGAAAGCACAGACATTAATGTTCGAGGTGAGTCCTTGCTTAACTTTATCCTTCAAACTATCTTAGACCAAGCTAACATAGCCAAGGTGCCAACATTTGTTGGTAGTACCACCTCTAACGTATTAGGCCTTACATTAACGTCGAATACTAGCACTCTTATAACAAATTTAACAGATTGGAGAATTCTTGAACAGTCTTTCTTTTCACATTACATATATGTATATTAGCTTTAATACAAGATTCAATTACACACCGGCTCAAAAGATCTTAAACCCTGAAACACAAACTGCAGCCGGCTTAGAAGAATCATTGTGACCAGGTGACTCTACTCAAGACGCATTAATACAGAATCCGACATTGAAAGGTCCCTAAGGCTCTTTCTGGCCAGCTAAGAAAAGGATACCACTCCTCTTGTAGATCCACATCATCGAAGTGGAAGGTCAAGCCACCATTGTCCTTACCTTGTCAAGCAAAGAGGCGACCTAAAATATATCTTCAAACTGTCTAAATTAGCCGTCCAAGAAGAAATATAGGGGGAATTAAAATGAAAGCTCGAACTTTTCAAAAGCAATGTTCGCCAAGCAAAAAAATTCTCATGGAAAAACTTCTGCTCCGGTATTGATGAAACTACTCTGAAGAAAAAGAAAGTTACAAGCAAACAACTTAATTTTTTAACCAGAAAAAGTGTTCAGGAGAACAAAAACTGCTCCATAGGGAATTATCCGATCCAAAAACAAAATTGTGTTGAAATAGTTCTTAAGAATCCCTCTAACTTTTAAGCCGGTGTCAGCCTTTTTTTTCTAAGAGTAATGGTTTAAGCGTAAAAAAACACTGTTTTTGTAATTTTGTTTTAAGAGTTTGAATTGAGAAAATTTATTTAAATCTTTTGTAAAGTATTAAGTATACTTTTAACAATATTCTAAAATTTTTTCATCCGAAAATAATGAATGAATAATGAAAAACAAACCGTCACATAGCTTGCCCCAGAACGTCTTAGAAAAATGGTAATTTTTCGTGTTCACTACATCTCGATCAGAAATTATCTGAAATCAAAAATCATTAAAATTTAGTCAAAGTATCATCAAGTCCTCCCACCAAAGTTCTATGATAATTTTTTTTTTTTTATTTAAAAATTTTTGGTGGCCATCTAAAGTGTAAAACGCTACTTTCCACGAAAGTTTCCGCCAGTTTTAGGGTGATATAAAAAACATAATTAAACCTTGGGGGAGGTATTTTATATATAGAAAATGTGTACCCACTTTGAAATTAATCGGTCGAATAGTTTTTAAATGGCAGTGAACACAGACTTTGACAACATAATTTGTGGGAACATCGCTTTAAAGTTTTGTGCAAGTACACTGAAAAAAAATATGAGCTTAAAATTTAGCTCAATGTGTTCAAAAAGATATGTTTTTAATTTGCCTTTTTTCATATGATTTTTAAAAACTTTAAACACATTTGCTCTTATTTTGACGAAATTTGTTACAAGCTATTTTTTAAAGACAAAATTCGTCAAGTTAGTAACATTTTTCGTTAATTTTAAAACATGTTTTATTCAGTATACGTTTGTACGTTCGAGGTACACTTACTTAAAAAGTTATATCTCCGTTAGTTTAAATCGGATCGACTTCAAATTTGGACACAATATTTTTGAGATGTTGTGCACTCATATGAAAAATAAAAAAATTGGTTAAAAAAAAAGTTAAAACTTTACCCCGCCATTAACGTATAAGTACGTACTTATTCAAATTTTATCAATTTTTTGAAAGATCAAGATCAAGACCCAGTGTGCTGACGTCTAGTACTCGACTGAAGAATAATCACAACATATAAGGTTATCCCGATATTTGACATTTTCTTCTCATGAAATGGAAAATATCCGAGATGGATACCCTTATTTGAAGAAAATAGCAAAAGAGTGACTTTTTTAAAACACAAAAGTCCCTCAGCTGCATGAATACCCTACTATTTGTTAGTACAATATATTTTAATATATTAAAATCAATACATTTTCAACCAACCATCAGATGATTTATAAAAGTTCTGCGACTCCACAGCGTCCAAGTTTGAAATATGTTCACGATTTTTTTGCTTTATAAAGGAATAATTTTTTTAGAATCTTTTATTTATGAAGCCTTTATTAGAGCTTTTCAGCGTTATTGAACGTTTATGAATAATAAATATGATAATCTTTTCATTAAGACTTCATAAGTGGCTCATAAATTTTTACAAATACAGCCGTTGGGCTCATTGTGTAATCATTACTAAAAGATGCAGCCAAAATTCCTCTATAATCCCTCATTAAATATGCGAGTTCCACATTAATCTTTGTGGATTTCCACAAATTTCTTGAAAGCTCACGGATTAACCTAATGTTACCTACCAAAACTTTATGAATTCTATATACGACGTTTGTGAAATATGCATGTTCTCGTGTTTTTTCTTTTGTGTTGCGTACATTGATGTCACGTATAATTCATGTGAGTCATGAAGTTGGTTCTGGACCAAAATTCTTCAATCGATTGATTCATAGAGATCATATCAAAATTCAAAATTATTGTGTACTTTTTGAATTCAATGTACAGTTGAATAATTATCGTGTGAACTATAACCGATTGAAAATTTTGATTTTTTAGTACTGTTTTTTTGTTTGTTTTTTTCCTAAAACTTTAAAAAATCTACTTGTTTTTAATATATGTCATTCAATTTCGAAACCTATACTTATATCTATACTTATAAAAAAACAGAGTAGTATGCTTGTGAGTTTGTCTTTGGCATTTTCGCATTGACCACGTTCCTTTATAAACAAATTTTCAAACGTTATTACTTTTTGTATTATAAGTAACTATCGGTCTTAAAGTATGTTATGATGTTTGTCATAGCCTCCATATAACATTAGTTGCTAGAATACCAACATAATCAGCAAAGTTATTCATAACTAATGGCTTAATTTATATTTTAAGTGACATAACATGCATATTTAATAACATTTTCTTAAACAATTTCTTCGACACACATACGTGTTTCTTCAATATTTTTTTTTTTAACAATAAAATATTTAAAAGCAATATATCTTCAATAACATTTCCCATATTTTAATTAGCAATTTATTCATAACAACCATTCATATTTATCAAATGAACTTCTAGGCTTTTTTTTTCTATTATTGTAAACATATTTATAGAACAATTTGAATTGTTAAGCCGACTTGAAACACACCCATTTTTTTGAAGCGGATTTCCCATGTCATAACAAGATGCGTGCTAATATTTTGATTATTATTAATGTTTTTAACGCCACTTCATAAATTTTAACAATTTTAATCATGTTTTGCAATTATGGCCAATACGAATTACTGTTTTCGCAGAATTGGCTAATAATTCTTAATGACAAAGCGTGTGCTTGAAGCAATTTTAAGTTTTTTGCGGAATTGGATTTGAGGCTGAAATTCAAAATTATATTTTAAGCTCAAAAGATTTTTTTAATTATATCAGCCTGTAGATATTCAGGAATTCAGGAATTGGAAAGAAGTGGTTATTTAACTTTTAATTATAATAAGTTGAAATGACAACGATCGATATTGAAAAGCATCAGAATTTAATGTGTGCTACAGCAAAATTGTTTGCTGGGTTGCAGGCTTGTAGTCTGCGGCTGCGCTTACATTTAAAATGCATAAAATATAATTTTGTTTTTAACAAAATTAAGCAATGCAACGTGAAGTCTTATCTGTTGGCCATCATCTTCAAAACATGACTTAATTGTCAAAGATTTAATTGTAAATGCTACGTTGTCTCACCTGTCAACATACCGGAAGTGCTGCTGCCGCGCTGGAACAGTGCTGCCAATGCAATGCATTAATATGCAGCACGTACAGCGCAACATTTTGACATATTTATATGCACAGAAATGGCTGAAATAATTATAACAACAACAATGCGAAGCAAATAACAAATTGCCACAGTGCTGGCGAATTAATTAATGTGAGTTATAGTATTATGGATATGAGTGGATTTTAAATTTATAAATGATGAATGCGTTCGCTGTTGTAACAAAAATTAAAAAAAAAAAACAATACAAAGTGCAGTCGATTCATCACAGCAATATGCAATTCAAACAACAACAACAACCACAACAATTGCATTTATTATTCATTTTCTACACGTTTAACACTCGTGACGGAATCATAGCACGCAACGCGTTACGCATGCGCTGTGAATTATTTCGATTTTATGCTTAAGTTATAAGTTATTTTCAATACAAGAAAAGCCAATTGAAATGAATTTTTTAACGCTTATTAATGGCCAGAACTTAGCGCCAACTGGTGGCTAAAAATGGCATTATGACGTGTTTGAAGTGTCTAGTGTATGGATGACAAATAGTCTGGGGAATGTCGAAGTTTTATGACGCCAGTCAGTATTAACAATGAAATGTTATAAAAATAACTTCTTTTTGATTTTCAAATGCAATGCGAATTTTACAAAATTAAAAAAAGACTTTATTAAAAACAATATATTTTGAAATTTCAACACGGAATGTGTCATAATTTTTTATAGCTTTAAGTTAAGATATTTTAACTGCTCTAGTTTTATATAGTAGACATGGGCGTGGTCACATAAAAATCAAAATCTTTCCAAATTAATCAAAAAGGCTACTTAAAATATTTAACTAGTTCTTTTGGTCAAAATTTGCTACTCACTCTATATAACTACTGTGTTAATTTCGAGTTTATTTCAAGCTTTGTTCAATATGCGGCTCATAACTTAGTAGTACTTAGTTGTTTTTGTTGTTGTTGTTTAAATTAAAGCATAGTAAAACGTTTTTGGAATTTGTGCTCCTGTTTTCTTTTTTGCGCTGTTGCGTGCACAAAATTTTTTCTATGCGAATTTGTCAAAATTTTGTGCAGTTTTTTCCTGAAAAATTTTAAAATTCCACTCAGGCAGAAATTTGTTTTTATTACTTTTTATTTGTCTAAATGTACGGCGACAATTAACACATTAAAAGGCCGCCTTTATGTCTATGGTTAACATGAAAAGGCGAGAAGAAGAAAAAAAAATAATGGGCTCCCTTCTCGAATTAAGGCAAAAAAGTAATAAAACATAGTCGAAAACATGTTTTTGCATTAAAAACTGAAGCCGACCTTATATATTTCTTATTTGCAATTTAATGTTCTACATGCGTAGAAACTAGACGAGACGAAATAATTAATTGCACGGCATTATAACGTAAAATATATGTATTATTTGCAGATTTTTTTAAGGTTATTTCCAAAAAACCCAGATGACTAAACTTTGAGTCATTTAGATATATAAGTCACAAAAGAAACTTTTTAAATTTTAAAGTTAATTTTTCTTTTTCTACGCCGCTGTTGGCAGAATTTGTAAATTATTTTATAATTTTCTTGCGTTTCAATTTTTGCTAAACGTAAAAACTTAAGTTCAACGACTTGATTGATGTTGCTCTATAGTTTTATGTCATGATTATGTTGATCATATGATAATACCTATAATTAGAGCGATTTTTCACGATTATTCAATAACATAATAACTACGTATTTCGTCGAAATAGTCCAAATTTTGAATATAATTAATATGTTGAAATTGTAAATCGTGAAAATTGTAACCAGTCGTAAGTTTTAAACAAACGGCCTAAATAACCGAACTTGACTTTCGATTTTTGCGTTTTTATTTTGCGAACATGCGTAAAAATATTGAGATCAACGACTTTTAGTTGACGCTGGGCAATTTTATGGTATGATCAAGGTCGTATCGTATGAAAAGCTTTTATTGATTTCCGATGTGATGAGAATTTGTGGTAAGCATCTTAATTAAAAATTAAATCTAAATCATCTGAATTAAAAAACAAATCGAAGATAAAATAAAAATTTATTTTTCTTAGAGAAACATACACATTTTTCATAAGTATACTTATACTCATTAACTTGTAACTAGCTTACCTACCATATTCCAAAATATTCAAAAGAGGATGAATATTTTATTTCTTTTTAAATAATACTTAAGTCTACGATGTAGTTTGCAGATGTATTCTCTAACCAAGGATTATTTTGGAAATTTAAAAACTTATTCGTGATAAATTCAAAAAATTAATCAAAATTTCATTTTAAAAAAAATTTTTAAGTTGTTATATGATGATTTTTATGACTTTTTAGATTATAAATTTTTAATAAACTACCACTCTGCCTCTTAAAGTGGTCTTTACTTTCTACAACTTAAAAATTGAAGGTTTTAAAATACATTTTTGTGAAAAAGTATTACATTTATTCAAAAAATCTTTTTTTACATTTTTAAGCATAAAAAGTTAAATAAAAATAAAGTTTGAACACTGTTGGTTCCTCCTAGCGTCACAAGAGGTCTTCTAATAGTTGATTTTACGTCATACATAATTTTCCGGAAAAACTGATAACAATAAAGCAAAATTTCATAATGGGATAACTTCATTAGAGGCCTGGTCATCGACCGAACCTAAACATATTTTCGAAAATTTGATTTTTTTTCTATTTTTTTTTTTTTTTTTTTTGCAAAATTGAGTATTTCAAAAAAATACTCAAGTTCATATTTTTAGAGGTTTAGTTTGTGTACATTTTTAAACAGAAAGATATAGAAAATATATATAGAAAAATAGACTTCGAGATTTTTTATGGATGAAATCCAAATTTATTCATACGCATTTAAAAAAACAAAAAAAAAAAAGCAAATTGGCCATTTCAGCCCTTGAAAGGACTTTGAACGAGCTTCTTAGGATCGATTGTGTTGTGTGTGTTATTAAATTTTTGCACACAATTGACCGCGAACTGGACCTACATGTTTTATGCCGACTCCGAACGGCTCATGTTCTCAAGAAGCTTTACATGGCATTATTTACTCTCTGAGGTTTGCCATTGTCTGCAGAGAGGTGGTGACCGATCAGAAAAATTTTTTATTGAAAAAACTTTTCGCCACGGCTGGGGATCGAATCCGGACTCCGAGCATGCTAAGCCACACACTTAACCTGTATGCCACGGTCACCTTCATACGCATTTACCATTACAAATTTGTGTATAGCTTTTGTTCAAGGCCGAATTTTATAAAGTGGTTTTGGGAGACTATTTTTATGATTTTATAGAAAATTTTTTATTGTAAATTCTAATTTTTATCTATGTAGATGAGGTTTAATTTTCATACAAATCGTAGTTTTTACAACCTCACTTGTAATAAAGAATCTTTCAAGAAAAGGTGTAATTTTAAATTATCCTACCATTTTTTCAAGTGGCAACATAAGATGACATTAGAATGTTATAAGCAGATTTTCAGATATGTTTCTAAAACTTGAAAATAAATAACATGTGTTTATTTGAAAACAGGATTCATTTTGGGATAAACTACAGGTAGCTCTATATTTTTATATACAAAAAATTGAATGATGAGCTTGATTTTCTTTTTTAATCAACTGTTAGTGGGTCTTTAGTATACAGTTTGCTCCAAACTGCACCAAAATGCATTTCGGAGGAAGCCAAAATTGGTTTAGACCACTCAGCATTTCTCCATTTTGTAACATTATATCTTATGCTCAAAGCTTTCTAATAACTTTTAAAAATGTTTGAAATTAATAATTCTTGGACAAAATTTTGTTATTTTTTAATGTCCGCAACTGTATGTACAAAAGTGTTCAAAAAAGTAAGAACAATACAAACTAAGTGAAGATTAAAATTGTCATATGAAATGTGTAGCGGTTCTTATTATTTTGGACACGACTGTTTATAACAATATTGTTTTTTAGACCGCGCTTATAGGTCGCGATAAAGCTGAAGCCGAAGCTGGCAGCCGCTACCGAAAAGCACTTTATGTATAATACAATAAGCTCAAAGTGCTAAGCTATAGTGCGGGCTGGCTCTAACTTTCAAGCTGCTTGTTCGAAGATTTTTAGCGATAGTATCTTTAGCCTTTACGATTTTTTCAGATATGCAATCTTCGATTCTTTCCGGTGTCGTTGATGATATGGCTGGTCGGTGGGTGACCAGCTAGAGTGTGGATAGGCGTAGTGTTGGACAGGTGCTGTGTCTCAAACTAAAACCCACATAGCACACAACTGGCACTGCCCAGACGAGTTGGAGCCGCCTCAAAAGCTCCATGTCCAAAACTCCCTCTCTAGACCATAAACTTGAGGGGTCTCTATAAGACCTTTAAAATGGAATATACGACGTTTAATGTACCAAGGATTTAAGTACCCACCACAATATAACTGCCTAATGAAAACTTAAGCAGCCTAAGATTAGTTTGAATCTGAATCTCGACAACCATCGCAAACGAAAAACGAACAAGGATTTACGGATGTGCACCTGAAATGTCTAGACTCTTTACAGAGAAGGTGCCTCTGTCCAATGGCGGAAGCCCTCGTAAAAAATAGGCTGACATCCAGGAGTTGTAACAACCGATGTATCACTTTTAACTCCATTGCATATAAAGTTCATTCCAGCGGACTGTGTGCAAGATTGAAGAAACACAGATTTTTACATCTCGAGAAAAAATAACCACGAAATCAAATCAACACTCACCATATATTTGTTGATTATAAAGCTGCGTGCGAAAGCCTGATTCGGATTGGTCCTATACGTAACAATGTCTGAGTTCGGTATACGTGCAAAGTTGATAGGACACTGCATAAACATCGTAAAGTTCAAAACTATACCAAAGAGACTACTTATAACACAGTTTTTAAAATCAAACTTTCTTCCTTTTGTTTCCTTTCCAGCCTTCTCCGTGTCCCTCTCTTTCACAATTGATGACATTATTTTTAAAGAAAAATTAAAATAGCCAGACAGATGCAGCAAAACATGCACTCTTAACATCACCAGCGTAATAACCTGCTTCCTGCAAGCAACAAGCGTGCAATTTACGCACTGGTGCTAGAAGCTGGTACAAGCTTCCATCTTCTAGCACCAGCTTCAGCGTGTAATATAGAAGCATATCGTCATATGAAATCAAAAAGCCCTAAGTTATCAAAAATTCAAAATCGACTTTTTGATTGATTATGATGCGCCGTATCAAAATACATGTTCATGCAAAATTTTACACTCCTACTACTAAAAACAACGATTTTATTTAAAAAATTAATCTGAAAAAATATGGTTTTGTTTTCAATTACGAAAGTTTCTTACTTCTCCTGCACAATTTTTCGAATGTAACTTACAGCTTTTTTTATTCATTTGACAATATAAGGACAATGCTTTTTTCTTTGATAAAGGGAAGTTTAAGATATTTTTAATTTAAAAAATTGTTTTTGTTCAAAGCTACGTAGCATTTTTTTAGATACTGTTTTTCTGATGCAACCATTAGGTTCCTTTGATTACTTCTTTTAGCTTAATTTTGAATAAATTTTCAAAATTATGTGAATTGAAGTGTTGGTGGGAGAGTACATAACTAAACAAAATAATTCTTTCAAAAAATTTTCTTCTACACCATCTTGTATACTTCTATAGCGATGAGACAAAGCGAAATGAAAAGATCGGTTATGGGTTCTTCTCAAAGGAAATACCGGTGTGTCTTGCTTGTATGCTGTCGGTTGTAGCGTTTTTCAAGCCGAAATGATGGCAAAAAGGGAACTTTATTCAAAGTTTTAATAAAATATTGTATCAAACCGAGAAATTTTCAAATTTTCCAACAGTCTGAATTTTCTACGATCAATTCATTGGAACGAGTGACTATTACTTCAAAATTAGTCAAATAGTGCCGAGCTTAATTGGAGAAATTTCTAAGTACTTTGGTACCAACCTGCCCAAGTACCTAATATGGGTAGAGTCAAATGTACTGAAATAACGAATATGCTCGCTAGAAACGGTAACTTGGTAACATCAGTGATTAAAAGCCTACTAGACATTGCCACTAACTACTCTTGTAAGATTTTCATTAACAAATTTTAAATATATCACGCCCAACATTTAATTTTATCATACGACAATAATGACGAATCAGCAACACCCATCCAACTTTATCTAGTATAATCCTCGATTGTTATCGCTCAGAACAATAAAGTTGACTAAAACGTCTAAGCGGTTCATTGAAGCATTTAACCGATTGAAAGATCCTATCCAGAACGAGCATAAAATCAAGACCTTAAAAGGGCAAAATTTAATAAAACTTTGCTTATGAATGAAACAGAAAAAATTCGTTATATGCAAAATAATTTTTTTCTTCTCTCTCTTCCTTACACTCTCCCTTCTCACCCTTCTCACCTGGTTTTTATGCCCTAATCAACGCAAAATCATAGCCTAGTCTGATGCCTTAACAAAGTGATCATCACAACGTCAATGGATACAGCTTTAAGCTCGACTCGCATGGATACATATGAAGAGAACCTTCTTTGCATGCTAAGTAGTGTGCCGGTGGTGGGCGTTATTTTGGTCTTTTTGGATGATTATTTTTTGAATTTTTTTTTAGTATTCTTTTTTTTATTTTTGCATTAATTCTGCTTTGATTTTTCGTATATAAATCTAACGACGATCGTCGAAAAGATATCATTTCTTTGGTGGAAACTTAAGTGACAAGTTTAGCTCCAGTGTTCAACGTATTTCGAAATTTTTTTTTTAATATTTTTTTTTTCTCAAATTAATATAACGCGTTATAGTCAAAAAGTGTTGAACGAGTCTTAAATATATTTACAAAAAAAAAAAATATATAACAATTTTTAAGGATAACCACACAAAAAAAATCATCAAAAAGATGAAGTTCACTGCAGCACTCGCTTTGATTGTGTTCGTGGGTTTAGTGGCCAACAGCTCGGCACTGCCAGCTAAGAAACGTATGTGTTGCGATTAGAAAAAAATTTATAATTGATTTTGAAATCAAAAAACGATTTTAAACACTGTTAGTGAAATTAATAAAGTAGTGAAAAAGAGAGTTTTCGAAGAATTCTGATCTTAAATTCTTTTCAAAAGTTTTAAAAAATAATTTAAATGTAAAAATTCTTAATTTTGTTAGAACGGGCAAATTTTCAAAACGCATGCATTTTGATTTGTTTTTGTTGCCTCTTTCTAAGAAATACTCAATACAGCAGAATTTTTTTCTCAAAGGACCTTTTTGTTATTGCGACCGTATAATTTAGAACTGTTTTTACAAATTCAGAACTAGTGTCAGCAAAAGTCAAAGTCAGCAAAATTTTAATATTTGCAACATTAGATATCTTAATATTACATTTTTGATTATTTTAAATAAAAAATAGATTCTGATATTCACGCTTACCTGAACAAACAAATTAAATAGAGTATTTAACTCATTATTTCAATTGATTCCGAATATACGGCCTTAGTAGGTATATTTAAAACAAATAACATGTGGGCGATAAGAGCCGTCAAATATACAAAATTTTCTAATATCGAATATTCGAAATCGAGTTTTTCGAAAATCATATGTTCGAATATAAAATATTCGAGTTTTTCGAATATTCATATATTCGAATTGTTCGAATAATTCGAAGGTATTGTGCAAAACATGCTCGGTACAAGCAAAATTAGATCCATCCTATGAATTTTTCATTGAACTTTTTCGAAAGTCAAATATTCAAAATTTTCTAATATCGAATATTCGAATTCGAGTTTTTCGAAAATCATATATTCGAATATCAAATATTCGAGTTTTTCGAATATTCAAGTTTTTCTTGCATCGAAAATTCGAATATTTCGAAAATAAATTGTTTCGAATATCGAATATTCGAATATTTTGGCAATTGAATAAAACACATTCGAAATTATCGAATGTTGAATATCCAAGTTCTTCTAATTTTTAATTTTCGGATACAGAAATTTTCGACTTTTTCGAATATCGAATATTTGAATTTTTCGAATATAGAATATTTTTATTTTGTTAATACTAAATACATATTCGAATTTTTGGAAAATCGAACCATCGAATTTTTCGACTGTCGAATGTTCGAAATTTCGAATAAAAAACCATTCGTAATTTTTGAATCTTGAATATTCAAATTCTTCTAATTTTTTAATATCACATTTTCAAATATATGATTTCCGAAAGTCAACTGTTCGAAATTTTTCAAGTATCGAATATATGAATTTTTCGAATATAGAATATTTGTATTATTCGAATACCAAATGCATATTCGAATTTTTCGAATATCGAATATCGAAAAATAAATGCAATTTTAAATAACTCTCAAAGGCATATAAATACAAATCCTTACACGCATCCTTAAGATTATTTTCCGAAGTTTCTCATTCGGTATACATTTGGTTCTATGAAAATTTGAACATATTTAAATATATATTAAAAACAAATATGACACTTGATGTGCAATTTATTCGAAATTTAAATTTTTAATCTTTTTAAATAATTCTTCGAATATTGAAATTTACTTTACACCAAAAAGTGTGAGTCCTTAAGGAAATCAATTTTATTAAATCAGAACTTTTTCTAAGAAAGTTTTCTCTTATCTTCTATCGGAAACTCTTTTCAAATTCTCATAAAATTGTTTTAAGTAGAATTACTAACCATTACTTTTCGTACTTTGTCCCAAGGACCACAAATCTTTGTCTTGTACTTAACTTAACTTGATCTTGATCAAGACTTATGTCTCGATCAGAACTTTATAATCTGAGGCCTGGGAAAGTGTTCAGCCCGCAAAAAAAGTGTAACCTTATATTTTTATGGGTATGCTGAATGCGGATCGTTAACCGCTTTGCAATTTTATACCACCAAAAACAATATATTCAACCCAAATATGTCATTTTAAGTGAATTCAAAATTCTTTGCCATAACAAATTCTAACATTTTGTAGTGAAAACATGTACTTTGGGTCAAAAATGGTACAGTTTTATGCTTTTGGGTAAGCTTAACCTGATTCCGAGCTTAGTTTTGACCAAACAGAAATCCAATATGGCGGTACCAAATAAATCATCTTGTCGATTTATTTGGAAATATTTTCCGTCAAATATTTTTTCTTCTGCGGTTATAAAAATAAGCTCGAAAAGCATTGCGCCAAGATTCTTGGTGCCCCTGAAACTTCAAATTTTAGGTTAGAAATCTCTGATTCGAAAATTAATGATGACGAAAGCACGATGAAGTACTGAAAAATTTGGATAATCAGGCATTATACAATATGAGCGTTATAAAAAAAATTGCCACGAAATACTGAAATAGTTTCGTTTCCCTAGTGATCTGCCTCAATTAAAGGTCCCTGAGCGATTGAAGGTCCCTGATAGCGAAATGAAGTTCAGATATTTGGGATTCAGAAAATATTTTTATAAAATATTCTTCAAAAACTTTTAAAATTAAAAAATCCGCAACATTTTTTTGACGCCTTGTTTACAAATTTGTAATACAACAAATTTTAACAATTGGAACCATTTAGTTTTAAACAAATATATCCCATTTATAC
The DNA here is from genome assembly GCA_958299015.1 of Tetanocera ferruginea. Taxonomy (NCBI): domain Eukaryota; kingdom Metazoa; phylum Arthropoda; class Insecta; order Diptera; family Sciomyzidae; genus Tetanocera; species Tetanocera ferruginea. Next base: position 20,616,873 of record OY282644.1, on the reverse strand, counting down.
TATCAGCTGAAGTTATCAATCAATTTCGAAGCCTAAGATTTCACAATTATTAACAATTTCTAAGAAATTTGGATTACCGATGCATAGTTAATTTCAAAAAACTTTATATTTAGTTATATCTGTTCAAATTAATGATTGAATCCTTAAAGAACACCATTGCAAAGATTTAGTTTTCTTCGAATTTCGGATTTTTGACCTAGACCTAGAACAATTTAGCTGTTCGAAATTTTTATTTTGTATAATTTTAACCTGGCCGCCTATTGATTGGTACCATTTTCACCAGACATTATTCCGACAATGTTTTTGGTGTTCATATGGACATTACCTTTTTTGGCATTTTGACCACCAAGTGGATTTTCTTGAGACTTATGTACTGTAAATTTTACCGACTTCCTAAATTTTGAATACCTTTGACCCACTTTTTAATATAGGATCAATTAATGCCAAACTTTTCTCCACTATCCATGTCAAAACATTGAGAGGAATGATTCTTTATGAATCCAAAATTAATAATTATCCATAGAGAATGATAAAGACTGACTAAATGAAATTTTCGATAATTTCTTTGAATATTTTTTTTTAACCTAATTGCTGTAAAGTAGTTTTTATTGCTCACTACGCTACCCTCAAGACCTGATTTTATATAAATCAAAATTATTTTGGAGCAATCCAATTCTTCCTTCCTTAATCCAGACCTTCAATTCAATTCAAAATTATTTTGGAGTATTTTTTTCCTCTATCCGCCCATGACAATCAATGTATTCAAAGGTATACAATATATTATACCCATTAAGAGTTAATAATGCTCTCTAACCTATTCTTAAAACCTGATTCTATATGAATAAAAATTATTTTTGAGTATTCCAATTCATCCTTCATTTATCCTTTGCCTATAAATCTGATTCCAGTTGAATTCAAAATTATTTCAGATCAGAAAAATTTATTTCTGTTAAAAAACTTTCTGACGGATGTGAGGATTGAACTCAGTTATACTGCTTCTTAAAAATGTACTCAGTTTCGAAAACATACTTCAAATATAGTCAGCCTTAAAAAGTTCAAGGGACTCGCCTCACTACAGTGGCCTTGCGAGGCGCCGAAGCATATTTATTAACGACCTTAACCTTAATCACTCTTTCAGGCATGGTCTATCTGGCCCAACAACAACAACCACAATGGTATGGCGCCCCACAACGTATGATGTACGTTCAATACGTTCAACCATCGCACACACATGCTCGTTCCACACAAGCTGCAGCTGCTTTGGTTGCTGGTGAATCGGTTGCCACCGGCACCTACTTGAATGGTAAGTTCACACACATCATAACCGCCTGTATTGGGGGTGAATTGGGGTAGGGTTCGTTCCCAATGCAACGATGATTTTTTGCAATTTGTTTTCTTATTTGAAGATTGTGATCATGCAGAAGCTGATATCGCTGTCGCCGGACTAGCTGCTGAGCAACATGGTGAAGATGCTTTGGGTGCTGCCGATGCTGTGCAATCTATTGCCGAAGCCTATCCCGGTGAGAATGAGCTTGAACAAGAGCTCGCCGTAGATGCCCAGGTTTCTGGTGATGCCGCTGTTGATGTAGCAGCTGATGTTGCTGTTGATGTTGAAGTTGCTGCTGGTGATGTAGCTGTCGAAGGTGCTACTGTTGAAGGTGCTGCTGTTGAAGGTGCTGCTGTTGAAGATGCTGCTGTCGAAGGTGCTGCCGTTGATGGTGCCACCGTTGAATTGGAAGTTGAGAACAACGACGCCAAGGTACCCAGAGATTTTAACTTTGATGCCGCAGCTGAGGTAGAGGCCGCTGCAGTTGAGGTACCTGCCGAAGAGCCTTTAGCTGCTCCTGCTGCACCCGCTGTTGTTGATGTTGTCGCCGAATTGCCTGCACCAGCACCTATTGCACCAGTCGCCCCAGTTGTTCCAGCCGTACCAGTTGCCAAGCCCGCCAGACGTTATCTGCCCGCCAACAAGAAGGTCTACGTTGAATTGGAGCAATCTGCCGAAGCTGATGAGGCCGAGGTACAAGATGATGATGATGAAGATGACGATGAGGTTGTCGCTGCCCCAGTGAATCCAGTGCGTGTGCCAAATGCTCGTCGCCCCACCAAGAAGGCCAGCCAAAGCGCCGGCGCTGCTAAGCCCACCAAGGCACCTTTGCCTTCAGGCTCCTTCTTCCCCATTGACTTCGGTGGCACCAGCGGTGGCGCTATTGCCATTGCCAACTCTTTCAGCACCGGTGAGGGTGGTTCAGCTACCAGTCACGCCATTGCCTACGGCTCACCCGATGCCGCACGCTCGCGTAGTCGTCCCAGCAAGATCCATTAAGGTCTATCAAAAGCTGCTGCGTTAAACTGAAGCTGTTATTTTTATAAAAGTCAAAGAAAAATATATAAAAAAAACAACAAATGCCACCTAGAAACCCGCCCACTTATTGTCGACAACCCACCCTTTGAAGCAGTCTATTAAGAAAACAAAAAATTGTTGCTACATTTTATTGATAATATTTTTTATTTTGTTTTTATTTCTATTTTGTTTTTATTTTAAACAATATAATATTTTTGTTTATATGTAGCCCAATTGTGAAAAATTTTATAAACGAAACAAAAAAAATAATAAAAATTTGTTATCCTTTAAAATATGTTGTGTGTTGACTTTATTAGCTTTAAATGGAATTGTAGGAAAGGCGACGAAAATTTAAAACTTTTGAACAGATCAAATCAACTGGGACTGAACTGCGTTATTAAACTAATACACTTGGTTCATGCTCGTCCTGCTGTCTTTGTTCATTGCAACGTGTTCAAATTCAAAAAGTGGCAGCAAACTTGAAAGCTTCTTCATCCAGACGATAGGTATGACCCAGTCCTATCTCTGAATTGTTATACACTGAACGTAGTCATTGTCGTGGTAGAGCTCATACAGCTCGTGGTTCATTTGAATGCGATAGTCGTCGCCAACTCGAGCAGGATCAAAGATTTGGTCCCATGCCTCAGCGCCATATAGAAGCACAGACATGACTATCGTCTAAGAAAGATAGAAAACAAGATATCGCAAAGAGCATAAAAAAGTTGCACAGCTCTGCGCATCTCGTCACGAAATATCAACAGCTTGATTGTGAGAGAACGAAATACAGCTGAATTGTGCATCAGATCTGTTGTGACGTAGCAACTCATGCGCATTTTGCAATCTGTTATTTATCAATCTTGACTATCGTCATGTAGAGTGACAGTTTTATCGTTCGAGAGAGGGCTCGGGAATCTAATTGCTAACTGAGCTCATAAAAGCACCTATTAGCAATTATTATTTTTCGCCTAATCTCTAGACTGACACTGTTGTTGCTGTATGGCGGTTGCTGTTTCTGTACGGCGGTGCTAAGTTATGTAAACTCTTTGACAACTTCAAAGTTATGTGTGACATGGAAGCCTACACGCCGCGCTTTCCTTTATGATGAAAGCATATATTTTGTTTTGCCCTCGTTCACAGTCAAACCCACTTTGGCTGATTCCTTTTCGAAAGCAGCGGTAACATCTTTCTTGGTTCGGCCGATAATATCGATTACATCAGCATTCGCAAGGAGTTCGACACCTTTGTAGACTATGGTACCATTGCGATGTACGCCTGCCTATCGTAGGATACCCTCCATCATGAAATTGAAGAGATCTCATGATAGGGGGTCGCCTTGTCTGAAACCTCGATCGTTATTATAGATTTCAGAGAGGTCATTTCCTACCTTGACAGAGCTGCATGTTATGCTCAACGCGATCCTGGACAGTTTTGGAAAAAAGAGATGGTGGGTGTTGATTTGATTTTCGTGATTTTTTTCCAGGATTTGGCGTAGTATAAAAATTTGGTCTATGGTGGAATTGCCAGGACGAAAGTCACACTAAAAGGTACAATCAGTGTTTTGGTTAGCGGCTTCAATCTTTCAGAAAATATGCTCGAAAGAATCTTGCATGCGATGGAAATAAAACTGATATTTCGGTAGTTGGCGCAGATTGTCTCTTTTCTTAGGTATAGGACTAACCACAATCCATCAATCACAACATGATCAATTTAGTTTCGCGTTTTTTGATCACGAATCAGTCGGTTGATCTTATTAATATCAAGGATTTTGTGGATTAGATCTAGTGCTACTAATTACCATGTTTCGTGCGGCGGCGATAAATGTAAGATCGTTGTTCGAAGTGGTCTCATGTAGGCTGAACTGACCGACAGTAAAGCCTCTCTTTCTTGAAAACTTCTCTTTCAACCTTCGCGTTGAAATCACCGAGGACTATTTTCACATGGTGGGCCGTTCAGATGAATAATCCAAAGCATCTCTCATTCATAAGCATCTCTAAAAACACTGCATACGCTGGTTACATCAGTGCGAGCTGATTATACTGAAGTGACTGATTCGCACGATTCGTGAGAGTTGGGCCGATGATATGGCTCAGATTTTTCAGACGAAGGCTGACAGACAAATACCAATGAAGTATCTCGTCAGTCATGTTTTGTGTTAATGTTTTTTAATTTTTGGTGTCTATTTTAAGCCCAAGAATAGCTATTTTAAGCCCAAGAATAGCTAGGAAAGAAGTCATTAAACCATCCAAAAGGCCATAGTTACTTATTGAAGCAGCCACGACAACAATAAGACTATATTCCAATACAACCGGAAGTACCACCTGGTTTCAAACCATCCATTAGGCACGTTACGTTTGATACCTTGGTTAAGGGACTTGGAAAGTCGATAGTTCATTGCTCCACAGCTGAATGTATGACATGGGTGACCCAACTAGGAGCCGTAGCTGAAATTATCGTAGCAGATAGTGTTATTGCAACCTAAGTCTTAACACCACATGAATTGTTGGTTAGGGTCCATGGTATACTGATGGAATCGGCAATTGCTATAAGTTATCACGGAAATTAACCTGAAAATGAAATTGAAATGTCATAGATGCATTCATTTTATAAAAAAATAATTGAGCATTGTATTTACCAATTTTTTTTTATTCGTCTAGCTGTATCCGATTGTTATCTAGAGCTTGTAGTATGTCCCAGGCCTGCCGGTGATGGTCGGCACGTTTATCAATCTTTCACTTTTCGCTAATTTTCTAATGTCCAACCCATTGAAAGCGCCTGTTTAATTTAAAAAAAAAAGAAACATTTACAAATAATTTATTTAAATTTTAATAAAGCATAACCAGCAAAAGAGAAGAATATACCTTTTCAATATTAGCATGTCTGAGTTTTGAAAAAATGTTCTTCAAATAGACTAAACCTTCATGATTAGGTTTGACGACCCTTCAGATGAATTTCTTAGTACTTATTATTGATGTATAAATAACTACAAATTTTATATTTATTCATGGATATAGATATATATATATTTTTGTGTATGCTGTAAATAATTTTAAATATATTTTCTTTTAATTTAATTAAAACAATTCGTTTCATTTAAATCATTTCCGAAATTAAAAACTGAGACTATAACAAACGGCTCTAATTTAAACGCGACTCTAATTCAACATTATAAAGTTCTACCAAAAATAAGTATTGAAAAATTGAAATTACAAATTGAAATAGAAGGAAAGTAAATATTTAGATTATATATTTTTAATTAGAAAAACTTATATTTAGTGGTGTTCTAGTTTCTACTATCGTTTATTTAATTTATACAATATAATTTTGTTTTAGTTTTAGAACTGCTTTTGTAAAACGAATTTTGCTTTTTTTTTCTAAATATATTTAGGCATCAAAAGTAGGCTAAATAACATTATATATGTATAAAATTGATTTCATTTAAGGGAAATATAAAATAAACAACTTAAGACAATCAAGTTATTTAGTTAAAACAAAAGAAAACGTTTAAAGCTTACATTGCTAACAATTGTTCTTTATAGATAGGTATGTTTTAATTTTAATTCTGTTTTTCACATATTTTCGCGGAAGAACACAAAAGAGTGTGGGCAACTGACTGCCAATGTTGGAATTGTTGAATAAATTGCCGATTCACTGCATTTGTAGGTGATATGCTTAATAATATAGCTATATATTATATATATATTATGATGCTCCCAGACAAAACAATTGCATATTTTGTACAATAATAAAATTTTTTGCATATTTAAATTGAAAATAATAAAAGCTGCTTTAATTCGAGAAAATAAAACAGAAAGCTAAATAATCTAGCACTTATTTCAACAGTTTTTTTTTTAAAAGAATGTTAACGCGCACGCTATCAGTAGCCACCGTATTTATCCTGCAGCGAGGACATGACATCATTAGCCATTGAACTCAAACGACCAGCCACCTTGGTAACGCCCTGCCGCACGCTCTCCTTAAAATCGTCCAACTCTGGCGCTTGGAAATTGGATACCGCTGTATTGTAGCCTGTATGTTGGGGGGAAAAAATGTGTCATAAAATTGCTTTATGGTTGTGCGCTATTTGTAACTATTTTACCTCTAGAACCACTGCGCTGCGCATTGGCATTGCTGCCATCACCAAAGTAATCCGACGAAGAAATGCTGTTGGAGCCTTGGAAACGCGACAAATTGGAACTGGCCTCTGCACCGCCTGACTGTTGATTGTTGCCAAAGTATTGGTCGGAGCCGAAACCTTTGGCGCTGCCGAATTTTTTTTGCGCCATGTTATCATCATCGTATGTTTGCTTGCTGACATTCGTTTTGCGTGCTGTAGCAGAGGAAAAGTTATCATAAGATTTTGAATTCGTTGCTGTTTTTGTTGCTGCGCTGGCATTTTTGACATCACCATCGCCAGCACCAGCAAACATAGATGTTATATTGGAATGTTGCGAATTAATGGGCTCAATCGTTTCGAAACCCATCATTTCCAGCTGATGTTTATCGATTTTCGAAGTTGTTGTATTGGTTATATTATTGCTGTTGTTGCCGCCGCTACTGCTGCTGCTGCTATACATAGAGAGCGAGGAGAAATCATTGAAGAAGTTCTCATTATCAAACATGGACGAAACTTTAGCTTGTGCAGTTGCGGAACTGGATTTTGGACCAGCTGTTTGTTGTATGGTCTGCATATCGCTTATGGCAGAGTGCGAAACATCGGAGCTAAAATAACAAAGCAGTTAAAAATTGTTTAATATTTTTAGCAGAGCTAAACGCACCCGCGTAAATTGAAGCCCATGCCAAGACGCTCCATTTGCTTGGCTTTCATAGGATCGATGTTCTTGAGTTTGGCCTCCTCACGATTCTTCTGCTGCGATAGATCCTGATAGGCCAAACGCACGCTGGCTACTGTTTCCTGTTCTTGTTCGGCAGTTTGAGGCTTATCGGAAAATGAGGAGGCTGCCGTATCCTTGCATTGATCAGCCAAATTGGCGCGCTCTTCAATCTCTGCAAAATTAGTTTTCACTTTAGTGGCGCCAAGACCGCCCATTTTGCGTGCACCCAACTATAAGCAAATTAGAACAAAATTAATATAAAAATTCTGCTTATGATGTTAGCTGAAACGTACGCCTGATTTTTTTGGTTGAATTTTGCGCACGCCTATAGAAGAAGTTATAGGCGCTGCGGGCAAAGCAGCATTAAGTAAATCAACGCTGGGCGCACCAGTGGCAAGTTTTTCACCTGGAGTTGGTGTTGCGGATTTGGGCGTTATATCCAACTAGTAGGAAAGAGAAACAATTTATTGTAGTTTTTTATAATTTTGATGATTTCATTTAAAAAAATTTAAAAATTATATTTTAACATGCTAACTCAAACTTTAACTTGCAACTTGCAAAACTCACCTTGTTAGCCATATTCAACTCAATGTTATTGTTCTCAAAGAGCATGTCTTTATTATTGTCATTGCCACACTGAGCAAAGAAATCTTCTTCCTCTGCAGTTTTCGACTCGTTCTCGTTACCTTCGATTTTTTCAGTTTGGTCCAAATGCAGCTGTGCGGGCATAGGGTAGGAAGGAAGTAGTAAGGCGAGCAAAATTTTGAACACATTAAAAAAACAACAATGTTAGTAAGAACGAAAACTTAACAAAACAAAAGGTAATTCAAGAAACAAACATTTTTCTTTAAGTAAAACAAAAGTAGTGTCAAGGAAAAACGCATAAATAATATAAAAATAAAGATAAGAGGTATTCGCAATGTATTGCAGCTTTTTGTGTGTTTGTGATAAATTTTTGTTATTTTTTTTTAATTTAAAACTTTAAGAAAAATGACCACCAACTCTAAATATTATTTGCCTGTTGTGAGAAAAGACAATATAATTTTGGGCACTTTTTTGGGATTTCCTATTCATATAATTCCTTTATGACTAAACTTAAAATGACTCGAAAAAATTGGTTCAGTGAAATAACGCCTACTTCAATGCGTTATTTCATTTTTTATTTTGGGCGTTATTTCACTGAACCGAAAGAAATCTTTTTCGAGACCTTCAGATAAAACGATGCTTAACTTTTACTCCTCAGGTTTTCTTTCAACTTTGTTTCTAATAAATGGCATAACGTATGAACAGCATGGTTGGGTAGGAACACATGCTGTTCTGTTTGAAGCTTTTGTCCTAATTGGGCGGTATGCTCTAGAAGGTTCGGATTTTTGCTGGCTTTGAAAGCTAACCCAATTGAACACCACAAATTTGCAAATTTATTTGCTATCTTTTAAATATGGGTAACAACCACGCTTTAAACGAAAATTTTAAGAAAATATTCGACCCTTTTGGTTTTTATACTATTAACTTTTTTCCAAAGGACCCGTATATCTATCATAGGATTAAGCGAGTTCAGAAATGTTTGCCAAGTATTTATAAATAGATGACTGCATTGCCTGTTAATAATGCGGACGTAGCCTTACTGGAGAACTCGCCAGCTGTGCTAAACAATCCTCTGGCGGCAACAAATACTTCTTCTGTTATTGTGTCACCTTGCTCCGGTCCTCCACTATGCTTAACTTCAAAGCCTTCTTCGTTACGTCATCATACTGCTGTTGATACTATGCAAGCTCTTGCGTCTGTCGTTAAGTTGACATCGCCTGCGGGCAACACTTCTGGATAATAGTATAAATCATGACGTCATCATAGGCCATTCCGCTGTTGAGATGACATCGCCTGCGGGCAACATTTCTGGAAGGCGTGATTGTGATTATAATAGTATAAATCATAACGTCATCTTAGGCCATTCCGCTGTTGAGATGGCATTGCCTGCGGGCAATATAGCTATAATGCGTGAATATATTGGTAATATGAATAATCACAACGTCATCATTGGACACAAAGATAGTGCTGATTTAATGGTTGTGCATAAAAAAACATGGCTACATTTGTCTTCGTTTCGTTCTTCTGTTACAGAAGATAACATTATTGATTATTTTGTAAAAACTTGACGTATACAGGAGCACCAATTGGAATGCTATAAATTGGTAAAAAAAAATGTTCCTGCTGCTAATCTGAAGCATGTTAATTTTAAACTTGGCGTTGAATCTTCAATGCTTGATGATGTATTTCATCCGTCACTCTGGCCAGCAGATGTGAAGATAAAGTTTTTTCGAAAAGTTCAAAATCCTCTAATAAACCCTTAGAAGAGTGTGAATCTGCCTCGAATAGCAACAACTCACATAGCATTTACATCCAAAACATTTCAGGTATGCGCACGAAATCTTCGTCAACTTTTCTTGCTTCTTCAATCCTAGATACTAATATTATAGTCTTAGTTGAAACCTGGCTCAATTCGGACTTTTTCAATGAAGAATTCTTTGATCTCAACATTTACCAAGTTTTCCGTTAAGATCGTGTTTCAATCGATAGCAAAGTACCACACCTACTACTGGAACACCTTTTATTTCCAGTTTTTATGATTTGTGTTGTAGTTGTGGTTTTTGCGGCGTCTTTGATGACTTCTGCCATTGTCGGTTTTGGTGAAAAAAAAACAAATTGGCCATTTCAGCCCTTGACAGGACTTTGACCGAGCTTCTTATGATCAATTGTGTTGTGTGTGTTATTAAATGTTTTCACACAATTCACCGAGAACTGGACCTACATGTTTTATGCTGACTCCGAACGGCTAAAGTTCATGTTCTCAAGAAGCTTTACATGGCATTATTTATTATCTGAAGTTTGCCATTGTCTGCAGAGAGGTGGTGACCGATCAGAAAAATTTTTTTATTAAAAAACTTTTCGCCGCGACTGGGGATCGAACTCGGGCTCCGAGCATACTAAACCACACACTTAACCTGCATGCCACGGTCGGTTTTGGTATGTGTTTAGCAAAAGATTGAAGTCTATGAGCATCAGGGTTACTGTTCAAAATTTACTACGCTTCGCGTGCCATACATCTATTGTTAGTTTTAAACTTTGTTTACAGCTTTGTGCTTTAAAAATGTGGGGCATGACACGTTATCGTTATTACAGTTAACACAACATTTTCTTATGAAAATGTCATGTTGCGGTAGTTATGTGTTATGGGTCCGAGGTTTTGGCAATTAACGCATCTAATATATTCTTGTACACTAACCTTTTCCCAGCCGGTTTTAAGAGACTCCGGTCGATGGGTCTAATATTTCTCACAATTTTTCTTACGCCTATTACTTAGAAAATTTCAAAGAGTCAACAAGATTATGTTATGATTTTCCTTGATGAGACTCCGAACGGCGAATCAAGTCAAAAGTAATAATTGCAGAAACGCAAGGGACTAAACTGTCCTTTTCTTTTTCTCATAATTTTTCTTACGCCTATAACTTTTTTATCGGACAAAAAATCAACAAGTTCTGTTCTGAAGTATCATGGATTTTCCTTGAAAAAATTCAACCTTGTGTTGAGTTTAAATTTGTTTGGGTTATTTTGACTGGAACACCGTCCAGTGTTGCCTTTAAAAATTTTTATGTAGCTTTCAAATACTTCGTTTTTAATAGTAATTCTACAGATTGTAGCTCGGTGATAAAATGTGGCACTCTTTTAATTTGAAACACATTGCAGCATTCGTGAGGACGGACATTTTCATCGTTGTTTTTTTCAATGACAAATATAACCAAGTAACGTGGTATAGGTTGTCATTTTGTCTGATATCCGGAAATGGAACAAATCTCTTGATCATAGACATTTTTTAAGGACTTAAGATTGCTAAGGATCAGGATCTAAGATACTAAACCTGTTGATTGAAGGGAGGACCACCCATTTATATTTAAATATTTGTATTGTACTCTGTTTAAAGTTTATTCCTTATTTTTTGATAACACGTAATTGATAACAAAAAACGCGATGAGAGAAAAGATAGCTTGCGCGGGAATTGCCTGAGCAAGACTGCATTATATAAATATGTTTTTGGTATTGTATTTGGAAAGATAAATTATACGCATTGGACCATGGAAGTGACGATAATTTGATTCAACCAATTAACAAAATTTATAGTAGGTCTAGGGAGTAGCTTATCTATTAAACAGAAATAATGTGAAATGATTATAAGAAGTCGTTTAAAAATTATTTTAGAAAGAATATGTAAACATTTCTTACTAACTGTATACTTTTTTTAACGAAGTTGTAGATTTATACAAATTATAAATATAAAGTTAATTATTTTAAAAATGCCTTTTATTTAAATAATCAACTAATTGCAAACGAGGTCAAAATGAAATATCTCAAAATTATAAAAACATCACAGGTAGTTAAAATTTTTATAGAATGTAAAATTTACATGTCAACAAATGAAGTGTTAGGCATTATAAAAAAATTTGTTGTCGGAAGTCAGCGTAAAATCGAATTAAGACGGTAGCGTTAAATAACTGTTTAGCAACAAAAACAATTTTAATTAAAAATTAATTCAAAACAAAACAAAAAAGTAAAAAAAAAACGAAAGTAAAAAAACTTCTTAATATTATGCAACAAATACACTCACCTTGTTGCCGTGCACCTTCATAGCCTGTTGCGCTAGATTAGCCAGCTTATCGCGATACAGCTGAGCAGCTCGAGAGTTATACTTCTGCTGCGCATCTGAGGTCACGCAGTTGTGTTGACGAAAGAATTGTGCAGCATTTGCATTGCCACCCAATTGCATCTGACGTAGTTGTTGCCACGTCCAGTTGGTGTCCAAATTTGTAGAGCGCACAAAAGTCAAATGCACGCCCAGACTGCGATGTACGGCAGAGCAGTCGATGCATATGAATACGCCATAAGTAACTGAAGACCAGGTGGGCGCCTTAGCAGAGCAGTCAAAGCAGGACTATAACAAGAATATAATAAATAAATAAATACAGAATTTATATTGCTTAAAAAGCCACGCTAGCAAAAACAAATGACTGATTGTTAAGAACAGCAACAAGCAAGCCGCAGTCTCTTCTACCAAAACACATTCTGAGGCGTTATTATTTTTAATATTATTAAAATAAGTAACCAACTTTTACTCCTACTCATCCTTTTTACGCTTTACTCATTCTTCTTCATCAAATTGGTTCTTTCTTTGTTCTCGGAGCATCCGAGACTGCTTCATCACTACCTACCTTGTTTGCTGGCTGTGCACGCAAGCGACTGAATACAGCTTCGATTTCTTGTTTTGTTGGTCCTGCACCGGAATTGGACATATTTAATAATTTGCACTTAATGCCTTGAACTTCTTAACTGCTTTCTTTCCTGTTTCTGTGACGTCCGTGATTCAACACTTTGTTCGAAGGCGCTTCTCGAAGGCAATTCTCGACGCTTCCTTGCTATGTAAACGCTGAAATTAACTTTATTTTTGTAAAGCCAATTAATTTCACTTTGACTTAATTAGCTGTATTTAGTTTTTAATTTTAACTAAAGAATTTTATTTAATAATTCACACTTTAATTTGCTGAATGTGTGTAGTTATTTTTTTATTCTTTATAAAAATTTTGACGTGTTGTTTCCAATCAGCTATAGCCTTCCAATATCCAGAATTCCACGTTCATGAAATTTCTTGACAGCTGTCATTCCAGACCAATGCTGCCAAGCCGTAAGCGAAGAGCATTGCCAACAGTAATATTTGCTTCATGTTGTTAAATGACTTAATTATAGCGTTTTCTTTTTTAAAATAATTTTCAATTTTTTCTGCTCTGTTGATTTTTTGAATTTTTTTTGGTTCTTTTCTCGAATAAAATTCTGACCTTTGAAATTGAATCGTATTCATTTCTCGAAAATTTGACCATAAAACTAGAAAAAATGCACAACTTCTGCCCTTTCTAATTCGACGATTCGAAAAATTCTGACCCGAAATGCTACCAACTGAATAAACAAAATAAATAATATATGTGGAAAATAGTTAACTTTATCATTGACAGTAAAAAAAAGATTGAACTCTACGGCAAACGTCAAAATTTTTGTATGAAAAAAAATAAAATATTTTTTAGCGGTAGAAAAATATTTGAATTTGAAGTTTTAAAATTTTTTTATCTCTAATTCTGTTGAAGTTTTTCAAAAAGGGTGCCAACTCGAAAACATTAAAAAAAAATTTTGCGTTTTTGTAATCTATTCTCATCAAAAAAAAAGTCCGAATTCTGTCGGTTCAGGTCAAAATGGAAAAAATTCTGCATCTTCAGAGGGCAGAATGTTTCTTTGAGAAAAGAAAACGCTAATAGAATTACATTTATAAAAGTAAAATTGAAACAAATTTGGTTTAGTTGGTTTGTTTTTTATTCGTTTATGCAACTGCAGAACTTTCTGCTGAATTGGTTTTTCGAATCGCATTGGCCATGATATAATAATTATATGGTTGCATTACAGCCGCTTAAATTCTCATTAGGGCAAACTTGCTGCTGTCAAAAATATGCAACATGTGCTGACCACATCAGCTGTATCAATTGTTGCAATAGCGATACATCGGGGAGCGATAATATCACCACGGAAGTCTCAAAAAAGTTGTCAATTTGATTAAATTTAAAGCTTTGTATCAAATACCAATTGAAACTTTGCCAACATATAAAAATTTTCTATTTTTAAATGCATTTTTATATACAAACAAATATGTTCGAATAATTCAAAAACTGAAATAAGCCCGATCTGCCTGATTTATTTGTATTTATTTCAATTTGAAATATTTAAAGGCAGCTGTTGACAACCCTTTTCTTAACCATATATAACAGTTACACAAGGAATAATAAAAATTTGTAGATACAAAAGTAAAAAAATGGATACTCCTCAGAAATAAGGTGACAAAAATCAGAGAATTTATGTTTTTATCAAAGTTTGAATAGAAATTTCTGATCAAATGTTGTCTGATCAAAAAATAATGAATTTTTCAATCAAACGTTCATGTATTTTCTTCATAAAAATTCAACTCAAACAAAAATGCAACACGATACTAAGGGAAATATGTCAAACATGGAAAAATGCATTCTCATATCCTGGGTGACTTTCTGTTAGTTACTTTTGACAACTTTCGAGCAAAAATTTATTGTTACCAAATTTTTTAAATAGAGGCGTAAGAATGCTAAAGCAGCACTACAAGATGCATCGGATAAAAAAGGACGTACTCTGAAAGTTTTTATTTTGCAACTGTTCTGAAAATCTTTTGCTGTGTTCTAACTATCAAACTTCGTTACAACAGTTTTAGACAGCGTGTAGAACCAGCTTTATATAGAGCAGTTTTCAAACACAGTTAGTGTAAACATAGTGTAAAATACTTGACTTATCTATTGTGAATGCGCATGTTTTCATAAGTTATTATGTGCCAATTTGGCACACAAAAAATTTGATGAACAGAATAGCTGTTTTGAACAAATAAAAATAATAATGCTGTGTCTGTAATTTAAGGTGGGACATAACATTCGCGGGAGAGAATACAGACCTTTTTTTAAAAGTTCATAACTTTTTACTTTTTATTATTGCAGAGAATTGAACAAATTACAAGAAAAAAATTAAAAAAAAAATATATTTTTCACTCCAACATGGTTTTATAGAATCCAAACTGGTGGCAAAGAAAAAAAGGGGGCCTCGTGGTTGCAGCGGTTATCGGTTATTGGTTATCGTATGACACGCCTTTTTTTAAATTTTTTTTTAAATTTTTTAGTGATGTTCCAAATTTGAAAGTGTTTTTTCGAAAAAAATATTGACTTTAAAATTTATAAAAAATCGAAAAAAATAAAAAGAAAGATTAAAAAAAACAAAAAAATTTCGTCAAAATATGAATCCGATAGTGCCGCAACCAAACGCGTTTAAAGTTTGAAAACAAAGAAAAAAAAAAGTTAAAATTAAAAATGCGCTCTCATTAATCCGGCTGTAACTTTTGAACTCGTAGGAATTTTTCATTACATTTCGAATTTTTTTTTAGAATCTTAAGAATATTTACTAAAATACAAAATTATAACAAAAAATTTTAAAAAACGGCCAATATCAAGTCCTTTCTTAATTCGATGCCTTACCTATCTTTCCTCTAAGACAAATAATTTTAAATTAAAGAAGCTTTAATTAAGCATTTAACGCTAATTTTATTTTAACAACTAATATAGTCACATGTTTGTACAAAATCTTAAAAATCACAACTATAAAAAAAGTGGGCATCACAATAACAAGTGTTTTACTATAAACTAGTGCTTTATTCAGCCTCTTTAATTTTTTTATGATTTCTTGTTACTTTTCGTATGCTCACACCATCTCGAATTAACACCAAACGTACAAAAGCCAAATTCAGGAGCAAAGCCTGGCCCAGAAATTCACGTCTATAATCTTTGGCCTTGTAGTACAATTCAAGTTGTTCAGGCGTAAAATACACATTGCCACGATAAATATTACGCTGATCTAACGTCTTTTCGGCAGAATCTTTAAACGAATTATCGCAGAAGGAGCGCATGAGATGTAATATAGCCCCTTCCGTGGACACTTGTTCTTTGCCAATGAATTTACAGAACAGACGCGAATGCAAAAAGTTACGCATGTAGAAAACGTTTGGTTCATATATAATATGCTGTTTGTCAGCTAAATGTGTCGCTCCTTCTTGCCGTTGTTGCTGCTGTTTCTGAAAGCTACGTAGTCGCCGTGCAGAGAGTGCAAAACTTAACATTGCTGTTATTTGAGCTTTTTCTATGTTTATATTTTTCTGCTCTGCATTGCCCGTATTGCTATCTTGAGCCTTTATGGGATTTTCGAATAGATAACAGTCAGCTGTAGGTATGTTTTGCGCCAAGTCAATGCATTGATACACCAAATTTTCTAAATGTTGCTTTTTCTCAGCGATGCGATGAAACTGCCAATCGGTCAGAAGGCAGGGAGCAATATGATCTTCCGCCTGCGCTTCGGGCAGTTCAAGACGTGTCCAACTTACACTCGATACCCCAATGTGTAGAGCTACGCAAGTGCGTATGTTGTATATCTCTCCACGACTTAATGTGGGTATTACGAATGTGTTGTTTTTGATTTGTTCTAGTGATGTTTTTATCGTGCTTGCTTTGGGCTCATTTTTCAGCAAACTGTTGCAGAATTTTTGCAAAATTTTAACATTTAGTCCCTCAATTTCCAGCAAGTCCTTTGGACTTCGTAATGGTCCATGTCTCTTCTTCCATGATTGAAGCTTGTTTATGCCTACTTTTGAAATAGAATACCTAAAAAATTGCAAAATAGATTTATGTAATGAAATGGAAAGCATTAATCTCACATCATTAGTTGCTCTAAACTGCAGTTGTTAATAATATATAAAATTCTTGCACTGTCCTCTTTGCTGTAATTTAAATACGAGTCCACAATTGGTTCCGTTTCTGTTGGCGCATGGGTCGTCAAGCCGAAATTGTGTTCTAAAGTTGTTGTTGGTAGCCATTTTTTTGCCTTTTGAAGCCTATTTCTTTTTGTTAACACACTTAAAAATTGTCTGCTCAACATTTTTAAAATATTTAAAAATATTACAGATAACTGCAGACAAATATTTTTCCGGAATTAAATGAAATGTCAAAAACAGCTGGTTTTGTATATTAAGGGTTGCCGCTTAGGTTGTTTAAAAATTAGCAGTAGCTTACTTTTTTCAATTTTAGTACAATTAAAATAATATAATAACTTGGTGGCTACACGTTCAATTTTTCTTTCAAGTTGCAACACATTCACACTTTTTTACTAATACACTCAAACTTTTCGAATATGAAAACCAACTTGATATCAATTTTTCTTTTCAAGTCGTGAGGCAACTGACGGTCAAGTCAACAGCTGATCACAGTTTTTGAACATAAATTGAGTTGTTGCCTTGACGATGGCATCTTGCAAATAAAATTGACTATCAAGTTGCGCATAGCCTACGTCATAACTATCAATTTGAATGAATTTTGACAAGCACTATGTGTGATCAACTTGAAAGCAATTTCTTTAACGTGTAGCTGCAGTGTAAGATAATATATGAGCCCAATCACATATCAATTATTTGCAAACATTTAGCAAAAGGCTCTCACAAAGTTTGATAGTTGTTAATTTTTTACTTCGTAAATGCTTAAAGAATAAATTTGCTCTTGTTTGTATGAATTTTGCTGTTGTCATTAAAGCCCAAAATATTTTGGGCGCTATTTCACTGAACCAACAGTTTTCAGATGCAAGCCCCCTAATATGATGTTGGTCTAATATATTAGGTAAAAATGATGATGACCCAAAATATAATACTTCTTCCTCAAGGGATGCCTCTGGTCTTATCTTGCAACAATATAGTCAATAATGACTCGAAGCATATCAACAAAAAAAATATTTGTTTCAGGACAATGGCATCACAGTGACCGAGTGGCAAGCTCAGTTACCGGACCTCAACCCAATCGATAATCTCTGGGTTGATACAAAGAATGATGTGCCTCTTATTAAGCGTACAATTATGGATAAATAATGTAAAACAATTAAGGCTTCCTGACATTTTAAATCCGTCAAAAGATGCTAGCAATTAATTGATTCCATGTCAAACGCTGTGCACCTGTTATTTCCAATAAAGCAATAAGTACTCAACAAAGTATTATGTATGTGTTTTTTTTATAAAAAATTTGAGCAGTTTTACTATTTTGAACGGAACTTTCCTTTAAAAAATGTATTTAATTTTTACATTAAAATTTCACGAAAAAATCGTCGCGATAAATTTTTAGTTCATTCCGACCATTCACCAACAATGCACGATGCCACTTTATAGAAAGAAAAAACGTCTGCCATCAAAATATGATGGCAAATATTTTCAACACAACAACAAAATGTATAGATATGCATTTGACTTTGACAAATTTGCAGAACTAAAATCGTTTGCAAGGGCACAACTGGTTTGACATTCAATCAGTAGTCACATTTTATCAAAACGCCACTGCAGCAATGTACAATTTAAAGGCTAGATTCAGAGCAATTAATAGCTGCGAAACACCTAGGCGAGTAATGTTTTCGCTGAACGGTTTTCTACGTAATGCCGCGATTCCATGCGATCTTTCAGTATCTTATGTTGTCACATTTTTTGTAAGAAGAAATGAGCATGCAAACCGTATCTTATAGGATATCCCCTGTGATTTAATGAGTTACTAGAAGATAGAACAAGTTTAACTTATTCAACTTTTCTTACAAAAGTGCTATAATTTTGATATACTTTTTTTGTTGTTATGGTGACATTATTGCTGTTTGTTTTCGCTGAAGCTTTGACAGTTTAAAAATTGTGTACAGTTAGTGAATATTTTATTTGAAAAACATCTTAAAATAAATTAAAATCTTCTTTAAAACAATGAATACTTCAAAAATGGGTGCAACAAGTTAAAAAGCGCAGCAATGATGATTGAAACAGGATTAACGACGTCCCAAAAAATGTGTTTTTTATTTTAAAATATTAAGAGCATATATAATGAACATTTTTTCATGCAATTGAAATTAAATAGTTATGTTGAACCTATGGCTGGTTATTAATGTAAAAACATAATAAAAATTTTTTAACATAAATAAATCTCGTTCGTCATAGCAAATGTTTTTGATATGGGATAAGATAAAATAATGAAATTCAATACAACAAATGAAAAGTGTGCTCACTGTTAACGGCAAATATTTAGTAAGGCTGTGCTCACACGTGAGTCAAATGATTGAAGAATAACGGGATTTTTTTGTGCATTTTACTCTCTCTGAAAGTATTTGACTGATGTCTGCTCACACGTGGTTGTTTGATTGAACCTCTGAAACAGACTTTTCTACATACTGTTTGCGGTTTCATTGTCTTTTGTCGTGCTGTCTGCATACAAGTTTACAAAAATGGAGAACGGCAGTGAAAATGTGTTTCTTTTAGGATTGAAATTGATTTCGTTAGGAAATCAATATACCGGATATTTTTTTCTTTGGAATGCATTTATCGAATGCATTCGTCGGTCAGCTGTCTTTCTTGCCCAGGAAATAGTAATTTTACACTTTTAATATTTTAAAAACATTACACAGCACTACATTCACAAAAATGTTCTCCTTTTTTTACTGCTGACTTTGACATCTAGCTCACTTCTTCTCCAACATGCGCCTACCTTGTTATTCTATCATGCTACTAATTAGCAGCAAAATAAAAGTTTGCAACGCTTTGACTGAATAGGCCACCCCAAACGATACTACATGTCGGATGGACCTGTCATATCGACGCACATGTAGTACCGTTCGTATGCTAAGAATGAAGTCGGATAGACATGTCCGATGAAAGAAAAAATTTTTTGACTTTTTGCTCGATCCATCCGACATGTAGTATCGTTGCGTGTCCATCCAACTTGGTGTATTTTGTCAATCAAAAACAATTTTTGAGAGAAGCACATCTCGCGTATTAATGAATTTGTTTATATATAAGGAAATCTCACGGAGACTGGAAACAAAAACTAGAAAAGTATAAACATAACATAAATAAGTATATTTTAGCGCTAAAAAATAATAAGTGCACTCGATGTTTACTCCATGAAATCTATAAAATAATGAAGTCCATCCGACATGTCCGACCGTGTAGGACCAACGACAAAAAGTTCCTTTATGTTGTTGAACTACACGTTCATCCCACTTGTAGTATCGTTTGGGGTGGCCTAATGATTCAGGTCTAGAGCGTTGTCAAAACTTTGATGGAAGCGATGATATATTCAAAGGTTATTTTCACTCTCGCAGAGAGTTAATTTTTTTAGCTGGACAAACAACCACAAATTTGAGTTCATTCAGTCATTTGATTACACAGCTATATGCCCGTAACAGGGTCTTATGTTAAATTTTTACTATTCGTGCTTAATTGTATCATAAGCTAGGAACATTATTATTGAAATGATTAATAAAAAAAGCAGTATGAATAATAATACTATACATTTTAAAATAACTCTGAAATAAAACTTAATCGTATTGGAATAGAAGTATTTCCTGCTTCCGGTCCAAGCCTTGGTTTTTGAATCTTCTTGCATTTCTCACTGTGAACGCCCCGTGACATGTAAAAAGTACCAATAAGAACTAGCAACCCTGAAACGTACTTTTCATATTTATGTTAAAAGTTTAGCTTTGAACACAACCAGAGCCAGCAGCTGTTTTCAACTGTCAATTGTTGTTGTTTACCTTTTGCGCACACTGACGTTTCGCAGAAGAAAAAACAATACGAATTGAATTCAGTTGTAGAAAAAATTGCGAAGAAAATACAAGTAATCGGACAAGAAGTGAAAAATTACTGTCTACGTGATATGCAGATAAAATCATGAGAAATATTTACTTATTAATACCAAAAATTATTTAAGTAAAACGAGAGGAAATAAGATAAAATAATCGCATAGTTTTAAGTGAAATAGCTCAACACAACAATTGAAAGAAAAACAAAACAAAAAGTGTAAAAATTCATAGAAACGAGTGCTTAAAAAGGTAAAATTCTAAAGAAATGCAGTTGGAACGCATTCTACTTCTGCACGACTGCCTCCGCCACCCCTGTGGTGAAAGTGTAACTTAAATAAATTAGTGTGAAAAGGTCAAAGTTTAAATGTAACATTCATGAGAAATTAAAAAATAAAGGCTTATGTAAAGCTTAACAAAAGAAAAATCAGCTTTTTCATAAGCACTACAATAGTTGTGAAAAAAATACTTTCTTTCTTTACATTTTTGGGCATAAAATTCACAGCAACAACAAATAAAATAAAACAATATTTAACAAAAAGAAGATCTGTATTAAAAGAAAAGGAAAGTGAAGTGAGTTTTTTTTTTGCTGGCTGCTTGAGTGTTTTGTCTCGCAAAAAGCACGAAGGCGGTTTGTTGATAAAAGTAACGAACGTGTAATAAGTGCGTAGAATAAAACGAAACGTAGATGAATATAATTTTGCAAAGTTGTGAAGGAGGATGAAGTTGCGTTGCTTTTGCTGGATGCTGCGTGTGACGTAGAGTTGCCAGCTACTTAATCAAAGTTGTTGGATGAAAACATTGAAAAAAGGAGTAGATAATTCTGTTTTTTCTTGACATAAAACGATTTCCGGCGATACGAAATTTTAAAATGTCTTCATGTTAAAAACGAACCAGATTTTTTTCAGGGACTCGAATCGGTATCAAAACTAGAATGTTGAATGGTTCTTGCAAATATGTCAGCTAATTGTTATTATTGACACCCTTTTGATTTTGAGATATCCTTTGAAAATATGGTTATATGGTCTATATTCTAGACGTTCCGCTTTGCCTTCATAAATTATAATAGAATCTTTTTCTGAAAATATCTATATGTTTTGAATATAACATTGAAACCCTTTTTTCAGATGTTGTACGGTTCAAACTAATGCTTTGTCATCTTGCCGACGGTAAACTTGGTTTAAAGTTTTGGCACCCTTCTAATAATACCAAATTCATGGTTAAGTTGACCAATTAAGCTCTCCAGACCTTTGTTAAAACCTTATATATATAAAAGATTTGCAAATGTCAGGGCGTACACACATTATAAACTTAAAACTAACTAATAATACACGGTATTAATTCTTTAAATTTTTGTCAATGGTAGCACTTAATAATCTAGCATTCCAAATTTTTCTAAGAGTTTATGTATATCAGACTTCCGCAAGAATTTCACGAAGCCTTTCTCAAAGACATACCTGTTAAATTTTATTTCCAAGGATAGGTTGCTCTAGTAAATGATAGACACTGGAATATTTAAATATTAACGAAAAGATTATAAAGGGTGTGCTAATTTGCGACTTAGTTAAGATCAAATTGAAGAACTTTGAAATATCATTGTCAGATTAAAATGACGTAAATAGGCTTAAGTTATCTCCAAAAAAAGACATCTAGAGTGCATTCCTTGAGATTCACCTGTCAGGGCCTATATTGGAAAGACAAGAAATCATTAATTCCAACATTTTGCCATCTATAAAGGAGATAAGATCTTAACATGTTATGAATATTAGAATGAAAGCCTAGAGCAGAAAATTCAAGGAGTAAAGTTTCATGACAAACTTTGTCCAATGAAGATAACATCTGTTTGTATGCCCTTGAAAAAGTTTATAATTATGAATTAATTAGTCTTCCTGATTAATTAATAGAGACTACCTAAATTTGTTCGCAAAAATATAATTTTAGATAATTTAAAATAAAAGATATGAGACATGAAATTCATTTAATATGGTTCTGTAACGAAGGACTTGGTAAGACCACAACAGCGTCACTACCAGTCTCTCGTGTGCTTTTAAAATATTTGTTAAATGTTTTAAAATATTTGTTAAATATATTAAAATAGCTAATTTTTTGAAGATGATTTCGTTTTGCCTTTATAAAATTAAAGAATACGTCTTCTCCTTTTAAAAATAGTATCGGAATCAACATTTTATTTTATAAGTTTTGAAATATCTGAAATAAATATCAATGAATTACAAAATTTTAAACAAGTTTTTAAAGTAAAGTTTAACATTCAAATATTATCATAAT
Organism: Tetanocera ferruginea; assembly: GCA_958299015.1. Lineage (NCBI taxonomy): Eukaryota > Metazoa > Arthropoda > Insecta > Diptera > Sciomyzidae > Tetanocera > Tetanocera ferruginea. Next base: position 20,594,121 of record OY282644.1, on the reverse strand, counting down.
TAACGAAGAGTATAACAATAAAAACATTCGTTTCAGTTCTATTTTATTTAATATTATATAATTATATATATCTATATTATCTAATATTAAGCGTATGAGCAAGTTTTCTCAAAAGAACGTCTTGCTAGATTTTCTCACTTTGAGTAGCAGAGAGTATTTGTGAAAACCGTGAACATTTGGCTTAGTTGAACGCTCATAGCGACCAAAGTTATGCTGAAGAACTCTATAACATTCTCTAACTGATGACTGATTTTGGTAGTAAGTTGGTAGTAGTTTAAGTGGATCAGCTTTTATATTGATGATGTAGACATTAGGCGTCATCTTACCTTCAATAATAATTAAATACAATTTTCGACACCATTTCTTGTAAAACAACCCCAGAATAAAAGTTTCCCTTAAAAAAATTAATAAAAAATATAGCGGTAGGAGTAACATCTCGATCAGTTATCCTTTTGGATGGCTATTTTCATACATACCAAATTCCATCTGGTCCGTGTATGTTTATTTTACTTTCGTCAGTCCAAATCAAGGAATATCATTGCTTCAAAGACCCAAGTTACATGAGCTTTTGCAAACGCTAGCGGCTTTGCTTTGTGTAACGTGGTATAAGTAGAGGTTTCTTGATCTTCCGCTGTGCCTTGTATCACATTTTTCTTAGCTACCGATTTACATTGATTCTTGGTTCTTGCAAACCTTATTTTGCAAATAGCACCAAACAACTTTTTTCATTGTTGTCTAACAATTATATATTTTCTATATAATAATTACAATTTAACCCTTCATTTAAACCTTCTTCGCAACGGAAATTATAAGCACTGCTTACGTTTACACTTACAAAAGAAGGTGAACGTAAGGCCACAGCTTACAATTTCCGTTGCGAAGAAGGTTTAAACGGATTATATGCACGTCGTACATCAATACAGTACGGGTGCCTTACGCTTTCATGTATACATCCTGCTTATTAAATTAAGTGCATAAGCATGGAAGCCCGATTGATTCCGATTGTCGAGAGTACATTCCCTGCACTTTATTTAAGTAAAGGGTCACGTAAGTACGTATGATGCATATCATACATTACAAAAGGAAGCTTATAGTGGCGATCGTGCCTGTGTAAAAGTAATGGGCATTTGTTATTGAAGTTTTCATGCCCCGCTAAAAAATAAGTAAAGAATAATTCATTATGTAAGGATGGATTTTCCCACTGGGAAGAGTCAGAATATATATGAAAATAGTTTACTTTCAGACATGCAAAAGTGACCTGATAGCGTTAAATGAAATAGTGTGACGTCAAAAAACTGAATATTTATTGCAAAATTTGCAGAATCGGGCTAGAGATCATGCAAAATAATATCGCAAAATAATATACTTCATAAATTGTACTAATATATATATATATACTTCATATACTTCATAAATTGAAATTGCAGCAACTTAAAATTCGTTATTTTCTATTCCATTTTCTGAACGTACTCGAAAGATTTATTCTTTAACATCGTCTTAAATATTTAAAAAAAAAACAAAACAAATATAAAAAACCCCACGACTTAAAAATATTTTTTAATATCTCATGAAGCTGGCAACCCTGTTGAACCATTGAAAAATAACAGTCTCTTGAATTCTTGTGCTAAAAAACAAAAACAATTTTTTTTCAGCACCTGCGACATTTAAATGAACGCCAAAGATATTTAAAACAACTTCCAGTTATTTCCACTTCCAACTCGAAACTCCTTCAAAATTAACCAAAAAAAAAAATAGGATATAATGAGTGCAGCCACAACCTTGACCCTACATACCGTTGCTTCGGCGGATAATCTCCAACATGCTCAATTTTACCAAAGTTCACCACAACAACAGCAGCAGAAGCACAATACTACCAGCAACAAAAACAACAACAATAGCAACACATTCTACTATCAATTTTCGTCCCTGGACACCGCTGAAGAACGAATGACCTCTAGCAGCAGTGCCGGCTATAATGCTCTCTCCAAAGCCGATGATACGCTGCTGCTGCTAGAACGCTCACAATCTACACCTGCCTCTATGTCAATGTTACTGTCCAAAAGCAGCAGCAACAGCCAAGCCACCTTCAAGCCCAAATCTACTATACTTATACAGGACAGTACAAATGGACGCATCAACACCAGCCTGACGGACAGCGAAAGTGAATATGGTATTGCGCTAAATGCAGGTTGTGCTGATGCCTCCTCTGAGCAGGATACTTTTCTGGGTGGCTCTGCCAGCGCTACCAGCAATGGTAGCTCACGCCGTAACACTGCTAACAACCGCTTATATAGCAAATCCAAAACCAAAAATATCTGCTTTCGTACGCATGCATTTATCACCCGTAATTGGTATCTCAGCTACTTGGTGCCGCTCTCCATACTGCTGGCGCTCATGTTTGTTGCTTATCTGACGCGTGACTATGCGAAGCAACTGCTGTATTGGATCGAGACGCAGAATCCTTGGGTGATCTTTGCCATTTTTTTGGTTCTATTTACTATCGTCAGCTTTCCGGTGGTGGTTGGCTATTTTGTGCTAATGATTACGAGTGGTTATCTATTTGGTTTCATCAAAGGCTTCCTAACTGTGATATTGGGCGCTAATCTGGGCATTGCTATAGCTCATGTGACGATACGAAGTCTGCGGCATCGCATACCGATGCACAAGTAAGTAGCATTTTATTTCTTTTTTATGTTTTAAGAGCAATAATAATTTCTTTTATGATTTAGTTAAAATGTTTGAATTTTTGTGATTTTGAGGTTAAGATTTCAATGTACTTTTATAAAAATTGGAATATTGAAAAAAAAGCGGAACTTGTCTTAAAGCTTTGCATATAAAAAAAGATGCAAAAAGACTGTTGCTTTTCAAACCAACAACAATCAATGACTTATGAGTTCTGTGCGTGGCAGACCAAAGACGCAGTCCAATTTTCTTGTCCCAATAGTTGAAAAAGAAAAGACATTTTACATTAGATGATAAATAATCGAATAAGTTGGAAAATTAATGAGCTTTTAACGAATTAGAAGCAAGTAAAAATATTCAAACAATTGTTGAAAGAAACGTAGTAATGTTATCACATAAAGGCCAGTCATAAATCATATTGATAATCAGATAAATACAGGCGACAATGAATTTTACAATAAAACTTGTTGCGTCAACCTCATTCAAAGCCACACATAGTCGATCAATAATAACTAAGCTCTAATTAAAAATCACAAAAAACCATTTCACTAGAACAGAATTTAATAAATCAGCTAACTAAAAGTCAACCCTAATGCCACAATTACAACAACAACCAACACAGTGAAAAGTGATTGAACACAAAAACTGAATCACCTTAATTTATAACGAGGTTGTTTGCGTTGAAATGTAGCTACTTAAAAAAACCAAACAGAAATTGTAAAGAAAACAAATAAATTGTAAGGTTTCACAAGCTGTAAGAACGAGTAAAGTAGCTAGTTACTGTTAGAAAAAAAAAATTTAATTGAAAACCGTTGCAATATTGACTGACGTTACGCAGGTGGTCTTAATACTTTAATTTTCGTTAAGTATTGAAACAACTTTTTAATGTTGAACTGTGTCATTTTGTTTCAACGGTAAAAAACATGGTTTAAATTTAAGTTCGTTCGAAAATATAACGTCGACGATAAAATGTCTGAAAAAAAATAAAAAATACCACAATAAAACTGATACAAAAATAAAATATTCAGCAACTACAAACAATTGCAATCAATTTAAAAGGAATTTTTAATGCCATTTAGAATCAATTAAGTTAATTTGTCTTTGCTTGCTATAACACAAATTTTTATCGTTAAATTTTATTTAAATTGTCGTTTAGCAACAGTACAAAAATATATGCGTGCATAATGCTGAAAGTCAGGCTGGCAGCTGAGGGGCAGAAAAAAGTATAACATTGACTGCATTTTATATATATTTACTAGAAAACCTTTTGGCTAAAATCAATGATTCAGTTATCAGCCAGCATTATAGTACTTGTTTAAGTAAACTTGAGCACTACATAAGAACTTTTCACAAAGCTTTATGATAATCAACGGTACTTATGTATATAATATTCGAAAATAACTTTTGAAACTATACAGCAAAAAAATTTCTTTTGTTTCAATTCGCTGTATTCACTAAAGAAGTTTCAATTCAAAAATCACTATAAACAAAAATTTTGTATCAACTATATTTACTCTGTTATTGTTTTTGTTTTGCAAAACAAAAAATTATTAAATATTGATATAAATATGTCAATAGCTGCACTTGATGTAAGCTTTTGTTAATGTAATATTTCTTCATATATAAATAAACAGAAGTCAAGTGCAAACAAAAGTATGCCTTTATTTGCCTTACTTATCAGCAACTGTTAATCTGCTTCAATTGTTTTAATGCAATAAATACACTGTGGAAAAATTGCAGACAAAAATAATAAATTTAATTACATCAACAGGTTCCAAGTCCAATGCACTCATAGATTGCATAAGTAATTATGGCTGAACTGCGTCGCATAGTCAGATAAGTCTAAATTTTATGGTTGCTCGTGAAAAACTAATCACTTCAACAGTTTTTAATGAGTTTACAATAAAGTTCTTTAAAAAAAAAAACAAAAAATAGATAAATTCTGCCAACAACCTAATTGGATGTCCTCTAATCATTACGCAAAAATGCATATAATTAATTATGTTGCATTCCAAGTATCATCAGGTTGTCCAAAAGCTGTTCTTACCAATGTATATGCGATCTTTTACGTCTGCCTTGACCGCCGCTAGGTACCGAATCGAATAAATTTTTCCTTTCATTCTTTCGACATGTCCCGCCGCTCGATTTTTATACGCTTGGCTATATCGATGGCGGCATATAGCTCATGCAGCTTGTGATTTCATCGTATTCGGTACTTCCCATTGACGCAGATTGGACCATAGATATTGCGAAAAATTTTTCTCTCGGACGCTTATAAAGTGCTTTCATCGCTGCTGCTCAACGTTCAGGTTTGTGATGCCCATAATAGTGCGGGCATGATTATTGACTTATAGAGCGCAAGTTTTGTTCGTCGAGATAAAGCTCTGCTTCTCAATTTCCTGCTGAGCCCAAAGTTACACCTGTTGGCAAGAGTTATCCTTCGTTTAATCTCAATACTGATATCGTTGGAGGAGTTAATGCTAGATCCCAGGTAAACAAAGTCCTTCACTACCTCAAAGGAGGTGTTGTCAACAGTGACGTGGTTTCCAAGACGCTGGGACTGTTTGTTTGTTGACACAAGATACTTCGTTTTATCTGCGTTCACTGCAAGACCCATTCGACTCGACTCTTTTTCTAGCCTGGAGAATGCTGCACTGACTTCGTGCGTATTTTGCCCAATGATGTCAATATTATCAGCATACGTCAGCAGCATAACACTCTTATAGAAAATTGTACCGCTGCGTTTCAGGTCAGCAGTACGGATGATCTTCTCCATAACTATATTAAAAAAATCGCCCGATAATCATCTTGACTGAAACCTCTCTTGGTAGCGAACCGAGGGGAGAGGTCCTTCCCGATTTTCGCTGCTCTGCTTGTGTTGTTCAGTGTCTTCCTGCATAGATGTATTAACTTTGCAGGAATACCATATTCAGACATGGTGAAATATAGATGATTCCGTAATTAGACTGTCGAAGACGGCTTTGCAATCGACAAAAAGATGGTGTGTCTATTTGTTTTTCGTGGTTTTTTTTTCCAAAATTTGTCGGAGCGTAAAGATCTGGTCGATGTTGGACTTGGACTAAGGTGCAAACAGTTAGTTAACGATGGGCTTCAGTCTTTCACACAATACGCTCGACAGGACCTTATATGTGATATTAAGAAGGCTAATCCCACGGTAGTTGGCGCAAATGGTAAGATCGCGTTTCTTGTGAATTGGGCAAAGCACACTGAGGTTCCGATCATCTGGAACACATTCTTGCGACCATATTGTGGAATGAAGCTTCTGAATTCATTTAAAAAATCTTCGTCTCCGTTCTTAAACAACTCAGCCGGTAGGCCATCGGCTCCTGCGGCTTTGTTCTCTTTAAGCCAAGCTATAGCTGTTAAGACCTCGTTTTAGTCGGGCAGTTGAGCAAAACATGCAGCTTCGTTAAGGTAGGAAATTACCTCTCCGAAACCTTTAATACCGAACGAGGCTTCAGACAAGGCGACCCGCTATCATGCTATCTCTTCAATTTCATCATGGAGGGGATCATACGAAAGCCAGGTGTTCATCGAAATAGTACCATTTTCTTCAAAAGTGTCCACATCCTTGCGTATGCTGATAATATCGATATTATCGGCAGAACCAAGAGAGATGTAACTGCTGCTTTCGACGCTTTCGTAAAGAAATCGGCGAAAGTGGGTTTGAGGGTGAACGCGAGCAAAACAAAGTATATGTTGTCTGCCAATAGGAAAGCGCGGCGTCTAGGCTCCCATGTTTGAAGTTATTAACTTTGAAGTTATCAAGGAGTTAACATACCTTGGCACTGCCGTAAACAGCAACAACAATGTCAGCTTGGAGATAAAGCGAAGAATGACAATTGCTTATAGGTGCTACTACGAGCTAAGTAAGCAATTAGGTTCCAGAGCCCTCTCTTGAGCGCCAAAATTAACACTCTACAAGACGCTCATCATACCTGTGCTTCTCTATGGCGCTGAGGCATGGGTGGTATAGCAAACAGATGCAGACGCTCTTGAGGTGTTCGAGAGGGAAGTTCTTCGTAAAATCGTTGGTCCTGTTTGAGTTGGCGATGACTTTCGCATTCGAATGAACCACGAACTGTACGAGCTCCACGACGACATTGACTTAGTCCAGCGTATAACAATTCAGCGACTACGTTGGCTGGGTCATGTCTTTCGTAAGGATGAAGAAGCTCCAGCGAAAAAGGTGTTTTGTTTGAGGCGAAAGCCGAGAGTCGATCATCTCTATTGATTGTTTGTATTGTTTTCAGCATCGCCAATAGAGATGACTAGAGTTATGTTATGTCCTCTCCTTAACATCAGTGTACTCTGGGTATCTGTGAATAGATTCCCATTTTCATCCTTGCAGGAAGAGGGTCCGGTATTAAAACCATCGACCAGGCTTGTTATCTTTTCGAAATATTTTCGAGTCACATTCCTCTCGCCATGCATCTCAATTTTCTCGCACTCATGCATTTCTGCCTATCATTTTTTTCGCATGAAAAGGCGCCAGTCTCTTCCTTCCTCTTCTCTCGGTATCGCTCCATAACAGCACGCGTTACAGCAGACTCCAGGGTGGCTTTGTAGGTGGTGTCCTTCCCTGCAATGGCGTCGCGACACATCTGGTCGTGCCACTGGTTTCGGTGAGGGCGGTGGTAACTGATCACCTCTTCGGCCGCCGTACTCATAGAGTGGGATATGTACGCCCACTTTGCTGATATATCGTCGATCGGAGGAGTGCTCTCTTCAAGCAGGAGTGAGAGTCGAGTAGCGAAGGCTTCGGCTGTCCGTTTTGACTGCAGCTTGTCGAAGCCTAGTTTTCTCTATGTAGGATTGCAAGCATTCTTAGCTGCGCACAGACAAGTGCGGTTCTTGGCTACGACAAGATAATGATCTAAGTCTATATTGGCACCATGGATCGTGCGTTCGTCTAGTACACGGGAAGAGTGTCTTTCAACAATCAAAACGTAATCAATTTGGTTGGAGTACAAATTTTGTTTCGTCATCTTTTTCTTCTGTCGAAGCGTGCGCACATATTAAGGTAATGTTAAAAAATTTAGCTTAGAAGCGGATTATGGCAAGTAGCTTGTTCACGGGAGTGAATCGCAGGACATAATGCCGTATTTTCTTGCCAACTACAAAATTCGCATCCAAAATCGTGCTTCTCCTCGTAGCCGCTTGCCGTAAGCAACCTTGTCCCTTCCATCACATTTCTTGGATTGCAGTGATTTCAAAATCATATCTTTCCAAGATGTAAAATTTAGGTGCAAAAATGTAATGTTTGTGTAACAGATTAATGCAGACAATTGTTTACTCTCAAACATTACGTTCTTGTTAGAGAACGTTCATTTAGAGCGAGAGAGTTAAGTTTGTAGAAAAAATATGTGCAAATAGAGAATAAAAGCGGTTTTATTCTGCAGAGTCTCAAGAGCTATCAATGGGATGCCAACATAATTTGTTTGGTAAAACGTTATAAATTTTCTGCGTGTAGAAAATTGATGGATATAATCGTGTCTACAGACAGACGTACATGACTAAATCAAATCAGATGGTGTTGCTGATTAAGAATATATTCCTTCCTATAATATTAAATTGTAATAATATATACATAAATAGTTAAATGCTTCGCACATACTTAGTTCGAAAAATCCTTCACACATTGAAAGAGTTATATAACTGAAAACATGTGTGTCAACAAGTTCATTCATTGTTTGCTTTGAAAACAATAGATGTTGTTTTGACTTCACCTGTTTTTGTTTTACTGTCACTGTGCTATTGATATTAAAGAGGGCGTATGTTTGAACACATTTTTTTTCTTTCAATAAGCAATGCGAGGTGTGAAGTGGTGTGAGTTAAAATGTCAAAAACAAAAACTCAATTGTAGCGAACACGTTGAAAGTTAATTGAATATGTGGCACGCAACTTTTGACGCTATGTCGAGCAAGTTAACACGCAGGTTAAAATAAAAACCATTTAATAATTTATGCTTTGATTAAGTAGTTTCGAGCTTTCATTCACTGTCACTATCATTGTAACTTGACAACTTCAAACAATGAAGGCAAAACAGCCCATCCTCATATTGTTCCCTAACTACTAAAATAATGAATGAATTGAGTGTGTTCTATTGAGGTGTTCGTCGCATGGCGTTTGTGTTTCCCCATTTTTTTTATTTTTGTTGTTGTTGTTGTTGTTGTTGTTGTTGTAATAAATATACAATATATTGAATGTGCTTGAAGTGTATCACATTGCTTGTTGACCTAAATTTGGTGTTTTTTCTTTCTTTTTTGTACTCAGTTTGCACTGTCTGCCCTGGGGTTTTCTTTGTTTGTCAAGAGATAAGATTTTGTAAAAATAACACAGAATACTTTTAATTTCAACATTAGCAAAAATGGTTTTCGTTTTTTTTTTTTTTTTGCAAAATACCAACAAAAGCAACAGTCTTAATTATCAGTTGGTTTTAATCATCTACGCCTCGGGGTTCACCATGAGTCAAGTTCATTTTGTGACTAGGAAGATATGTGTTAACACTATCATTTTACGTATTTTCCGGTATTAATGACGTTTTTTTTATTTCAACGCATACGTAGACGTTGCAAGTTTTAAATGATCATTTAAGACACTGCCTTTTTTTTAAATGGTTCTTTACACGGTTAAAAATCTTGGAGTAAATTTTAAACTTTTTTGGATTACATATAGGACACGACCAAAAAAAGATTACTTTTTAATCCAATGAAAAGTTTTAAATTTTCCAATCCAAAAAGGATTTTTTTTTAATCCGCAAAAAGTTTAAAATTTTTTAATCCAAAAAGGAATAATTTTTAATCCACAGAAAGTTTAAAATATTATAATCCAAAAAGGATTAGATTTTAGCCCAAAAAAACTTTAAATTATTGTAATCCGAAAAGGATTATTTTTTAATCCACAAAGGTTTAACATTTTCTAAACTGTATTAGGCGGTATGTGACAGGGCAACGTCTGCGCTGGAATACTAATGCTCCTATAATTTTGGAGAAAAACATTGCTGGTCAAAACAGATATTAGATCCAACGTCAGCATTAAATTATTCGTACAATGCATATACATAATGCTTACACATTTTTAAGTTGAAATTCATTCAATTCATTCAATTCATTCATTAAATTAATTTGACGTAAATAGGGTTTTTCACTCTCAACATGTACTGATTATCAATGGTTTTCCGTTTTGACTCAGCTAAATGTAAATAAATAATCCAAGCATTGAGCAATAATTCAACTCTTAAGGAATGAGTATGTTATACAAAACCTTATAGAGGTATATAATAAAGTTCTTATATTGCCATGAACTTCACTATTTATACGTTAAGGGTATTCATGCAAATAGGCAATGCCTTTTAAGTGGTATAAGCCGTATAAGTTTATCAGCCTTATAAAGGAACTGCATGGAGAACCGTTTGCACAAACGAGACATATTTGCTCTACGATTTAAGGTTGGAAAAAATATTACAACACTGGTTTTCATGTAAGCATGTTCATTGACGTAACATTTTTCCGTTTCGTTCCTTTTCGTTTTGTTTCGTAAGTGAGCATCAGCCTTTAGGGGAGCAATCGATCTGACAAACTTATACCAGCAATCAGCTGTTTATAGGCATGCTGAAAGTTGACTGTTAAAAGTTAACAGCTGACATATCTCTGCAAATGCACAATCGATTTAGGGGACTTTCACACAATCTGCCTGATTAAAATAACTAATTGCCCAAGATATTAGATTGCTGCCTTGCATGAATACCCTTATTATGTATTATAAAACACTGTTTAATGTTATAACATGTTATAATGTTAATGTTATTTGGTTTAGATTTCATTAAAAATTTTGTTTCATTTGTTTTATAAATTTTAATAAACTTAATTTAATAAACTTCATATAACATAACATAAACACTATTTCCTGAAAATATTACTTTAATGTAAATTTGTAGTCCAAAAATAGTCTTAAACTTAAACTTTTTCGGATTAAAAACAATTAAACTAATGTATGGAATAGAAAATAGTACTTTTTGGATTAAAAATTCCTTTAAACCAAAGTTTGGATTAAAAACTAGTCCAAAATTTTTAACCGTGTAAGTCTATTATTTACTTTTACTTTTTATTATCTTCGAAAGATAAGATTGAGTTTATAAAAAATAGGCTTAAATGTTGAATATTTTAAGCACTTTGGGTTATAAAGTAGATAACACTGTAACGTAACTGTGTTATAATTAGCTTTTCTATTGGTTATAAATTTGATTTTGCTTCTGAAACTTTGAAGGCTAGGCACAAATGGTCGATTGATATAAAAGAGGGCGTTAATAAATAAGACATCAATAAATATGGCCAATTTTTATTATGTGTCAATATTTTTTTTTTTTAGTATTCTAACAATAATTAGGAATACCTAAACCTTCTTACGAGGTATCTTTTGTCTGAATATCTTACTATTTTTTTCTAGAAAAAGTATTTTTATTTATTAGTATTCTACCAATAACACTGTGCGACAATTACAGGCCCAATTGGAATAACCTCAAATATCGCAATGGTTTATAGTAGTACATGGTCTATATATTATGCCCTCATACTCAGTTTTATCGGATTAGGTAAAATAAGAGAGAAATTCAAGGTCAAATTTCACTTTAAAGTCACAAATTTTTTCTGATAACTCTTAAACTAAATTCAAATCCTGTGTAGTAACTGTCTCTAAGTATTTGCAATGGATGGTTCTTAACATTTTGAGATCATATTTTGCTCAAAAGGTTACGTAAGGAGGTTAATTGTTTCTTCGAAAAAAGGACTTTTTTAAAATAAAAAGAAATTTTCAATAGTTCAGTTACTTTGTATTTGTCTTTAAAAATAATTAGATTTTACTGAATTTTTGCATACACCTTAAGTAAAGTAAAATAATCCACCTCAGAAAAGATCACAACAATTACATGTGCGCATCCAAAGATATTCGGATTCAAAGATTACCAATGATGGTAACTTCGTTAATGTAATCCCTAGAGTAAAATCATTCAGATGAAAATTAAAGACCCAACAATTTTCTACAAAACTGTTCTTAACATCTTTACCGAAAGAATTACCGTTTTAAAGATATGAGCGTAAATATGTAATTTCAACATATATGAAAAAATAAAACGGTTAAAATAAAAATTATTTTTATTTCTATTTCTTCCCAAGATCAAAATTTTTTTTTTGAGTATGAGGGAATAATATGTAGACCATGCACTACTAGAATCCATTGAGATATTTGAAGTTATTTTTTCGTGTCGCACTGTGTAATCAGGAATATCTAAACCTTTTTACGAGGTATCTTTTGTCTGAATATCCTACTTCTTTTTTCTAGAAACCTGATAAGGCCTTACGTTTATGAAAAACTCATAAACTTTTCAGATGGGATCAAGAGTTTTGTAATTACTTTTGACAAGCTCCTCCTCTGGAATACTTACTTGAAAAACAATCTAGCCAAAGCGACAAGTACTAGTACTTGATATGCTTTTCAAGACCAACAGGCCAAAAAAGGCGTTTCTAGTGACAGATTTTCAGAGTACACCGATGTTATGGAGAGAACACTTCTTTAGATTTCTAAATGGCAATGTTGACGACAATCCCGCCAATAAAGATGGTATTTCGGAAACCCCAGTAATGGATGAGAGCGTTCAAGTTCCGCTGCCAGACTGTAACGAGGTTTTAACAGCTATAGCTCGACTTAAAAACAACAAATCCGCAAGAGCCAAATGCCTATCGGCTACATATCAGTAAATTTTCGAGTTTGATAGATATATTTAATATGTATCTTCGAAGATTACTCTTTCCTAAAAAACCCCGATAGAATACTGCCAAACTTAAACTTCATAAAGTTAGTACAAATAAACAAATATGGCTAAACGATGAATAAAGTCAAAAACAGAAAAATAGGTTCAGTGTGTTGAAGTCCCCCATGATAGAATAATTTTACCAGGTAGTGTTGACAAATGTTGATTCTCTCAGCTACAAGTAAACGAACTCTTGTCAAAAACAGCTGTTCGTTGTTATATTCGTTGGCCATATTCAGCTGCGTCAACTGTTGTGACAGCAACACATCAGGGAGCGCTATTATCGATATTGAAGTTTCAGAAAAATTGTCAAGTTTATGAAATATCAAGCTTTGTATCAAATACGAATGGAAATTTTACCGACAAATTTAAAATTTTCTATTTTTAAATGCATTTTAATGAGCAACTTCATATTTATGTGCACCAAATTTTGACTAAGCAGTTGGCAACTGTTGGGTACGCTGAATGTGACCAGTGAAAATTAATTGTATGCAATGACGGATTTTGAGCGCTCTCTTTCTTGTTATATTTTTTGACAAAAGTCCGTTTCCAACAGAAACGTCAATACTACCTTGGAGTAATTATATCATGGTAGTCCCCATAACCAAAAAAGTTCTCCCAACTGTCTATGCTACAAGCTGAAATATATGGCAATGAATTATATGTTCGGTTATATCTACATTCATCTTTCAGGCAAAAAAAACAAGTGGCAGAAATGCGCGAAAATTGAGATGCATGGCGACAATAAGGAGACTGGAAAATTTTTCGAAAAGAAAAGACAGCTAGCCGATGGTTTTAAGACCGGAGCCTCTTCCTGCAAGAATGAAAATGGGAATCTAGTGACAGATATCCAGAGTACACTGGATGTTATGGAGAGAACATTTCTTTAGACTTCTAAAATAAAACGCTGACAACAATCTCGCTAATAGAGATGATATCCCGGGCCCTCCAATTATTAAATGACAGCGTTCAAGTTCCGCTGCCCGACTATAACGAGGTTTTAACAGCTATAGCTCAGTTTAAAAACAACAAAGCCGCAGGAAGCCGATGGTCTACCGGCTGAGCTGTTTAAGATCGGAGGCGAAGCTCCGTTTAAATGCATTCACAACGAACCTCTGTGTGCTCTGCCTCATACACAAGAAAGGTGATCCTACCATTTGCGCCAACAACCGTAGGATAAGCCTTCTTAATATTGCATATAAGATCCTACCGAGCGTATTGTGTGAAAGACTGAAGCCCATCGTAAACTGATTGGACCTTATCAGTGTCCCCTTCGACCTGGAAAGTCCATTATCGATCAGATCTTTACGCGCCGACAAATTTTGGAAAAGATCCTTGACAAACAAATCAACACACACCATCTTTTTGTCGATTTCAAAGCCACCTTCGACAGTTCAATAAGGAATCACCTGTATACCACCATGTCTTGATTTGGTATTCCTGTGAAGCTAATACGTCATTTGCACAATGACACTGAACAATACCAGCAGCGCAGTGAAAATCGGGAAGAACTTCTCCCCTCCGTTCAATATCAAGCGAGGTTTCAGATATGGATAAGATCATCCGAGCTGCTGACCTGAGACGCAGTGACACAATTTTCTATAAGAGTGTTATGCTAATGATATTGACATCATTGGCCGTGATACGTGCGAAGTCAGTGTAGCATTCTCTAGGCTAGAAAAAGAGTAGAATCGAATGGGTCTTGCAGTGAACGCAGATAACACAAAATATCTTGTGTCAACAAACAAATAGTGCCAGTGACTTGGAAACCTGACCACTGTTGACAACACCGCCTTTGAGGTTGGAAGGACTTTGTTTACTTTATTTGGGCTCCACCATTAATTTCTCAAATGTTATCAGTATTGAGATTAAGTGTTACCTCTAAAGCAACATACTTGGTACCGAAATAAAGTTTAAATATTGCAGATTAAAAAAAAATACTCATTAGTAAAATAAAAGAGCTATTGCGAAGATGTCGTCTCAACAAAAGAAAAGCGGAAAGCAATTATTTGCAAATACCTGGAAAATCCAAACACCTTATAGAAATAGATCGCTAAGGAAGTTGGCGTGTGCGTGAAAACTGTCGGAAAGACCATAAAACGTTACGTCAGCTTACCCCTTTATCAAAAACGCCAGACTCAGGAAGAAAAAGTGGTCCAGCGAACCAAGCGGTGGCCCAGAACGTTAAGCGGTTGTTAACTCAGAATCCAAGCACTTCAGTTCGTGATATGGCAGCAAAAGCGGGAACATCGAAGTCAAGTGTTCAACGGATTAAAAAATTTTACAACTTAAGGAGTTATAAAGTACAAAAAGTACCTGATAGGTCAAAACAAGAGGACGCCGAAGCAAAGAGGAAGGCTAGAAAACTGTATCGCGATTGCCTGCCAAAATTTGATTGCGTGATCATGGACGATGAAACGTACTGCAAAGCGGATTTCAAGCAGTTACCCGGACACGGATATTATACTGCGGTTAGGAGGGGTGGAGCTTCCTCTAAATTTACCACCGAAAAACATACCAAATTTCCAAGGAAATACATGGTGTATACAATTTGTGACAGATCGCACAATCAACACCGAAATGTATATCAGAGAGTGTCTGGAGCAGCGTTTGTTGCCTTTTATACGTCAGCACCAAGGTTCAGTACTATTTTGGACTGACGTAGTAACATGTCACTACGCCCAGAGAACGATGGATTCTTACCAAACCAATAATGTCACTGTGGTACCAAGAGAAGCCAATTCTCCGAATTGCCCCAAACTTCGTCCAATCGAAAAAATATTGGGCTTTAATGAAAAGAAATCTTAAGAAGAGCAAACAAACTGCGAAAACATCGAAATATTTCGACGTAAATGGCGTCGGGCATACACTAAGGTCAACGAAAGGTCGGTAAAAAACCTAATGGAGGACCTTAATCAAAAAGTGCATAGTTGTTTTAAGTGTATTTTTTTTCAGTGTTAATAAAATTTTCGTTTATTTTGTAATGTTTACTTAATAATAAACAGAAAAATTTTTTAAAAAAACATCATTGGTTTTCTTGCAATAAAAAAAAAAAAACAAAAGGATAGTTATTTCTGGGACAGTCTTTAAGTCAATAATCATGCCCGTCCTACTTATCGGCTTAACGATTTAAGGGAGCATTAAATCTAGTCGACAGATCTTGATGCAATTTAATACATAAGTATATGTATTGTGGGTCGTTAATAACGGAAATTAACTCAAGATATTTCCAGGGCTTCAACCCTCAATATCCTTACTATGAGGCTGTATTGCCAAACAATTGCAATTCAAAATCGTCTCATTCAGGGATTTAAAAGACGTCACCCACTTTACGAAATTCGTGAATCACATGTGAATATACAAGAGAAATAGGCAGCAAGAATAGTTCATAAACTTTATGAGTTTAGTGACTGAAATTCATGTTATTCATGTACAAATACAATGGCAGTAAGAATAGTTCATAAGATAAGAGTCAGAAATGCATGAAACTCATTTCGTTATACAATGGAAGCGTTAACAACTTTATGCATTTAATAACCAAAATTCATACATTCTATGTACATTAAGATGAGTCGATTTTCAGACAAAAAAAAATTATAACTAGCTTAAAATATTCCTTGGCTCATTTTTATAATCTCCATGAAACATTTTCGCGATGCATTATTACTCAGGCATTAGGTTAGGCTAGGTTAGAAGGGTCGTGCACCTATGAGGTGCTTCCGAGAGGGCCTTTTGGTCTATTACGAATACCACATTTTATTATTTTTAAACCATTTAGGTTGTGGTACCTAATAAACCATGTTCCCTTTTATTCCCGTTCACCAAAACCATCCTGTGCTTCTAGTGAACTTCCATATATCAGTGTTTACTAGCTGCTCCAAGTCTTTGAAATAAAATAAAAAATAGAGGCATTAAAATTTCGAATTGCTAACACATGGTCGAATACGACCCAGCCAGAGAGCCAACTTGGAATCAAATTCGTTATAAAAATAAACCGTTGTCAAAGAAAAAATCAACAACAATGTTTCGAATTTGTAACTCAATAATTGAAAAATTGAAATTGATTTGCTATAGTTGAGCGGCGATATTTGTATATGTTCCCCATATCCTCATGCTCTCTTTGGGTCTTTCTGTCTTTACATATACTACATATATATTATACCCGTGTTTATTTATCTACATACATTTTATTGCATTGCATTCGTTGGTATTTATTTTCATTTCTATTTTCAGATTAATTAAAAATGAGACTGGCCGCGCAATACTGCGCGTTATTTCTGGACCGAGAGCATTTAAAGTTGTGCTGTTTACGCGTCTTACGCCGATTCCATTCGGCATACAGAATGCAATATTTGGGGTAAGTGCCAGATGTTAAACATTTTAATGGAAAATGTATCTTAATGCTTGATACGTAAACAAAAAAATATATGTTCTGAACTCTACATTTTCATTTCTCATGGTTTCTAATGGAATCATGCTCATGTTTCTGCTAAACAAAATTATAAAAAATAACGTTTTATTTTCTCCAAGCAAGAAGCTGGTAACGCTTTACTAGTCGTTAAGTTAGCCAATTTTGTTTCATGGATTTTTTTTTTCAAAAACTATTAATGTCATGTGTTAACATCTTAGCTGATTGTCATTAATTGTTTTTGTCAACATCACATGAGTTTGAAACATCTAGACGGCTCGAAATGTATAGAAATTCCGAAACTTGCATGTGAAAACTAAATAAATATTTGCACATACTTAATCAAAAAACTTATAATATTTTAACATTTATTTCTAAGACTGCTAATATTTTGCGCTTTACTTGTTCAATTAGCACATATTTAGCAACTCTGTTTTACAAATTAACTATTAAAGTTTATTTAACTTAACCTAAAAAAGAAAAATTTGAATTTGAATTATCTTTTTTTAAAGTAGCTGGCCATCCTCTGTGTTTGTGTGTGTGTGTGTGCCACCAGTGCAGCTGTACCTGCTTGAACTTTTCAAGTCACCCACTTTGTTTTGACTTAAATTAAGTGTCTGACATTCAACTTCAACTTATTACATACACACAAAAAACAAAAATTCGCAAACTTTGCCAAATAATTTTTTCTTTCGTGATTTCATCAACAATTTATGTATTAAATAGAGGAAATGCAGTTTCCGTCAGCAGTCTGTTTGACATGTGGAAGCTATATTTTAACGATAAAAAATTTAGTTCGAGTTTACTCTGTAAGATGCAGTGTTTTTAAAAACAATTTAAAATTCGCAAACAAATTCGTTCGATATGAGAGCATATCGGTTCAAAGTCCTAAATAAGCTGAAATGACCAAGTACGTTGATTGCTTCTCAAGTTTAGAGACGAGAAAATTTTTTATAATCAAAAATGTTGAAATCAATACCCTTTTGCATGCACTCGAACCAATTAGAGAAGCCGTTTAAGATTTCATTTCAACATTTTAGACTTTATTTAAGACTATACAAAAATTTTTGAAGCTCACATAATAACCCTGGCTTTATTAAAAGACCTGGTACCCTTATATGAATTTATAACGAACTCCTTGGTAAAAAAATGCGGTCTTTACATCTGATTGTAAAGATAGAAGTCCTATTGTACGCTAAAATTTTAAAACTAGTAAGGTATATCTTCGACTTGGCCGAAGTTAAAATACCCCCACGGCCGATTCTTAAAGGTAAAATAATCTTAAATTGGAGAGCTTTTTTTATCAGATTTTGAGAGATTTTATTATTTTTATGTGTCTAAAATACATACATATCAAATTGTTTTCCTGTAGCTTAAATATAAATCATTTTATAACGTTTTCAAATTTGGGGTTGTATGGGAGGTGGGCGTGTTAGTTTGTGTATCACGCCCATTTTTCTAACACACCTTAGTTTTGTCATGGAATACACGAATATCGAGTTTCCGTTTTGTACCTTTAATATTAGCCTCTTTATAGGGTTTTCAATTTTGGGGTTGTATGGGAGGGGGGCGTGTTAGTGGGTGAACAACGCCCATTTTTCTAACACACCTCAATTTTGACATAGAATACTTAAATACCGAGTTTCCGTCTTGTTACTTTAATATTAGCCTCTTTATAGATTTTTCAATTTTGGGGTTGTATGGGAGGTGGGCGTGTTTGTGGGTGGATGACGCCCTTTTTTCTAACACACCTCAGTTTTGACATAGAATACACAAATACCGAATTTCAGTTTCGTAGCTTAAATATAAGTCTCTTTATAATGTTTTCATTATTGGGGTTGTATGGGAGGTAGGCGTGGTTTTCATCCGATCTAGCCCATTCTCGAACTTGATCTTTGTTTTTTAGAAAAAAGCTTAAATATCGAATTTCATAACGATAGCTTCAAAATTACGGCTGTAATCGTGTCCACAGACAGACAGACGGACAGACGGACAGACGGACATGGCTAAATCAACTCAGGTGGTGATGCTGATCAAGAATATATATACTTTTCTATACCTACCACGCCTCCTTATGGGCGTTACACACGTCGTGAAAAAATTAATATACCCCTTACGCAGTACGCGTGGGGGTATAAAAATCCGTATTGCATTTAACTTTGCTGCTGAAGAATAAGTTTCTTCATAGTTTCTTCGACTAGCCTTGCTTTATATCGAATGGGATTTCCGTTTTCATCATCTTTTACATTAAAAATCCATTTTGATTAACTTTACCTCAACAAGACATGGCATTTGTATCCTTACCTTATCTTTGTCCATTGAATTAAGTACCTCCTTAAGAACCTGCATACAATATGTCATATCTCTTATACTTTGTATATGACTGTAATTTTTATGACTTTTAGTTTTTATCTACAATTTTTGTCATCTATCAACATCTTTATTAAGCCTATTTTTTATTTCATTCACTTCGACTGCGATTTAACACTTCTTCCGCTATATGTTAAACATATTCAGTCTCATCATCCGAATTCTTTACTGGTTCTATTTTTTCTGAAATTTCTGCATAACCAGGCTTAACCTCTTCATCGTCAGCAGCACTACTTGATACAGAAACGGCACCAATATTATCTATATCCTTCTCTTGCTCGTTTCGATCGCATAAAACAAGAAAATTTGGCTGTTCTTTTGAACTTATTTTACTAACTTAGCTTTTATAATTACAATTCCGAGCTTTAATTCGTTCTTTAATCCATTACCGTTTGACGCATATACATTAGAGTGGGTCGGCCACCATACAAAAAAAAAAAGTTTGAAAAAACCACCCCCTATTTTAAAGTTGACCTCGAGAGGATTCCGAAAACAAAAAAATTTTTTTTTTTGGACCACGGGAAAAACAGCCAAAATGGTCTTTTTTGCATAACTTAAGCATTACATGTCAGATCTTAAAAAATTATGTGCCGTTGAAAAGGGCTTTACGAGCACTACAATGTCTTCTCAGGACATTTTTATTTTTGAGGTCATATTCAACTAGTAAGTACCATTAGCCCGATTTATCCCCCTTAAATTTCTTTTTTTTCCCCCATATAATTAAACTACTTCATATTTGTTTAATTTGTGTTCAAAAAATTATTTATTAAGTTTAAAAACAAAGAAGTTATAATAGTTCAAATATTTGATATAATCCTTTTCTTTATAAAAAATTTACTTTTATTTTAGTCAACGAACAAGCACATAATATAAACAAAATTGTAAAAGAAACTTAATAAATAATTTTTTTAACACAAATTACACAAATTTGAAGGAGTTTAATCTTATGAGAAAAAAAAAAAATGTTAGGGGGGATAAATGGGGCTTACTAGTTGAATGTGACCTCAGAAGTAAAAATGTTCTAAGAAGACATTGTAGTGCTCGTAAAGCTCTTTTCAACGACACATAATTTTTTAAGATCTGACATGTAATGCTTAAGTTATGCAAAAAAGACCATTTTGGCTGTTTTTCCGGTGGTCCAAAAAAAAAAATTTTTTTGTTTTCGGAATCCTCTCGAGGTCAACTTTAAAATAGGGGGTGGTTTTTTCAAACTTTTTTTTTCGACCCACTCTAATATACATACGATCCATTCCAATTGAATAGATTTGGCATCTAATTTATTTTCTTTTCCTTCGATGACTCCGAATGACTTGACTAAATGGGTTCATTCTATTTGGCTACGCTACTGCACTCAGAAAAAAGCTTATCGGAATATGATAAAAAAGGCATCATGTTTAGAGAAAAATGGTATAGACTTTGCTCCAGAGAATGCTATTCTCTAATTTCGATACTAAAAATTCTCTAAAAATGATAAAAAGATTCCATGAAAAAGAAAAATATATCGTTTTTTGAGAAAAAACTTTTTATTTTTGAGAAAAGATTTGTTTTTATTGAAGAAAATACTTCTCTTAGTGAATTTTTTATCAAAATATAAGAAAAGTTTTTAATTTTCAATAAATTTTTCTCTTTAAATGAGAAATTTTTGTGCGAGAAAAATACTTATCATTATTAGAGACATTGAAAGATTTCCATTTCCTAGAAGTAAAGAAATATTTCTTCGAAAATGTGAAAATTTATTCTAATTTAAGAAAATTTTATTTGAAAAAGAGAAAATTTCTATATCGAAAATAGAGAAATTTTTTACCGGAGCAAGGTATGTGTTTTTTTCTCAGTGTGCTCATTGGATTTTGTTATTCATTTAACGAAGAAAAACACCATTTCGTAATATGCATGTTATCAGCCCTTGAATCTATTTTGAATCTACTAATTTCACTATACTTAACTTTTCTCTGCTCCATTGAATCCACGGTTGACATAAAACATATGTTTGAGACTTTGTTTGAAATGTATCCAACAATCCCTTTTTTATATAGCCTTTTATTTTACATTAGTGACCGATACCATTAAATTCTTAAATTTTCTTTTCTGCATGAAAAGCTGTGTTCTTCTGATTCTCTCCTAGATTGCCTTTCCGATCTGCCCGAATTCGTCAGGCTATTCTTCAGCCTGGACTAACAGTTTTTTTTTCCTGAGTGTAATGAACGATATTTAAGCCTTTTTCTAAAAAACTAAGATCAAGTTCGAAAATGGGCTAAATCGAATCAAAACCACGCCTACCTCCCATACAACCTCAATAATGAAAACTGTAAAGATGATTATATATAAATTCGGTATTCTGTGTCAAAACTGAGGTGTGTAAGAAAAATGAGCGTCATCCACCCACTTTACGAAAAAAATTTAATACGTTTGTATTTTATACCAAAAATAAATCGTGGAAGAAAAGTGGGCATTATTCGTCTACGAACACACCCACTTCCCATACAACCCACTTAAGTGAAAACTCTATAAAAAGACTAATATTTAAGCTATAAAACTGAAATTCGGTATTTGTGTATTTTATATTAGAACTGAGGTGTGTTAAAATAATAACAATAACAATAACAATGTTTATAACAATAACAATCTTGTAATCTTTTATCATAATAATCGATTTGTGTAAGATTTGAATACATCTAAAAATTTCGAAAACAAATTGCTACAATTATTCTAAAACGATTTGCTAATGTTGAAATTCTATATTCGATTTGCTAATGGTAATGATTCGATTAATTTCGTTTCGCAAACGTTTTCGAACTTCGTTTTTGGTCACTTGGCTGTTATCATTTTTTCAACTTAATGAAATAAATTCTAATGGATTAAATAAACAAATTTCACAAGCAGAACAAAAGTTTTTCTGCTTTTTTTACAAAAAATTACAGCAAAAGAACATTGAATACTTTTCTCCGCCCTGAAAATATCCGATATCTCGAATTTACCTTGAATTCGAGGCAAATTGGTTTGATTTATTGAGGAGGTTAATCATTAATCTACAGAAAAACAATTTGATGTGTATGTATTTTAGACGTCATCGAAAGAAGTAGTACAATCTATTAAAATATTTTAAAACCTACATTTTAAGATTTTTATACGAATCGGCCGTGGGATATTTTAATTTCGGCCACAACGAAGATATACCTAACTAGTTTTTGAATAATTTAAGTTCTGCCTTTAAATAAAGAACTATTGAAGTCTTTGCTTTAATAGCAGATGCTTAGCGTCTAACTATAGCCACATCAATGAGTTAGTCTCATCTTAGGTAGGTTAAGTAATTTTTTAAGTAGGTTTTTATATAAAATTCAAATAGGTTTTTGTAAAATTTTTGCTTTCAACTATATGTTAATGAGATTCTATATGAATGTAGTTATTTGTAAAATAAATTGTTATTATTAAGAAGAAAAAGAAATGCCTTGAACTCTTTGAACAAAATTATAGTAATATGAAATGTAATATAATAATATACGAAAACAAATAAATGAATGAATGAATGAATTGAAGTTTTTGAAATATAACATTTATTCAAGGTGTTTTTTGTTTTTGTTTTATAATTATGTAATATTTTAAGGAGGCACATGACATTCGCGGCAGAGAAAACAGACCTTGTTTTAAAAATTCATAACTCAGTCAAAAACAAACATTTTTCAAAATTTTTTTATTATTGTAGAGAATTGAACAAATTACAAGAAAAAAAAAATTAAAAAAAAATATATTTTTCACTCCAACATGGTTTTATAGAGCTCCAAACTGGCGGCAGAGAAAAAAGAGTTCCTCGTGGTTGCAGCGCTGGGAGTCGCAAAAATTGTCCGATCTGGAAAAAAAATTACTTTTTTAAATCTTAACAAAATCGGTTATCGTATGACAGGAGCTTTTTTTTAATTTTTTTTCAATTTTTGGTGATGTTCCAAATTTGAAAGTGTGTTTTTTCGAAAAAAATATTGACTTTAAAAATTCATAAAAAATCGAAAAAAAAATTTAAAAAAAGCTCGTGTCATACGATAGCGAATCAAGTTAAAAAAAAAAAAAAAAAATTTCGTCAAAAAATGAACCCGTTAGTACCGTTAAAAAAACGGCCAATAAGAACTGTTTTTTTAATTTTTGAAGTGAAACTTTTTCGCGGCAAGTGAAAATTTAAGGTCTCTTATTCGTGACGCTTTGCTAACGTTTTTAATTTATATGAAAATGTTCAAAAAATGATTGCCGCAAGCTGGAATTGAATCCGCACTGTCGATTCTGAGCATCGGATGCATGATAAACAGGCAAACAAAATGAAATTAATATTGAACGCGTTTTGGTCCGTATCTAGTATATCATAAACACCAACCATGTCTTTCAAGAACGCGTTTTTGTCAGTAACATTTAATTTTCATCATAAAAGTATGCACAGAAAATTTATTTATTTAAGCTTCGAAAGAAAATATTAAGGCATATAATTCTACACGCGAACTTTTCGTGTGGACTGGTCGATTTTTGTTCTTCTGAATCTTCTTGAACTTTTATATAAAAATACTGATTTTACGAAAATGTTAGTTAAAAAAAAACCAATTTTCACTAAAATATACATTTATTTTAAGTTATAAAATAAAACTTTTTCTCCAAAATAAAAACCTAACGATTAAAAGTAGCAATGGTATTTGCTTTACAAGTGAAATAAATTTGGTAGTGATCCTTGGAATCGCTTCAAACAGCACTTTTCGAGAAAAACGCGTTAAAAGTTTAAGAAGTAGTTGAAAATAAGTTGAAAATAATAAAAAAAGTCTGAAAATAATAAAATTTTAAAGAGCAAATATAAGCGAAAAGTTTTATAAATTGCCTTTGTTCATTTATATTGAATTAATTCTGCCAAATATATATAAATATTTATGCTATAAAACCTGCCTATTAAATTTGTTTCATCTCTATTTTGTGCGTGAACATTTCACCTTATTTAATTGGAACAACAACGTTAAATTTTTTATCATTTTAAATTCATTTCATTTCAAAATTATGTTGATCTGAATTTTGACGATTGCCACTTGTTTTGACATATTCATAG
This sequence comes from Tetanocera ferruginea, assembly GCA_958299015.1. Taxonomy (NCBI): domain Eukaryota; kingdom Metazoa; phylum Arthropoda; class Insecta; order Diptera; family Sciomyzidae; genus Tetanocera; species Tetanocera ferruginea. The sequence continues at coordinate 20,569,764 of OY282644.1, read as the reverse complement.
GGGGGGTGGGAAAAACACATTTTTGGTTTTTTGTGCGTGTTTTAACAAAATGTTTATTTAGCCACAACAACTATTAGAAACGTACTTATCATTTTATAGTGAAAATATTGCAACCCAGCGAACCGCAAAATGTTTGCTCAGCTGTTGTGTTGATATCGAAAAAAATTATAATGCAGTGTAGAGCTGCTATAATCGAATTTATATTATAACGAATTTCAAAAAAGTTTTGGTCCTAATTCACCTGAGATAACATTTTGATATTGGCTGATTCCACAGAAATGAGGAACGGAAACATGAATTCTAAAATGCATGTATTTGAAGTAATTTTTGGTTTTCGAATTGAAGTGGAATCTTAAGTTAGTCCTGCTGCAAAAATATTTTTAAATTAAATGCTTTTTTGTATTATTTTGACAATTTAACTAAACAAACTTCGAGTTGAAAAAAATTTTTAAATATTTTGATTTAATTTAAACCTTAAAATCAGTCATCTTTTGATACAACTTTTAAAAAAATAAGGTTAGTAATATTAATAAAGATATAAATGTTGTGTTAGAAAAGTTTGTAATAATGATTGGTTACTGAGTTTTCAAAGTACAAAACATTTAAACTGAGTGTTTTTCTGTTTCACACCCGTCCCAAAAAAGGCTATAGTTTTCCTAAGAAGCAACATGGGCTTATGATAAGAATGAAACTTTCCTAAAGTAAAGATGTTGATGTTTTACATAAATTTGTCAACTTTTTTCATTCAATAAATTATTTTTATTCTTCATTTCCGAAAGACAAGAAATTTTTCTAATAATGAAATTTTTGCAAGTATATGAACAAATTCTTTGAATCAAACTAGTTTTGTAAATTCATGTATAGCGAAATCATTTGTATAGGTATTAATTTGATAAAAAATTCATGAAATAATTTTTTGCAAAAAAATATTTTTTGTTTTTAAATTAATACATTAGTGTCAAAAATATCTGAAAGTTATTATACCCATTAAGTTCTTATATATAATTCCCACATCATTCGCACTCGTCACACCCGCGACAATCTTATGTCACACCCGTCCCATTTAAAAGTTTAAAAAAGAATGGTTATCGCCATTTTTTTTTAAATATTTTTCACTGGTATTCAACAGAAAATATATTAAATTTGAATATATGCAAGTCAAAAATGGTCTCATTGTGGCAGATGGACTTAATTTTAATGTTAAACTCAGAATTAGTAGTTTTTGAACTTGTGCTCGTCACACCCGTCCCAGGTGTTTAAGCGAATGTAACTATTAAACTAGTATAAACAATTGCATTATGTTTTAGCATTTTGAAACCTTGGGGGGCATCTTCTAAAATACCCTAAGTAAATTACTAAAATTTTAACCGGTTAATACCATTTTCAGCTCGATAAAGTAGTCAAAACGACACACTCGTCTGTATGGAATGAGCCTTTGTCTAGTTATACTTTCAACGAAATATAGTTTGTTGGGTTTTGCCAGGCCAGGCATACTTTTTGTTATTGTTTGCTCTGTATTGTTGTCTATCTGTCTGTCTTTCTCTTAATGCTAATTTTTATTTGTTCGCATTTTGCGCTTTTCTTTCATTCGCCAACGTACGTATTATATTTATTAATTTAGTTTTGTTTACATTTGTGAAAAATATTTGCTGTTCCATAGAAAAAAAAAATGTTTTTCTTATTGAATTTCAACAGCTTGTTTTTTTTATTTTTGGAGTTTACTCCTTTAGAATCGATTTGCATATAAAGAAATTATATTAGGGGGTAAAGTCAAATTTTCAACTATTTTTCGTTACGTTTGAATTTTCAACTATTTTTTGCGTTATGGTTGAATTTTCAACTTTTTTTCGTTACGTTTGAATTTTCAACTATTTTTTGCGTTATGGTTGAATTTTCAACTATTTTTGCGTTATGCTTGGCCAATCGAATGCAATGGAATTATCAAGGTCACAGGCAGATCATTGGCACTTTAATGGATTCCATGGAGAATTTGGACAAAAGTGGATGATTCTATGGCCATTCGGATGCAATGGGACTATCAAGGTCACAGGCGGGTCATAAGCACTTTAATGGATTCCATGGATTCCATGGAGGTGACAGGGGAGTCATTGGAACTTTTATTGGTTGAAGCAACATTTGGACCAAAATGGATGATTCTATGGCCAATCGGATGCAATGGGATTATCTGAGGTCAGAGATGGGTCATTGGAACTTTTATGGGTTCCATGGAACATTTCTACCAAAATGTATGATTCTATGGCCAATCGGATGCAATGGGATTATCTGAGGTCATAGGCGGGTCATTGGAACTTTTATGGGTTCCATGGAACATTTGGACCAAAATGGGTGATTCTATGGCCAAACGGATGCAATGGGATTATCTGAGGTCATAGACGGGTCATTGGAACTTTTATGGGTTCCATGGAACATTTGGACCAAAATGGGTGATTCTATGGCCAATCGGATGCAATGGGATTATCTGAGGTCATAGGCGGGTCATTGGAACTTTTATGGGTTCCATGGAACATTTGGACCAAAATGGGTGATTCTATGGCCAAACGGATGCAATGGGATTATCTGAGGTCATAGACGGGTCATTGGAACTTTTATGGGTTCCATGGAACATTTGGACCAAAATGGGTGATTCTATGGCCAATCGGATGCAATGGGATTATCTGAGGTCATAGGCGGGTCATTGGAACTTTTATGGGTTCCATGGAACATTTGGACCAAAATGGATGATTCTATGGCCAAACGGATGCAATGGGATTATCTGAGGTCATAGGCGGGTCATTGGAACTTTTATGGGTTCCATGGAACATTTATACCAATATGGGTGATTCTATGGCCAATCGGATGCAATGGGATTATCTGAGGTCATAGGCGGGTCATTGGAACTTTTATGGGTTCCATGGAACATTTGGACCAAAATGGGTGATTCTATGGCCAATCGGATGCAATGGGATTATCTGAGGTTATAGGCGGGTCATTGGAATTTTTATGGGTTCCATGGAACATTTGGACCAAAATGGGTGATTCTATGGCCAATCGGATGCAATGGGATTATCTGAGGTCATAGGCGGGTCATTGGAACTTTTATGGGTTCCATGGAACATTTATACCAATATGGGTGATTCTATGGCCAATCGGATGCAATTTGATTATCTGAGGTCATAGGCGGGTCATTGGAACTTTTATGGGTTCCATGGAACATTTATACCAATATGGGTGATTCTATGGCCAATCGGATGCAATGGGATTATCTGAGGTCATAGGCGGGTCATTGGAACTTTTATGGGTTCCATGGAACATTTATACCAATATGGGTGATTCTATGGCCAATCGGATGCAATGGGATTATCTGAGGTCATAGGCGGGTCATTGGAACTTTTATGGGTTCCATGGAACATTTGGACCAAAATGGGTGATTCTATGGCCAATCGGATGCAATGGGATTATCTGAGGTCATAGGCGGGTCATTGGAACTTTTATGGGTTCCATGGAACATTTGGACCAAAATGGGTGATTCTATGGCCAATCGGATGCAATGGGATTATCTGAGGTCATAGGCGGGTCATTGGAACTTTTATGGGTTCCATGGAACATTTGAACCAAAATGGGTGATTCTATGGCCAATCGGATGCAATTGGATTATCTGAGGTCATAGGCGGGTCATTGGAACTTTTATGGGTTCCATGGAACATTTGGACCAAAATGGGTGATTCTATGGCCAATCGGATGCAATGGGATTATCTGAGGTCATAGGCGGGTCATTGGAGTTTTTATGGGTTCCATGGAACATTTGGACAAAAATGGGTGATTCTATGGCCAATCGGATGCAATGGGATTATCTGAGGTCATAGGCGGGTCATTGGAACTTTTATGGGTTCCATGGAACATTTGGACCAAAATGGGTGATTCTATGGCCAATCGGATGCAATGGGATTATCTGAGGTCATAGGCGGGTCATTGGAACTTTTATGGGTTCCATGGAACATTTGGACCAATATGGGTGATTCTATGTCCAATCGGATGCAATGGGATTATCTGAGGTCATAGGCGGGTCATTGGAACTTTTATGGGTTCCATGGAACATTTGGACCAAAATGGGTGATTCTATGGCCAATCGGATGCAATGGGATTATCTGAGGTCATAGGCGGGTCATTGGAACTTTTATGGGTTCCATGGAACATTTGGACCAAAATGGATGATTCTATGGCCAAACGGATGCAATGGGATTATCTGAGGTCATAGGCGGGTCATTGGAACTTTTATGGGTTCCATGGAACATTTATACCAAAATGGGTGATTCTATGGCCAATCGGATGCAATGGGATTATCTGAGGTCATAGACGGGTCATTGGAACTTTTATGGGTTCCATGGAACATTTGGACCAAAATGGGTGATTCTATGGCCAATCGGATGCAATGGGATTATCTGAGGTCATAGGCGGGTCATTGGAACTTTTATGGGTTCCATGGAACATTTGGACCAAAATGGATGATTCTATGGCCAAACGGATGCAATGGGATTATCTGAGGTCATAGGCGGGTCATTGGAACTTTTATGGGTTCCATGGAACATTTATACCAATATGGGTGATTCTATGGCCAATCGGATGCAATGGGATTATCTGAGGTCATAGGCGGGTCATTGGAACTTTTATGGGTTCCATGGAACATTTGGACCAAAATGGGTGATTCTATGGCCAATCGGATGCAATGGGATTATCTGAGGTCACAGGAAGGTCATTGGAGCTTTTAATGGTTCCATGGAACATTTGGACCAAAATGGGTGATTCTATGGCCAATCGGATGCAATGGGATTATCTGAGGTCATAGGCGGGTCATTGGAACTTTTATGGGTTCCATGGATTATTCGGACCAAAATGGGTGATTCTATGGCCAATCGGGTGCAATGGGATTATCTGAGGTGATAGGCGGGTCATTGGAACTTTTATGGGTTCCATGGAACATTTGGACCAAAATGGGTGATTCTATGGCCAATCGGATGCAATGGGATTATCTGAGGTCATAGGCGGGTCATTGGAACTTTTATGGGTTCCATGGAACATTTGGACCAAAATGGGTGATTCTATGGCCAATCGGATGCAATGGGATTATCTGAGGTTATAGGCGGGTCATTGGAATTTTTATGGGTTCCATGGAACATTTGGACCAAAATGGGTGATTCTATGGCCAATCGGATGCAATGGGATTATCTGAGGTCATAGGCGGGTCATTGGAACTTTTATGGGTTCCATGGAACATTTATACCAATATGGGTGATTCTATGGCCAATGGGATGCAATTTGATTATCTGAGGTCATAGGCGGGTCATTGGAACTTTTATGGGTTCCATGGAACATTTATACCAATATGGGTGATTCTATGGCCAATCGGATGCAATGGGATTATCTGAGGTCATAGGCGGGTCATTGGAACTTTTATGGGTTCCATGGAACATTTATACCAATATGGGTGATTCTATGGCCAATCGGATGCAATGGGATTATCTGAGGTTATAGGCGGGTCATTGGAATTTTTATGGGTTCCATGGAACATTTGGACCAAAATGGGTGATTCTATGGCCAATCGGATGCAATGGGATTATCTGAGGTCATAGGCGGGTCATTGGAACTTTTATGGGTTCCATGGAACATTTATACCAATATGGGTGATTCTATGGCCAATGGGATGCAATTTGATTATCTGAGGTCATAGGCGGGTCATTGGAACTTTTATGGGTTCCATGGAACATTTATACCAATATGGGTGATTCTATGGCCAATCGGATGCAATGGGATTATCTGAGGTCATAGGCGGGTCATTGGAACTTTTATGGGTTCCATGGAACATTTATACCAATATGGGTGATTCTATGGCCAATCGGATGCAATGGGATTATCTGAGGTTATAGGCGGGTCATTGGAATTTTTATGGGTTCCATGGAACATTTGGACCAAAATGGGTGATTCTATGGCCAATCGGATGCAATGGGATTATCTGAGGTCATAGGCGGGTCATTGGAACTTTTATGGGTTCCATGGAACATTTATACCAATATGGGTGATTCTATGGCCAATGGGATGCAATTTGATTATCTGAGGTCATAGGCGGGTCATTGGAACTTTTATGGGTTCCATGGAACATTTATACCAATATGGGTGATTCTATGGCCAATCGGATGCAATGGGATTATCTGAGGTCATAGGCGGGTCATTGGAACTTTTATGGGTTCCATGGAACATTTGGACCAATATTGGTGATTCTATGTCCAATCGGATGCAATGGGATTATCTGAGGTCATAGGCGGGTCATTGGAACTTTTATGGGTTCCATGGAACATTTGGACCAATATGGGTGATTCTATGTCCAATCGGATGCAATGGGATTATCTGAGGTCATAGGCGGGTCATTGGAACTTTTATGGGTTCCATGGAACATTTGGACCAATATGGGTGATTCTATGGCCAATCGGATGCAATGGGATTATCTGAGGTTATAGGCGGGTCATTGGAATTTTTATGGGTTCCATGGAACATTTGGACCAAAATGGGTGATTCTATGGCCAATCGGATGCAATGGGATTATCTGAGGTCATAGGCGGGTCATTGGAACTTTTATGGGTTCCATGGAACATTTGGACCAATATGGGTGATTCTATGTCCAATCGGATGCAATGGGATTATCTGAGGTCATAGGCGGGTCATTGGAACTTTTATGGGTTCCATGGAACATTTGGACCAATATGGGTGATTCTATGTCCAATCGGATGCAATGGGATTATCTGAGGTCATAGGCGGGTCATTGGAACTTTTATGGGTTCCATGGAACATTTGGACCAAAATGGATGATTCTATGGCCAAACGGATGCAATGGGATTATCTGAGGTCATAGGCGGGTCATTGGAACTTTTATGGGTTCCATGGAACATTTGGACCAAAATGGGTGATTCTATGGCCAATCGGATGCAATGGGATTATCTGAGGTCATAGGCGGGTCATTGGAACTTTTATGGGTTCCATGGAACATTTGGACCAAAATGGATGATTCTATGGCCAAACGGATGCAATGGGATTATCTGAGGTCATAGGCGGGTCATTGGAACTTTTATGGGTTCCATGGAACATTTGGACCAAAATGGGTGATTCTATGGCCAATCGGATGCAATGGGATTATCTGAGGTCATAGGCGGGTCATTGGAGTTTTAATGGGTTCCATGGAACATTTGGACAAAAATGGGTGATTCTATGGCCAATCGGATGCAATGGGATTATCTGAGGTTATAGGCGGGTCATTGGAACTTTTAATGGTCCCATGGAACATTTGGACCAAAATGGGTGATTCTATGGCCAAACGGATGCAATGGGATTATCTGAGGTCATAGACGGGTCATTGGAACTTTTCCAATGGGTTCCATGGAACATTTGGACCAAAATGGGTGATTCTATGACCAATCGGATGCAATGGGATTATCTAAGGTCATAGACGGGTCATTGCAACTTTTATGGGTTCCATGGAACATTTGGACCAAAATGGGTGATTCTATGACCAATCGGATGCATTGGGATTATCTGAGGTCATAGGCGGGTCATTGGAACTTTTAATGGTTTCATGGAACATTTGGACCAAAATGGGTGATTCTATGGCCAATCGGATGCAATTGGATTATCTGAGGTCACAGGCGGGTCATTGGTACTTCTTTGTGTTCCATGAGACGTTTCGAACAAACTTAATGATTCTATAGCCAATCGGATGCAATGAGATTTTCTGAGGTCATTGTGACTTTTATGAATTCTACGAAGCATTAATACATAAATGGATGATTCTGTGGTCAAGCGGATGTAACTGGACTATCTGAGGTCTAGGCTGGGTCATTGAAACTTTAATAGATTTCATATTAAAATAACATTTTTGAGAGAAAACCTTAATTTATATTTAGTTTTTTGGAAGAACACTGGGATCTTATAGATTTTGTTCAATCATCACGATTTGTAAAAAATTTTACTTCAATTTTTAACGTTTCGAGTTTTAGTTATTTAAATTTTACTGCCTCAGTTGTTGGTTACGACATTATATTTTGGTAATGAAATTAATAATGTTTACTGTTAATGCATGATGAGTTTTTATATTTAACCACTTTGCCTATTGTACATGATTATATAAAATTCCAAGGCAATCAATAAGAAGTAAACTCCAATCGCGCGTAGTAGCTGACACGCACACTTTTTTTTTTTTTTTGTAGCGGGTGGCAGTTGTGACAGTCAAGGCGAAAGAATTTTGACATAATTGAAATGAATAAATATTTTTGACATATTATTATGTTAATTTTGTTTATTGGATCAAATGGTGTCAAGATTTTTTTTTTTTTGTATAGAACGATAGCAAAATTGAAATATAAAAATGAAGCAAAATTAAGCTATAATAGCTTAAACGACAAAATTTATTTGAATCGTCTAATGCGTGGGTTGCTCAAATGCAAAGTATTCTTTTTTTTATAAGCACAAAACCATAACAATTTTAAAAAAAAATGTTTTGAAAATTTAATAATGAGAAAGGAATTTTGCACGTTTTTAAATTAGAATTCTTTTTGTTTTTTTTTTTAAATGTTGATTAATATTTGAAAGGCAAATTAAGCATAAAATTTAATCAGAATTCATTGTATACTGAGATATATTGTATATTTTCAGAAGATACACACTAAGGCACAATCCATACTTAAGTTGTGCTCAAGTCAAATCTTAGGTTGCGGTTATAGTGAACGCCGAGTCAGACAGGCAGGCTGTCTGCCATGGCCATCGGCAATGTGAACAAGCGAGATAGATAGCTATCTGCATCTCGTTATTTCACACAGATTTCAGCCTGCCTGGCTGCCTGCCTGTCTGAATCGTGTTCACTATAAACGCGGCCTTAGTCAAGTTTTCGGCTCCATTTGCATTTCACAAACCATACGTAAGAATGGCCATTGTATTTTCTCCTGATAAATGTCGGAAAACGTAAGAAATCGAAGCGTTTTTGGAGGTGATGTCATATTTTTGTACAACATTTCTGTAAACTCCAAAAATAAATTGATTTGGGATTGTTTTCAGCTCAAATTTCTCTCCGTGTAATGGGACTCCTCTACAAGGTCTCATAAGATGTTTTCCCAAGGTGAAGGCAGCGTTTCCAACGAAGTTATGCGGTATTTGTGTATCCGTGTTAGGTTATAGTTTAAGTGAAGCTATTGGAAGGGTTATTGATCGAAAGTTTATTCCAAATTTTTTTACTTAAAATTTTTAGTATAGCAAAAAAACTGTACTTTTTGTTATAGTCTTAGGGCCGTTTTATTCACTTTTATAACTTGTTTTGAATAACTTTCAAGTTTTTCATACAAAACTTCGAATGCTTTGATAACGCTCGAGTTATAATATTGATTAAAACGTCCCTAAGTAATTTAAAAATATGTCATACCTGGCTGTTCTGGCTGGCTTAAGCTCATGGTCTACGTTAGTGAATCTATAATTGGCATCACACAAACTGGCTGTAAAACAATAATTAAATATTATTTTCTAGCAGAAGAACTAGCTTCCGCATTTAGAAGGACATCTTATTCCAAAATGCTGGCCGTCAATTGAGCCTACGCAATTTGTCATGTTCCACAATAGACATGGGTAACGCAGTAAAAATTGCAGCGCTGATACAATAACTCAAGCGCAGTAAACTGTATCAGCGAAATGCGTTAACGCAATTGCGTCTTGCCGAAAGAACTCATACATATAAAGTAAAAAACATCAAAATCCTTTGCAATGTTTATTGTTATGGCTATATTCATTTATTAGAATATAATAAATAGTAGCTAGTATAAAAGTTAACTAAATAAAGTGCAGATTTCAGCATCCACCAACAATTAAAAAACCCAAAATTCCAGCAAGTAAGCAGATGGTTGTGTTTTTTATCATTAAATCGAGCTTTCAAACAGATACATACACATTTCTAGTGGGCAAAACAAGTTTGAAGTTCGATTTAAGTTTGCTTATACTTTTGAAATCGAACATGTTCAATTTAAATTCTCCAAGAATTCATGCTTAACAGCATCTTCCCCGCAACCTCTTTTCAATATAATACAAGCATTATTTATTTTGTTTGATTCAACTTTCTGTTTTTTTCCAACTGTGCTCGATGAACCGTACAACTTGTACATTTACTTTCAATGTTTTTCTTGCTGTTGGCTTTACTTTGAGTGTTGCATTTGTATTAATGCGCTATTGCGTTACTTTTTTTAAAAGAAGTGTATCAACGCAGTAACGCATTTAAATGCTTCAACTCAATAACGCAACGCAACGCTGCGTTACCCATGTCTATTCCACAAGCTCCAATAGTCTGCAGAAATCTGTTTGTAGCCTTCCAAGTTGGGCTCTGCTACATATCGTCATATGAAGTAAAAAAAGCCTTAAACTACCAAAAATTCAAAATGGACTTTTTGATTTGGATCGCAGCTCAAACAGTCTTTACAAAGCAAGGACGAAGACTTCTGTGGACTGGCATAAAACGTACCTCAGCATCTACACGTCACTTGATCAATGCTATTAAGCATAGTAAATCCAGTGTGAGACCTTATAGTGGATGCAAACAAAAAAATTACCGTCCAACAATATAAACTGCTAAAGAAGAAATCGAGGTATAGAAACTGTCATATAGTTATATCTCCCATATGGAAATGTTTTAAAAGCCAAATAAGACTGCTATCTAAATAAAATTAAAATTACAGACGCTATGCGAAATTGAGCTGCAAAGTCTCCTTAATTGCTTAGTTGCATCCTTAATCGACTACTCAAAGTACAAATAGATGGAATCCAGGAATCCAGTGATATTGATTAGTAAACCATAATTTTTTTTTATTTTTAATGAATAATAATTTTTCAATTTTAAACTCGACATAAGTCATTCATTATATATTATTTTGTCAAATAATATACATTTCTTTGATATAGCCTGTTTCAAAAGAGAAGAACATTTTCGCGCATGTTTGAGAATAAGAAACTTATTTTAAGAGTGTTCTTCATAACGATTGGTCGACATTAATATTCCCTGAGCAGAAAAATAAATGAGGAAAAATTAATGTATTTTCCTGAATTTTGTTGTTCATCGCAACTGCGCTGCGGAAGGTAATGAATTTTATTTTTCAAAATCAACCAATCAAAATTGAAAAAAATGTGTGTCAGAAAATAATTTGTCAGCCGGAATTTCACTTCCCAATTTTTTCTTTAGAAAATAATTTATTTCTTATGTAATATATTTTTGATTTCTCTATCAAGATGCAGGTTGCTGCAAGCCGCCGTCACACAGTGCTTTGTCCCAATATAGTGAATCGGCAAAATTAGAGAAGTTATCGCAGAAAAATGAAATTTGGTGTGCTGGTTCAAAATATGTTAATTAAGAAAAATTCGAAGTTTCGGAAAAATCGGTGCAAGGATATGACTACCTCCCATACACCTTTAAATTTAAAAGTTTAATTTTAGCTATAATTGTATATAGAATAAATCGAAAGTTGGTAACTATCTGTTAAAATATGTTTTTTAGCTTAGTGGTTAATTTTGTTTCATTCGGTGCAAGGACATGACTACCTCCCATATATAATTTTTCTCAAAAACTAAATTGTAACTACATTAGTGATCAGAATGCACTGAAAACTTACAACAACTTATAAAACTATATTTTTGGACTCTCTGGGAAATTTCGCTTCATTCGATACATGGACATGACCATCTCCCATATATCATTTTTACCAAAAAGTAAATGTTAGCTACATTTGTGATCAGAATGCACTGAAAACTTATAACAACTTATAAAACTATATTTTTGTGCTCTTTGGCAAATTTCGCTTCATTCGATACAAGGACATGACCATCTCCCATATATCCTTTTTACCAAAAAATAAATTTTAGCTACATTTGTGATCAGAATGCAAATATTTAATATTCTCTTTAAAAAGGGTCATAAATATATTTGTTTCGAAATTTGCTCAACTAAATATTTTAGTTTTAAAGTTTAACTATTTTACTTAGATTAAAAAGAATATCAATATAGCTACAACTTACATTGTCTGGGTTGAAAAATTTCCAAGTCAACCACTTAGAATACTTTTTATCGAAGAATTGTCTATTGGATCTACTCTCGCTTCAATATGTTTTTATTTTATTGTCAAACAATTTAATTTTTCTTAACAAAACTTATTTTTCAAGACTTGAATCCCCAATTTTGCCTTTTTAAAATTTATATACTTCTGGGCTTTTATTTTTTGAAGACACTGATAACCAAAAATCAACTATATCGGAATTAATAATACAATTTGTCATTATCGAAAAATATTGCTTCACAACTAGTAAATAAATTTGACAGAATAGTTTTATTATGCATTTACATATATAGAGATGAACCAGTGAGATTATTTAACTCACGAGGGCTCACTATTAGATTATAATAACTACTGCAGCACGAGGTTATTTCAATATTGACTAGGTATTCATTTAATATTTTAGTGGTAATTCCACAATTAATTCAAATATTATTGATACAAAAATGGTGAAAACTTCAAAACAATCGCAATCTATTAGAAAATAATCACGTTAAACTGAAATAAACACGCTCTCATCTCTTGCTCAAATATAATAAGTAACGGAAAATAGCAATATGTAAATAACAAGTATTCACGGAGTAAATGAGTTGAAACATAGGAAAACCAATGAAACAAAAAGCAAAAAGGAAAACATGAATCAGGTGTTTACAACCAAATGTTGATTATTTGATACTTTTTACTGGATGTCGTTCGTTTACTTTTTGTGATATTTTTTAATGAGAGAGTAAAATCATTCTTACTCTCTCAGTAAAAGTTACTTTATATTTTTAACTCGAAAAGTGCTCAAACAGACCTACAGTCAATAAAATTGCACAGCTTGCAAAAATTGAATTGAACATTGAACGTCGTTGGAGCCCTTTACTTGGAAAAAATTATATTATCATATTTTTGGTCTTTGTAAAACTCAAAAATATAGATGTTTTCAAAAAATACAAAATTTCAAATTTCCGGTTAAAAATCTGAAATTTTTTTTTTACTAGTGTTTAAATTTGTTAACAAAGTATATAAATGAAAAATAAAAAATCGCCTACTTTTTATTTATATAATTTTTTCATTTTTTCAAAGTTTGCAAAATTTTAGGGTTTCCGCCAAAAAAAATAAATATATTCTTTCAATTTTTGGTAAGTTTTTGTCACTATTTAATAAAAATTATACACTACATCAAAATTTGATTCATTTTGAATAGTAATAAAAACAAAAAAATTGTATAAACTTATTTTTTTAAATTTTGGCAGTACCATAAACTTAGGTCTTTGCTACTTTTTCTGAAACTTAGGAAATATGTCTCGAAAAATTCATATCATTTTTACATTTCCGGGTGAAAAATCTAAAATTTGTTCACATATTCCATTTAAGCCCTTTCAAGTGTACTTAAATCAAAAATAAAAAATTACCTATTCTTCCAAAAAAAAAATGTTCACTCTATCAAACTTTTGCATTTTGAGAATTCCAAACAAAAAATCGCAAAAGTTGTCGATGGCACAAACAACTTTTCTATATAAAATATTTACAAAAAATTATTTTTGGTTTTTTGTACCTATAGTTAAAAACAAAACTGTTAAGTTTCAAAGCAATACAATAAAAAATGAAATTTTAAAAAAAAAATTTGTAACACAGTAAAAACAGTTTTTCCGTTCAACAGTTTTACCTCAAACGTTTTCTGACTTTAGCGCCCTCTACTGTTAACAAAAAGACAAGATGATAAATTCTATTAACGAATTTATTTAAGGTACTTTGTTAGCTTTACAAAAATGTATATTACTTAAATATCCTAAGTACTTTATTTTATTTTAATTTTGCCTATGGAACAAAGCACTGTGCGTCAGTCCAACACCGTACTTGTGCGATAATTTGTTCAGAATGTTTGCGCATTTAGATACATATATAGAAAAACATGTAAAGAAAAAACACTCAAAAAGAGCATAAAGTTCAGCAAACAGTACAAGAAATTACGCTCTGAAAAATTTTCTAGCTCTAGAAATAACTAGTAAACCTGTTGCCCGAAATCGAGCAATTTCATCAAAATATAATAATAAAAAAATGAATGTTCAATGCATGATATTCTATTAAAGAAGCGTTTTTCCTCAATAACGATATATCAAGTCTCAATAAAAGTAAAATAACGAAAACGGACTTACACTAATATTAATAATGAAATAAAAATTATTACTATTATAAAATATCGGATCTTAAATTTCCAAATTATAAGACATAACTAAATATAATAAAAACGAAGTAAAAAGAAATTCAAAAGAACAAATAATATTAGATCAAAATAATAAATACAATAAAGACACTCGCAGAACACTTATAACATCGATTTATAACACATTTAGATGCAAAAACGCTAAAAAAACCAAACAAAATTTTTTTTGAAAAACGTTAAAATTTGATTGAGTTGTTTGCAAATGCAAATTTTAAATTTTTTTATTTTTACAGCAAAAACAAAATTTAATCCATTTTTTGAGAAAACATTAATTTTATTGGACTCTTTTAAAGGCAATGATTAAAATATTAATAATAAAGTAACGGTAAAAACTTTTTTTTTAAGTCATTTGATTTAAGTCATTTGATTGCAATAAAATACAAAAAAGAAATAAATGAAATTTTTTAAAAAGTGTCAGAGACTGGCCATGCATCCCGAAAAATGCACTGTTTGGTGTGGTTTGTACGCTGGTGGAATCATTGGACCGTATTTTTTCAAAGATGCTGTTGGACGCAACGTTACGGTGAATGGCGATCGCTATCGTTCGATGCTAACAAACTTTTTGTTGTCAAAAATGGAAGAGTGGTTTCAACAAGATGGCGCTACATGCCACACAGCTCGCGATTCTATGGCCATTTTGAGGGAAAACTTCGGAGAACAATTAATCTCAAGAAATGGACCGGTAAGTTGGCCACCAAGATCATGCGATTTGACGCCTTTAGACTATTTTTTGTGGGGCTACGTCAAGTCTAAAGTCTACAGAAATAAGCCAGCAACTATTCCAGCTTTGGAAGACAACATTTCCGAAGAAATTCGGGCTATTCCGGCCGAAATGCTCGAAAAAGTTGCCCAAAATTGGACTTTCCGAATGGACCACCTAAGACGCAGCCGCGGTCAACATTTAAATGAAATTATCTTCAAAAAGTAAATGTCATGGACCAATCTAACGTTTCAAATAAAGAACAGATGAGATTTTGCAAATTTTATGCGTTTTTTTTAAAAAAAAAGTTATCAAGCTCTTAAAAAATCACCCTTATAAGCTCTCCTCAAACTTAATTTCAAATCGATTAAATAGCGGATTTTTGTACAAAAATTTTATTTCTGTTTTAAAAGTTTGGGAACCTCCTAAAGTGAAATCATAATTTTCGGTTTGCACATCTACAGCCTAAACCTGATTTAATGATATCTGAATCGATAACATCGGTCCATTGGTCGGGGAGGAGTTGAAGTCACAAAAGAAACCTTAGCCTATTAATTATATAGATTTCTCGCTGCGCATCGAAAAATTTAACTAAAAAATGTTCTTCTCTTTTGAAACAGGCTATACTTATCGAATGATAAGCTTTTTAAACGACCACACCCCTTTGGAACTACGCCCGTTTTTGAAATTATTGCTATATATTAAAATCTGTTAATTTAATTCCAAATATTAAGTACATTAGCTTAAATATGTAACGAGTTAGAGTGTTAGATAATATGCCATGCCCACTCATGCGATCCCGCCCACCTTTTGAACTCAACTTAAATGAATCTTCTCTACCTCTATACCAAATATAATTACCTTATCTCAAGCAATATTTTAATTATAGTAATGAAAACTAAAGTAGTTCGTAAATTATCATTTTCGAACACTGTGCGACGTTCGCGGGACCTAAGCTGTATGAACTTTTTTTATTCCTCTTTTTCTATTAATAGACACAATTCTTCAAATAAAGAGTTGAATACTTTTAAATTTCTAAGAAACTTTAATTTTTTATGGTATGGTTATCACTCGAGGCCATTATGGTTGTCACTTAAGTATCGCTTCCTCAATAGTTGAGTACGTTGAATGTAAAAGTTGAACTTAAGTACGACTGATGAAATACAGAAACATAAGGTCTGTTCCCGTACTTGAACATTCGTACGAATTCGCACGAATTCGTGCTATTTTCTGCGATTTCCTGTTCCCGTACCAAAAAAAATCGCAAAAGAGAGCGAAAATCTGAAATCCAGTCCTTGTCAAATGTTGCTATTTTCTGCTATACAAATTTGGAGTTGCAAAATTCGCAGCAATTAGCAAGTGCCATATTTTGACAGCTTATGTTGCGTCAGTCAATGTCAGCTGATAAAAAAATTAAATAAAGTCAAATTAGAAAGGCAGCCATTAAATCAAAATGTCGAGAAAAGTAGAAATTAATTGTTCGACAGACACATTAAGCAGAATAAAATGTAAGTATATTTTATATAATTTTTTTCAATAAAAAAATAGCGTATTTTCTTCCTTAGATATCAACTATAGTAATTCTGCCACCAACAGTTTGTTGCAGTTTCATCAAAAGCTGCAACTTTTTGCAGAAAACCTGTTCCCGTACTTTTTGCAATTTTTCATGCAAAGAGGGCACTTTTTTACTTACTCTCTCAAATTTTTCAACTTGCGAATTTCTGCTTCAAAAGTACGGGAACAGACCTATAGATTTACTTTAGTACTCGTACAACTTAAGTATGAATTGCGAAACTGGGTCTATATAATTTAACACTTTCTATTTTTCGCCATAGTGGTTAGCTGTAGACAAATATTGTCCAAAGCGACTTGTCGTTAAATTTGACAAGAAATATTTTCATTGAATATTTCAAACCTCTCGACTATTTTTAAGGGTTCGTTTTTGTAGCCATTTTTTTTTAAAGGGGTCAAACAAGTCCACAAATAAGGTCCTTGGAGAAGAGTTCAAATATTTTACAAAAATAATCTTCAAAAAACTTTACGATAAATCGGTAAAGAAAATAAATATATCATAGAACTATATTTAAAAGTTTACATACAAGCTTGAATAAAAAAAGAAAATTGCTAAGCATATCTGAAATAATTTCACTTTTTTATTTTGTGTTATTTTTAAATACCGGTACACGTATTTTTTTCTCTTTTTTATGTGTTGAACTCTGTTAACGCGTTTCAATAAATTTTAAACCCGATAAAAGCAAAAGTTCGTATAAAGTTAACGATCTTGACGCATAACCTCGAAATGTGATCAAATTAATAACGTATCAACGTATTCCAGTTTTAGACGCTATTTTAATAAAATTTTATAATATTTTGTTCTCAATAACTGAAAAATGTTTGCCAATTCATTGCTTAAAATAAATGTTGAAAATTTTATATAAAAGCTGTTCGCTGATTTTTTGAATAGCAACAGAGGTGTTAAATTTATACATCAGCTCTGTCACTTTGTTTGATGTGGAGCCATCTGTCAGTTTGATTAGTTGCTGTGACGGAATTTGTGTTGTGTTTATAGAGTGTTAAGTATATACATATATACGTGTTAAGCGTTGCCGAACACTTTGGGCTTGTATGCTTTTGTCAAAAAACACAAGTCTTTATTCAAAAAAAAAAAAATTAATTTGCACTTTTGACAATTTTGTCAGAATAAAGTTATTCCTTTGTATCATAAAAATTTATTTTCATACAATATGTTGACAAAGCACTAGATTAAAAATTAATTTATATTTAAATTTATAAATAAAATAGATAAAGCAGAAGCACTTGACAGCTCTGATAAGCTCTGATGGGAGTTAGCTGTTTATCACTCCGTTATTGAAACTTTAAGCAAAATAATTTAAAAAAAAATTATAATCTTTAATTGTTGGTTAAAAACAAGTTTTTAACAAAAGTTGAAATATAAGTCAATATCTTTATTTAAGTTATCGTCAACTGCACAAAAATTCGAACGTTTTCATATATTAATGAAATTAAACTTTAATGCTACACTGGCATACCAAGTAACAGCATTGCTTTGTTGTATGAACTTTATTATAAAATTTTGTAAGAAATTTTCTTGATTTTTGAAACTTAACTAATTGATAACTTCCTCTTAATCCATCGTTCCTAAAGCGCAGCCTAGTTAAGATCCACTGTAAAGTATATGTAATAAATTAAACGAAAATAGCTCATCTCAACTTCGATTAGACCCATGCATTAAACTCACTTGTGTTTCATTTTATTATTTTTTATTTATTTATGAATCATCCGGAAACTGGTTTAAACAAATAAAAACAGTGCTTTTTTTATTTCAATAAAAGCATTAAAAAAAATATTACACATACATCATACATACATACATATATACCCGATAAGTTTATTGTTATCTACAGAACGTGTTTGGAATTTTTAATTGAATTCATTTTTATTGATTAAAACAAGAATTAATAAATGCATTTGCTGCAGCATAAAAACTTTGCAAATGATGGAAAGCATTCAAAATTTAAAAAATAATTATTATATATATCAGTTGTTAAAATAGATTCAAAAATCTTTATTTAATATTGCTCTTTGAAAAATTAAAGAATAAAAGAATTAAAAAAAGTTTTAATTTTGTATTTTGTGTTATTTTGCAAGAGGTTTAAGCTAAAAACTAGATCCTTTTTCGAATTTCTTAGAGATTTTCAGCTCGATACCACTTTTAAGAAACTTGTCGATACAGGTTCGAAATTTTCTCCCTTGATCATACTTTGGAAGTACCTGTGAAGACAAGTTTTAAAATATTGTGAGACAGCATGTTTATCGTTCTTCGACTTAAGCTCTAGAATAAACTATCATAATTTATCGAGGTGCTGAGAATATAACCTCGTATAAGCCTCATAAGTACTTGTTATTCGAAACTCAGACGAGGAGCTTTTCTAAAATTAAATTAAATTGTGAGCGAAAGTATTGTTATCCCTCTATGATACTTGGAATGCACTTTTTAAAAGCAAGTTTCATATTTTTGTTAACGTAAAGGTTTTGATGAAACATTAGTAATTCTCAGAAAAAAGTTTCTCGAAATTTGATAAAAAAAGCATCATATTTAGAGCAAAATGGTATAGACTTTCCTCCAGAGAATTCTTTTCCCTATATGTGATCCTAAAAATTATAAAAAGCTTCTATGAAAAAGAGAAATACATAAAAATATTTCGTTTTTAGAGAAAATACTTTTTCTTTTTGAGAAAATATTAGTTTTTATTGAAGATACAATTTTTTAATTTTCAATAAATTTTTCTCTATAAATTAGAATTTTTTTATGCGAGAAAAATACTTATTATTAAAGACATAAACGAAGCACCATTTAGCTTCCAAGCAGCTCTTTTGAAGAGAAGAACAAAAGAATTCGTTTCATTCGAAAGCGAACTTCGGAAGTATATCAAGTGATGCTCGAAGAGGTTTCGCATAAGTGCTGAAGAGGATGAGGAGTTTGTTAGAAGATCAATTGTTAGTTCGATGGTAGAGGGTTGACATATCTTAAGGAAATGTTCCTTCTGCAGTTTCACTATTAGTCACTTTAGACGAAATGTAATTAAAGTACATCTTAGTTTACTTAAAAAAAAAAATAAGATTTTCATTTCTTACATACTTAAAAAAATTATATTAAATCACGTCAAATACTAAAACTAAGTTTTATCCAGCATGGGTTTAAAATTAAAACCACGTCAAATACTAAAACTAAATTTTATCAAGCATGGGTTTAAAATTAAAACCACGTCAAATACTAAAACAAAGTTTTAGACTCGCATGGGCTTAAAATTTAAACTTTGTACTGCAATCGGCTTAGTTTTTAAATTTCGTAAACATTACAGAAACATTAATGTGGTTAAGCGCTTGTGGATTTGATTTGATGAATCGAGTGACCCTGGTTCGATCCTCAGTAAAACCGTATTTTATATATATTTTGTTTTTTTTTTAAATTTATTACAATTTTATATTATTAATTATTTAATGTCAACATTGCATTGTGCAACATTTTCTTTTTTTGCAACATTCTAGGATCGAACCACGGTCTACGGCAACCATCGGATTAGCTCTAACCTCGAGCCAATCTGTATGAACAAAATGTAAAACAAAATAAAAAAAAACTTTTATTACCTTTTAGTTATTTTGAATTCAATTTTAAACCTCAGGTACTAAATTTAAATTTTATTCAGAATTTATTAAATTTAAGTACAGCATTGACTAAAAAAAATTTCCTGTTTTTTAAAAAGTATCAATTCCAATAAAAAATAGATTAAAAAATTAATTGTTCCAACGATTGGCTTAAAAATTACTCCAAGATTTTGTAAAAAATATAAAACCTGAGGAACTTAAATTCAAATTTTATTCCCAATTTATTAAATTTAAGTACAGTCTTGATTAAAAAAATGTCTAGTATTTTGAAAAGTATCAATTCTAATAAAAAAAGGATTAAAAGAATGTATTAGTTCAACGGTTTAAAAATTATTCCAAGATTTTTAACCGTGAAGTTATCTACGTAGTTATCTCACTAGGAACGAGAAACTAACTCCGTCTAAAAACGACCTTTTGTTGTATACGGGCGATTCTAAAACAAAAACAAAGAAGATGGAGTATATGAAGGACACTCCAATGAAAGCCCCTTCTTTAATATCTGTTAGAATACCACAATCTTCCAACAAGAAATTCTTGACATTAACAGATGTAACAGACTGAACAGTCTGAATAATGTTAGAGGCAGAAGAATTTTCGACTTTTCTGAGAGTCAAGCTGCCCTTAAAGTTTTGAAATTATCTATATTTAAATCCAAAATAGAAATAAAACAGAATAGCAAAATTATTCTACATTGATTCCTGTCCACTGTGGCCTTGAAGGAAATGAGAAAGTGCACTTAAATTTATTTTTTAACGAAAAAAATCGATTTAAGATGTAAACCGTCTTGTTTTCAAATGAAAACCTAGTAAATTTTTTTAAGAGTAAATCTTTTTATTTTCATTAGATTTCTAGTAAGTTTTATTAAAAAGGAAGTCTTTTTAATTCTACTAGTTACCCTTATTAAAATTATTGAAAAGGAAATCCTTTTGAAATAAGATGATAACTTCTTATTCGGAAGAAAAAATTATTTAAAAAGATAATCTTCTTATATTCATTTGGAAAACTTTTTAAATGCTAGTAAACCTTATTTTAGAAGGAGAACTCCTTAATTGTATGAGGTTCCTTATTAATTATTAATTATTATTATTATCAGAGGCGTTCCTGGGCTTGGTGTCACCCGGGGCGGGTACTCATGGTGTCACCCCTATAGATAAGAAATTTTTAAATGCAGTAAGAAACCAATTTGATGTGATTTAGTGTTTTTTTATTATCTTAATTTTTTTCGAAAAAAAGGTTAAATAAAGAAAACTTATTAAGGGCGGAGTAAAGTTTTGAACATCTCAATAATATTGTATTGAATTTTGAGGACAATCGCTTTCAACTACCAGTGAACAAAACTTTAAATCGATTTTCCCAAACATGTAATTTTTAAAGTCGGTGACCACGATTTGGAGAAAACTACTGAACTGATCGTTTTAAAAATTTCTCCACATATTGCACATTCAAATAACTCTCAAATGACGTTTAAATTTTTCGATTAGTATCTATCTTACAATAAAAAATAGGTCGATTTTATTGTAAAAAACATTAACATTTCATCGCGTTCACTGCAAAAACAAATTTTTTTAAGGCACCAGCGGACTACTGCAATAAATCGGTTGTTACTTTATATTTTTGTGCCAAATTTTTTAAATAATCTTCAAATGTTGTTTCAATGTTTTCACAATAAATCTGTAATAACAATATGTCATAAAAAATTCTTGAAAGTATGCTTTTTAATGGCGCTGCACAGAGTATTCATGCTATACAAAATAGGTACAAAAATAGAAGGAGTGCTCCGATGATTATTAAATTTTGTTTGATTGAATAATTTAAGCTAAATAAGCAAAATTGCAAAAAATGGTTAAAATCGGTTAGTTCCTTTGGGTATCTTCCTTGGACCTATATTTATTTTGTACATTATTTTGAATGCGAATGCTTACAAAAGTTGGGAAGTACATACAAAAGTAGCCCGATCCTATCAAAACTCAGTGAGAATGCGCGACAAGAAGACTTACAGATGTGAACTGAAAATGATAGAAATTGGTAAAACCTTAAGGGTACCACTCTTGCACCTATGTTATTTGTTTTTTAAAATGCAATTTAAGACACATTTTATGTTATTTATAATAGAAGAAAAAATATGGTAACTTTTTTTTATCACTCATATCACTACTACCTTTCATCACTATAACTTCTTCGTGAGATTCACTACAAAATTAAAGAATCCTTTTTTTTTGTAATTCCCTTTTGATCTTTGCTAAATTATATTTCTATGCAAAAATTATAAGCTTTCACAAAAAGTCATTTTATTAAACCTGGATAACTTTTTGTTTATAAAAAGGTGCAGATAAAATTTTGGAAATAAAAAGTCAATACTTCAAATCAAATTACGAAAAAGAGTCGCTATCGAATAATTTTTGTTTTTAATTCAATTCTGAAATTTGATAAATTTTTAATATTTTTCTGTTCAAAATTTACATTTTTTCGTAAAAAATCACTTTTTAAATTTGCAAATCTTTCTGGTTTATAAAAAAGGGCAAATAATACTTTTAAAATAAAAAATAAATACTTTAAATAAAATTACAGAAAAGTTTTGCTAAAATCCAATAACCTTTCTTTTTTTTTTGTTATAGCCTTAAACCAAAACAACAACATTTTTTCTATTCTTGTACCATTTCGATGCATTGCAGGCTTAACAAATAAATAACTTTCGAAATAACCTCATCGAAATCAACATTACGTGGAAGCTCGTTTTCAATGGATAAAATAGCATGATCGGAAACTCTTGCCTATCCCTTGGAAGACCTTGAATAATTTTTTTATTAATTTTAGCTTTGAAAACGTTTTCACAATGTTTTCTTCTCATTGTTTCGACTTGCAAGCAGAATTTTAAATTTTAAAGCAGCTATTGAAAAAATGAGACACACAGTTTTTAGTGTTAAGTATTTTTTCACTTTTTTGATTGTTTGAGAAATAAAAAAATATCGAAATGGTGTCACCCCTAAAATGGTGGTACCCGGGGCGGACCGCCCCCTCCTGCCCCCCCCCCCCCCTTAGGAACGCCTCTGATTATTATTATTATTATTATTAATGTTAAATGTACTTTCTGTTGTATTACATTAACTTAACAAATTTAAAAATGTAAAAACAATGACAAAATGGATTGAAAATTAAAAAATTTAATTTTGTTGAAAAATATGTTTGTTTGTTTTTATTTACAAGCTTAAAATTTTTAATTTAATGAAGATGGAAATGGTAAAAATTTCAAATAAAATTCTAATAATTTAATTCAAATGGTTCTCAAAATAATTACTTAATATTTTAACAGGTATCCCTCAAACTTTGAAAAGGTTTCTTCTGGATTTGATTGAGAAGGAAAACATATAATTTTAATAAGTTTTCTTCTTAATATTATTAAGAAGATAACAATCTTATTTTAATAAGATTTCTTCTTGAATTTAATAAGAAGAAAAACTTCTTATTTTTAAAAGATTTCTTCTAACTTTCATTTAATAGGTTCCCTCTTATTTTGAAAAGATTTCTTTTTGTTTTAATTGACAAGATTTCCTTCTTATTTTTTATAAGATTTCTTTTAGTTTTTTTTAAAATGGAAAACTTCTTGGTTTTAACTGATTTCTTCTTAATTTTATTAAAAAGATTTCCCTCTTATTATTCTAAGATTTCTTCTTAATATTATTAAAAAGATTTCCCTCTTATTATTCTAAGATTTTTTATTGATTTTATTAAATAGGAAATCTTCTTATTTTTCGAAGGCTTCTTATTGATTTTATTAAATAGGAAATCTTCTTATTTTTCGAAGGTTTCTTATTGATTTTATTAAATAGGAAATCTTCTTATTTTTCGAAGGTTCCTTATTGATTTTATTAAATAGGAAATCTTCTTAATATTCTAAGATTTCTTATTGATTTTATTAAGTCGGGATTCCCTCTTAAAATCAGACGCACTTCTTCTTGGGTAAAAACCATAGAGAAATCTTCTTGACCTTGTTCTAGTTTAATAGGTTTTTATGTGCCGATTTTTCTGTGTGTGTACTCTCTTGCCAAAAAAGGAGTAGAATCACAATTCACAGGACCGGAACTATT
The DNA here is from genome assembly GCA_958299015.1 of Tetanocera ferruginea. NCBI lineage: Eukaryota > Metazoa > Arthropoda > Insecta > Diptera > Sciomyzidae > Tetanocera > Tetanocera ferruginea. The sequence continues at coordinate 20,545,467 of OY282644.1, read as the reverse complement.
CTGTGATGTTGTTAAGAATATTAAAAAGAAACAAGTCAAAACAATATCATTCCGCGATTTTTGGAAGAACCCTTATGACAGATTTATACTAAATTAATATTCCCAGAACTATCATCTAAGAAATCGAAGCATTTTATAAACACATGTCAAAAGGATTCAAGGGCGATGACTGTAATTATAACTGAACATTGATAACTAAAGAAACATCTCCAAAAAATTAATCTCTCAGCTGATGCACTATGCAGACTATGCCTTGAGCATGAAAACATTTCCAAACATATTTTCACTGAATGTCCAGCTCTTTTTGAAATAAAGAAGGAAAAACATCGTTAACGAATTAGTCCCATTAGGACATCTTGCTAATCTTAACCTCGAAAATATTGTATATTTCCTGAGAAAATCTAAAGCAATTGAGCTGTGTCAGAGTTGTTATACCTCGCCGCAAACCATATCTATCTATCTACCCACTATTATTCTATTTTATATATCAATAATCATAAATCATTAAATTCAATTAGTAAAAACTTAATATATTAATTAAATTTGATTAATTATTGTTTTTAATTAATGAGAACTATCGCCTTTGCTTGAAATTGAGAGGCAAAGGCGGCGATAAAGGACTGTTAAGCTCTTTTGTGGACTTCCTATAAAAAAATCACGTCAAGGTTACAAATGGATTTTATTCTTTAGACTTCCCAACAGAAAACTTACTCAGGCCTCTTTTACTCAGTCCAGAACTCAGACTGGATATTCTAAAGAAAATCCTTCCTCATCTTTTCAATTGTGATTTCATTGCTGTATTGAAAATATAATTCTGACTTTCATTACTATAAAATCATTATCAACTTAATCTTAAGTGATAGTTAAAAAAAAAAAAACAAAAAGCTTACCCACACCGAAGCCTATTAACTAATTCATTAGTAGCTTTCATTAGTCAAAACACTGTTTCCACACTTTCTCATACTTTGCTAATGGTTTTAGTCTTATTTGCCCCTTTTTCTATACCGATAACTATCTATCGTAACGCTATCTGCGTCTAACAGTTGGTTATTGTTGTTGTTGCTGTTGTGGTTCGTGTATTTTTTTTTTTTATTACTATATTAATTGTTATTGCTTTTGTCATTTATGTACATATCGCGTTATTTTATTGAATTTAATTTTTTATCATGTTCCACCCTTTGTTTTTTGCTTGCAGGTCAGCACAATTAACCCGCGCATTTATCATGCCGCCTCATTTTTGGGTCTGCTGCCGGCGCAAACAATCAACGTCTATCTGGGTTCAACGCTACGTTCGATGCACGAGGTGTTAAATAATCATGGCACAGCGTTGACCGGCTATATAAGTTTTGCCATTGAGGTGAGTTGGATGGATGTGGGTGTGAGTGGGTGGGTGGGTGTAAAAGTTTGGTTTTGTGGTGTCAGTATATCAGGTTTTTCACTTAAGCAATTTAATTAAATTTACAGTGGTTGGGTGGCGTTGATAGTTTTGCCAGGAAGGGGGAGGGGGTGCAGTTTATATTGCAGAGTAGGTGTGTGGTTAAAGGTTATTATTTTGTTTCACGTGTGTTCATTTTTTTATGGGTGCGTGATGAAGAATTTTGTTCTGAACTAATTCTTTTGAAGGTTTTAACGTTTTCTTTTGTTTTGTTTGTGTTTTCCGCATCTTAATTTTCAATTAATCAATATATCAATAAAATTCCTTTTGTTTTTTCTTGCATCATTAAATTAAGTTGAACTTTAAGGTCTAGACATGTTATGTTCATTAAAATTTTTCAATATTTTGAGCATATTTTCACAACTGCTTGAGTTTTATAAACTGTTCCCACTCTTGTAAAATTGTTCTCACCAAATGTTAACGCTTTAGCAGCACTAGATAAAACGGTTCAAGTCACAGTTGGTTGCATTTAAATCCTCAGACTCATACCTCAGTTCAATAAAATTATGCCTAAGAGTATGCAATGAATTTTATGGAAATGTTTGTATACAGTGCTGGTCATAGGAATAGCACAAAATATAATTGTAATAATAATATTTTGATGCTTATCACATTAATGCAATATTTTGCAAAAAGTGATTTGTTTATTTAATTCATTTAAGTCTGACCATAGATCAGAACATAAAATTGTAAAATTTATAATTTTTATTTATTTTTTTAACATATTGATACAGGTTTTTAGCGTCAAATTGAACCTTTTACGTTTCAAATTCAACTTTTTCCAAAGCAAATTAAACTTTTAACAAATCAATTAAAAATTTGTAAAGTTCAACGTCAACCTTAGCTTGTTTCATTGGGTTTCGAGATGGTTTTCGAGCAAGGTTGAACTTTATCTAGTGAAAACTGTGATTATTCAAGGTATTAATATTGACTTTTAGGAGTCTGATAAACTAGAGGACCCAGGTAAATGCCTTGAGGAACACCTGATTTCGCAATAAATTCATGAGAAAGAACCCCTCGGAATCGTATTTGATAAGATCGTTCTGTCAAATACGATTTACTTCAGCTTACAAAATATTTTGGAAATCCCATTAACTTGAAGTTAAATAAAATTAAATTATGTGCTTATTTATCAAATGCTTTCTCAAGTCAGTGTAAATGCAGTTGACCTGGTTATCTGATTCAATTGTATTAAGGCAGAAAGATGTAAAATCGAGAAGGTTGGACACATGGATCCAGGGACGCAACCAGGAATTTTTTTTGGGGGGGGGGGGTTTTATCAAATAGAGAACTTATATATAAAAACAATTTTACGTAATTACAGCGGCTGAGTTGTAGCAGTTAGTGCGTTCAATTTTTGCACTAATGGTTCCTTGTTCAAACTTCAGTCATGACTAGCACCATATTTTTTTTTTTTTTAAATTAAAACGGTCACTGTCAGGACATTCTATCCGTACAGAAGGTGAACAGCAGTGGTAGCGGTCGTTTTAAAATAAACTGGCTTGAACGTTGTTTAGGACCTGTTCGGCTAAAATATTTTGCAAGCACCAGTTGTAGGCCGTTTAATTGATTTTTTTCTTATTTGACAGTTGTACGAAGGTTATAAGGCTTGAGCTAAAATATTTTAATTTTTACTCGGGTCCCAATGGTTAGCAAAGGTAAACAAAAATTCAATATTTTTCTCCCCACACATTCAGAAAAAAATACCTACCTTACTCCGATAAAAAATTTCGCTATTTTCGATAATTCAATTAGAATAAATTTTCACACTTTCAAATAAATATTTTTTCACTTGTAGGAAATGGAAATATTGCAATGTCTCTAATAATGATACGTATTTTTTCTCGCACAAAATTTCATTTATAGAGAAAAATTTATGGAAAATGAAAAATTTTTTACTAAATTTTGATAAATTCATTGTGCGAAGTATTTTCTTCAATAAAATGAAATCTTTTTTAAAAAATAAAAAAAGTCTTATTCTCTAAAAACGATATATTTTTATATATTTCCCTTTTTCATGGAAACTTTTTATCATTTTTAGGGATTCTTTAGTACCACATTTAGAGAAAAGCATTCTCTGGAGCAAACTCTATAACATATTTCTCTAAATATTATGTCTTTTTACTTATTTCGAGAAACTTTTGCCTGAGTGCAGTGAAAATTTTTCATCCATACATCACTTCGTTGTAAAAATACCCAATTGGCTGGCACTAGCTTTAAAATTCGTCCTTAGTGAGCACTAAATTATGCTCAATTCCGAAAGTAAAAACCGCTAAATTTCTGACACCTTGGGATGAAAAACAAAGAGTCTGAATTTGAAAAAATCGTTTGGTATTAATTGTCCAATGCGCAAATGCTGACGAAATCGAAAAAATATATTTTTAACGATAGGTCTTTCCTACACTTTTCCAAAATCGGTTAATATTTGCGCAATTTTGATGGATTTTCATGAAACTGATTTTGAAAATCCAATGGGAGATTATGAATAAGGCGTCTAACTATATTATGTCACTGGATGGGAGAACAGAAGAAAAATTAAACCAACATATTTTTACCTAATAAGCCATAATTCCTTAATATCGGATAATACTTAAAAATTTTGAGAAATTTTATGAAACGGATTTTGGAAACATATTTAATATTTAATATTTAATATTTAATATTTAATATTTAATATTTAATATTTAATATTTAATATTTAATATTTAATATTTAATATTTAATATTTAATATTTAATATTTAATATTTAATATTTAATATTTAATATTTAATATTTAATATTTAATATTTAATATTTAATATTTAATATTTAATATTTAATATTTAATATTTAATATTTAATATTTAATATTTAATATTTAATATTTAATATTTAATATTTAATATTTAATATTTAATATTTAATATTTAATATTTAATATTTAATATTTAATATTTAATATTTAATATTTAATATTTAATATTTAATATTTAATATTTAATATTTAATATTTAATATTTAATATTTAATATTTAATATTTAATATTTAATATTTAATATTTAATATTTAATATTTAATATTTAATATTTAATATTTAATATTTAATATTTAATATTTAATATTTAATATTTAATATTTAATATTTAATATTTAATATTTAATATTTAATATTTAATATTTAATATTTAATATTTAATATTTAATATTTAATATTTAATATTTAATATTTAATATTTAATATTTAATATTTAATATTTAATATTTAATATTTAATATTTAATATTTAATATTTAATATTTAATATTTAATATTTAATATTTAATATTTAATATTTAATATTTAATATTTAATATTTAATATTTAATATTTAATATTTAATATTTAATATTTAATATTTAATATTTAATATTTAATATTTAATATTTAATATTTAATATTTAATATTTAATATTTAATATTTAATATTTAATATTTAATATTTAATATTTAATATTTAATATTTAATATTTAATATTTAATATTTAATATTTAATATTTAATATTTAATATTTAATATTTAATATTTAATATTTAATATTTAATATTTAATATTTAATATTTAATATTTAATATTTAATATTTAATATTTAATATTTAATATTTAATATTTAATATTTAATATTTAATATTTAATATTTAATATTTAATATTTAATATTTAATATTTAATATTTAATATTTAATATTTAATATTTAATATTTAATATTTAATATTTAATATTTAATATTTAATATTTAATATTTAATATTTAATATTTAATATTTAATATTTAATATTTAATATTTAATATTTAATATTTAATATTTAATATTTAATATTTAATATTTAATATTTAATATTTAATATTTAATATTTAATATTTAATATTTAATATTTAATATTTAATATTTAATATTTAATATTTAATATTTAATATTTAATATTTAATATTTAATATTTAATATTTAATATTTAATATTTAATATTTAATATTTAATATTTAATATTTAATATTTAATATTTAATATTTAATATTTAATATTTAATATTTAATATTTAATATTTAATATTTAATATTTAATATTTAATATTTAATATTTAATATTTAATATTTAATATTTAATATTTAATATTTAATATTTAATATTTAATATTTAATATTTAATATTTAATATTTAATATTTAATATTTAATATTTAATATTTAATATTTAATATTTAATATTTAATATTTAATATTTAATATTTAATATTTAATATTTAATATTTAATATTTAATATTTAATATTTAATATTTAATATTTAATATTTAATATTTAATATTTAATATTTAATATTTAATATTTAATATTTAATATTTAATATTTAATATTTAATATTTAATATTTAATATTTAATATTTAATATTTAATATTTAATATTTAATATTTAATATTTAATATTAAATATTAAATATTAAATATTAATATTTAATATTTAATATTTAATATTTAATATTTAATATTTAATATTTATTATTTAATATTTAATATATAATAGAGGGTGTTGAAACCCCGAAACCCCCCTTTGGTTGCGCTTATGCATGGATCTGACATTAACAACACCATGCTGACGAGTTGTTGACTTCTCCACAGTATCTCTTAACTCGATCATACACCACTCTCTCAAAAAGTTTTGGAATCGTTGATAGTTTAGCAATGGGCCTATAGTTGGCAACATCATTCGTGCAACCCTTTTTATAAATAGGGCATATAAATGAATTTTTTTCAAAATTGGGGAAAAATAGCTTTCATTGAAAGATTTATTAAACAAGATCACAAGTGCGGGTTTTTCCTAGTTAATCGGTGCCAAAGAAGACCAAGATGGGTTTGACAGCCAATAAAGACATGGCGACCGTTTTTGGGGATGCACGCGGTACAATTCTCATTGATTACCTTAAAAAAGAAAGAATAATCAATGGCGAATATTATGACAACCTGTTGAATGACGGTTTGAAGAAAAAATTACCGCATTTGGCCAATAAATTTTCCATTAGACACATGTGCAGTAGAGCGTATCACAAAAAAAGGTCTCCGGTCACTTTCGAATGTAATGTATTTTAGCAAGGCAATTTCGAAAAAACAAATTGTTTGACTGACCGTAGGGGTCGCACATTTATATTTTTCTTCATATCATTGGCATTTGCAGTTAGATCCTGAGTTATGATATATCGACGTTTTTGTCTCCAGCAAATAAATTTTCCTGTTGCAATTTATGGACCTCAAATGCCCCCTTCTAATTTTAACCATCTTATGTGAGTTCCTACTACCCTAATGTATCACCCTGATTTCAGAAACTTAAAGCTCGCAAAAAATCATTAAAGCCTTGCTAAGAATGTTTTTTGTTACTCCACTAGAACTATTATAAAAAAATATTTTTTTTGTTTTGCTAAATTTTTCTTCATATTTTGGTATTAAAAGTCGGATCTTAGTATGTATGTTTTTGTCAAAAGAAACATCAATAAGACGTGATGAAATCACATTTATTTGATTTTACTTTTTTAAATCATGTTGTATTAGTTGTGATCTCCAGGGTAAGTACAAGGAAAGGAAATTTGAGTTCAAAGAAATTTGGAGCAAAAAAATTTGTCTTCTTAGTTATGTCTTTCGAAAAAAACATACTTCTTTGACCTTGAGGCAAAATTTGGCTTTTTTAAACAAAAACGTCGGTATATCATACTTTAAGATCCAACTATCTTAATAGATCTCTACGTCCGTAAAAAAAATTTTTTTTTTCAAAATTGCTTTGCAAAAATACATTAGATTCGAAGGTGACTGTGAAATTTTTTCCCCCTGTGAAATTCCCGGCGAAATTTCATAAATTGGGCTACGAATTGCTCCCCCGAGGGACTTTTTCTTGTTTCCAAACTTAAAAAAATTACTCTTCGGAATGGTAATGACTTCCCAATCATGAAGTCATCTCACAAGCAACTACCTATTTTGAGTATCTCGATAAAACTTATAATATCTTTGAAAGGGATAAAAAAATTTGAGAAACGTTATACGCAAGTGTAAGAGCTCAAAGAAGACTGTTTGTTGAAAACTCTTTATTTTATTTTTTTAATTATTTTTTACCAAAAAACTTGTGTCATTCATAAAGACTTATTGATCCGCCTTCGTAAATCCCTTTCATATAAATAATGGATTCCCATTTTACCCATTCATTTGCTTATTTTATTCCCATCAAATCGTCACAACCGGAACAATCTTAGGTCAGTCCATGGACTCCATGGACTGTCGGGTGTTGAAATATTAATTTTCATTAGACTAGGTGTGACTGCCAGGTGTGTTGAGACATCGGTTAGAGATACTTTAGAGTAGACCTTAAAGGACACCTAAAGCTATCTGGGTAAGAGTGTGCTTCTCGGTTCTTGCCCTTTCCCTAGTTTTGGCAACACTTTTCCTGAGTATTTCCTCAAGTCATTCAATATCTTATTCCCACGCTAGAAATTTTTTGCGTGTCAACACTTTCTTGCGTATTTAAAGACCCATTAGGCGGATATGAGTTAAGAAAAAACAAATTTCAAAGTATGTAGTTGAAAAGCCACAAAATGTTAATTAACTGATTCTATGACTGTATACTGTATGTGTATGTGTATGTGTGTGTGTGATTTCAAATGAAATTTTATTTTTGTACTCACCTCAATTTTTTTATCACTTTCAGGTTATTTGTGGTGTTGCGCTAATGTTTTGGGTTGTGCAGAAAGCGCGCAAAGAACTCTCGGAAACGCTGCTCTCCGATATCAGCACTGATGGCAAATTAATCGATATTCAAGTGTAGCGAGGTGGCTGACAACGCTTATGAACTGCATAGACAAGCGCTTTATTTTGACCAAAAAAGCTGCAAAGCAAAGCTTAAGTTAACTGAGACAATGCTAGCTGTTCTCTCTATTTCCATAGCACTGGCTCTTACACAGTGCTACAAAAAGCAAAAAGTTTTTTCTTATGAATTGTAGCATTATTTTAACAAAATCTTTTATTGTATATATCAACAATTTTTGTTTACTTAAATTATCTCTTCCTTAAATTATTTTGTATATGAACATTTTTCGTTTAAGAAAAATGCTTGGAATGAATGAAATATAAAACTTTACAGAATTGCTCGCAAAGCTTGTTTTTGCATTTAAATTTATACACTTACAAATTAATTTTGATTAAAAAAAATTGCTCTTATTTTTTACTATTTCATAACATAAGCTCAGCTATTAAGCCAAGTTTTTGCATTCATGTAACTATTTAACAATTTTTATTTAGTTTTTTTTTTCTTTTTTTTTATATATATATTTAAAACATGAACTTTTGTATATTTCGAAAAGCAGTGCCTAAAATAAAATAAAATAAAAAAAAAAAAAACAACCACTAAATAAACATTTGCAATTAGTAGGAATGTGTACAAATTTTTCAGCCATGACTGTAGACTGTAGTTTTATAAATGTTTGGAATTGCTTGTTTAAACATGTGTGTAACATATTTTTTTTTCGTTTTCTTTTTACTTTGAAAAATTTATATATTTTTTTTATATAGTTACATTACAAGTTAAACTTTCTTATCTACATTTATACATAATTATACATATAAATATAAAAATAAGTTTTAACACAAGCTCAGTGCTTAAGCATAAGATTGTTATGTTTAAAACATTTTAATTGAAATGTTATATTATTATTTCATAAAAGAAAATTAAAAAAAAAAAAAAAAAAATCCTTAATGTATCTAACAATAACTTTAAGTTAAAGTTTAGTTAAGTTAAGTTAAGCCATGTCAATAAAAAGCTTACTAAAATGCCAAATGTTTTTCAAATCTTTCATTTCTTTATTGATAAAAGTAACAGTTGCTGTTAAATATGCTACGATACAATATTTAAAAAATTTTGCTTTTTATATTAGCTAAAATTGGTGCTAGTTAAAATGGCTTAAAACCTAATGTGAATCATATATCAAATGATAGCTCTTGTTTAATAATAAGCGTTAGTCTTATGGGATATCTAATGTAACAACTAGTTATCCTTTTCTGCGCCAACTGCGTTGTTCTTTATTGTAGAACTTTTGGAATGTTGTCTCCAGTATCGTCACCGCAAAATCTACATCCTCACAGCTAATGCATAGCGGTGGCTTCAAGCACATAACCTATTTTGGCAGTTCAAATGGGAAGAAAGAAATAAAAATTTTTAAAAACAAATGTTCTCTTACTTTAAAATTTGGATGCCATCTTTTCGAACACATTTCAAAATTATTTTGCCAAGCAAAAACTTAATAAATAAAAAAATAAGCTAAAAAAAAATATTAAAAAAAAAAATTTTAAAAAATTTTTTAAAAAATTTAAAAAAAAATTTTTTTAAATAAAAAAATTTTTAAAAAATTAGTTAAATAAGTTGTTTAACTGTTCAATTCTTCAATTAAAATAAAATCACGTTCTTACTTCAAATTGAAAAATACTGAATATTGTATAGATTAAATTCGAATAGATATTTTAATTTTTTTTTTGTTTTTGTCTTCAAGATTAATCATCAATAATATAAAAATTTTATACTTATTTAACAATTTTTCAAAAATGGTGCAAAAAACTAAATATTTTCTCAAAATTATTTTGTTTCAAATATGAAATAAAAAATTTTAACGATCGCGTATTTATTATCAGTCTTTTGGATTGAAGGATTTTCCAAAATATATGAAAGGGGAGGGGGCAACCATTAGAAATCTCGTTAGAAACCCATCAAATACTAATTTCCCCCAAAGTTGGGGAAGAACCATTTCGATTTTAGGTTTTAACAAAATATAACTCCATCAGTTTCTTATTTCAATTTCATATGTCATCGATCTTATGCATCGATATTTATGCAAAAAATTATAAATTTCAACTTGCAGACGCTATTTTGATGCTTGCTTTATAAATTTTCGAAAAAATTTCGGGGGGGGCCAGGAAAAGGCTGATAAAAATTACTCGATTAATACCTTTTGAAATCGCCGTTATTGCTCTTTTCAATTTCAAAATTTATAATTTTCACGGAAAAACGTAAAAAATCGATTTTTTCAAACAATTTACCTAAACTTCCACATAATCTTAAGTTAATTGTAAGTCTCCGATGCATAAAAGAATTTTGTATGAAGTTTCCATTATGTTGTCGGGGTATTATTGGATCCCTAGTTCTTAATATTCACTTCCGTTGATGCTATGGGAAATTTGCGGGGGCTGAGCTACAAGCTATCGGACAGGTCACAGGTTACGGATATTGAACGGCCACTAGATATAGAGGTTAGCCGCGTCTAAGCGGTATCGGACAGGTAGCGGATGACCAGCTTGGGTGTGTAAAGATGTAGTGTTGAACATAACCGGCACTGTCAAGGCGAGACGGAGCCGCCTTAAAAGCTTCTTGTCTGAAACCTGCTGTCTCTACTAGACTCTTAACATGAGATGTCTCTACAAGACCTTCAAATTGGAATGTGCGTAGGGTTTGGGTCTTCTCACATTATAACCAACCAATGAAAGTCACACCAGCCTGGAATATGAAAACCTACGATCACCGCAAACGAAAAACAAACAATGCTTCATGGATATGCACCTGTAATGTCCGGACCTATTGAAGGGAAGGTGCTTTTGCCAAATTTGGCGAAAGCCCTCGCATAAAATAAAGGCTGATATCACCACCATTCAGGAGATGCAATTGAAATGAAAAGGCTGTTCTAAGAATCTACGCCACCCTGTTTCCTTGTGAACGAAAGGCTTACCACAATCCGCATCAAGACAAAATTCTTCTACATAAGCCTAATTTGCGCGCACGCCCTGACGAAGGAATAGGGTGATGCTGTCAAGAATGCTTTCTCCACGAGCCTTGTATGACTTGTATGATCACTGCCCGGCCCACGAAAATAGTCCTCAGCTATTTCAACGAGAAGGTCGGAAAGGAAGGCGTCTTTGTCCTACTGTCTGTATTGTTCAATCTCCACGAGATTACTTCAAATAACGGTCAAAGACTGATCGACTTCGTCGCAGCAAGAAACATGGAAGTTAGTAGCACCCGATTCAAACACCTCGATATCCACAAGGCCACCTGACCCTGGATCAAAAATCGCAAAACCAAATTTATCATGTTGTGATCATCGGCAAAAGCCACGCTTCAAGCGTTTTGGAGGTGCGCACATTTTGGGCGTTTATATTGGCTACGACCATTATCTTGTTGCAGCCAAGATCCGCATACGTTTAGGTAAGAAGGGTGTGCACCTTTGAGGTGCTTCCTTGGGGGCCTTTTAGTCCATTACGCATTCCTTATTTTATTATTTTTAAGCCAGGTTGTGGTACCCAATAAATCATATTCCTTTTAATTCCCGTTCACCGAAACCATCCTGCGCTTTTAGTGAACTACCATGTGTCTAACAGTGGTGTGTTCACTAGCTGCTCCAAATCTTTGAAAAATCTGTTTCCTATATATCGAAATCGACGATTCTGTAGATTTGGGCATTCACACAGAAAATGGGTGATTGTTTCCGTTCCTACCGGATTTAGCTTCGACAAAAGACTGGTGCTGTAATGCCAATCCTATTGGCCATCACACCGATGGAGCAGTGGCCTGTTAGGATTCCCAGCAAAATCCAAATATCTCGTTTAGACAAGAGCAGAAGGCTCGTAGTTCTGTTCTCGTTAAGTTCTGGCCAGAGCCTTCTAGATATAATGCAGCCACTTCTGGAAACCCAGTTTGTGTTAGCATCATGTCTGGCTTAGAGTTCGATACTTCTTTTGACGACGCCTATTGGAATGTACACGTCAGTAATGGATTTGTTTGTGTAAATCGTCACTGCACTTCTTGCCAGCTCATCTGTTTTGTCATTTCCTTCTCCATTGCCATATCCGGGGACACAACCAATGTTCATGACACTGTCCAGACACTGTTCAGGACTTGTTTACAGTTTAGTATCATTCGGGGTGTTGTCGTTTTGCTTTCCAGCGCTTTGATGGCTACTTGGCTATCTACAGAAACTACTATCCTTGTGGGGTAAGATTTTTGCTGTGAATAAACTGTGCTGCTTTTTCAATCTGCTTGAAAGACACTGCAGTGATCAGGAAGTTTGTAAGATTCCTTGATCTGTAGCGTTTCGCATTACACACCTGATCCCGTTCCTTTCTCTATTTTGGAGCCATCAGTGTAGAATTGGAGATTACCATAAGGTTCTATAGTCGTATCTTCCCATTCTTGTCTGCTGGAAATGGATGTGGTGTATTTTGTACCGAATCTCACACTACGTACTCGGTTGTTCCTTTCGATTCCTCAGTTCTGTAGAGATTCAGAATAGATGCATGCCCGAAGATATTGTTTTTCCAGGCTTGTGACTCACTAAGACGAATCGCTTGGTTGCCGAACACTTAAGCAACTCTTTTATGGGAAGAAGCTGTAGCATCATTTCTACACTTGCCTGTTACGTAGATCCCATGGCTCCTGTTACTCCTATGCATGGTAATCTTTGCACTCCTGTTAGAAAGTCAAGGTAGCTTTTTTTTTGCACAATTGTCCACAGAGAGCCGTTGGTCTGACGATCGTTGTATACATCTCCATTTCTTATCCAAGATAAGAATCCCTTTATGCATTTGGCATGCATAAAGGCATCCGCAAGCGATTGTGCAATGCGAAAAATAAACTCACAATAAAAACTAGATGTCGCTTAGCTGCAATCAACGGACTAACGAGGCCTACTCCGCTCAACTATCGGTTAAGCTCAACTAACATAACTCTGGACTCGACAACACAGGCGAACATATCCCACTCCATGCGCACTGCCGCTGAGGAAGCCATTGGTTACTGCCGCCCGCAACTGTGGAACCAATGGTACGATCAGGAAAGTCGCACAATTCCACTCTTCAAAAGTGCAGTAAGGCTACACCCAACAATCGCTGAAGATCATGGCGTGGAAATTCCACCCACCTAACCTATAGCTATACAGTCACCCAAAAACAACAAGCAAGGAGCAGGCGCTGACGGGCTGACAGCTAAATTGTTTAAAATAAGATGTAGTGAATTGATGAGGTGCATGCATCAACTCATCAGCAAAATATGAATACCAAAAAGCATGCCCGACGATATTAAAAGTAGGCAATTTGCGCCAGCTAACGAGGTATCACAACATAAGCAGCAACATAATGATTGATTTTCTTATGCCAAAATATAAATTTTTCTTCTTAGATTTTGCTATTTTGTGACTTTAATATAATAGTGAAAAAAGTCAAAATTAGATATTCGTTCACCGCATGATATATGTGATATTTAAGCATTTATATGAACTTTGAACGATAAGTATTAAAGGCTGTAGGAATACCCTAAAGTATTGCTCAAAAACGTTTCATGGTCTTAAAAAAATTTGTTAAAACGACTTCATACAAACCGCGCTGTAAGACGTAATTCTTCGTCAAAAAAAATATTTTTTGCACCAACTATTATAAATTGTTCTGGTTATATTATCGGCTTCCAACATTTTAAAGAATATTTTCATACATTTATAACAAATATTTTAATACCGAAAGGAAAATCTTTAATTAGTTAATATTCTGCAGACTTTATTATAGGTATTGCTTGAATGTTTTATGTAGTAAGTACAGATTTACAGTTTGTTTTTTATATAATATATAATACACTAAAAAATATTGATAAATATATCATATAAAAATATAAAAGTTATAGGAAACAATAAAAATTCATTGAATCATTATTTAAACTGAACACAGTAATTTAGAAAATATCAAAACCATAGATCGAAAAACTAAGTACTAAGTACATACGTATGTAAGAATGTATATAATATAAAAAAAAATATATGATAAAATATATATTTGTGTATAAAATATAAGTCTTATACGTTTTCTTAAATGCTTTGATTTTGTTTTTTTAAGAACTTGTAACCATTTTATAAAAAATATTTGAAGTATAAGCATATAACTTAAGGCTAGTTAAAAACTGAGGTAGTGGCATGTGAACAAACCAGTCTGACTATGAAACCAACAAAAAAAAAAAGAGAAAATCACCGTTAAAAATAAAATTATTACAAAATAAATGGTCGGTTGCATAAAAAAAAATTAATCAAACAACTTCGGATGGCTATTTTGCGCCCATTAATTTGAGTTTATCCGTTTAACTTCATAAGTGATAATGCTGATTAAAAGTGTTTATAAAAATAATGCTTATTTCCTTTAAAAATTTAAAAATTTTGTCAAGTGTTTTACGTAAACTAGACAAAAACACGCTGCGTTAAGCTTAATTTTTACAGAAGATACCAATTTTTCCGTTTAAGGCTCTATGAATGCTTCTCTAAAACATCTGCTATGGCGCGCGAAAATACATCCACGGCGAACTTAACATCCGATTTCGTTATACACATGGGAGGCTTTATACGGAACACCTGGAAGAAATGGAGAATTGGGAGAGAGAGAGAGAGTAGGATAAGCTTAGGTTAGAATTTGTTTAAAGGAAAACATGCTAGGAACACAAACAAGCACATGGATAGCAAGGATTTTATAGGTGCCTTACATATTTACAACCAAAGCCGCCATAACCAAAAGCACACCAAAAGCATAAAACTAAAAGCTTTTAAAGAAAAATAGCTCTAAATCTACTTACATTGCCATTGAGTCCGCCGCGTCCGAAAAGCACGCCCATATCCTTGCAGGTCTCCCATATTTCCAACACATGTGGCACGGCTAACGGCGTCTTTGTTTCCCGATCAGATACCAGCTCAACTCCAATCATCAAACCCTTGCCGCGCACATCGCCCACAATTTCATAACGGTCACGCAACTCTTCGAGGCGCTTGAGGAAATATGTGCCCACCGTCAAAGAGTTCTGCTGCAGTTGATCCTCTTCAATGACATCCAGCACGGAGATGCCAACAGCGCTGGCCATAGGATTGCCACCGTAGGTGTTGAAATGCAAGGCCATGTTCAAGGATTGTGCAATTTGCGGCGTGGTAACCACGGCAGCCATAGGAAAGCCATTGCCAATACCTGAAATTCAAAATGTTTCAAGTCTATAAGCACCAAAAGCTTCAAAGAAGACTTACCCTTAGCCATGGTCACTATATCTGGCACTATGCCGTGGCCCTCGAAGCCCCAGAAATGCTCACCGGTGCGTCCAAAACCAGTCTGCACCTCATCCGATACAAAAAGTCCACCATTAGCGCGTACCAATTCGGCAGCGCGTCGTATGTAGTCTTTTGTAAATTGCACGGTACCACCCACACCTTGTATGGACTCGGCAAACATAGCTGCAACCTTACCACGCGGCAAAGAATACTTGAAAGTCTGTTCCAGCTCATTGTAATAGCGTTCAGTGGCTTTACAACCACTGGAGTTTGCCTGACAATCGCACTCGCGATCTGCCACTTGCACTGGCGAATCACGACAAGCAGCACCACCCCAAATGCCCTGATATGGATCGGGATGCATGACATGTAGAATGCCGTTGTTTACACCTGGCAGTGGATAACGCCAGGTTGAATGCGCCGTTAGGCCCATCGTATAGGGCGACATGCCATGATAACAGTTACGCAGTGTTACAATATCCTGGTTGCCGGTATGCAGACGTGCCATTAACATGGCCAGATCATTGGCCTCCGAACCGGAGTTGACAAAACAGACAGCCTTCAGATCCCCGGGAAATTTGGCCGTCAGGCGTTGAGCGTACTCATGAATCTTCGGATGCATATAGATGTTGGTGGTGTGCCAGAGAGTCTTTATCTGTTCCTCGAGCGCCTGGTTGACTTTACTGTAGGATGATAGAAAGAGAACGAAGGTAAGGGTAAGATTATGTCAGGATCAAAAAGACATATACAGCTTCCAAAACAATAGTTTGGCATGCAGACCATTGAAGTATGTTTGAGTTTTTTTTTCTGGTCCGAGAAAAATATGGGCAGTTTTAAAAAGTTCACAAATCAGAAAAATGCTGACAACGTAACGAAGAGTTAACAATTCAAACCGATCGGTTTAAGAAAATAGCCACTTTTTAAAAAATTCTTCGGAATATAACTATTATTTTTATACGTTTAAATAATTCAACAATTATGGTATGGTATTATGGTAACATGGTGAACTTGTGAATCCAAGAGAAATCAGAAAATTCTTTGAAAATTAAAATTTATATTTTTTTTTTTAAGTTTTGAAGCTACTTGAAAAAGTTCGTTTAAGAAAATTAACTTTTTAAACTGATCATGCTTGGAAAATTATAACTTCAATGTTTCTCAAACAATTTCTGAAGTGAAAACTTCTTGAGGTACTCAACGTGCCAAATTCAAAATCTAGAGACAAATCTTATGGTTTCGTATCATAATTAAGCGAGTAGCTTTTATGTCTGTATTCAGTGAGTAACAAGTATTTTGACATCATTAAAGTAACGAGTATTTCTTTGCTCTTTAAGCCAAGACACTAAACCAAGACAAAGTGTAAAGTCAAGACGCAAACCTTTTGTTTAGCAATTTATTTAATTTGCTGGTAAGAAGAAACCTCGAATAATCATTACTTTTGTGAAAGCTACATACCTAAAAGTTCTACCTTTTAAGTCAAGACATAATATGAAGACAAAATTCAAAGTCAAGACACGAACCATTTATTTCGGGTTTTATTTTATTTGCTGGAAAGCACACTATGTACATTTAAGCTCTACTCTTTAAGTCAAGATATAAAATCAAGGCAAAGCGTAAAGTCAAGATACAAACCACTTTTTACACTTTTAATTTAATTCTTTGGTACGAAAATCCTTGAAATCTCATGAGCGCTACAAGCGAAGCGATACTTAAACCTTTGCTATTCGATGCCATAAGCAATGCTATTCCATGTCAGAGTGAAAATGTTTTTTCTTACTAAAATTGCTGAATCATTCAGTTTTATGTTTCAACTTTCAACAAATCATTTCAAGCATCTATCGAACGCTTGAATTTTTCAAAGTAGCTTCATATAGCTTATAGCATCGCTGTTACTCTGACACCTTTTGAATTTTTTTATAGAAAAATACAGGCAAAGGTTTGTATCTTCGAATAATTTCATAGCATCGCATCGCTTGTAGCATTGACTCTGACGTCGGCCTAAGTCAAGACCCAAAATCAAGACAAAGCGCAAAGTCAAGGCACGAACCACTTTTTACACTTTTAATTTGATTCTCCGCTACGAAAATCCTTGGACCCTCGTTACTTTTGTTAAAGCTACGTGCACTACATATCTTAAAGTTCTATTCCTTAAGTCAAGACACAAAATTAAGACAAAGTGCAAAGTCAAGGCACGAACCATGTGTTTAATTTTTTTTTTAAATTCTCTGCTACAAAATGCCTTGGGTCTGTTATTTTGCTAGAGCTACGTATACTGCATACCTTTAAGCTCTATTCTATTAATCCAGAAACAAAATTAAGACAACGTGAATAGTCAAGACATGAACCATTTATTTCGTTTTTTTCTTTAATTTGCTATTCAAGTACGCAGATTATGTCATAAATTTAGCTTGAAAATTTGTTTGATAAGCAACGTCAATTTGTGCTTAATAAGAAAGTGTCATCTTGGGTTTGATAAAAAAAATTAATTTTTGTTGTTGTTGTTTTTGTTCATCAAAAAAATGAGCAACCGAAGGACATAATTCTCAGTTGGCTTTTGTTGCTGTTAGTATAAAAGTGCAGAACATAAATTAAAAAATTATATTTTCCTGTCCGAATTGGATAAATGACATGCATTGGATACAAATGAGCATGTTTTTTTTTTTAAATAAATACCAAAATGTCATTGTGGCCCAAGTGAGCACATTAGTTTTTGACGAACAATCCAAAAATCACATACATTATGCACAAGTGAGCGTGCTAACTTTTTTGATAAACGATCGCATTATGGCTAAGCTCAAAATCTCTCCCAAAATAAATTGATTTGGGATTGTCTTCAGCTCAAATTTCTCTCCATGTATACTAAGTGTATTTAAGCACTTGTTTTAAGAGTTAAAACACAAAATCTAAAGAAAGTGCAGAGTCAAGACACGAACCATTTATTATGTGTTTATTTTTCAGATAAAAATTAAGTGCGTATATTTAAGCTTTTCTCTTTAAGTCAAGACACAAAACCAAGACAAAGTGCAAAGTCAAGACACGAACCATATATTTAATTTTTTAAGATAAAAATAAGGCTGATGTAAAATATTTGAATTAACCAATTATTAAATTTTAATTTTTGATACTAAAAATAATTTGACAATTCTGTCTAAAAAACAAATTATACCAAATTAAGATCTTGTCACAATCCTCACAACTGCATACTTTTTTGTGGGGGTTTCCATAAAATTTTTTTGACCAGGGCTTAAAAACATTCTTGCTAACGAGAACTACACTGTGAAAAATGAAATAAAAATGGGTTTTTTTTTATTTTCTCGGCCTAAACTCTTATTTTAGACAGCGGCATGTCAATTTTTTTTCGATTCGGTCTACTGTTCATCCACTGTATTCTCTAGACTTTTTTCCCAGCGTGCATTATCGCTTGAGAAGGACAAATTTTAAAATTTCAATCAGAAAAAGAGTGTCCTAGGTGGCAAAGAAATTTGTCCGCTCCATAATATGTACATATATAAAAATAATATATCTGATGGAGGGGGTTGTAAAAAAAAATGTTGGTAAAAAAAGCGCAGTCTTTGATCAATTTCGAAGCGTTTTTATCGAAAGTAAAAATTTTTTAAAAAAAATATAGTTTTATGCCATGATAGAATAATAAGGTAGGCTCATATTAATATTGCTGCTCAAATGTCTAGTTTTACACAAACAATGCTGTGAGGTGCTATAAACAAACAATTAGAACAACTTAAATTCGAACAGCTGATTTTGACATCTCGCTCACTTCCTCTCCAATATGCGCCTACCTTGTTATTCTATCATGGTTTTATGCATTCATCAATTGTCAAATTTGAAAAATAAGATGTTTTGAATTCAAAAGTTTGAATTTCCATGTCTGTACCTTGTCAAATTTTAGCGATTCTCCAATTCTTTTAATTGTTTCTAAAAATTTGTTAAATTTTCTTTCAAATGTGATAACAATCAATGTAAAGCTTTAACCCGTTTGGTTATGAGTTTTAAATGACTTTTTCTTAATATTGTCATAAGTTATTTAGCGTGGATTCCAACCAAATGCCAAGAGAGAAATACAACTGTATAAATAAATAGGTGGAAAAAATACGCTTTTATAACTTGTGTCCTTATAATTTTTATATTCTCTTTCATACTTTTTCCTTTAAAATTTTTCTTTTAATTTATTTTTAACTGCAGCTTCTTCAAACTAAGGATAAACTCTTCAAAAACGAAATATGGATATAGATCATATCATTAAAAAATACTTAAATTGATTCCACAACAATAACTTACGGATGGCAATGACCTACGGAAACCGTTACAATTCCACCGAACATATCCAAATAGCGGCGTCCTTCATGATCGTATAACCATTGCATGTGACCACTGTGTATGAGTAGCGGTTTCTTAAAGTGTGAGATTATATTTGGTGTTAAGTGATTCTTGCGTAATTCTAGTACGCTGTCATAGCTGGGACCGGCATACTTGGGTGGTTGAAAATCACAATCGGGCATTTCATTCTGTACGATTGGCATGGCGGCAGTTGCAGCTCTAGAGCGCAGTGTTGTAGAGGAAAAACGTTGTTGGGCGCTGCCATAATGATGAGCCACTCGTGCGGATTGAGCTGTAATAAAAAATTAATTTTTTTCAAAAAATTAATACTATTAATATAAAAATTAAATGCGACAAAAATATTTTGCAACCTTACACTAGTTCAAGTACACATCAGCTAGGGTGTTTTGAACCAGCTTTTACAAACATTCCAAGTTTCAATTCAAATTTTGCTGTAACGTAATTTCTTTTAATTAATGCCATGCAAAACTTATGCTATAAATATGCATATGAAACTTTTGCTATAAAAATTAAATTTGCATTCGCCCAACACGTGACTTTTTTGTTCACTGTGCTGTTAGGTATGTATGTCATTCTGAGTGCATTTGCGATGTACGTTGATATGTATTTTGTATGCTTTAATTATTCTTAATAAAGAAATCTGAATATCGAGCTATTTTGTCGCAATGTTGCATGTGGCATACAAAATTGTTTATTCAGCTAATATAATACTCGTTAAACCGTTCTTAATTTGCGGCGGTCAACGTCATGCGGTCATTAACAATAGTTAAGTTGATACTCTGCGGAAAAATTTTGCTTATAGACGCCACCAGACTCTATGAATGAACCACAAACACGACATATAGTGTAAAATCTCCATACAACATATTAACAGAAGTAAAGCTATTGATTATTTTCAATAAAATTCCGTGTGTTGGAATTCTGAGAATAACTTTTTAAAAAAAGATCTAAAAATAAACAACACAAGATATTTTATTCGAATTTATGTAGGTTATATTATTATGATGATGTCACTTTTTATGCGGGATAGTGTAATTTTCATACAATTTTTGTCAAATTTCAAATACTGAGTACGTTTTAAATATCAAGACTAATATATGCATTATCAAGTCAATATCTACATCAATTTTTGTCGAATTTATGAAGGTTTTGATATTTTGATGACGTCACTTTGTATGAAAGGTAGGGGAAGTATTCATAAGATTTTGCTAAATTTCAAACTCAGCATATATGTTACAAAGTATAGCTTATGTGACAAATTTCGTGGCATTATATTGATTTTTATGGAATTTTAGTTAGGAGTGGTTTTTATCCAATTTTATTCATTTTTGAAATACATGAGCACATTTAAGACTTTTTTTAATGCTTGTGGATTGCGAATGTCATCACAACATTAACTGATTTAGTACCTCTGAATTCTGAAAGTGGCAGAATTAAGCCTTCAACGCGGTGCCTAAGTAAAACAAGTCCCTTTTTGCCCTCATGGTACAAAAAAACCAAAAGTTTCTAAAGTCTTGAGACCGTATCGCCCAATGTCATAAAGCCCAAATCAAAAATGTCACAAAGCCCAAGAACGGTCTCTATATTTTTTGTTGTAAAATTTTTGGCGTGTTGGGCGAAGAACCCAATGTCATTTTGACAAAAAAACTTTTACCATAAAGTTCGACACGTCTTCATATCGCCCACCATCAAAAAGTTCGTATCAAGGAATGTCGTAATGTCCAAAAGTATATCGTAAAATCAAATTTAAAAGCAAATAATAGTCACAGCGCCCAAATGGAATGTCAATCCCCCTGCAAACATTTGGAAGACGATTGGTAATTGATTTGGCGATGCCCTAGCGATTCGTGCAAGAGTTCTTTGGTAGATGGTTGGCTTTTGGATCGCCAAAGCGATAAATGCGCTATTCTCGAAAAATTTTAAAATTTTCCTTCGGTCATTCTGGCAATCGTTGGAAGATGAATCGCTTTTAAAAAGAATTTTTTAGTTACGATCACGCACGATCACGATGTGATGTTTTATAATCACGCACGCTCACGCTTAAAAATAAGTTTTTTGCTCACGATCACGCACGATCACGATGCCATATTTTGATTACGAGTTTTCACGAATACGTTTTATAGAAAGAAGTATACACATAAGTTTTTAATAAAAGTGTTTTTACCAGAGGTAAAACCAGCACACAGGAAGGAAGTGCTTCGTCGTGACACGTCGTGTCACGTCAAAATTCGTGACACGCGCCCATCTGTAGTCTAAACTGCGGAAATTAAAAAAAAAATTTCCAAAATTTTAAACATTTTTTAAAAAAATAAAATTATTTTTTTGCCCTTTTTCAAAGTTTTGAATTTCTTAACCCTTTTAATGGCTTGGCTAGAATAATCATGGAAAACTTTTTTTGAGGTAATTTCCCATCATTTAGGTCATAAAAAGATTTAAAAACATCCCTCTGATTTTTACATGCGCTGTTTAGCTTTTTCCAGGCTGTCTAATATAATGGACAAACCCATTCAAACGTTATATTGAAGATTAACTAAAACAACCGGATAGCAAAGAAAATACGTTATTTATAATATTATTATCAAAAAGAAAAAATATTCTTTCACACCAATCCCAATAATCACTTTTTTTGCAACATTTATTAATACGCGAATTAAAAAAATTTTAGGCGTTTGTTAAGAATAATATCGAAAATCTAACTGCGTTAAATGTTAAATATCTCTTAATTTATGTTCGACATATTGGTAAAACTTCAATTCATAGTACCAACCTATTTGATTTAAAAAAAAATACGTTGGAAAATAAAAAAAGAAATTATTTTCTGATGTGTCCAATATAATGGACAAATCCATTGAAAGGGTTAAAAATAGTAAAAAACAAAATATTTACATAGTTATAGTTCCAACCTTAGATGGATATAGAAATCAAGGTTCAAACGTTGAATTTGGATCCCAAAATTAAATAAAGCTAACTTTTTAGATAAGCAGATACTTTTAACATAAAGAGATTATAATTTTTTCACTTTTTTTTTAATCGAATTACCAATCGTGAGTGGATGTCCGCTTGGGAAGAAATGGGTTAAGACAAGATTTAAGATAAAATTGGGACACGAATTAGACCAAAGATAACGACAAGAATTTGGAGAAATATAAGAATGCGGAATGGTACAAAAATTAGATCAAAGATTATGAGATGTATTGGGTCATAGACAAATATTAGAGCAAGGTTTTCGACAAAGATAAGGACTTAGTTAAAGATGCGGATAATGTTGAAGACAAGAAATAAGAAAAAATAGTGATATGGTTAAAAAAGCATTAAAAACAGATTAAGAGAAGGATTGGAATAAGTTTTAGAACTAGGACTCGGATGAGAGTAAGGAAAAAACTAAGAAAAAAAATGAGGAAAAAAAAGAAATAAAAATGGGACAAATTTTTTTAATCAAGCGTTTTCATATCGTCGCTGCGCGATATTCATAATAATATATAAATATTATTCTGAATTTTGTATTTTCAGAAAATGATTTTATGTTTTCAATTCGCAAGAAATTCATAACGCTTTTTTTTCAATAAAGATAAACTTTTAACAAACTTTAGCTCTACATAAATTTTACTTTTTTTTTAGTCCTTGAAATATGAAATCAAAAAGGGCATAAGTTACCAAAAATTCAAAATCAACTTTTTGATTTTGAGGGAAAATTTTCGACTCCTACAACAAAAAGCAAAATAAACCTGTTTTACTTACAAAATAAACCTGAAAAATATGGATTTGTCTTCAATTTAGAAAGTTTTTTGGTTCTGTAAAATTTTTCATATGTAACTTAAGGCTTTTTGATCATATATATTGACGATATATGCCTTCTTTAGAGTTTAAAATCAAAATTTTCGACGGTTTCGACGGGAAATAAGGGCCCAGGAAATAAGGCACTAAATAAAAAAGAAGTAAGGCCCCAAAATGGTGCTCACCTTTAAAATGAAATAAAGCATTACGATAAAGGGCCAGAGGGTTTTATAGTGAAAGAGGAACAGAGGGTTTTATAGTGAAAGATCTATTTTCATTGGTTCCGATAGACTTTTATGATAGACATCAATAATGACGTTTCAGCCTGAACAATATCTATTTGCTGCCTTTCAGTCAAATTTTTGAAAACGAGACATTTTGCTGACCGCAAACTGTTAATGGTTACAGCTGCACAATGTGCCTGAACGCTAGGCTATTCCGGCAAACTTTCGGCAACATTTAGTATGATTAAAGATAGAAGAGTCCCAAAGAAAATTATTATTTTCTTCTAACTCTGTAAGAAAAAATCTCAAGTGCAAGTTGGTTATTAAAAAAATTTGCTTTTTTAAAACTAAATTTTAGATTATCTTAATTTATTATTTAAACTAATAATTTGTCATAGAAAATCGTGATCGAATATAAAATTGAGTGAAGCACATTGCTTATAACTGTCAATTTTAACATTCACGTTTAATATATTCTTCACGTTTTCAGCTATAATCAGAAAAAGTTTTTAGAGTTCGTTGCAAAAAGCATTAAAAAGAAAAGCAAAAATCAGCATAAAAGTTTCATTTCCGTTTTCTTCTATTACACAGTGTAGTAAAATTTTAACTTTTTTCTAAGTATTCGATTTAGACTATTTAACTATAAAAGAATTATAAGAGGGCGCTGATCGCACATCTGAAATAAATTTTTATCCATCACATCTAGTTCTTGAACAATTGAAAAAAATTAGGGTTTCATTAACTAAAAAAAATTATAATTATTTTAAAAGAACGGCCAAAAGTTTTAAAAGAACGGCTTGGAGCAAAAGTTTTGGTTTCAATAACCTTTCCATATCTTTGAAGCCCCGCGTTAATAAGCTTTTGGAGTTTTAGAAATTAGTAATCTTTTCAACAATTATTTAAGTAGTTTTTGAAAAAAGGTAAATTTAGTGGCATTTTTTTTTTTTTAGAAAAACGTCAAAGATGATTGGATAGTGTCAATGCAATAAATGTTGATCTTAAAACGCTTAACAACTTAGCTAATGTCTTCTTCACTTCATCTTTTCAAAGAAGTATAATTTACTATAGATTCTTTAGTTTTCTATAGTTTTCTCGGCTTCATGGTCTTCTTGGGCTTCATGATTATAAGAGAATAAGATGTGATGAAAATAAAAGAACTTAAAATTCCCGATCATTACTTTTAAATTAACTTCAATATGTCAAACAGTTCGAACACTATAAATATTTATGCACCGTATTATGAAAATCTATTTTTTCTATTATTATGTAGACTATTCTCAGTTTTGCTTATCATAAACAATAAAAGTGGTTAATAGTAATAATGTAACATGAGTTACTACATTATTTGTAATGTAACTTAAAGAGGGAATAGCATTAACTGAATAGATGTCATAATAAATAACGTTCATACAGGTTGGTTGACTTATTTATAAAACCATAGCCATAACAAACGTATGCATAGACATAAACAACAGATGTTTTTCAACTGGTGAGGTGATCAAATCATGACAGAAAAATTGATTAGCTATGTAGATATGAAATGCATAAATGCTCACATATACCTACTGAACCACAAGCGAAGGCTTATTGCGATGAATGTTGCAAAAAATAAAATAAGGTAGCTGCTTTGCGGAAAGGCAGACCGCCGAATCTGTCAAAACGAATTTGACAGCCAATAGAAAATCTAAATGCGATATGTCAGTAAAGATAGCAAAAGCCTTATGCGTTCTTTAAGATTTGACAACTATGGCTATGAATAAAAGAGAGTAGTCCGAAATACATCTACCTTCTTTTATCTAGCATCTTTTACCTATTGAATGACCTAATTTAACTTTAGTAAAGACATGGGAGAGACCTTTTATTAAAAATATGGCGCCAGCTGAATAAGAACAAGGAAGCCCCTGATCTTTGGCGCGCTCTTCTATTTGTTTCATATTTCAATTTTCATTACATTCAACTGTTTCATTTAAGAATTTACGTATACCGGAAATTTTTGTGCATTTTCGTTTTGCTAATAGTATGAAGCAACCAACTGTTATAAGTATGCAATTAAATTAAATCAATCCAATATATAAATAAACAGCTGATTCACTTAAACCAAACTTTGTATTGTGAATGACCTAGAGTAAAACTGTTCAGCGCTGTAATCTTAAAAATTATAATATTGTTGAATTTAAATGAATTAAATAAATATACAATCAGCTGTTTTGCCACTTAAAGGCGTTTCACCCTGAATTTTTTATTGTTTTAACAAGCATATAGTTGAAATAATACTGTGGGTTACTGTAAATTTTTCTTATTTGAAAAATTATACAGAAAGTTTTTTCAATAGAAAAACATTTTTTTGATCGACCGTTACCTCTCTGCAAGCAATGACAAACCTCAAGGAGAAAAGGACAATGTTGACAAGGACATTTTCTTCGCGAAATCGAGATTGACGCCCGGCTCATGATGCGAAAATAGTCCTCGGCAAGAGAAGGCATCTTTGACTGCAATATCGGTCAGTTCGTCTCTACGAGAACATTTCGAACAAGGACTGATCGACTTCGCCGTGACGCGAAATATGATAGTTAATAACACCGGATTTGAACATCTCTATATCTACAAGGCCAGCTGGCTATGCCCGACTCAAAAAAAACGTTAAACCAAATCGTACTATGCGAAAGATTGAAGCCACTTACAAAAATACTGATTGGGCCTTATAAAAGCCTTATAAGAGCTTTCGTCCTACCAAGTAGACCATAGACCAGATTTTTACACTACGCCAAATCCTGAAAAAAACCCGCGAAAATCAAATTGACACCCACCTTTGGTGGTTTTAAAGCTGCGTTCGATAGTCCGATTCGGGATTGCCTGTACGCAACAATGTATGAGTTCGGTATACCTAAAATTGATAAGACTCTGCAACATGATATTGAGCAATACGTATAGCTCCGCCAAGGTAGGAAATTACCTCTCCTCATTTTCAATTTTAAACGAGGTGTCAGACAAGGTGAGCCGATATCATTCTAAGGTATCATCAATTTCACAGTGAAGGGAATGATTTTCCGAAAGGCAAGTGTACATCGCAATGGCACCATATTTTACAAAGATTTTTAGTTTCTTGCGTACGCTAATGATATTTGATATAATCGGCCGGACCAAAACTTTTTACTGCTGCTTTCGCTACTATCGAAAAGGCAAAAGTGGGTTTGACAGTGAACGAGTATAGAAATTGCTTTCTGCAAACAAGGAAGCGCGGCGTCTAGGCTCTCACAGGAAAATATAACTTTGAAGTAATCAGTTTTCGGGAGTTTTCGTACTTTGGCATCGTCGTTAACAACAACAACCATGTCAAGATTAAGCGAAGGCCTAACAAACAATTACTATCTTTATTTTATCTTAAAGACTTCTTGAAGAAAAATTAGTAAGAATGACACACTTAAGATTAACTCGAAACGATATCTGTAAGATACTTGTTAAGCTTTTACAACTCTTATAAGCTCATTTTGGCACTATAAAAGTGCGAGTTGTTATTTTTAGAACGCCATAATATCGACGTCTTTGACCTCTGAAACAAGATCAACACTCTTAGAAACATTGTCTTAGACAAGGCTTGCAGACCTCTCCATACAAGAGTACAGCTCTGCGATGTCTTAAGGCGAAATTTTCCACCATTTTGAAAAAGCCTTCACTAGTCAGACCGTTGCTTTTATAATCAGACTGGTACTCTTTTAGTCAGACCGTTTTTCTTATACAAAGACTTGTACTCTGACAAATGACATTTTAAGATATACCATACTCTTTATTGACACTTACAGGGCTCTTGATTTAACAGTATATCAGATCAGCAGTAGAATTCTCAAACGGCTAAACAGCGATTTTCGATGTCGTTAGCTTGCAAATGTAATTATACCCTAAACCTGAAAGGTCAGGGTATATTAATTTTGTGCAAACGTTTGTAACGCATAGAACGAAGCGATTCCGGTATAGAAAAGTATATATATTCTTGATCAGCGTCATCTCGTGAGTCGAGCTATTCATGTCCGTCCGTCCGTCTGTCTGTCTGTCCGTCTGTGTGTTGTCCGTATACACAGGATAAGAAGAAGGAGTAGAGATAATTGGATGAAACTTGGTACACATGGTAACATGCACCCAAGGATCTGCACTATTGAATATTTTTGGAATCCGCCCACGGACACGCCTACCTCCCATACCACTCAAAAATTGAAAACTGCATAATTCAGCTCATAATAAGCCTACAACAATAAAATTTGATATATATGTGTTTTATACCAACACAAAGATGTTTTCGAAAAATTGACGTCATCCGCTCACGGACACGCCCACCTCCGATACAACCCAAAAATTGAAAATGCAATAAATAAGCCTGTGTTGAACCTAAAGAGCTAAAATTTGGCACATATGTTTTTTATGACAAGACAAAGATGGTTTTGAAAAATGGACGTAATCCGCCTACAGACATGCCTACCTCCCATACAACCCAAAAAGTTTAAAACTCAATAAATAAGGTTATGTTTGTCATAGAGAAATTAAATTTGGTATGTATGTATTTTATACCAAAACTAAGTTGTGTTCAAAAATTGGGAGTAATCCGTCCATGAACTCGCCCACCTCCCATAGCGAAAGCACATGTGAGCTACAGGAATAAAACTTGGTATGTGTAAATTTTTCATCAACATTTAAATGCATACAAAATATAGACTTCATCCGCCCACGGACACGCCCATTTACAAAAATATTTACAAAAATTTTTTTGTTTTTGAAAAGTGGGTTTAGGGTATTTCATAGTCGGCCTAGACCGACTTAAGACTTTCTTTGCTTGTTTTCTATTAAAGTGGCACGCACAATGACCGATATCGACAGCGATTATTGTTGTTATATATAAGAAAAATAGGGTTGAAAAACAAAAAATACGCTCTCACTAATCTGGCTGTAACTTTTGAACCCGTAGGAATTTTTCCAAGACACTGACATTGACATTGGCCGTTTTTTTAAATCGAACAATTTTTTATAATTTTGTATTTGAGTAAATATTCTTAAGATTCTAAGAAAGAAAATTTCATGGAAAAAATCTTACGGGTTTAAAACTTACAGCCGGTTTAGTGAGAGCGCATTTTTATTTTTCTTTGTTCACAAACTTTGAAAGCGTTTATCTCGAAGCCATGTTTTTTGTACTGGTTGCGGCACTAGTATTTGTATTTGTATTTTTTTTAAACTTGATTCGCTATCGTATAATACGAGTTTTTTTTAAAATTTTTTTTCGATTTTTTATGAATTTTTAAAGTCAATATTTTTTCAAAAAAACACACTTTCAAATTTTGAACATCACCAAAATTGAAAAAAAAAAAAATTTAAAAAGCTCCTGTCATGCAATAATCAATTTTGTTAAGATTTAAAAAAGTCATTTTTTTCCCCAATCGGATAATTTTTACGACTCCTAGCGCTGCAACCACGAGGCACTGTTTTTTTCTCTGCCGCCAGTTGGGAGCTCTATAAAACCATGTTGGAGTGAAAAATATTTTTTTTCTTGTAATTTGTTCAATTCTCTACAATAATAAAAAAATAATTTTGGAAAAGGTTTGTTTTTGACTGAGTTATGAATTTTTAAAAAAAGGTCTGTTTTCTCTGCCGCGAATGTTATGTCCCTCCTTAAATTAATAAAGAACTTATCGGAAATCAATTCAAAATCCATACAAAAATGTCGAATAGCCCGACTCGCAAAAATCCGACGAAAACCCGATTTTTTTTAATAACCCCAAATTTTTGATTTAATCAAATTGAAAAATTAATAAGAAACCGGTTTCTTGAAAAACCCAAAATCGGGTTTGACAACTCTATATTCTCAGATCACAATTTTTTTCTCAATAAAAAATTTGACCCACAGTGAAAACTGAAAAATTGCTGCTATCATTCAAAAAATTATCAAAAACTTAAAAATAAAATTTGTCAAAATATAGTAAATAATCGAGATTATAAAAAAAAAACTACAATTTATCTGTATTAAGACTCGTGCGTTAAATTTTGATAATGTTGTGAAACTTGACGCGTTTCTCTTTCTCTTATCAGTCATCCACGACAGCTATTTTAATGCCGGTTGTAAAGATATAAATAAGCGTTTGCAATTTGTTATGATTTTTATTATTATTTGTAATTAACAGACTGTACATTTACGACCGGTAAGGTTGTATTTACATTATCAGGAGGGACAGGCGTGGGTAAAAACAACTTCAACTTAATAAGTGGCAAAAATGTGGTTTTTATTTCAAACAACTTTTTTAAAAAACAAGGAAATACAACTAGTTTTTATTATTAATGAAAATTTTAAAAAAATATCAAAAACTTAATTAAGAATTTAAAAAAAAAAAAAAACTAAAAAAAGATTTATGTCGTTACACTTTTATTTACACATTAGTCTTTAGTTTACACTTTCATTTATGTAACCATATCTGTGCAAAAATATGAAAGCTTAAATTTATCGATAAGACAATAGAGCCTTTTTCAAACTTGAAGAATTTATTACGTATAAATTAATTGTTATTTTAAAAATGCAATTTTTGAAATAGAAATATATGCTTATGACTCTTTTTAGTTGATTGGTAATTGAGTTTAGTTGACAGATGTCAAAATATTCAGATTTTTAAAAAAGTTTTGGCACTGTTAAGCTTTCTTTGATTCCAAGAGTGTGATAAGATAATTTTAAACCACATTTCTGCGTTTAAATAATGATCTCTGGAAATCTTTAAGATTTAAGATCTTTAAGACAGATTTCAGATTCCGATTTAATTCTACGAGTGAGATAAGATTATTTTAAACCACATTTCTTTATTAAAATAAAAATGTTAAAAACTTTAAACTGAGCAGATTTCAAAATATTTAGCTTTTAAAAACAAAAATCATTTGCCTTGTTGAGCTTTGTTTGATTTTAAGAGTGAGATAAGAATATTTTTAACCTCATTTTTTTGTTAAAATAAAGATCTGTTGATAGGTTTAAGCCGTTATTTATAAATTGACAGGCGCTGTCATAAAGATGAAGTGTTGATTGCTAATCACGAATGCAAAAACAAAAACTGAATACAAAGTTTAAGCAATTTTTAAGCATTTAAGGGACTAAAAATACAGGTGCGTAATTCTTTTTAATGTTTCGTAAATAATTCGACGCAGCGAACTTGAACTTGTGACATCTGCGGTAAAATAAAAAAAAAAAACATAAACAACTTTATAGGTTAGTTTGCTACGTTTTTGTATGCTTACAATTTTCCGATCAATACTTTTTCACTTTTTTAGAATTTAATTAAAACTGATTTAGGGATACAAATATTTTTTTTTGAGAATTATAGTTTTGTGTATTTAAAAAATTTGATACAAAATTATTATTTTTATTAGTAAAATTTTTTATAATAAGGGTTTTCACGAGGCCCTGAGTAAAAGAGTGAAAGAGTAAAGTGTAAAATAAAAATACTCTCCAACAACAAAATGTTTTGATTGAAAACTTGCACTTTTACTCAACCTCAGGCATTGACTTAAATATATTTTTACTCTAGTGTAAGAAAATGACAGTTTAATTTTTCAAAATCAATTACAGGTATGTTACAAAAAAAATATGACGTCGTGTATTTTGCTGATGTATGTGCGTACAAATTTCAAAAAATTAACTAGTGTGCATAGAAGCATAAATCTGCTGTGAAAATAAATGAAATTCAAAAATAAAAAAATTTAGAAGTTTGTCAATTTTTTTCAATTTCATAAGAATACATTTTTTAAAGCATACATATATAGTGCATTTAGGTCCTGGATCTAAGAGGATCTAAGCGTAAAAACCAATAAAAAGATGGTCAGACGCTGAAATTGTAAATAGTTTTTAAATAATTTCCGGAATTTCGAACAATGATTACTATGTTGCGTTCACGAGGCTTGAGAGTAAAATTTTACACATTAATTTTTTACTCTTTTACTCAGGGCCTCGTGAAAACCCTTAATATAATTTTTCATAAACAAAAAACATGTTTTAGATTTGAAAATTTTGAAAATCTATACATATAGTTTATGGATGGTTAAGGACTATTTATTTTCTTCCGTGTTCCTTTACTGATTTTGAAAATTTGTTTAAGAAATCAGAGTGCGGAGAAGGTGTGCATCGACTATTTTTAAAATATTTTTAAATTTTTAAAAAAAAAATTGTTTTTGGCATTAATTTTGTATCGAATTAACAGAGAATGTATGTGGAAAGTTCGAATTTCAGCCACCGGCGAACTTTATTTTTTTATGATTGTTATCGAAAACTTTTCGTTTCTGTTAGTTTCAATAAATTTATATTTTTTAAAATTAAAAAATTGGTTTTATTTTATTATTCACATACCGATTAATTTCCGGGACATCATTTTGATAAATATTTTTTTTTTTTTTTTGATTTTTGTGAAAATTCAAATTCAACTACAAATTTAAAGTTCCAATATTTTTGCGGAAATTCAAATTTTTGTTATGCTTCTTTATTACTCTTGTCACTAGAATTTCTGCGCAATTGACTTTCTTTTAATTTAATTTCACCAGGTTGCCAGAACGGCAACGTTAAAATTCAATAAACAAAGTCTGGTTCTTAAGTATTTAACCCAAATAGAATAACCGCTCGATATGAAGGCGGCGACGCAACTAAAATTCCCGCAACGAAGTGATCGAGCTGGTAGCCGCGCAACAGCTGAAAAATGCGGGAAAACTTAATAAATTCGAAATTTAAATCAAGGCACTAAGCTTGACAAACACACACAAACACACACACACGAACTCACATAAGTGCGCTAGAGACAAACACGCAACAGGGTAATTCAAACAGAAAAATATTTAAATTAAAAGCAAAGGCAGGTCAAAAATGCACCAAGGCGCTCGCTCGGTTAATCGCGCTCTCTGTCTTACAAACAATGAGCAGCAACAAAGAGAGTGTTTTATCAAATTAATCAAGCTATCACACATATTTTTTCATATTACATGCTATATTTCGAGCAAATATCGCCGTTGGTGCTCAATAAAAAACAATCTTATATCAGAACACTGATATGCCTCAAGACCAATGATAACATAGAGGGTAGAGTATCACATAGTAGGAAATCTCATCAGCTCTGCCATGCCGTGGAATAATCAGCCTGTTGTGTTGGTGATAACACCGCTGATATCAACAATTTTAATAGGAGCTCAGAAACGTCTCCTCATAGAAACGCACATAAATTTTGTTTGCATATCTCTGGAAATTATCATGGAACTAGCACGGTGCCTGGCAATGGAGAAACATTACACTCTGAAAATTTTTATGTCGCACTTACTTTCGCTCTTTCTCTCTCTGTCTTTCTCTCAATTTATTTGAGTTTGTCTTTTACGCAAAAAATCGGTGTCAATTAAACTGATTTTAAATTCAATGACGCTATTAATGTATTGATAAAAGTACGCGTTTGACAAATGAACGCAATTATTAATAAATGTATATTTTTTCTACATGATTTTTAAATAATCTCACTATCAAGGAAACTAGGCATTTCAACTGTTAAAAACTACGTCTTCCGTTTCTTAGCAGCTAAATTAACCTAATCGTTGTAGAAAGAATTTTACCTTAAAAGGAAATGAAAATGACAACCTATTCTGGTATGCAACACCGAAAATCGTATTGCAAAATTTTGATTCAAGAGCCTTATTCTGGTGATAGACAATTGTAAATTTATTGACAAAAAAAAAAAACAAATTGGCCATTCCACCCCTTGAAAGGACTTTGACCGAGCTTCTTATGATCAAGTGTGTTGTGTGTGTTATTAAATGTTTGCACACATTTAACCGAGAACTGGACCTACATGTTTTATGCCGACTCCGAACGGCTCATGTTCTCAAGAAGCTTTACATGGCATTATTTACTCTCTGAGGTTTGTCATTGTCTGCAGAGAGGTGGTGACCGATCAGAAAAATTTTTTTATTGAAAAACTTTTCGCCGCGACTGGGGATCGAACTCGGGCTCCGAGCGTGCTAAGCAACCACCACCTGCCACGGTCACCACCGGTAAATTTATTGACAACTGTAAAAATAACTCATTCTGAAATGAAATCAGCTTTCTACATTATTTGCATTTTATAACAGCATTATTTGATAAAAAACTGTCAAGATCAGAAGAGATATTGATAACAAAAAAAAAAAAAAAAATTAAATTAAATTTTGTTGATTTTTATTTTTATTTTCAAGTTAGTAAAAATAAAATCATATAAAAGATATACATTTTCAATAAATTAACAATTGTCAAAACCAGAACAAGATTGTTAGTCAGAAATGTTTTGTTTTATGTCCTGAAATAGAGAGACAAATTTGACTTTGGTAGTATTTTTTAATGCTCGTAAAAGTTTGAATCAAAAAATATATACAACTTATCATAAACGAGTGTATTCCAAATTGTGATTGGAATAGAATCACCGCTGATACCATTTTTGATCTTAAATGATTTTGAAAATGATATATTATACATGCTCATTTTTTTGTGAATAATCGCTTAATTTCTCTAATTTAGCTACTAATAAGCTACAGAAAGTAATTTTAAGGCATATTTCTAAAGAATTTTTTCTCAGTTTCCTTGAAACGTTGAATTTTGTTTGACAATAAATTCGCCTTTACAAAGCACTACCATGCTATAAGGCGAATGCAATGATGGAGTTTTTTATGCAGGGTTTCAATACGCAGTAGCCTTCAGATACCTTTACTCTAAATTATATTTTCTTCTCTTTAGTCAGAACAAGCTTGCAGTATGCATGGTGAAATGAATATAAGGTGTTCTCATCCCCAATATCAGAAAAAAATAGGCAGCCTTATTTTGACAATTTCTTTTGAAATCGGAGTAGGGTTGCATATTTTTGTACTTTCCTGATACTAGTACTTTTTTGTGATGCTACTTGAATATGCTACTATTATACATGTAACAATGAAATTTAAGATACTTATTTTTGAAATAAGTAAATATTAGCTTTTATATACTATCAACTTTTAGATATTGTCTAGAAGTTTGATCTTTTCTATGAAGATTGCATTCGGTTTTAGAAGAGAACCGCTTGACACTTGACAACATAAGCCCACAAATCAGAGCTTTCTTGACAATCTTCTAAATTGAGTTTACTTATTACATAACATGCAAGTACTCTAGAGCATCTTCTTGTTAAACTCAAAATTAATTGTCTAATCTTTATATAAATAGGCGTTGGAAAAACAGTTAAGAACCATCTTCTCCTGTGTTTCTCAACTGATTTTGATTATTGTTTTTTTTCCGAGCGCGGAGAAGGAGAGCACCGACTATTTTTAATAATTAAAATGGTATAATAATTTTCAAGGTAGTATTGACGTTTCAGTAGGAAACAATCATGATTCAATAAATTAAAAGGTTATCCCAATATATGACGTCTTCTCAAAAAGTTGCGCATAAAAATTAATTTAAAATAAAAAATTTTTTATTTGTCGGTAAGTTTCCATTTTCGGTAAAGTTTCCACTTGACAACTTTTCTGACACATCCGTAGCGATAGTTTCGCTCCCCGATGTGTAGCTATCACAATAGTTGACACAGCCGAATGTGGCCTACGCATAAAACAAGGAACAGCTGTTTTTGAAAGGAACTCAATTACTTGTAGATGAGAAAATCAACACTTGTCAATGCTACCTTGTAAATTATTATACCGTGGACCCAGGCGATACTAGTATACATGATTATTCATTATATATGTAGTCAAATGCAATTATAATCTAATATAATCAGCCCAATCATGAAACATTTTCTCGTGGGAGTTGTAAATAGGAGTTCCCGTTTTAAAGATAAAGTTAAAATACTTTTCGGAAATTTTTAATGCAATTTTGTTCATCAACCGTCTATATTCATGAGTGTAAAATAAAAAATGAGATATGTTTATCTGTTATCTTAAAACAGGATACTCCCATTTACAACTCCCGGGAAAAAATGTTTCACGATTAGACAGAATAATAATAATCTAAAATAATAATCCAAGTCATAATCATGTTTCGAGAAATCTTGCTAAAAGTTTTCATATTTATAAAAATTCTATGTTAGGTTACTGTTTTTTGTGATAACTTTTGCTATAATCAAGTTTTTTTATATAAAAACACGACTTGTATGTTTTACTTACCAAAATAAAAAAAGTACTTTTTTTGAGTACTTAACGGACTCAAAACAACACCCTTAAAAAACATGTATCTGAAACCCTTATAATTGTCAAAATAAGGCAGCATGTCAAAAAAATATTGAAAAATGTCATGGGATGAGAACACCTTTCAATTATTTCACCATGGTCATAGCATACAATTAATTTTCACTGGTCACATTTAGCGT
This sequence comes from Tetanocera ferruginea, assembly GCA_958299015.1. Classification (NCBI taxonomy): domain Eukaryota; kingdom Metazoa; phylum Arthropoda; class Insecta; order Diptera; family Sciomyzidae; genus Tetanocera; species Tetanocera ferruginea. Next base: position 20,509,234 of record OY282644.1, on the reverse strand, counting down.
ACCCAACAGTTTCCAACTGTTAAGTCAAAACTTGATGCACATAAATATGAAGTTGCGCATTAAAATGCATTTAAAAATAGAAAATTTTTAATTTGTCGGTAAAATTTCCATTCGTATTTGATACAAAGCTTGATATTTCATAAACTTGACAATTTTTCTGAAACTTCAATACCGATAATAGCGCTCCCCGATGTGTTGCTGCCACAACAGTTGACACAGCTGAATGTGGCCAACGAATATAACAACGAACAGCTATTTTTGACAAGAGTTCGTTTACTTGTAGCTGAGAGAATCAACATTTGTCAACACTACCTGGTAAAATTATGCTATCATGATGTTTAGCCGAGTGTGCTGACGTGTGCGTCTAGTACTCGACTGTCATTGGTTCAAATACCGGCAAGACCAACAAACAATTTTTTTTTAATTAAATGTACAATTTTTTGAAGATTGTAAGCGATCATTTCAAAATAATGGAGCAGAATTAGAATTTCAATTATTAAATTACAGTTTTTGATACTTACAAAGTTAGGTTTCGAACCCACGTTTTCTATTTTTAGGTCAGTGATTGATCCTCTGGCTTTGGATGTGGGTGAGATCGAATACAACACGATGCAGCTCGGGAGTAGAAAATTGCCGTGTTTGGATGGTATTACTAGAGGTACATGTAAAAGCATTTACAATTGATTAGCTGGAAATCTTATATGCACATGGAAATTTGGACTTCGAACGGTCCGATTGAGCGGAGTTTAAAAATTTTTCTCTGAACGGAGCTAAATTTGAATACTACACGGTTTTTATCCTATCGGTGTTCAAAAATTATGCATAAAGAAAAATTTCTTTGCGTTTTGACAACTTCTTAATATCAAAAGGTTCAAGTTATCCGACGATTTTAATGATAAATTATATTTGAACTCAGTTTGGATAGCTTAAACTTTAAAATCCGGTGAATGGGAGAACATCTATAGGGGTTTAAAAAATAAATATACCGTCATCGGAGTTCAAAATTTTCGAACATTTTTAGGTGTGTGGTAAGTGCTTGAGCAAGGCAACTTCCCTGAGCCATGTAAACGGGCTAGGTTGATCGTGACCTTTAAGTCATCTAATAGGCAATTCTTGGTAACACCGAAGCATCATCATTGCTTCGGTGCTAGAAAGGGTAATGGTGGAAAGGTTTCAAAAGTACAAAGGTGCTCAAAATGGCGATAAGCAATTCGATTTTTGGATGGAAAAATCTTCAAAGATGCTTGGCTGTAAAAAAAATGCACCGGTAGGGGATAGCGTGGCAAGGGACAAAAAAGATAATGATGCTAAGGGGAAATAATCACATTTTTTTAACTTTGAAATAAAGAATTCAAGTTTTTAACTTATTCAATCAAGTCTGCCATGGTTTGAAAATGAGGTGAAGCTAAGGGAGCATCTGTTGACAGTGTTAGGGCGTATACGTAGAATTCTTAGGAGTGACTGGGAACTCTGTAGGCTGGCTGTCCGTCTCATGTGTGGGTGGGCTGTTTGTTGCCTTTGCAACTTAGGGCTCGCCTATGTGGGACGACATGATCAGTTATGCTGTTGGCTACAGGAAGATACTCTCTTTTCAGGGAGATATATTGATTGGATGTATGCCGGTGTGCCGTACGGGCTCTACGATTGCCCTTCAGGTACTGATGGGGATGCTTTTCTTAGATTTGGAGTTAATGCAAAGCAGCATTTCATACTCAATTCGGAGGAGTTAAGGGGCTTTTTTGATTGGGCTCCGAACGTGCTAGGTAGGGATTTGAGATAAAAGCTATGCTAAAATTGCACACTACGTCATGACGGCAATCAACATGGATTCAAAGTCCAAATGGTAGAATTACCTACCAGTTTATGCGTGACGTGACATTTGTGGAAGGTTGTCTGGACTTTGGGTTCTCTTTAAGTCTGGGCTTCCTGTTGAATGTCCGTGGTTTACTTAATGTATTTTTGTACAAACGTAATTTCAGCACAACAGAGTCTGCCATTGTGGATCAATTGCCGAGGATTGGTCACATGTATTGCGCGAATGTTCTATTTACAAAGATATTCGAGATTTAAGTTTCATAAGCATTATTCACACAGCAAATGAAAAGTTTGATGTTGTCAATACGCTAACATCTAGTGACTAATTTGGTAGATTGAACGATTTGTTTCCAATTGTCTGGTTTTTGTGACACGCTGTCAGAGGTGAATGGTTATTAATAACTTTTTAACTGTTTGTTTAGTCCGTTTGTCCCACATGCTCGATCCTTTTGAGGTGTTGTTTTTGGCAAAAAAATAATCATTAGTCACCAGTCCGGAGCTCTGTTGAACTGAACTGATAATAGCTACGGGGTCTGACACAGGACTTGAAAACTGGAACCGCGGTAAGTCATCCACCCAGACAAAAACTTCTTTTAACTTTTTCTCTGGTTAAAGTTTTTCAACACTGCATATCTTTTTAAGGGGTCGATCGGCCCCTGGTTAATGCAGGGAGCTTCGTGGTAGTTGTTGTTTGTACCCAGAGCTGTAAAAGAATGCATTCAATTTGATTGCTTCTACAAAATTTTAAATCAGTGAATAACGAAATAAGAATACATTCAATGAATGCAAAATTGATCCATGAATGAAATTTTAAATTCACAATCTATTTTTAAAAATTGATTAATTATTCATTTCTATTTTCATTTGTCGTTATTCTGAATAATGCATTCATTTTGTTATTCAAATGAATGCTATTCATAAAGAATGCTATTCACAAAGAATCGTTATTCATTTTGCATTCATGCATTCATTTTTTATTCATTATTCATTTTTTATTCATTATTCATTTTTTATTCATTATTCATTTTTTATTCATTATTCATTTTTTATTCATTATTCATTTTTTATTGATTATTCTTGTTTTATTCATTGTTCATTTTTTATTCATTATTCATTTATTATTCAATATTCATTTTTTATTCATTATTCATTTTTTATTCATTATTCATTTTTTATTCATTTTTTATTCATTATTCATTTTTTATTCATTATTCATTTTTTATTGATTATTCTTGTTTTATTCATTGTTCATTTTTTATTCATTATTCATTTTTTATTCATTATTCATTTTTTATTCATTATTCATTTTTATTCATTATTCATTTTTTATTCATTATTCATTTTTTATTCATTTTTCATTTTTCATTTTTTATTCATTATTCATTTTTTATTCATTATTCATTTTTAATTCATTATTCATTTTTTATTCATTATTCATTTTTTATTCATTATTCATTTTTTATTCATGCCTGTGGTGTTAATTTTGCAACCAAAGTAGTATATTTTTAGTTTGGTGCAACAGCGCAATTACCGGGGCCTTGGGCTAATTATTTTATATTTTTAATTGAAGTAAAATTTCAGTTTTAAATTCGCAACTGGGTAGCTTCGCGTGAAATGAGTGAAAATAGTGTTCTCTCATGAATAAAAAATGAATAATGAATAAAAATGAATAATGAATAAAAAATGAATGCATGAATGCAAAATGAATAACGATTCTTTGTGTTTTGCATTCTTTATGAATAGCATTCATTTGAATAAGAATTGAATGCATTATTCTGAATAAAGAAAAATGTGAATTGAAAATTTTATTCATGGATCAATTTTGTTTTCATTGAATAGCATTCTTTTGTCCTTATTCACTTGTACTTAGAATTCTTAATATGAATGCAAATTTTAAAGCTCTGTTTGTACCCAAATCGCAGGTAGAGCAGGTATAAATATGAAATAAATATAAATATGAAAAATTACATTTCAATGATTTTATATTTCGGCATATTGGATCTAAATTTAATTTCGATTAAAAATTCGTTCTGTACTATGTTTTTTTAATTATTATAAACTTATTTTCATATTTTCTTTAAATTCTTTCAATTTCTTTAAAATAAACTACCTGTGCCTTTTGTCGGAAACAGATGTTTCTGAGACATGTTTTTAACACATGTCAGCTTTGTTTCCTTCAAGTCATAGTTACTGCCCTACTTAAATAGTATTTTTTCTTATTATTTCTTATTTTATTTTTTGTGCAGATTATAAAAATTTTAATGATCAGAAAATATTTCTGAACACCTTCAACACTTGTTACAGTTTATACATTTAAAATAAAGCACCCTGTTACATCTTACACATCTTTACTTTAAATATTAATTTGATATCTGCACAAATGAATATCAGCGAAACCACAGACGATACGCTAAAAATAGTATTGTAACAGTTGAAACCAGTTACTCTTAAAATTTAAATTTAGACTTGGATGCAGAACATTATTTACATAGATAAAGAACGGATTTAGATGGTGGGCTAAAATGGTGTAATAATAAAAAGTAAACAAACAAACCAATGTGAAACCGGTAAATTTAGGTAGGGCAGATATATTGAAGTCAGTCGCATTAAAAACGCATTTAGAGTACGTTTAACTTGATTTTTAACTTGAAGCGATGGCACACGTCAGGATTACTCATCAGGTTGGTGGAAAGTTTTTATTAACTAGATATATTTAGCATGAGGCCAGCCGGGTTTATATAACAAAATTATGAAAATGCAATAATAAAAATAAAGGAGTTAATAAAAATACAAATTAATTTGACTTTTTCATTTCATTTTCATTTTTAGCCGAATACTTATTTGCAAAACAAAGAATGCAAAACAGGATTAAGAATCTATACAACTTCGGTGGTTCAAGAAAAACTCACATTTCATTATTAGTTTTTTATTTTAGGTACCTGAGAAAGTAGCAACATGATTTAAAACTTTCCAGAAGTGATTAACTGTTGAATTAGTAGCTAATAGTTTTACGACTTAGTCTACCTACCATCTATCTTTTACATGTAGACATCACTAGATACCGGTTATATTCTAAAGGATTTGATGGCCTTTAATTATTTCAAAAATATTCCTCATTTGTAAGATGACTAAGACTCTGTTAAAGTTAAGAATAACCTTTAAGAAAAACCTCTTAAACCGAGATATATTTTTTTTCATTGAACCACAGGCAAAGAATTTGCGAAAAATGCGGAGTTTTCTAAAAAAATTAAATTAATTTTTTTCATTTTTTTATTTTTTTTTTAGCCTTGAACCAAGGATTTCAGTTAATGTTTAAGGGAGATTGAGTATTTCCTATTCTTGAACAATGCAACGGCATATACTGGACATAGTTTATTCCTTATGCAAATCCACCGTCTTTGCATCATTGTAATACGGTGCGTAAATGCTAATGTACCACAGAAACTCGCATGACAAAAAATTAAAAAAAAAGAGAGAAAAAAATCCAAAATTAATGGCGTTTTCGTTTCTACCAAAAAATGTTGCCCTGTCGCAGTGCAAAATGTTTTCAATGTTGCCCGCAACCCTGTAAAAGTGCATGTTTTTGCCTACTCGAAAAATGTCAGCTTAAATAAACGAATATAACCATCCTTGTCTAACGCACGCATGTCATAATATTATCGTTTTAAAAACAGCTGATATGCAGGGCAATCATCTACCCTGAGAAAGTTTGCAGGGCAGAAAATGCGCCTTTTTTGCCCTCTGTGAGTGTGACATTTTAAGAAACGAACACAGAATTTACTCACCCGTCTGCACTTATTTTAGAATCGAACACGAAAAAAGGCAAGGGCAATGAAAAGGCAACATTTTTTCGTAGAAACGAAAACGCCATAAAGTAACACAAAAAATCAAATCTAAGTCTAAATCAAAATCAACTTCAATATCAAAATCCAAATCCAAATCCAAATCCGAATCAAAATCAAAATCAAAATCAAAATCAAAATCAAAATCAAAATCAAAATCAAAATCAAAATCAAAATCAAAATCAAAATCAAAATCAAAATCAAAATCAAAATCAAAATCAAAATCAAAATCAAAATCAAAATCAAAATCAAAATCAAAATCAAAATCAAAATCAAAATCAAAATCAAAATCAAAATCAAAATCAAAATCAAAATCAAAATCAAAATCAAAATCAAAATCAAAATCAAAATCAAAATCAAAATCAAAATCAATATCAAAATCAAAATCAATATCAAAATCAAAATCAAAATCAAAATCAATATCAAAATCAAAATCAAAATCAAAATCAAAATCAAAATCAACCAAGAAAATTAAATAATATTAAATAAAATTAAATAAAATTAAATACATTTAAATAATTTAATAAAATTAAATAAAATTAAATAAAATTAAATAAAATTAAATAAAATTAAATAAAATTATATTAAATTAAATAAAATTAAATTAAATAAAATTAAATAAAATTATATTAAATTAAATACAATTTAATAAAATTAAATAAAATTAAATAAAATTAAATAAAATTAAATAAAATTAAATAAAATTAAATAAAATTAAATAAAATTAAATTAAATTAAATAAAATTACATAAACATAAATAAAATTAAATAAAATCAAATAAAATTCAATAAAATAAAACAGGGACCGAAAATAATGATTATTTTTAAAATTTTAATGAAAAAAATCAGCATGTTCTAAGCGTCGGAAAAAACTTTTGAGTATACCGAAATGTTGGAATTTGTGATGCCTCTTAGAATAAATAATGATTTTTATTTTTTAAGCGTTAAGCATAAAAATTAAAAATAATTATTATATAATGATTTTTATTTTTTTGTTCAGGAATAAAAATTATTTTTGATTTTTATTTTTTTTGCTCAGAATTAAAAATTATTTTTGATTTTTATTTATTTTGCTCAGAAATAAAAATTATTTTTGAATGTTATTTTTTGCTCAGAAATAAAGAGTATTTTTGAATTTTATTTTTTTTGCTCAGACACAAAAATTATTTTTAATTTTTATTTATTTTGCTCTGAAATAAAAATTATTATTGATTTTTATTTTTTTGGCTCAGAAATAAAAATTATGTTTGATTTTTATTTATTTTGTTCAAAAATAGAAATTATTTGTTGATTTTTATATTTTTGCTCAAAATTGAAATTCATTATTTAAAAGGAATAAAACTTGGGCATGTGTAAATTTTTCATAAAAATTGAAATCCAAAGAAAATATGGGCTTACGCTTAAACCAGTTAATACAACAACGTTGAGACTACAGTCGAGTCAGCTATTTTTAGGGGATGTATTTATATTATGAATGCAACTTTAACTTGAAGTTCAATCGAAAACAGCGAAAACAGCCAGATGCTGTTCAAATTTTTGGATAAAAGGGAAGAACAAATATTGGAAAATCCTTCCGTTATTTCCTCAATTTATCTGGACCCTCGAATAGGTCGATTAATTATTAAAAATCCAATCAAAATAATGTATGCCAAATCGAACTTAAGACAAATAATTCACCAATTTTTAGTTTGAGCGCAAAGGTAAATCTCTGCCATTTTCACCTTTAAATCTAATATATATTTATAATACACTGAAGAGCAATGAACAAATGGACAAATTTTTATTCTTAAAAATTAATGCCTGTCATTTTAAAAATTGTCAATAATATAAATATCAAATTTAATATCATCATAGTTTCTTTTCAAATTTTGAAGAGATAAAAAAACATAACTATTAAGAATGTCTAACAAGAAGAAAGCTCGTGAAATCTATTTTTAATTAACGAGAAAAAAAAATCCTTAAGTCTTTAAATTTATTTAGCGAAATAATAAAAATAAAAAATTCTTTCTATTTCTGACCAAAAAATAAAAAAATTGTCTCAAAAATAAAAATCAAAAATGATTTTTTGCTTAAATAAACAAAATAAAAATCAAAAATGATTTTTTTGTTTGAGGAAAAAAAATAAAAATCAAAAATGATTTTTATGCTTGAGTAAAAAAAATAAAAATCAAAAATGATTTTTATGCTGAGTAAAAACATAAAACTTAAAAATAACTTTTATTTTTGATTTAAAAAATAAAAATCAGAAAACGATTTTTATATCTGAGCAAAAAAATAAAAATCATAAAATAATCATTATTTCTTAATTTTTTCGATATTGCTCATAATTATTACTGTCCCTGAAATAAAATAAAACTAAACAACATTAAATAAAATTAAATTAAATAAAATAAAAAAATTAAATAAAAATAAAAAATTAAAGAAAATTGAATTAAATTTAATAAAATTAAATAAAATTAAATAAAATTAAATAAAATTAAATAAAGTTAAATAAAATTAAAAACAATCAAATAATATTAAATTAAATTAAATAAAATTAAATAAAATTAAATAAAATTAAATAAAATTAAATAAAATTAAATAAAATTAAATAAAATTAAATAAAACTAAATAAAATTAACTAAAATTAAATAAAATTAAATAAAATTAAATAAAATTAAATAAAATTAAATAAAATTAAATAAAATTAAATAAAATTAAATAAAATTAAATAAAATTAAATAAAATTAAATAATATTAAATAAAATTAAATAAAATTAAATAAAATTAAATAAAATTAAATAAAATTAAATAAAATTAAATAAAATTAAATAAAATTAAATAATATTAAATAAAATTAAATAAAGTTAAATAAAATTAAAAACAATCAAATAATATTAAATTAAATTAAATAAAATTAAATAAAATTAAATAAAATTAAATAAAATTAAATAAAATTAAATAAAATTAAATAAAATTAAATAAAATTAAATAAAATTAAATAAAATTAAATAAAATTAAATAAAATTAAATAAAATTAAATAAAATTAAATAAAATTAAATAAAATTAAATAAAATTAAATAAAATTAAATAAAATTAAATAAAATTAAATAAAATTAAATTAAATTAAATAAAATTAAATTAAATGAAATAAAATTAAATTAAATTAAATAAAATTAAATAAAATCAAATAAAATTCAATAAAATTATATAAAATTAAATTAATTAAGAAAAATTATTTCAAATTGAATAAAATTATATAAAATTAAATTAAATTAAATAAAATTATTAAATGAAATAAGATAAAAAAAATTATATAAAATTATATAAAATTAAATAAAATAAAATAGAATAATATAAAATAAAATATAAAAAAATAATATTTTTGTAAATGAAATGAAGTGAAATGAAATAAAATAAAAACATTTAAAATAAAAATATAAAAGCATTAAAATAAAAAAAAACCAAATAAAAATAAAAACTGAAAAAAAATAAAAACTAGTAAGGTATATCTTCGACTTGGCCGAAGTTAAAATACCCCCACAGGTGATTTGCAGTGGTACAAATCTTAAATTGCAGCTCTTTTTATATGAGATTTCAAAGAATTTTACTATTTTGATGACGTCTAAAATACATTCATATCAAATTGTTTTCCTACAAAATAAAGACAAGCCTTTTTATAAAGTTTTCAATTATTGGTTGTATGGGAGGTGGGCGTGTTCTTGAGTGGTTGATGCCAATTTTTCTAACACGCCTCAATTTTGATATAATATACATACACAAATACCCAATTTCAGGTCTGTAGCTTAAATATTAGCCTGATTATAGAGTTTCCAATATTATGAGTTGTATGGGAGGTGGGCGTGTTCATCGATGGATGACGCCCATTTTTCTAACACATCTTGGTTTTATTATAAAAAGAATAAATACCTAATTTTACTTTTGTAGCTTCGACAGGAGCCTATTATATAGTTTTCAGTTTTGGGGTTGTTTGGGAGGTGGGTGTGTTCGTGGATGGATTACGCCCATTTTTCTCTCACGTCTTACTTTTTATATAAAAATAATAAATATTTAATTTTACTTTTATAGCTTCGACACAAGCCTTTATACTTAGGCTTCACTAATAGGATTGTATGGGAGGTGGGCGTGTTAGTGGGTGGATGACGCCCATTTTTCTAGCACACCTGAGTTTTGTCATAGACTATACAAATACCGAATTTAAGTTTTGTAGCGTAAATATTAGTTTCTTTATGGAGTTTTCATCATTGGGGTTGTATGGGAGGTAGGCGTGGTTTTCGTCCGATTTATCCCATTCTCGAACTTGATCTTAGTTTTTTTAAAAGAAGCTTAAATATATTTCATTACGATAGCTTGAATATTACGGCTGTTATCGTGTCCACAGACAGACAGACGGACAGACAGACGGACAGACAGGCGAACTGACAGACGGACAGATAGACGGACAGACAGACGGACAGACAGACGGACGGACAGACGGACGGACATGGCTAAATCAACTCAGGTGGTGATGCTGAGCAAGAATATTTATACTTTTCTATACCTACCACGCCTCCTTATGGGCGTTACACACGTCGTGACAAAATTAATATACCCCTTACGCAGTATGCGTGGGGGTATAAACATGAAAAATAAAATAATAATAATAATAATAGTATTAATAAAAATAGAAATTTGAATAAAAAAAAAATAAAAATAAAAAGTAGAAATGAATAATATAAAACAAAACATAAATAAAAAATACAAAAGCGGAAAAAGTTTTTAAGTTTTAAAACATATTTTAAAATAAAAATAATGGTAAAAAAAAATATAACAAGAAAAACATGAAAATTAAAAATGAATAAAAAAATTATATAAAAATTACACTCAAAAAATAAAAATAAACTTAACAAAATTAAAAAAGAAATCAATCATGAATTTTAAATATTTAAAATAAAAATACAAACTTACATAAAAATACAAATTTAAATAGACATATAAATAGAAATCATTATTATATGAAAACATAAATATATATTAATATAATAATTAAAATATAAATAAAAATGAAAATTGAAATTATATTAAAAATAATAATAAAAATTAAATTAAAATAAAAATTAAATTAAAAATAAAAATTATATTAAATGTTAAAATAATTATAAAACTAAAATGATAGTAAGGAAAACAAAGGATAAGGACAAGAACAACGCTGAGGATAAGGGTAAGAAGGAGCAAAAGAATGAGAATGAAGATGCGGATGTGGATGTGGATGAGGATGAGAATGAGACTGAGAATGAGAATGAGAATCAGAATGAGAATCAGTGTTGCCAGAAAGTTTTGAGAAAAGAAGCTAGATGGCCTTTAAAAAATGGCTAGAAAAGGCTAGATGGCTTTAAAAAAAAAGCTAAAAAAAGGCTAGATTTGTTAACGTTATTATACCATAAACCTGTAAGGTCAGGGTATATTGACTTTGTGCAAACGTTTGTAACGCATAGAAATAAGCGAGTCTGGTATAGAAAAGTATACATATTCCTGATCAGTGTCACCTTGTTCGTCCATCTGTCTATGTGTTGTCTGTAAATATAGGTTAGAAGGAATTGAGATTGGTTCACATATTTACATGAACCCAAGCATCTGCACTATTGAAAATTTTTGGAATCCACCCATGGACACGCTTACTTCCCATAAATCTAAAAAATAAAAATCGCTGTATAGACGGTTGTATTTAAGCTACCGAAATAAAATTTAAATGTATTTCTTTTATATCAAACTGACCACAATGTACACAAAAAATGGGCGTGATCTAACCATGAACATGCCCACCACCCATACAACTCCAACATTGAAAACACTATTATAAAGACGCTTTTATTTGAACTACAGGGATAAAACTTATCAGATATGTATTTTATATTAAAACTTATATGTGTACTAAGGTGTAAAATAGTCGTCATTCGCCCTTAAACACGCCCACCTCCCATACAACCCACTATAGTAAAAACGCTATAAAGAAGTTTATATGAGCCAAAAATATAAAACTTGGTATTGAGATTGTTGTATCAAAACTAAGATGTGTTCACAAAATGAGCGACATCCGCCCATGAACATGCTCATCTCCCATACATGTTCAGAAATTTTCAAAAAATTCAAATAAAGAAGATAATCTTCGATACCACTTCTGAATCACTTGACATAAAATCTTATATTAATTTTTTTGATAAAGTTAAAAAATTGCGTTCTAGTATACGTTTCTCTAAAACAAAAGAATACAAATACAAAAACTATGCAAATTATTCATTCATGTTGTTTATGGAATACACCAACACTATAAACAGTACCACCAAAATTTATAACCAATTCTTACAATCAAAAGTCTTGTGCTATCCCAAGTACAACTTTCTCTTCAAATATCCTTCATACAGGACACTGTTGGTAAAAATCATGAGTAGCACCGTATGTGGCGAGAAATTGTTAGTTAAACTGCATTATTAGTTTTGCTTTAAGACATGTGTGGATTTTCTTAAAAAAATCAAAGCATTTTAAGATCGTTATTTTTTATTGTTTTTCCCAAAAAAACAACTTAGTCCTTGCGGGGCAGGAAGATGTCCTTTATTTTTTATAAAATTTTTTTTTGGGTGATCTTGACAAGCCTATGAAACTTTTGAGACCTTTAAGAATACGATCTAAATTTTTCGATACGGCCTAATGCTCATCTCCCATACAACAATACGGAAAACACTATAAAATCGTTTATATTTGGCCTGCAGAGATAAAACTTGGTATGAGATCATGGTAAATAAAACTAAGGTGTGCTCACAAAAAAGGCGTCATCCACCTACGAACGCGCCTTCCTCCCATACAACCTTCATTGGTACAACCTATATAGTTCTATAAAGAATACATGGATTTTAAACAAAAATAGGAAGTTACTTCTATTTGTTTTAGTATTTTAAAATATTGTTTATTTAAATATTATAGGAGGTTTAGTGTATTTTATAGTCGGACTAGACTTTCTTTACTCGTTTTCTTTTAAGAACATATCTTATCTTTAGAAGAAAATTTAGCATGCCAGTTTGAATACGGTTTCTTTACTTAATTTTTTTTTAAATTTCGTTCTTTCTACCTCAGCGTTGCTTAATGCTAAAATAATAAAACTAAAAACCAAATCTGATAGCTCTTGAAACGGATCTTCATTCAATAAATCTCTAGCTTCTGCCCAGAATTCTGTTATGGAACTTAAGTTATTCCAATTGTGATTTACAATTGTTTGCCATTATATTTCAATTATCCTTATTTCTTCTGTAGAGTAACTGGATTTTTCTTTCTCTATAACAGAAAATATTTGGGTTTAACCACTTTAAAAATATAAAAAGAGCAATAGAAGATTCACATTTTCAAAATTGCAACGTCAGAAAAATTGGATGTAGTAATGCATCTTTAAGCAAAATATTAAAAAAGGCTAGAAAAGGCTAGAAAAAAACAAAAAAAGGCTAAAAAAAAGGCTAGAGGCTAGATGGTAATTTTCGAGGCTAGACAACAAAAAAAAAGGCTAGATCTAGCCTCAAAAAGGCTAGACTGGCAACACTGATGAGAATGAGAATGAGAATGAGAATGAGAATGAGAATCAGAATCAGAATGAGAATGAGAATGAGAATGAGAATGAGATTGAGAATGAGAATGAGGATGAGAGTTAGAATGAGAATGAGGATGAGGATACGGACAAGGACATAAGGTTAAGGATAGGCTCACAGAATAAAAGTAAACCCCCGCCTTGTTAGTTTTATTCTACTTGCCTCATGGCAAGGAGTTCACAGTTTGAAGTAATTAACTCCTATTAAATTGTTTTCAGGACTTATTATTCTTACTGATGCTCTTCAAACCAATGACAGTAGTCGTTTCAATTGAGTCAATTTTTATATTCGAAGTTATTTTCATGAGTCTTTACAATCGGAATATAATTAAATTCACAGAACTTTTACAAAGCATTCACCAGTCAAGTTCTAATGAACGACCTTCTTTTCAATTGTTTCAAGCAGAATTCAATCAGCGCCACATAAAATAAATTATCTTCCTTTTGAGACATGACCAGTGCCATGCTTTATGCAAGTTATAGATTATCAAAACGTAAACCTTACTTTGGATAAACCAATTCAAGAACCCAGATTTACTTTGGATAAAACATTAAAAGTACCAAAATTTACCCATCTGAAACCCAGATAACCAAATATAAGAAAATTTAATTTGAGGTTAAATATGATTCACCTTTATTGGTCAGAACCGAGACCGACCTAAAATTGCTTGCATATAGGATATGCCAGCCTGGTTGTACTAAGCGCAACGCCACACCGACTCATTGCTTAACTCACGCCATTGAACTTACCACACAGCCAGCACGATACTTCCCGAAGAGCCAGCACAAGATAGTCCCCTGGACAAAAAAGTTGTTCACTCAAAGAGCACTTAACAACACTGACAATGAACTGTAGCCAATGTTGCGTAGTCATTTTCTTTCATTAAACCTCAAAGCAAAACTGTGTAAATATATTAAAAACAAATTTTCATTTATACTGTGCAAAAATGACTCTTGATGTTTTATTTCTGTTTTGGATTTATTGCATTTGTAAAACCATTGTTGATGTTATAAATAAATTAAAATTTTAAAAGGCTTAGGAAAATATTCAAAGAGCCAATTGAAAGCAAGATGGTTTTTTTAAAATTAGCTTTTAATAAACTTAATAAATATGTTTTAGAATTGTTTTCAATTTAAACAATCATACGAAAAGCTGTTTTGTTCATTTAGCTACTGTTTTTAGGAATTTGTATTAAAGTGTGTTGAATTAAGCATACCAAGTGGTGGTGTGGTGAATTTTATATGCAATGAAATTTAACTAAAATCTTGATTAAAGGAATTATGTTATAGGTGTGATTAGTATTGATGGTTTGATTAGTTAAAAAACATATAAATCAATGTTTTCTGTGATAAAATATTTGAAGAAATTAACTAAAATAAATATTTAACATATCAAACAATATTTAAGACAAAAACAAAAAAAAAAGCAAGCGTTACGCCCAAAAATTATAACTGCAGCTAAATGAAAATTAGCTCAATAGGAAAAACAGCATTTTAATCAAAGTTTATTAAAAAAAAAATGAAGCATCTGTTTAAAATTTTCAAGAATTTCAAATTGTTTGTTAAGACTATTTTGTTAAGTTTTGCATGTCTTGTTGTCTAAAAAAAAAGAAGAGTCGAACATAGTTGAATTTGATTTTTGACACATTTCGTCAGTTTGAATGCATGCAAACTTATAAAAATGTGTTGTTTTTTTTTAGTTTTGCTTAAAATTCTTTAAAACATATCTACAAGCTTTCAATGTTATTTAATTAAAAATTAGTTGTAGCTTAAAAAATATTGCAAACATTTAATTAAGTAAAGCAATTTAAAATAAAAACATGAACAACAAAAATAATTTAGGAATTTGCTTACTTGCAAACTTTTGCTTTTTTATGTTAAAAAGTTTCAAATTTAGTTTTTGTATTTTTGTTTTTTTTTTCTGTTTTTTCACTATAAATAAACAAATTTTAAATATCTATTTTTTAAATAAACACAACGTAAAGAGTGCATTTAATTGATTTTGCCTTGTCTCGGGCAAACTACAACTAAAAAAAAATACATAGTTTATTTTATGCTTTCATTACAACGCTGGACCACCAGGATATTCCTCATAATCATCACATTCGTCGAGAAACTCTGAAAATAAATCTGGACTAACGTCATGTTCCACACGTTCCGCCTGATCAATATCAGCGGCCATCTGACGCAAATTGTCCACGCCGGTGAGAAGTTGTCTGCATAGATTTTAATGTTAGTGGTAGTCTGGGTTGAAATGTGTCAAGAGGCTGCTTACCTAAGATTATGTTCCGCATTTGATGCTGCTCTTAGTAAATCTCTCGATATCTGTTGCGATCTGGACGGACGTATTGTGTTGCCTATAGCACCCACACCAACACTATCACCCACACTAGCAGCAGCTGCTCCAGCGCTACTCACAAAAGGACGATCACAGTTTGCGCTGTTGCTGCTGCAGCCTCCAGCAGCGCTTTCTTCACGTAGCGCCTCATTTTCACGACGCAAGCAATCAACGTCGGACTAAAAACATTGTAAAATAGTAAAAATATGTTGTGTATAAAATGAGTTGCCGATGTTAAATTTGAACGCGCTCTACTCACTGTCAACTGCTTAACTTGCTGCTTTAGCTTTCGCACCACAGCCAACGTAACGTTGTGCCTGCGTTTGCTTTGCTCCAAGTCCTCTGCTGCCTGCTCCACAGAACTGCGATTGTAAGCAGTTTCACTGCGTTTTGCTTCCAACAGCTGACGCTCCAGCTCATTGGCGCGTCGAGTTTGTTCGGTCAACGCCGAACGCGCTTCACTTAATTCACGCCGCTGACGCTCGTTCTCAATGCGCAATGTGCTGAGCTGCTGCTTCATAGCCACCTCTTCGGGCGAATTCATTGAGTTGGATGGCAAGCCAGCCGCCACATCTGCCAGCCGCTGTGACGAATGTATTATTGGACCATCCGATAGAAAGTCTGGCAGACGTTGCGTAGGCGGCTCGGTGTCATCTACAAGCGGATTAGCCACATCGAGTTTAGAAACTGCACCACCTCCAGAACCGCTTGCAGAACTGGCATTACCACCACCACCACCACCTCCTGGCAAGTCTTGGACAAAATCACAGACTGGAGAATTGGGTGGCGAGTTAAGATGCATTTCGCTGGCATACCAGGAATCCAGCCAATGATCCTGCACAAAATCAGGCAGCGCTGCAGCTGCAGCAGCAGCTGGAAAATCTGCTGCACTCGCGCGATTAGCAGCCGCTTCGGCGGGTAGTTCCCCTGGAAAACAGTGCGCTTCCAAGCGCACACGTTGTTTGCTGGAGGGCGCTAGCGAAAGTCGATTCGGGCGAGCTTCAATAGTTTCCATGCGTCGGCGTGGCGACGCTACAGCTGCAGGCATCTGCATATCATAGTGCGAATAGGAGCGTGGCACAAAGCGTCGCTCATAATCGCTCGAATTAGTGTTGACGGTGTTGTTTGCGTTGCCGGTTTGCATGCGTTGTGAACTAAATATGTCCACGCGCTCTGAAAATGTAAATAAAATATCACTTAATTTCATTATATTTTCCTTACACAAAGGTACAAACCTGTCTCCGGATGCAGGCGAAAGCCACCTGAAAAGCTGGCACTACTTGCTGCAGTTGACTCTTCCTCAGCATTAGCTGCAGCACCCGCCAAACTCGCCTGCGAGTCGAATGATGAAAAACGTGGTGAACGCTTCATTTTTGTGCCCGAACCCACAGTCTCATTTGCGACATTGCCGCACAAATTTTGACTGCCCACCAGTGTTGAGGAGGAGGATTGCGGCACTTTGGGACGCGCACCTGTGGATGTCTGAAATGCACACGTCGTTATGCTTGTAGTTGGCACAGCAGTCGTTGCCACCGCACATGTTGCAGGCAAATCCAGCGAAGTTACAGTGCTGGATGGTGCCTGTAGTGAGCTGGCACCGCTGCTTAGGAAATGTTTAAAGGAAAATGTGTTTTGTGTTGGAAGCGGTGGCGCTGCTGCGGTTGTAGCATTTGCTGGAGAATCACTAAAACTGCCGGGACCCGCAGTTGCTCTGATGTTCTTGTAATCTCCAAAACTGGAATAGGTCGAACTACAACCAGCGCCTGCTGCCGGCCCTACGGGTCCATTTGACAGCGCCGATATATAGAGGTCAGCTACCAGATCGTTAAGTTTGCCTTTAGCGCCTGTTGCCTCTAATGCACTTTGTTCCATGTTATTCGCATTGATTTCATTGCTATGTGCTTCTAATGTTTCCTGTTGTTCACACTGCAAACTTACATTGTCGTCGTCGTCATCCGCTGCAGCTTTCTCTGTTGTCGTTTTCTCGGTTTGACCAGCGGCTGATGCTGCTGCTCCTACTGCTGCATCTGTTGCTAATCTGCTGATGGTGTTCTGTTTGTTGGAATCGCGATTATGTGGTAGCAATTCATCATTTTCATTTGCCATTATTTTGTGCTTTTTTACTTTTGCCTTTCCTTCTCTTGGCTGTCTTTCTTTTCTATTTGTCTAAATTGTGTAGAACTTTTTGCTATTCGTTAATTTAAGTTGCACTTTTTAACAAATTCCAAGCTCTATTTTTTATGCGAAATATATTTTTTTAATTATCAATATCTTTAGTTTATTTATTGTTTTTCTGTTTTACAAAACTAATAATACAAATATATATTTTTCTCTTCAGACTGCGACTTCTTCGACAAAGGGATTTCCTGACAGGTGAAAAGTATTTGACAGTTTCATTTGTTGTTTTTTTCTGATCAAACTTTGATGCAGGGTTGCTGTTCTCGTATGCGCACAGAATTCGCTACGATTATTTTTGTAATAGATTAATTTATTAAACGCTTAGGAAAGTAATGTAGTTTCAACAGAGGCATAATTTAACGATAACAAAAACTCGAAATTTAATTTTTATAATCACATTTATAATGCGCATCTCAGTCCTAATCCGAAAAAATGCAGTCTACTGTGAAGCTGAAAAGCATACAAAAAGCTTTTCATTTGACAGTTCTGTGGCGAACAACTAAATAAGAGAATTCAAGGCACTGCGTAGGTTTACGTATTGCGTACTTTGCGTATTTTGAATTGACATGAACGCACCATTAAATTTTGCGTAAAATTGACTGCGTAGCTTGAATGATTCTTGAACTTATGCTACTTATTTTGCATTCATTGTTCTAAGTTTTTAAATAAATCGCATCTAACTTTGTTGACAACGTCTTAGATCGTTTAAAAGTACAATGAACAAACGATTAAGGAAGGGCAGTTGCTAACGCAATTCAATTATGCGCAATACGCATCAAATTTCATGCGTAAGGTTTTACGCAATTTGCTTGTTAAAGTTCATATAAAAAAATGACATTGCGTAAGAAGTTACGAGTTAAGCAGTTACACAGCCCTTACGCAGTGACTTGAAACCCCTAAATATGATGTGGCTTTTCAGCTGAACAGCCATTAGACGCTTTTTTTCAGCAAGATTTCTTGATCAGTTCTTTTTTAACATTTTTCTGTATAATGCGAAACCATCTAAAGTTCACAATTACGAATAAAACGAAACTTCAAAAAAAAAACAGCACAAAAGAAACTTTGGCGGCACAAGCAAGCCTGAATCCTGGGCTAGATTCCGTACCTATGGGAAAAGTCAATGTACACAAAATATTCATTTCCACTTTCACATGCATTGTACACATTTTCATTTCAAATGATTCTGTAAGCTGAAATGAACACTGTTGTGCTGAATGTAAATTTGTGTTTGCTGAATGAAGAAAAAGCATCGCTGAATGTTTTGATGGCTTTGCTGATGTAAAAAAACTAAAAGAAAGTGACTGAAAGAACGAAAATGAGACGAAAGAACAACAGTCTAAACAAAAAACACTACTTAATTTGAAAAACGCTGATTTTTTTTCATAAATTAAATAACGAGCTTTTTTTCCCTGCGCTGGCTTCCTTAGCCGTACAAGAACTTTTTCACAGTGAGTTTCATATTTGCGCTTAAAAAATTCAGTGAATAATCTTTATTCAAAGTGAACACATTTACACAAAATTTCGTGTACACTGCGTTTTCCACAGTAACGGAATCTGTCTTGCTATCAAACTCTTATTGCTTTTAAGGAAACTGGCCGAGTGGAAAAGGGGCTTTATTGTTCGAAAAGCGGCTTTTCGGCCTTAGTTTGAACATAGTATTGCATTGAATTATTTTTTTTTTTTTTTGTTAACAACAAAACTTGTAAATACAACAACAAAAAATTTTTTCAACTTGAAAACCAAATACAGTGGAATTCACTTATAACGATCTCGGTTATAACAACATTTCTGTTATAACGTCGTATCCTTGAAGTTCGCACATTTAATTGATTATTCCTTAGAAACTGAGTTCGCTTTTAAAGTCGTCGGATATAACGTCGAGTTCGCATAAAACGACACAGTTTTCATAAAATATTTTCTCATATAGCGACGACGAATTCATGCACAAAGCAAAATTAGACTAAATGTTTGAAATTCTCGCTTTGTTAAAACCGAAATAACCGTTATAAAATAAATTCACACCTATATTGCGCTAGAGGAACAAATTCCGTCAGCCAAAGAGGCATTTAATACTTTATCTTCTTTTAAAAGGTTTGTATTTATTACTGACAAGGTATACATTAATTTTTAAAGTCTTTAAACGTTTGCTTTATTTGGTTAATGTGCAGAAAATTTGTCTCTTGAATACCTTTTTAAACTTGAACGAGAGTTAGAGCGGATTTACTCTGCAAAACGCAACTTACGTCAAGTCAACATTACCGATTATTTAAAGCAAATTTAAGCTTATTACATATGCATATGTAATTATTTTATTCATAAACATACTTCTATAATTCATATCGTTTTTGTATTAATTTAGACTTAGTTTTATGTTTTAGCTTTTACTATTGAGAATTTCAATTAATTTTTAACAATAAATTAATTAAATTAATAATAAACAACAAAAAAAAATGATGTTTGCATATAACGACATTCGGTTATAACGACGAAATAATCCGGTCCCTTCAGGGTAGCTATAAACGAATTCCACTGTATATGGTAATCCAAGTTATGATATAAATTTACAGAACATAATAAAGAAATAATAAAAATAAAATGCACTAGTAAGGTATATCTTCGACTTGGCCGAAGTTAATATACCCACAACCGATTCGTAAAGGCCAAAAATCTTAAACTGTAGCTCTAATAAAAATTATAATATTTGGATGACATGTGTATCAATTGTTTTCTTGCAGCTTAAAGTTAAGCCTCTTTATAAAGTTTTAAAATTTAAGGTTGTATGGAAGGTGTAACTCTTCTCAATTTGGATATAAAATACATATATACCAAATTTCATTTTTGTAGCTTAAATATGAGCCTAAATTAGCTGTGTTTTTTATCAAGCGAGTAGTTAAAAAACGACCGCTTATCATATGTATACTCGCTTAAATAACACAGGAAACTGTTACTCGCTTAAAAGTTTGCCGACCAAACGAAAAAAAATGCTTCCAAGTTATGTTTCAATAATTGTATAAATTTCCTACAAAGGTGGCAACTATATCTGATTGATAGTCAATAGTGATGTATGAAATGAACATTTTTTGTACCAAATACTTTTCACGAAATACTCATAATTTGCTTTAGATCAATATTTCAATAAAAATACATAATAATTTAACAGGTAAGATAAACAAAATTTATCAAATATACTCATTATGTAAAACTATGTTGTTTGCTTAAGCTTTTAGCAGTGAAAATATTTTGAGTATCGGGTTTGTTTTCAGAACCGAGTTTCCAATGCTTAAAATCTGAAAATTTATGCATCACTAATTGTCAGAACTTTGATATATAAAATAAATTTGTCAAAAATTGTTTACAAAAATTTTATCAGAACATAAACAACGTTTTTGACTTTTCAGAAAATGCTTCCAAGTTTTAAAAAAATTCTTAAGCGAGTAAGCAGTCGTTTTTTGACTACTCGCTTGGTAAAAAACACAGCTATTATTAAAATACAAACGTACCAAATTTTTTCCTGTAGTTTAAAAAGAAGCCTCTTTGTAGAATTGTAAATTTTGGGGTTGTATGCATCCCATGGGAGGTGGGCGTTTTCTTGGGTGGATTACGCCTTTTTCTAACAAGCCTTAAATTTTATATAAAAAAAAAAAAAACAAAAACAAATAGGCCATTTCAGCCCTAGAAACGACTTTAACCGAGCTTCTTATGATCAATTGTGTTGTGTGTGTTATTAAATGTTTGCACACAATTGACCGAGAACTGGATCTACATGTTTTATGCCGACTCCGAACGGCTAATGTACTGGGGATCGAACTCTGGCTCCGAGCATGCTAAGCCACACACTTAACCTGCATGCCACAGTCTCCTTAAATTTTATATAAGCTACATAAATCCAAATATTGTTTCTGTAGCTAAAATATTATCCTCTTTATAGTTTTTCCTTTTATGGGTTGTATGAGAGGGAGGCGTGGTTTCCATCTGATTTAGCCCATTTCCGAACTCGATCTTCGGTTTTGGAAAGAAGCTCAAATATCGAATGTCACTACGCTTAAAAATTAAAGCTGTGGTCGTGTTGACAGACAGACGGACAGTCAGGCGATCCTGGCTAAATCCGCAGTGGTTATGCTGATCAAGAATATATATACTCTTCTATATCTACCACGCCTCTTATGCACGTTACACACGTCATGGCTAAATTAATATAACCCTTACGCAGAACGCGTGGGGATATAAAGATGTAGAGGATATTAATATATTATTTTAAAAAAATGATAATTTCTTTCTCTTTTAAGATCTTCTTGCCAGTTTAATATATTTGTCAATTAAATCTTAAGAAACATGACGTTGAAACTAAACTGGAATTGTGGTTATGTCAACCTCTGTAACGTTATTTACTATAAAATGGTATATAGTGGATTTTTTGCTATCAACGAATATGGAGAAGATCGTTCTCGGATGAAAGTACTTTTTCTGAATATAAGCCATAAGCTTCATTTCTATGATATATATTAAGTTTTTATTGCAAAATTAATTAAAATACATAATAATATTAAAAATTGCAATTGCAAAGAATTAATTTTTGCATACTTAAGTTAAAGAAATAAATTTGTTACCCAAATAACAAATATCGTAATATCACATAGATTAGCTTTGTTTTTTACCAAGCGAGTAGTTAAAAAACGACCGCTTATCATATGTATACTCGCTTAAATAACACAGGAAACTGTTACTCGCTTAAAAGTTTGCCGACCAAACGAAAAAAAATGCTTCCAGGTTATGTTTCAATAATTGTATAAATTTCCTACAAAGGTGGCAACTATATCTGATTGATAGTCAATAGTGATGTATGAAATGAACATTTTTTGTACCAAATACTTTTCACGAAATACTCATAATTTGCTTTAGATCAATATTTCAATAAAAATACATAATAATTTAACAGGTAAGATAAACAAAATTTATCAAATATACTCATTATGTAAAACTATGTTGTTTGCTTAAGCTTTTAGCACTGAAAATCTTTTGAGTATCGGGTTTGTTTTCAGAACCGAGTCTCCAATGCTTAAAATCTGAAAATTTATGCATCACTAATTGTCAGAACTTTGATATATAAAATAAATTTGTCAAAAATTGTTTACAAAAATTTGATCAGAACATAAACAACGTTTTTGACTTTTCAGAAAATGCTTCCAAGTTTTAAAAAAATTCTTAAGCGAGTAAGCAGTCGTTTTTTGACTACTCGCTTGGTAAAAAACACAGCTAATATTGTTTCTTATACATTTCTTGTACATAAATAACATATACAAATACATATATTTTTCAAATATAAAATACTCACATATTCCATATTCCTTCTCTTTATATGATTAGTCATTAAGCAATCGAATTATTTCTGGGATGGTATTCATACCACGATCTTGAAATCATATACAATTGAGCACTTGTATAAAAAAATGATACATACATATATTAAGACTGTGGCACACATAATGCAAGGCCTTTATTTTTACTGCACAAAATGTTGATTAACTTATTCGTTGCTCCTTTTTGTAATGTTTCAAATTTTTTAAAAAATCTTGTAACTTTTCTTTAAAAAAATTTAGAAAGCACGTAATACATCATACTACATGTTAAGCATCTCTGTTACTTGGTATTGCATTAACTTGGCAGCACTTTTTAATGTCGTCACATCAACAGCTGATTGCAAATCAATAAACAAAACAGCCGTCAAAACAATTCTTAATTTTATAAGCTTTTAAAATGAAAATCTTATCAACCAATACTGTGCACTGCACGCCGCCTGTTGAGCATCTGCTACCATTTTCGCAGGTCAGATGCAGCGTAGCCGATTGCGAAGCTGTCTTCACAAATGCCGGCAACCTGGACATGCATCTGCAGAAACATCATAAGATCGTATCAGCAGCTGTCGAAAACTCCACAGGCACAAAGATATTCTATTGCCCAGAACCTACATGTGTATACAATGTCTTGCGAGTGGGTGGCAAGCATTTCAAATGTCTCAAATACTTGCGGCAACATTATCAAAAGGTGCATGCTAGCAAGAATCATACGTGTAGCAAGTGCGACAAGCACTTTACTACTGCAGGTTTGTTGAAATCACATGAAATAAAAGCGTGTGGCAAAAAATTCAAGTGCGTACAGTGTGGATGGGAATTTGAACAGAAAGAAGCGCTTATGATGCATGGCAAACGTAAAGGACATGCAGTACATGAAAATATCGAAAGTGACAAGGTAATCATAGCGCGCACAACAGTAAAACGTTCGCAGGATACTTCTGGCAGTCAGCAAGAACGTGAAACACAAACGGAAGGTATAGTTTACACAAATAAAAAAATTCTAAACATTCTGATAAATGTTTTATTTAGAAACACTGTCAAAGAAGCGTTTAAAAGTTGCTATCGCTCAAACCGATGATATCCTTTACAGTCAACCCGATAGCATTACCAGCTCCGTGGCTAATGCTACAACCTATGCTAACAGCAGTGCAAATACTGCTGCGGTTGATTTTGAATCACTGCTCTGCGATATAGAGACTCAAACGGAACTTCCGTACACAGGCGATAATAATGTTACCCTTTTGGATCAAATGCTGTCGCATTCCTCCAATATGCACACACAGACCTGTGATGATTTCCTAAACGAACTTGGCCTTGCCGATATACAGACACAGACTAATTGGACCAGTTTGGACAGCGAGCCACCTAATGCAACTGAGCGTGGCACCGATGCTCATGATGATCTATTTGTTTCCACCGAAACTCAAACAAGTTTTACGCAGTGCCTGCTAGAAGGTGGCAGCGATAGCGCTTTCGGTAGTCTCTGCAATACTCAGCATACGCAGACGTGCGAAACTTTGTTGGAGGGTCTTTTTGGTGCACAAGAATCAGATTTTATGGGTACATTTCATTCGACTTACACGCAAACATGATGGTTTGAGGGTGATCATTTTCAAGTGGCTGATAATGAGGGCGGATGATAAGAGCTTAAACAAAAGCACTTTTTGAGAAACTAAGTGCTCTTGTTAACTATTATTTAAGAATTGAATTTTTTTATTCAAGATATTAGTATTCAAGCACTCTTAAGATTTAATTTTGTTAGTTCCACCAATTTTCACAGTTCTTAAAATCGCTTAAGCAATTAATTTAAATAAATAAAAAACCACTATTAAGTAAATTTAAAACTTATTGTAAAACTGTTCAATTATTTCAGGGAAACTGAAATCAACACGTTAATCCTATACCTAAACCTTTTTGTACAATCTTTTACTATTTCTGTGAATATTGTTCTGTGCCAAGCAAAAATTTTACACTAGTGATAAAATGTGTAGAAATAATCAATATAGGATCAAGATTAGTAACAGAAACTGGATTCGCGGATGTCATATTTATATATGTTCATTATTTAAATCTGGTATTATCCGAATTCCTTATCTCAAACCAGCATAAAAGTGCACAAAAACCAAATAAAATTGTCCGCGGATATAGCACACCATCTCCACTAATGTTACAAAAACCGAACTATTCGTCATTCTTTCATTTGAGCAACCATTTCCATCACGGCAATACGAACTCAAACATATCAGTTCAAAACATTTTCTCGCGGACATAACGTGGAATTGATGGGGCAACAACCATACAGCCGCAAAATGGCACCCAATGGCAAATTCGTGTACCCCATACCAACAAAAAATGCACTGGGCGCGTTTTTCTACGGCCAAATAGGACATTGAAGCCTTCAATAATCCGGTGTTGAAGATACCAACTTGAGAGTGGAATTACTGTTTCGAAATTTTGGTCTAAAATGATTTTGAATTATAGATCTAAGTACTCTAATATAATTCCTGTAATAATTATTCTTGGCCACCAAGGTTTTTTATATCACATTAATAAATTAAAATCATGATATAATTACTCCAAGGTAGTATTGACGTTTCTGTTGGAAACGGACGTTTGTCAAAAAATATAACAAGAAAGAGAGCGCTCACAATCCGTCATAGCATACAATTAATTTTCACTGGTCACATTCAGCGTACCCAACAGTTGCCAACTGCTAAGTCAAAACTTGATGCACATAAATATGAAGTTGCGCATTAAAATGCATTTAAAAATAGAACATTTTAATTTGTCTTTAAATTTCCATTCGAATTTGATACAAAGCTTTATATTTCATAAACTTGACAATTTTTCTGAAACAATACCGATAATAGCGCTCCCCGATGTGTTGCTGTCACAACAAATGACACAGCTGAATGTGGCCAACGAATATAACAACGAACAGCTGTTTTTGACAAGAGTTCGTTTACTTGTAGCTGAGAGAATCAACATTTGTCAACACTACCTGGTAAAATTATTCTATCATGAATTAAAATTAAATCAAAATGAAAATTGGTTCAAGGGAACGCAAAAGCGTATTGATTATTTTGGAGTATTTTTAACATATAATGTAAATGAAGCTGCGTTTCCATCTTACCTTTCATAGTATAAATCAAGTTTACGAACTTTTCGTTTAAGAGTGTTTTACGTGCTATATTTTTGACAGCCATAACTGCATGGCATTTTCACTTTTGTATGCTATCTCTGAAATTGAAAAAAATATTACAAAAACTAAAATATAATTTTTGACTTATCGATAGAGTCTACGAACAAATTTAAAATTGTAGCCATCGCTGACCTAAACATGTTTCGTCGATTATGCACAGCAAAAAGGTTAGTCCGTTATATTGAAGCTACATTTAAATAAGCAATTAACATCTTTTTATAAAGGTGTTTTTTTTTTGCCGCAAATAGAGTTAACACCGCAACAATTAAGTTGTCACTCTTTGCTCTACACTATAATATATCTTGGAGTTCTACAAATGCTAACAAGTTGTCACTGAATATGAGCACATGCAGAAGTCAACTTTATAATGTATCATGGATAATGTCACCATGGTTTCAAAAACAGCTTTCAATAACAACTTTAGCAATAACTGGTATGCTTATGACGAAAAGTAGTCGTTAATAAAGGATGTAAAAATGTCGCACTAAGAAATGTCAACAAATTTGTCATAAATTATTTACAAAACAAGGATAAAGTCAGCAAATTAAGTTTTTTCATGTGGCATCGAAAACACTTAAACCCTACTACGGGGGAAATTCTTTGGGGAAAATGATCATTGATGAACGTTTTATTTTTTACACCTTATATCCTTGGCTGTTTCATGCTAACTTTTCTGAAAATATTGATCCCGTCAACATTGAAAGCAGTCCGTAACAATGTGAGCATCTTGACAATGAGGTGCACTTGATTACAGCCGACGGCTGTATATAGACTGCGTAGTGACACCAGATTGTCAAAAAGATTTCATGTCCTTTGAAATCCTGTCATTTCATGACAGTTGCAGCAACAACAACAGCAATAGCAGAAGTACTGCAAGCAAGCCAAACGTCCACAAAAATATCCACTACAAATGGCCAAATAGCTAAAAACAACAAAAAAAAACCAGGTACGAGCAAAAATGTTTATTTATTTTATTAAAAACATTATTGGACAAAATAAATTAAATGCTTTTTGAATTTATTTCAAGGCGTGGCACATTTCAGCTAACAATGTGTTTATTTGTTCCGTAGCACCATAGTTATACCCTAAACCTGAAAGGTCATGGTATATTAAATTTGTATCGCATAGATAAACCGAGTCCGGTAGATAAAAGTATATATATTCTTGATCAGGGTCACCTCGTGAGTCGAGCTATCTATGTCCATCCGTCCGTCCGTCTGTGTGTTGTTCGTAAACGCAGGGTAAGAAGCAGTTGAGATAATTGGATGAAACTCGGCACACATGGTCACATGGATCAAAGCATCTGCACTATTGAATATTTTTGAAATCCGCCCACGGACGCGCCTACCTCCCATACAACATAAAAAATAAAAACTGCATAAATAAACAAATGATTTACCTACAACAATAAAATAAGATATGTGTGTATTTTATGTCAAAAAAAAGACGTCTTCGAAAAATGGGTGTCATCCGCTCACGGACACGCTCGAGCTACAGGAATAAAACTTGAAATTTTTATAAATTTTTGTAAATTTTTCTTCAAAATTGAAATGCATTTAAAATATGAGCGTCATTCACTCAAGGACACGCCCATTTTCATTACTATGATTGTATTTTAAAAAAGTAGGTTTATGGTATTTCATAGTCGGGCTAGAGCGACATTAGACTTTCTTTACTTGTTTATTTTAGCACTTAATATTGCAGCAAAATGATCAGTCAAACCATTCAAATGCAGTGTAAAGTGACGACAAAGTTGAAGAATGCTGTAGACCAGAAGTAGCCAAGAAACAATTTTGTGCAATTTATTTATCTCCCAAGGCATGTTTCAGCAAGTGCTGTTATGCCTTTGGCTAATTTTTGGTGCAAATCTGCTTCTTCGGCTGAAGCCTTGATCCAGTCTAGTGACGTCGCCCAGTTTTTCTGCAGATCATGAAATGTTATTTGCAAGTCCATATCTTCAATAGCTGAAAGAATTTTCGAGCTTCAAAATGCACAAGACCATGATGTGAATTTAATCATTATATCATGCACAAGACGCAGTTTCCAATTTGATTGCGCTGTCAAATTGAAACGTCTTACATATTTTGTTTTTTTTTTTTTTCCACCTTGCCATGATGCATAGAACTACAACTAAACAAAATCTTACTCGAAAGGAAGATTTTGTTGGTATGGAAATCGGATTTAAATGTTGGAAAAAAACGCAAGTAATGACTGCAGTCGGTAGCATATTGTTGCGCGAGGATGTGGGTTGTTAATTTTGTTTATTCATTACTCTTCCTCTTCTTCAGAGTGATTAGTGGGAAATTTTTCAAATAAATGGTTATCTAGCACGTCGTAACAAATGCTATTTCCAATGTAAGTCACTCTATCTCTGTTCTCAACAGCTTTCAATTTATTTTACCATGTTTAGTTGAATAATATTACGTAAACCAATGAACTTCCAAGATTTTTTGGCAATGCACGATTACCCAAATTCATCTTTTTGGACTCTTATATATTTTTGGAAGTTTGCGATATTGCTCATTATGAACGATCACAACAAAAATGTTTTATTTTCTAATATGTGAAATGAATGATCGCCCAAAATATTTTTTAAGCATTTGGTTATTTTCGATTTTTGGCTATTGAGTTTGAATGATCATTCACACAGCAGTCCGAAACAGCTTATTTCTTTACATTTTTGTCACACAAAAACTACGTTGGTGTGAAAGCAAATCGAAAAATACTTTTTACATGAAAGACAATTTGGCTGTCATTTGACATTTGTCATATTTGTCAAAGTGCCACGGCGTCTAGAACCAGCTATATATATATAGCCAAATGTCAATATTTTATAGTTAGAATGCCATATATCCATCTCGCTCATTATAGCAAAAGTTTTTGATATGAGAGAGGAGAATATTGCAGAAGTTTGCCTGAAAAAGCAGAATAAAAGCGCTAGTTTATCATTGATAGTCGTAAGACTTAAAACTAGAGGCTTTATTTGTAGCTGTCACTGTAAAAAGTAAAAGAATACATTCAACTTTTAGCATCTATTACAATCAACCCACAACTGACGTTTCGTTATACCGTTTTGCCAAAACAAAAACAAAGGCGAAGCAGGACCGAAAGCAGAATTAACCAAAGCCCCCATTGATTATGCGCCAGGGAAAGATTTTATCGAATTGGAGCGGTGGAGCATGGAAGTTTTTGGAAATTCCAGCAGACTAAAATAAATGCACTGAATTTGACAAAATTTGCTGTCAAACGATGTGTGGACGTCTTTGTTGAAGGACATGAATTCTTAAGTAAACTCATAGCTAAAGATAGAATCTAAAATAGAAATAAAATTGAAATCTCAAGGATTTTAAGTGTAGACAATTAAAAAAAGAGCCTATAAAATATAAACAACAACAATAAACAATAGAAAAACAATGCAGAAGTGAAGAGTGCAACATAATTAGAAGAAAAAATTAATTACATTGAAGTCAACGAAAAAACTAAACAGTGCGGAAAATCGAAGTTATAACATGCAGCAGAAGTATTTGTTGTAAAATGTGCCATAAATGATAACTAGTGGATAAAAGCAGCGAAAGTGATTTGCTAAAGTTCAACTAAGAAATCCTTAAGACAGACTAAAGTGGGCGAATTTGTCGTCGTCGCGTTTCTGAATGCAGCTTAATGTGCAGCGTTCCGATTGATTTAGCCGCAACGTCCTTGCAATCAATTGGAGTCGCATTTGGCACGCTTCACTAATTGGCAAAAGCTCCAATTCCAGAATAACGAACAACGAGCATTGAGATTGTGCAGTGAAAATTAAAAATAGGAAAAACCTGTTGGCTGACGTACTAGACGAAACAACAAAGACAAACAAATTAAAAAAAAAAAACAGATTAGAAAAGAAAACTCAGCCAATGTAGCTGCAAGCAGTGGGTTGCTGGTGCACAAAGCAGCGGAAAAAATCGATTGACAAAAAAGAATAGAACAAAAAACTAAAAAAAAAAAAAAAAATAAGAAAAATAGCTGACTGCAATACGAGCCAGTGAGTTTGGAGCAGTAAAAAATAAAAAAAAAAACAAAATATTTAAATTAAACTAAAGTCAACATTTTTTTTAGTCCTTTACTAAACTCTCTTTTGTACTTATGACTAAGTTGTGCAAACCTTAAAACTGCCATTCATACAAATCTTTTCAAACTTTATCCACGTAGCTGCTATTGCTTGCATGACTAATGCAGCAACAACCCTTCACAGACAAAAACGAGCACCACTACAACAACACCAACAATAACAACAATAGCTTTATTGTATTGTCTGTTTAAGCATTATTGTCTTTGGTCGAAATTCCTTTAAATATGAAACAGCACAATCAAAAATATGAAAAGCTACCGCAGGATTTAGATTTGGGCTTTCAGGAGCATTTTATTGCCGGCGATTATGAAGTTTCTACAGACATCCTTGATGATGTCGATATTGATGATGATGATGAGGACGAGATTATTTTAGCCACTGCAGTTGCAGCTAGAGCAGCACAAGCAGAACACCAACATCAACTACAACACCAACAACAACAACAGCAACAACGCAAGAGTGCCAGTGGCATAGCAGTCAACGGTTTAGGCAACGATAGCTTGGTTGAGGTAAGTTCAAAATAGCTAATTAAATTTTTTAAATTTTTTTAAAAAGAATAAAGCAAAGATTTGCTAATCGATAAAGATCTGCAATTAACACCATATCGCAGTCAAAAAATACATTATTTATTTCATCTAACGAACAAGTCTGTCAGTAGTAAAATTTACAAAAAATTTTTCTTTAATAAACCTAAAGAATAGTTAACAATAAACATTTAAAAGCTGTTGTTTAGTCCGCCATCATAAAATTTTACAATTTTTAAATAAGAATACATGTGTTCATATTTGCTTAATGATAAAAATTCTAAACTATCATCAATTTATAAAAAATAACTTTATCAATCATTGTCTAATAAATCTGCATAAAACTGCTCCTAATGTTTCTTATTGGCAACATTTTTTCTTTCAATGCTTTAACAATATCAGAGTAGACAGATTTATCAAAGAAATGTTGTCTGGACCTAATTATGAGTTAAAACGATCTTTAACCAAAACGCCTCTATATAAAAAAAATTCAGTGAATTACTTCGAATCTACTAAGATAAGAAAACCTAGAAACTCAGACTTAGAGTCGCCAGTCAGCTTCACAGCCTTATTAAGTACGCAGCAAAAAAGTACTTTCAGAAGAAGTTAAAGTGGAACAGAAAGTCGTAAGTTTCATCCGTTATATCCGTTATTCATACCCAGAAGGCATTACTTTAACACATGCATGTCATTGGGAGGAATGCTTTTAAGACATTCCATGGTTCAAATATTTTATCATTGGCTTGCACAAGTCATGCCATGGAAGCTATTCAAATAGCCTTTTAGAAGTTTATGAGAATGCCTCCTGAAATCACTTTTCGATAAGGCTGAGGAGAAGCACAATTGGATTTTTAGAATGTCTTCTGCAAGCAGTATATCTAAGAATGCATGTCAATTTTGTATCAAAAATTTTGCTGGGTATCAATTATAGCTGTGTCGTTAAGCTATCTCTATAACGTAAATTTAAACATTTTTCTCATGCCCCCTTAACTATTTTTATGGTTATACTAAATTTGTTTGTACATAGTTGAATTGACAACTTTTTATAGTTTTTAATAAAATGTGTGTCAGATAAAAAATTGTTACACCACCTCTAACTTTCACACAAGATAAGGTCTTAATCAGCCTTCAATGAATTTAATTAAGTTTATCTCAAATTTAACTCTTGACTGATAACAATGTTGAATGAACTTCAAGTGAGTGTAAACAATGAATTAGTTTTAATTAGTTAGGACTTTTCGACTAAAAAAAAAATGTGGAGTTTATAATTAAACACTTAAAAAAAAAAAAAATACTGAAATAACTAAATGAACTCCTTTTATTTTAAAGAACTTAAATCATAAATTAAATAATACTAAAAATAAAAAACTAGTTATTATCAAATATAAATATACTGTTAGATCAGATGCTTAACCGACGAAAGATAGAAACGCGTTTACATTCAATAAAATTAATTGGAAATAAAGTTAAAAACAAAATTTTTAAATACTAAATTATCAAGTGATGCCTAATGTAGTTCAATATATAACGAATTATTAAACCAAAAGCGCTTCATTTAAAAATATTCCAGTTAAATTTATTACCATTTATTTTATACTCATTTGCACAACTGGCTTGGGTTGCGTTTATTTGCATCTGTTTGCATTGTTCTGGTTATCTACATTGAAATTTATTCAACAGTATTATTTATTTTTGAGCCGTTCGGGGTCGGCATAAAACATGTAGGTCCAGTTCTCAGTCAATTGTGTGTACAAACATTTAATAACACACACAACACAATTGATCATAAGAAGCTCGGTCAAAGTCCTTTCAAGGGCTGAAATGGCCAATTTGTTTTTTTTTTTTTATTATTTATTTTTAACTTAACTCAACTTTTTTTCGAAAGTAGTTACAGTGAGTGGGTGTTCATATTATTAAAGCCACAGTACAAAAAGTATTTTCTTTTTGGTTTGAGGTGAAATAAAAGTCAATGTTTTTGCATCAAATAGATTTTATAAGTCGCATTGAAACAATGACAATGAACGCGTTTATAACTAAAGAAAAATAAATTTAAATAACATTATGATCAATATGGGGTGTTTCCACCTTTTGCTGCGATAACTGTTGCAACGCGTTTTGGCAAAGATTATATGCATTTGTTGAACTTTAATTTTATAAATTCATTTGTGCCACACTTCAGTCAAACGCTCTATTAATTGGCGCTTGTTCGTCACAAATTTCTTAAAAATTTCGCGTTTCATGAGTTTCCAAAACTTCTTATGGTATTGAGATCTGCAGAATTTCCTGGCCACGCACTCACTTTCTCATCATTAAGGAATTTCATGACTCTCTTAGCCTTATGCCATGAGGCAGAATCATGCATAAATATAAATTTTTTATTACGAAGCAATTCCTGAGCTTGGGCTAGCATTTTTGTCAGCAGCACCTTGATGTATTGATACTGTCTCATCGTTCCCTCTACAATATACAGTCGGCCGCTCTGTGCCTTGGCTGCTGATGACTGACCAAATCACGATGCTTAAAGGATTTATAACGAATTCAGATTTGTCAGATAATATCTGAACTAAGGATTCATTCGAGTAGCAAACCATCAAAAAAGTATTAAATTTTTTTTTTTATAAAAGGAAAACCATTATTAAAGCAAATATAACATTTTTAACTCTAGAATTGGCCATTTACCTTTTTCCAGTCTTCGATTGTTCACTTTTCGTGTGCTCTAGCCCAACTCAGACGTGTTGGCTTCATTGTCAGTGTAAGCAGTAGTTTTTTTGCCCAAGTCTTTTATGCGACTACGAGCTGTCATGGCAGAAATCTGGATCTCCTAGTATGCTGCATCACACTCGTAAGAACTTTTAGAAGTACTTTTCTATATTTCTTTCCTCAATTTCCTAATTTTTATTTCATCGCGAGACGTTATTTTTTTCACATTTCTTTAAGCATTTCGGTGTTAAATTAATTTTTTTGTCCAGTTTTTTTGTTTGATTCGGTCCACTGATGCTCGAGAAACATTAGCAATTGACGCACAGTGCATCGAAATATGGAAAATGCAGAACTAGCAAGTAAAGTGTCAAATATGTTAACTAAATGTTTATGTTTTAAACATATTGTAGCCACTTAATTTTTAATTAACATTTAATATAACATTTAATGTACAATTTATAATTTTTTTTTATATAAACAATTTTTTTTAATATAATTTTTTTTTTTAAATTTACAATTTTTTTTTTTTAAATGTTTTTCATATTTTATATACTCTTATATATAAAAATATACATATAATTTTTTTTTTCCAATAAATAAAACTTCAGCACTGTTCAAATCAAATGAGTAATAATTTAATATGGCAAGTACATGAAACTTTGACCCCATTTAACGCTAAATATGCAAAATCTGGCAGCTGAAACCTACTAGAATAAAAAATTGTACTATTTCTAAATACAAAACCATTAACAATTTCAGGTTCCAACACATTTCCAACTTTTAAAAGTTTATGTGAAAATCACTTGAACTCACACTCAAAAAAAAGAGCAATAAAAAATTTCTCAATTTATGATAATAGAAATGTTCTCTTTTTCAAATAAAATGTTCTTCAATTAGAATAAATTTTTACATTTTCAAAGAAATATTTCTTCACTTGTAGGAAATAGAAATATCCCTGCAAACATTTTTAATCGTCTGAGAATCTCCAGCGAATCGCTTGGAAGATGAAACGATCGCCGGCGAGCTCTTCTGAGAGTCTTCCGGGAATCGCCGAATGTAAGCAGCTGAGGCCATAAAAGCGATTCGCCGGGAAGATTCGCCGGCGAATCGCCAAAAGGAGTCTTAAGCGATTCGCCTGGAAGATTCGCCAACGAGTCGCCGAGAAGAGTCTTAGGCGATTCGCCAGGAAGAGTCGCGAACGATTCGCTGAGAGGAGTCTTAAGCGATTCGCCGGGAAGATTCGCCAACGAATCGCCGAGAAGAGTCTCAGGCGATTCGAATGGAAGAATGGAAGAAGGGGTTTTTGTTTATTGCATAGCATCGTTGTTGAATGTTACAAGTTGTTGCATGTTTGATCTAGCGGGCTCTTCAGACGTTGTTTTATCCCAGTTTCATGAAATTTTTTAAAAGTTTAATTTTTTTAATTTAAACTATTTTTCAGAGCCTGCTTCATATAACAATGATAGATTTTGAAAAGCTTTTTAAACAGCAATCTTCCAACGATCGCCGGAATGAGCGAAGGAAGATTTTAAAATTGTTTTGAATCGCGCATTCATCCCTTGGGCGATCAAAAAGCGATCAATCTTCCAACGATCGCCGGAATGAGCGAAGGAAGATTTTGAACATTTTTTGTCAATCGAGCATTCATCGCTTGGGCGATCGAAAAGCGATCCATCTTCCAACGATCGCCGGAATGAGCGAAGGAAGATTTTTAAATTTTTTGAGAATCGCGTATTCATCGTCTCGGCGATCGAAAAGCGATCAATCTTCCAAAGAACCCTTAGGCGAATCGTTAGCGCGTCGCCAAATCTTCTTATCTTCCAAACGTCTTCCAAATGTTTGCAGGGATGTATTTCATTGTCTCTAAAAATGATAAATATTTTTCTCGCACAAAAAAAATCTCATTTATAGAGAAAAATTTATTGAAAATGAAAAATTTTGCCTATATTTTGGTAAAAAAAATCTCTATGCGTAGTATTTTCTTCAATAAAAAAAATCTTTTCTCAAAAATGAAGAAGTCTTCTTCTCTAAAAACGATAAATTTTTATATATTTCTCTTTTTCATAGAAGCTTT
This sequence comes from Tetanocera ferruginea, assembly GCA_958299015.1. Taxonomy (NCBI): domain Eukaryota; kingdom Metazoa; phylum Arthropoda; class Insecta; order Diptera; family Sciomyzidae; genus Tetanocera; species Tetanocera ferruginea. Next base: position 20,473,492 of record OY282644.1, on the reverse strand, counting down.
TACTTATTTTTAGGATTACATTTAGAGAAAAGCATTCTCTGGAGCAAAGTCTGTACCATTTTTCTATAAATATGACTGTTTTCTAAAAGCACTTAAAATAAATGCTTTAACTTTGTTTTTTTTTATTTAAAAATATATATTGTTTTTTACATTTTTTATACCCTAAACCTGAAAGGTCAGGGTATATTAACTTTGTGCAACGTTTGTAACGCATAGAACGAAGCGAGTCCGGTATAGAAAAGTATATATATTCTTGATCAGCGTCACCTCGTGAGTCGAGCTATTCATGTCCGTCCGTCCGTCCGTCCGTCCGTCTGTCCGTCTGTGTGTTGTCCGTATACACAGGATAAGAAGAATTGGATGAAACTTGGTACACATGGTCACATGGACCCAAGGATTTTCACTATTGAATATTTTTGGAATCCGCCCACGGACACGCCTACCTCCCATACAACGCAAAAATTGAAAACTGCATAACTCAGCTCATAATTAACCTACAACAATTAAATTTGGTGTGTATTTGTTTTATATCAACACAAAAATGTTTTCGAAAAATGGACGTCATCCGCTCACGGACACGCCCACCTCCCATGCAACTCAAAAATTGAAAACGCAATATAAAAGCCTGTGTTTAACCTAAAGAGCTAAAATTTGGCACATATGTTTTTTATAACAAAACCAAGACGTTTTTGAAAAATGAACATCATCCGCCCACGGACACGCCTACCTCCCATACAACGCGAAAATTAAAAACTGCATGACTCAGCTCATAGTTGACCTACAACAATAAAATTTGATATGTATGTGTTTTATACCAACACAAAAATTTCTTCGAAAAATGGACGTCATCCGCTCACGGCCACGCCCACCTCCCATACAACCCAAAAATTGAAAACGCAATAAATAAGTGTGTGTTTAACCTAAAAAGCTAAAATTTGGCACATATGTTTTTTATGACAAGACAAAAATGGTTTTGAAAAATGGGCGTCATCCGCCTACGGACACGCCTACCTCCCATAGAACCCAAAATGTTGAAAACTCAATAAATAGGGTTATGTTTGTCATAGAGAAATTAATTTTGGTCTGTATGTATTTTATACCAAAACTAAGGTGTGTTCAAAAATTGGGAGTAATCCGTCCATAAACTCGCCCACCTCACTTAGCGAAAGCACAATAAAGGCATTAACTGTGAGCTGCAGGAATAAAACTTGGTGTGTGTAAATTTTTCATCAAAATTTAAATGCATTTAAAATATAGGCTTCATCCGCCCACGGACACGACCTTTTACAATAAAAATTTTTTTGTTTTTGAAAAGTGGGTTTAGGGTATTTCATAGTCGGCCTAGACCGACTTTAGACTTTCTTTACTTGTTTTTAACTAATTTTTTTTTATTTAGGTCAAATTTAAGTTAAATAAAACAGCAAGATATAGAAAAAATTGTGTCTAAAAAATCTCTTTATTATTTTTTTTAACGCTGGTGCGTTATAAACATTAATTTTGACTTAACTGCATTTTGTTTGCAAAAAAACCTTGATTTCTAATACGTGCTTGGAAAATGTCATATATTTTTATATTTCTAAGTTTTATTTTTTTTTTCTTCTTGCGCCCTTTCCTTCCAGTCGATCCACTGTGGAAATACGCTATCTTTCGTTCAGAATTAAGGTACATTAATTTATTTAGAGGCGTTTTAATTTCAGAAATATTACTTGGGTCAGGTCTTTGGCTTTGTCCAAATGGACCTTTCAACAAAAAATTTTAATGACGTTTAACTTCATACAATAAAAATTCAAAATAATTAAAAATTGTTTAAAAACTTTCAAACAATAATTCAACAAACAAAAAAACTCAACAGAAAACCGAAACAGAAACAGTAAAAAAGCAACACACAAAAAATTTTTTCACCACGATTCGAACCCCGGTTCCAAAATAACTAACTAACAATATCTAAGGTCTTAGTAAACCCGAAATAAAAAGTTTTTGAAAAATAATGAAATTATTGATAATTTTAAAATAATAAATATTAATGAAATACTAAAAATTTTTTTTTCATATAAAATAATTCTTGTAAAAATGCAGATTTTTGAAAATTTAAAAAACATATCTTTAGAACTGATTTGTTTGAAATTTTAAGCCATTTTGAGAATAATATTATTTAATTAAAATAATAACATTTTGTACATTTTTATTTCGTGTCTTAAAGCTAATAATATGAAAGTTATGATTTTGTCACATTAGACATATATATCAGGTGTGCATTATTTTTCCGTAAACTGACATTGAGCATCTGTATTTTGCGCGGTATAGGTATGTAGAATAAGGTTATGCTAAAAGATGGCGTTTGCAACACAATATCTTTTACTAAAAATACTTCTTAGATAATATTTCCCACACGTGCATCTATTATATTTGAAATATTTTATTTATTTATTTATTATAAATTATACAATAATTAATTATTATACAATTTGCATTGGAGCATAGCTGCTATGGCTTTCAGCTCTCTGGTACAATAAAAACTTTAGATTAAATTAATATTAATACAAATTAGTTGTGTTTACTGATTAGTGTTTGCAAAAAATTGGAGTGAGTGGAGATAACTAATTTTATTGTGATTAAGATATTTTATATATGAGGTAATAAGTTTGTTTTTTTAAGAAAATTATTAATTAATAGTATGTTTTCCGGGATACAAGCTTTGAGAAATTCTGTGGGGTTGATGTTATGGAACAATGTGCTTCTTATGGAGTTAAACGTCGAGCAGGTGTTGAGTATGTGGCTAACTGTCATTGTGTCACATTGGCAATAAATGCAATTCGGTGTACCGATACCTTTGAGTAGATGTTGGTGAGTTAAATTTGTGTGGCCTAACCGTAGACGAATGAAAGATTTGATGTGAGTGCAAGTAAGTGATGATGGATACACTGGTCGACTGCATGACGGATTCATAATTGAGTAGTGGTGTTGATATTGATTCCAAGATTCTTGTTGTGCTTTTAGAATGTTTTTGTTGATAAGCAGGTATGTGTCGTTTTTTTCTGCTGTAGGAATATAAAAAGTTGGTTTCTTACTCACTTCTTTTGCTGCAGTATCTGCTTTTTCATTTCCGATGATACCAGCGTGGCCAGGTATCCACATGATTTTTATTTTATTTGGAGATTGGATGAGCTTGTTCCTAATCAGTTCGATTATGTTGCTGTTGCAGGAGGGATTACGAGTGGCATTGATTGTCGACAAACTATCGGTGCAAATGACAAATTTTCCTCTTTGTTTTGTTGAATACATAACTGCATTGTATATTCCATATGCTTCAGCTGTAAACACAGAGCAGTGACTGTGAAGTAAACCCATATTGATAACTTCACCGTGCTTATTTACAACTGCGAAAGACGTATTATAGTGTGTCTTTGAGCCGTCTGTGTACAGGAATTCCCAACTATTGCTTTCGAAATGGTTTTTAATTTTTAAAAACCGTTGTTGATACTCTAAATCACTGGTTTTTTCTTTTGTAGTGTTAAGTAACTCAAGCAAGAAAGAAGCCGGGCTTAGCTTCCAAGGTGGGTAGCAGTTTGATTTTTTAAAAGTTGTTTTCAATGGAATGTTGTTGGCTTTAGCAAACTCTATGCATTTAAATAGAACTGGAGGTTTCTTTAGGATTTTTTTTCTTTTGGATAGAAGTGAGATGTCCTTTGATAATATGGAGTTTTTATTTGATATTAATTTCGGAATCAGGCGGTATGTGCTGTATGTTATCCTTTCAGCAATTGAAGGGAAACCAGCTTCGACCAGGATGTTTTTTATTGGTGATGTAGGGAATGCACGGAGACTTTTCCGAATCGCAGAATGGTATGGTGCACCCAAAATGTTGATGTTGCTTTTAGCACATTGTCCATAAATTGGAAGGCCGTAGTCGATTTTGGATAGAATTAGAGCTCTTGTGATATTTAATAACGTAGACTGATGTACAAAGCAGGGTTTGGAAGAAAGATATTTAATAATATTAAGTCTTAAAGCTATGTTCTTTTTTACATATTCACAATGTGGTTTAAAGCTATACTTGCTGTCAAAAATTAATCCTAAAATTTTTAATACATTGACATTTTTAATATTTATGTTATTGTATGAACAATTAAAATTTGGACATTTTTGCTTACGGCAAATGTGAATAGTTTTACATTTTTCATAAGATATTTTGGCTCCTGAATAGTTAGACCATTCATGGAGATTATTTAAAATATCAATGAAGATGTTTCTTAGAGCATTTAGGTCTGCTGTTTTGGAGATAATTATTAAGTCATCAGCATAAATACTGTGTTCTACGCATTTAAATTTTGTTAGTATATGATTAACTTCATCAAATGCTATAATAAACATCACCACAGATAAAGGTGATCCTTGCGGAATGCCGTTCTCAAGTGGTTTCGTTTCTGAGACGTTGTTATCAACAACAACTCTCAGTTTCCGGTTGGACAGAAAACTTTTTACAAATTTGAAAATTTTCGGTCCAACTTTCCATTCAATTAATTGTTTTAGGACGACATGTGTACCGATACGATCAAATGCTTTTTCAAAGTCAATCCCCAAAATTGTGACGTGATTTTTGCTTGAAAGAGCATTAGAAATATAATTATCTAGGTGAAGAAGGACATCTATCGTTCCTTGACCCTTCTTGAAGGCAACCTGGTTAGGGCTGATAAATTTATTTTTTAAAGCGAACCACATTATTCGGCTTGCAACAATTTTTTCTAATAATTTTCCCATGCAGGGTAGTAAGGAAATGGGACGGTAGCCCGCTAACTCATTTTTTGGCTTTTTAGGCTTAGGAATAGGGATAATATATGCAACTTTCCAGCTATGGGGGTATATACCTTGAGCAAAGATGTTGTTGTACAGATTAATCAATCTTTTTGTGGTTGCTATTGGTAAATTTTTAAGAATAGGGTAAGAGATACGGTCGAAACCTGGGGTTTTACCTTTGACTTGATTTATAGCATAATTAAATTCTGTAAGCGAGATCCTTGCTTCAATATGATTAGCAGACGAGGACAGGCTATGTAGAGTAAAAGGTTTATTCATTGTGGTAACTTTTTTTGTTATGAATTCCTGATGGAAGTTATTATCAGCTGAGTATAGTGACCATTGGCACGCAAAATAGTTTGCAATTTCCATGGGTGCGAATATTTGGCCGTTGATAGTGTTAACAACCTTAATGTGTGAGGTTTTATATTCACCAACAAGTGTTTTTATATCAGACCAAATTTTTTTAGGGCTAGATAAAGGGTTAATTGCTCTGGTAAGGATTTCTAAACAACGTTTTTTTGCACTCTTAGCTTTTAATCTGAAGAGAGCGTTCGTTTTTTTGTATTTGATTAAGTTGTTTATTGAACGAGATCGCTTAAATTCAGACCAAGCTCTTTGCTTCTCGGTTCTGAGAGATTGAAGTTCTGAATTCCACCAAGGTATGTTTGACTTAGTCAGTTTGGATTTTGTTTGGGGTATTGAAATATGTGCTGCTGAGCGAATGATTTTCGTAATTTTGGCAGTTTCTTGGTTAATATTTTCAGAGACGCTACAGGAAGTGGATTTTTGCTGACATGCAAGTTTAAATTTATCCCAAGCTGCAACATCGGTTTTGAATTTCGGTTTTGGTTTAAAATTTGTCAGTGAAATGTTAAAGTTAATGTAGGTAATTATAGGAAAGTGGTCGCTACCGTGTAAATTTTCAAAAATTTTCCAAGTACACTTTGGGGCTAAGCTGCCTGAGCAAAGAGTTAAGTCGATATGAGTCAATGTGTTGTGAGTAGAAAAATATGTGGGGGAACCGTCATTTAAAACTATTAAATTAGATGATAAAATAATATTTTCGATTATTTTACCACGAGTGTTTGTTGTTGGCGATCCCCAAAGGGTACTCCAAGAGTTAAGGTCACCTAAAAAAAAAATTGGTGTAGAAAAGAGGTCTATAATTTGAAAAATATCATTAGATAAGAACGTTTGATTTGGTGGAATGTAAATAGAAATATAAGTCGTTTTAACACCGTAATCAACTTCTATTGCAATAGCTGCGATATTTGAATTTATATTTATGACTCTATGGGGAATTGTTTTTTTTATCATAACTCCAATCCCTTGCTTATTGCTGGTATTTTGAGAAAGGTTATGGAAGTAGCCGCAGTATTGTTTGGAGACATTTGGAATGTTGTTAAAAGCTAAGTGTGTTTCTTGTAAAGAGATAATCGATGGAGAATAGTTTTTTATTAATATTTGAAGTTCGTGGAGATTATTATAGTATCCATTCATATTCCATTGTAGCACAGAGATCATTATTGCATTAGATTTCGTCGTCTGATATCGTAACAGTGCCTTGAGGAAAGGTTGAGTTAGTGTTAAAAGGTATTATTGGTTTGTTTAAGTTTGTCATGTCGAGTTCATCGTTTTCTGTATACTTAAATTCGTTTAGATGAAATGGATTTTGGAGACCTAGAGAGCTTAATTGACTGTTGGAAGAATTGGGAGAGGGAATCTCCATTGCAGAGGGCACGGGTGTGGCGATATCAGATTTTGAAGTTTGTGGAGAGGAATGATAGAGATTATGTGTTTGTTTGTTAGAAGAGTGTGAAGAATTGTTTGAGGTTAAGTTTGATGAGGTTAATGGGTTAGAAAGAGATGGAATGTGTGAATAAGAAGTTTCAGTTTCAGCACGTGCTGAAAAGCTATTTTCTGTGTTGCTCTTGGTGTTTTTTTCTGATGGTTTAGAAGTAACGTGTGGTTTGCTTGGCGTTGATGTTAAATGGTTGTTGAGTGGTTGATTATTGCTTGAATTTTGTGAGATTGAGGAGTACGTATGAGTATAGATTTTTGGTAGTGGATTATATTCTCTGTATTTTTTTACGGCTTCTGTCATTGTACACTTGTTTATTGTTTTTATTTTCAAAATTTCTTTTGACTGTAAAAACTTAGTGCAATCTTTGGAAGCAGAAGAGTGCTGGGCTGAGCAGTTGGCACAGAGGGTGCGAGTGCATTTTTCGGGAGAGTGTGGGGGGAGGCTACAAGTTTCACATGACGGTGGTCGATTGCATCGATTTTGTGTATGGCCTAACAATTGGCATTTTTTGCAGCGCATGGGATTGGGAAAATATTGTTTGACATGGACATTATGCCAAGCAATATCAATTTTACTTGGTGGTTGGTACATATCAAAAGAGAGAAGAATAACTCCACTTGGTTTTTTCATGCCATTTATGTCTTTCAAAAATTTGTAAGCATCTACGACTCCCTGTGAAGACAGCTCTTTAACAATTTCATTTTCTGGCACATTGTTAAGGCAAGGGGCGAAGACTGTTCCCTTGCAATAATTTAGATTTGCATGGTACTTACAGTTAATTGAACATAAACCGTGTAGTTCTTTGCAGCTAATAAATTTGCCAGCGATGTTTTTGTTTTTTACTAAGAGTAAGAGATTACCATCACGAAGTTCTGAAATTGACAATATTTCTTTGCTTATTATGTTTAAAGATTTTTGAATCGCAAAACACGAATATTGTGATAAAGGTTTGTTTACATCCGAAGCAGACATAACCACAAATTTTGGATCATCTTGTTTGAGCGGAGGAAGGGATGGAAAGATGTCAGAGTTTATATTTACTTTTCTTTTTTTTTTTCTGGGGGTTGTCGGCTAGTGATGCAAACCGATTATTCCCAAGATTGGGAGGCCCTGGGGCCATTTCACCCTGATTAAGAGGCAAAGGTTATATATTTTTTTTTTGTTTTGTATATAAAAAAAAAAACGCAGTAGTAAGAAAAAGCACAGAGAGCAACACACGTGGCCGAAAAACTATTATACGTACGAGAACAACAATTGTTACTCTGATTCGCAATGAAGGTCTGCTCAGCACGAGTGTTAGTCGGAGACTGATATTTGAAATAAAAATACACAGAACCAAAAAATTACACAACAATTATGAATTTTTACATGCTCTTTATGAATTCCATTCATGCATTTTGTTTCAGTTACCAATTACATGAGTCACATGAACTATTCATCATATCATTGTACAAAGTACACAAAAAAAACATGGGAATATGAATATTTCATAAGCCTAGTGTTTAAAATTATTAAAGTGTGTGTACAACATACATAAACCAATAAAAATTTCGTAAATTGCATGAACAAATACAAAGAAAACATTATTCATTCATAATTTTTGTGAATAAATTCATAAATTTCATGAACAAATTCGAAGAGAACAAGCACAGTTCATGAGATAAGTAACGAAAATCCATGAATCTCATGTTCATAAACAAGAAAATTGTGAACTACTTCAGAAACTACTTAAGTAAACTACTTAAGTGATAAGTTAAGTGAACGAAATTCATATAATTCATGTACAAATACAAGGACAGCAAGAATAGTTCATAAGATAAGGGTAAAAAATGTATGAAAGTCATGTTCTTATACAATTAAAGCATGAACTTTTTTATGAATTTTGTAAACAAAATTCATGAAAGTTTTTATAAACGTATACGTAGTTTATATTTTCAGTGTATATGAATTTGAGCAGGGTGTTTAATCGTTTTGGAAATATTGCTTTTTTGAAAGTGTTATTGTACAAAATTGTTTGAAAATGCATCATCCTTTTTGGTGCATATCCAGCACACAGTTCGTCTTAAAAAAAAATTTAAAAAAAATTTTAAAAGCACTATATCCAATTCTTAATACCGTGAATACCCTTATGTTCAGTGGTTTTTTCATAACTTTATTATAAAAAAAATGTAAAATTTTTGTTTTAATAATTTTCTTTTTTGTGTCCTTGCTTGAAAACAAAAATAACATACTATAATTCAACAATTAAATTTAAAAGTTTGAACGCATTCATAATGTATGTATGTATGTACATCTTTTGACAAAGCCATTAAGGCGGTCTTCTCATTCAAAACCCGTTTTTTGGACCCTTTTTAAAAAAATTCTTATTTGAAAACGCAAAGAATAATTGAAAACTTTTTTTATTTATTGTATTACAAAAGTTTCAAAGTAAATAAAAAAATTTTTTTTGCCTCGATACGTGGGCTGTTCAAAAAGTAATGAGACTTCAAAGTTGGTGGTGAAAAAAAAAGGTGTCGTCACGGCGGCCACGATTCCGGGTCTCCGGAGCGTCTGAAATGAAAAAAAAAACGCGGTTATAATCAGTAAAGATGTAATTCTCGGGTGAACCTTAAGCTTAATTTTGTGATTTTTTTTGACAAAATGGCGGCCATTCAAAAAAAAAAATTCAATTTCGGGCTTTTTTTTTGTAGTTTAGTGTAACAAAAAAATAGTAAAAAATTTTTTAAAATTATGGTCGAGGTTCACCCGAAAATGGTGACAATTTTGCGTCGATTCCACTTTGTTTCATGAAAATCGGTTCAGTTGAACTGGAGATATCATGGCCGCCAGTTCGAAAAACGTGGTTTCGAGAAAACGCGTTTAAAGTTTGAAGTAATTTTTTTCAGTTGAACACCTGGACTCAAAAAATGCTTCAACCCCTAAAATAAGCAGAAATGTGTATTCGTATGTTTGTATGAATATGTGTGCAAACACGTTTTTACCGAACAATAAACATTTTCAACAGAATTCGGTGGTTACTTTATGCCGCTTCGTTCGAAAATGAGGCGAAAAAAATAGCTCATTTTGACGAAGACCTTGCTTCACAAAAAAGGCTGTATCTTCTAAAGTATTTCGAATTTCTAAAAATCCTTTTAGGGGCATATTCAAAACTACCCAAGCTATAAATAAATGCTATAAATAAAAAAGTCGAAAAAAAGTTGCTCAATGAGAAGACCCCCTTAAAATAAATAATATAATTAAACAATTATATTAAAAACTTTGAACGTATTTATAATGTATGTATGTATGTATGTATCTTTTGACAAAGCTATTAAAATAAAATCAATCAAATTGAGAAACGTCGTTATTAAGGAAAAGTTTGTCAATCATTAAATGTCAATTCTTAAATTCCATTTCAATTAATTTCTACTTTTCAGTTCAATGACATTTTGATGACAGTATCGAACGACAGGTTCTGAATTCAGTAGAGACCATTAGAGCAGCCTAATAGCCTTAAATAAAAGCAAATGCTTATCATGCGTCACAGGACATAAATGTTAGCAACGTACTTAAAAGCAGCTCAACTAACTGTTCTGTACGACTTGAAGACAAATTGAAGTGCGTGACAAACTTCAACAAATTGGACGTTCTTGTGATTAACAAAAGCAATTGCAATGAAGTTATGCGAATTTGCATAAATAATATCAAATAAGCAAATAACTTCTTTAGAAATGAAAAAAAAAAATTAAATTTAATAAGTTTTGATAAGATTCTAAGACGAATAAAAGTACTGTTTATATTAAAGATGCTGTGGCTGAGGTTTTTCAAGATAAATGGCAAGGTCTGCCTGCATTGTAGTCAGGTTTTAGACTTAAATATAAACATATTAAAGATTTATGACTTGTCACTATAATTCTCAGACAGCATAGTACAAAAAAAAAAAAAGAAAATCAAAAATTAAGCCATTTATTTATGACACTTTTTCAATAATTTAAAAAAAAATTTGCAACACAACAAAAAAAAATCAGAAAAAACTTTTCCAAAGCTCCAAAAAATTGCATAAATCATTACACAAGATAAGGTACTTAAATCAAACTTAAGACATTTATTTGTTGTCTTAAAAGAAAAATTACTTTTGAAAAACCATTCATTCAACAGCCATTATTTATTGCATACTTTTGCGCTTAACAGCGAAGCAATATTAAATGTCATAAAACTTGAGATTGTCTGCAGGCAGTTTGCAAGTGCCTTAAAGTAGGCAATGTATTTATTCACCAATAAATTCATGCAAACTGAGTTGATTTAAGTACCAAAAATGTACTAAATAACTAAAAAAAATATATATATATATCTATCGTATTAATAGTTATAAAGCGACCGAAAGTATGCAACAGTTGCTTTTGTCAATAAATTCAATGAAATTTATTTGATAGAATACAAGTTTTTTGTATATGTACAAAAATGTTTTCCGAAATTATGGCAAAATAGTGCCCAAGAGTATGCAACAAATTTTATGCTTGACAATGAATAACAAAAGAAGACAATAAAACAAATTGAATGCATGAAACCACAACAACAACAACAACAACAACAACAACAACAACAACAACAACAACAACAACAACAACAACAACAACAAAAAAACAAAAAAATTAAAAAATGAAAAAACAACAATGTTTTTGTTATACAAGTTAAATTACATCAAAGTTATTAATAGTAACATTGTGTCTAAAAATACACAAATAATTTATATATACATATTTTGATTTTTTTTATGGCATTATTGTGGGCTGGTGCAACAAAAATTTTTGTCTATAAATTCAATGAAGTATTTCAACAGCCCCACCGAGACTTAAACTAGCAAATAGTTTGTTATCCATAAACTGAAGTGTTGTTGCCCTTAAACGCGAGTAAACAATAGTATTTTTGTATTTTTTTTTTCTCAAAAAGCTATATAACAGGCATTGTTTTTTTCTGATTCAAATTCAACTACCCGAAACGTTCATATAAAAAGTGATTTGAATTAGTATGGTTGGTATGCTATGACTTTGGCCTTCAAATGACCTTGAAATGATCTTGAATTGACCTTAAAATGACCTATATAGCAAGAAGTTGAACGCCATATCGCTGTTTTTCTTCATTTTGACCTTATAATGACCTTGAAATTACCTTTATACAGACAGATTGACTATAGTTTCGAATTCAGCGACCCAAACAACCTATATATCTCGAAGATGAACTTCGAACATATATCTTTTTTTTCATTTTGACCTTGAAATAACCTTACAATCATCTATATACCGACCAAACCAAAAAACCTATATATCGAGAAGTTGGACATCGTATATCTGCTTTTTTTATTTATTTTGACTTTGAAATGACCTTAATGCCGACAAATTGACCTTAGATTCGAAATCAGCGCCCACAACAAATCTATACATCTGGGAGTTCAACATCATGTCTTTGGCATTTTCATTTTGACCTTGAAATGACCTTTATAGAGACAAATTGACTTCGAATTCGGACTCAGTGACACAAAAACTTTATATCAGGTTGTTTAACATCGCATCTCTGTTTATTTTTCATGTTGACCTTGGAATGACCTTGAAATGACGGTTATACAGACCAACTGACCTTGGATTCGAAATCAGCGTCCCAAAAAACCTACATATATTAGAAAGTTTAACATCGGATCTCGGTGTTTTTTTCATTTTGAACTTGAAATTACTTTTATACAGATAAATTGAACTCGAATTTGGAATCGGCGAACCAAAAAACCTATATTTCGGGAAGTTGGACATCGTATCCCTATTTTTTTCATTTATTTTGACCTTCAAGTGGCCTTTATGCCCTCAAAATGCCTTCGGATTCAAAATCAGCGCCCCAAAAAACCTATATATCAAAAAGTTCAACATAGTTTCTCTGTTTCTTTTTCATTTTGACCTTGGAATGACCTTGAAATGACCTTTACACAGACAAATAGATCCGGATTCGGAATCAGCGACCCAAAAAACGTTTATATCAGGAAGTTCAATATCGTTTCTCTGTGTCCTTTTCATTTTAAGCTTCGAATGACCTTGAACTGACGTTTATACAGACAAACTGACCTTGAATTCGGAATCAATGTCTCAAAAATCTTAATATCAGCAAGTTGGACATCATATCGTTTTGTTTAAATTTTGACTTTGTTCTGACTTTAAAATAACCTTTATATAGACAAATTGACCTTGAATTCGAAATCGGTGTATCAAGAAACCTTTGTCAGGAAGTTTAACATCGGATTTCTGTTTTTTTTTTTCATTTTAAACTTGTAATGACTTTTATACAGACAATTTGACCTCGGATTTGGATTCAGCGAACCAAAAAACCTATATTTCGGAAAACTAGACATCGTATCTCTGTTTTTTGTATATTTTGACCTTGAAATGACCTCAATACCGAAAAATTGACTTCGGATTTGAAATGAGCGCCCACAAACAAATTTATATATCCGACAGTAGAACAGCGTATTTCTATGTCTTTTTAATTTTTACCTTAGATTGATCCTAAATTACCTTTCTACAGACAAATTGACCTCAAATTTATTTTGAACAATAGATGAGGCCAAAAGTATGCAAAATTTTATAGCTCATCATAAAATGGAAAAAAATTAATATATTTTTTTTAAGGATTTGCAAAATTAAATTTAAAAATATTTAGAAGTGCCTAAAAGTATGCAATAAAAATGTATACATTGTTTATTTTTATAGTTTTATTTTAAGGTATAGTTTTTTGTTCAAATTTTTAAGAATTTTAAGCAAAGAATTTAAAAATAATTAATAAAATTTATTTTGAACAAAAGATGAGACCAAAAGTATGCAACATTTTGTCGTTCATTATAAAATGGAACGATTAATAAATTGTTTTCAAAGGTTTGCAAAGTTAAATTTTAAAAAATATTTAGAAATGCCTTAAAGCATGCAATAAAAATGTATATTTTGTCTAAGGAAAACATATGAAACATTTTTGTGGCCTAAAAGAATGCAACCTTTTGTCATCATAAAATGGAAAAAATTAATAAATTGTTTTTAAAGGTTTACAAAATTAAATTAAAAAATATTTAATTAAAATGTATATTTTGTTTTAAGAAAAAATATGTAACATTTTTGTTTCAACAAATGCAATAAAATTAATTTTTTTTCACGTAATGGAAAATGTTTCAGAATACCAAACAAAGAATTTTAAAGTCAACATGTAAAGCCTAAAAGTATGCACTTAATATTAAGTCAATAATTCAATTAATTTAACTTTATTATACCATGAACTTAATAATTTATTTCTAAATATATCAAATTTTATTTTGAACAATAGCTTGGCTAAAAATATACAACATTTTGTTGTGCATCATGAACTGTAAAAAACTTGATTTCATTGTTCAAAGAAATACATGTTCTTAGAAGTTTACAAAATTAAATTAAAAAGTTAAATAAAAGTGCTTAAAAGTATGCAATAAAAATATTTAAAACTAACAATATTTTTGTTTCATTACATTCAAAAACAATTTATTTGAATTAATGAAAAATAAAATGTTTTAACAAAATATTTAATAAAACAAAGTGCCTTAAAGTATGCAATTTATTTTGTTGTCAATAATTTTATTAATTGAACTTTACTAAATGACAAACTAAATTATGTTGTAATGCGCTATCATAATATCAAATTTATTTTGAGTAATAGATTGCCTTAAAGTATGCAACATTTTTTTTTGTTTAACACAAAATTGATTTCATTGCCTGATAAAATATATGCTTTTTAAAGGTTAACAAAATTAAATTTAAAAATATTTAATAGTACTTAAAAGTATGCAATAAAAAATGTTTATTTTTTTCGAAAATTATGTAATATTTTTGTTTCAATAAGTGCAATTTAATTTTATTGACTTCACGAAAAATAAAATGTTATACGATCTTAAACTTAATATTTAATATTACTTAAAGTAGACGATTTACTTTTTTGTTAATAATTTAATTAATTAAATTTTACTAAAAGACAAACTTAATAATGAAATATTGAATATTAAATTAATTTTAAACAATAAATTGCCTTAAAGTATGCATAATTTTTGCGTTCATCATAAAATGTAAAAAACTGATTTAATTTACGGATAAAATAAAAGCTTTGAATATGTTTACAAAATTAAATTAATAAAATATAGTACCCATATTTCTAGTAACTAAAAATATGCAATAAAAATGTATATTTTTCTCGAAAAATGTGTAATATTTTTGTATGTTTATTGGACTTCAGGGACAATAAAAAGTTTTAATTTCTTAAACATAAAATTTAAAAAAAATGTGGAGCCTAGAAGCTTGCAATTAATTTATATCGTTAAAAATTTAATTAATTGAACTTTACTATACGTTAAACTAAATTATTAAATAATATAATAAAATAATATCAAATTTATTTTGAGCGCAAGATTGCCTAAAAGTATGCATAATTTTGTTTCTCATCATTAAACTACAAGAAATTGATTTCTTTCTCTGAAAACTTCTTGTTTTTATGGTTGTTTAAATTAAATGAAAGAATAACGCTACTAATGCCTAAAAATATGCAGTAAAATTTTAATGTATAAATAAATACAGCAAAATTGATTCGATTTTTAAAAAACTCTTTAAAAATTCTTTAGTGTATTTATCTAAAATCTAAAACTAAGCACATGCTTCCTTAAAGTATGCAATAAAAAATTGTATATATGAATTGTATGAAATTGAATGAAATTGTATTTCAAATGAACAAAGAAAACATTTTAACCCTTCATCGCATTGTGCATGACATTTTCATCAAACCATCAAAGCGTCAGAAATGCTCACAAAACCAGTTTTATGCATAAACCAGTTTTATGCATAAGGCAACTTATTTTTTTTTTAAATCATGCAATATAGGGCTAAAGCTCCTTATTTTATTAATATTTAATTTAAAAGTAAGCACATAATTCCTAAAAGTATGCAACAAATTGTATATAAAAATTTATTTAATGACTTCGACGAAAGAAAATAGTGTTTAATAGTGTCTTATATTCATGACATCAAATTTATTGAAAGCAACATTGCGCTTTAAAGAATGCCGAATTTTAACACTTATCAATAAATTAAAAAAAAAATTGATTTCATTGTCTGAAATATTTTTTACAGTAATTAATGAGAGAATGAAGTAATTAATGCTCAAAAGTATGCACAACAAATTTGCATTAATAAATAAACACTACAAAATTGATTTTATTTTAAAAAAAAAAGCATTTAAAAATTCAAATGTTTATTAATATAGAAATTAAAAGTTAACAAGTGTTCCTTAAATTATGCAATAAGTTTTATTTTATCAATTTATTCACTAATTTTGATATCAAATGTATTGAAAGCAACATTGTGCCTTAAGGTATGCAACATTCTACAACTTTATTCAATTTCTTTTTTCATAAACTGTAATCAAAAGATTTTATTTCAATTGACGAATATAGCTGTTGTTATTTTTTAACGTTGAAATAATATAAAAACCAAAACTTTAAGTGCCTACAGGTATGCAGCGAATTTTGTTTAGAGTTTTAAAAATATAATCCAATTACATGTAATTTACAGACTAAAAATTCAGATTTCTGTGGTTACAAAATTAAAAGCTAAAAGTAAAAATTATGATGCTTCAGTTTAAAAAAGTACTTCAGTTTTAATAAAAAAAAAAGTTTCAAAAGTTTATGAAGTGGCTTAATGTATGCAAAATATATTATATGTATGGTTTGTTTTGTAGTCATTTCAAATTTGTAATTAGCTATTTATACATATATTGCCTAAACGAATATAACATATTTTTTTAATTCAATCAATTAATAAATTTTTGAAAATGATTCTGCTTGAAAACATTTTTCTTAAAAAAAAACAAAAAATTAAAAAAAGAGAACCTTCATGTATGCAACATATTTTTAATATTTAAATTGCTTTGCCAAAAAAAAAAATAAGTAAACATGTTTTTGCTCGAATAAAATCAAACAAAGTGCCTAGAAGTATGCATAATTTTTTAATTCGGTGCTATTTATTTTTTCATAAAAATATGTTGTTTTTAATAGTACAAAAACTTCAAAAGCACAAAAAACCGTATTATTATCATGCACTTAAAAATATGTAATACATTTTTTCGTAAAAGTAAACAAAATTAATGTTAAAATGCCGAATTTTTATTTTTGTTTTTGTGTAGTCAAATAAAATTTTTAAAAAAAACTATAAAATGCCTAAAAATATGCAACATTTTTGCATCCAGTGCATAATTTTTAGTTATTTTTGAATTATTTAATGTGAAGCAATAGACCAACATTAAGCAATGTGTACGTGGCTAGAAGTATGCTACATTTTTTTATATATTTTTATTTAAAAGAACAAATTTTTTTATTAAAGCAAAGTAAGAAATTTAAAAAGTTATAAAATGCCTTAAAGCTTGCAATATATATTTAAAAAATTTTACTTAGAAGAACTACTTTTTTAAAAAGCAAAATAAGAAATTTTAAAAATAGATAAAATGCCTGCAAGTATGCATTTATTTTTAAAGATTCAAATACCATGAAATTGTTTTGTTTTAACGTAAACCAAGCAAAAGATTTTATATTAAAGAAGAACATAAAATTTCTTCATAGAAATAAAGTGCCTAAGAATGTGCTTAAAATTTATTTTGTTTCTCAATCCAATTGTATGTTATTTTTCTTCAACAAAAAGCATACTGTTCATAAGTAATAATATTCAATTTAAAAATAGCTCCATCATGTCTTAAAGTATGCAACAGATTTTTAAATATTTATATTGTTTTGGTTGTCTAAAATACTAAAAAAATGTTTTTATATTTTAAAAATAAAATCAAATAAAGTGCCTTAAAGTATGCAGCATTGTTTGTAATTCAAAAAATATTTTCTCTTTTCATTAAAATATATTATTTTTATGAGTACATAAACGTGAAAAAGCACGTAAACCTGTTTTGTAATATGAGCTTAAAAATATGCAAAAATTTAATAATAATTTTAATATAATTAAAATTTCTTGCAAAAATTTTCTTTGTTTTTATGAAGTCAAAAAATTTTTTTGAAAAAAAAGACTACCTAAAAATATGCAAAATCTCTTGTAGCAACTTCAGAAGTTTTTTGTTATTCTATGTTTTTTTTAGAGCAAAACTCATATTTAAAAATCTTGACATGCCTAAAAGTATGCAACATAATTTTAATACGTTTTTGTTAAAAAAAGAAAATTTTTTGTAAAAACAAAAAATTCAAAATGATTTAAAATCCTTGAGGTATGCATTATTTTTTCAGTTAAATTTATGAGATGATTTTTAAAACAAAATAAAAAATTAAAAAATATATAAAATACCTAAAAGTATGCAACTATGTTTTCATAGTCGTTTTTAACTTTTTTGGTATGTGTTTCTTACAATAAAAACAAAACTTAAAAAATCTTGACATGCCTAAAAGTATGCAACATAATTTTAATATTTTTTATTTAAAAGAAAATGTTTTTTTAAATTGCCTTGAGGTATGTATTTTTTTTCAGTTAAATTTATGAGATGATTTTTAAAACAAAATAAAAAATTAAAAAATATATAAAATACCTAAAAGTATGCAACTATGTTTTCATAGTCGTTTTTAACTTTTTTGGTTAGTGTGTTTTAAAGTTAAAACCAAACTTAAAAAAATCTTTACATGCCTAAAAGTATGCAACATAATTTTAATAGTTTTTATATAAATGAAGAACATTTTTTGCGAAGCAAAACAAAATTTCAAAGTGATTTAAAATGCCTTGATGTATGTATTATTTTATCAGTTCAATTTAAGAGAAAAATGATTTTTAAAAACAAAATCAAAAATTAAAAAATATATATAATACATTGTGTATCTTAAAGTATGCAACTATGTTTTTATAGTAGTTTTTAACTTTTTTAGTATGGTTTTTTTTAAAGTAAAAACCAAATTTTAAAAAATACCGTCATACCTAAATACCGTCATAAACATAATTTTAATATTTTTTATTTAAAAGAAAATTTTTTTGCGAAGCAAAAAACAAAATTCTAAATGATTTAAAATGCCTTGGAGTATGTATTATTTTATAACTTCAATTTAAGAGAAAAATGATTTTTAAAAACAAAATACAAATTTAAAAAAAAAATTATGTATTATATATCTAAAAGTACGCAACTATGTTTTTATAGTAGTTTTTTTACTTTTTTAGTATGTTTTTTTTAAGCAAAAACCAAATTTTAAAAAATACCGTCATACCTAAAAAAATGCAACATAAGTTTAATATTTTTTTATTTAAAAACGAAGGAACACAAAAAATTCGAAATGATTTAAAATGCCTGGAAGTATGCAATATTTTTCAGCTTATTTCAAGAGATGTTTAAAAAATAAATAAAAAATTTAAAAATATATAAAATACCTAAAAGTATGCAGCTATAGGTATTGTATAGTTGTTTTTAACTTTTTTGATTTGTGTTTATTAAAGTAAAAACCAAATTTAAAACGGTTAATATGCCTAAAAGTATGCAACATAATTTTAATATTTATTAAAAAAAAAGAAAATTTTTTTTGTTCATTGAACAAAAAGAACAATGTTTTGCTTTTTCAAAAAAGAACGAAGCAAAGCAAAACATTAAAACTGATTTAAAATGCCTTGAAATATGCAACATTTTTTCAGTTTTAAATTAGAGAACAATGCTTTAAAAAAAATCAAAAATTAAAAAAAAACAAAAATAAAAAAAATATATAAAATACCTAAAAGTATGCAACTGTATTTTAAACGATGTTTTTGTACTTTTTTTTAAAAGATTTAAATGCAACAGAATTACCTTAATGTAACGCAAATGACGCACAAATTTTTGTATGTTAGAAAAAGACAAAATTTTCAATAACACAATGGCGCCTTAAAATATGCAGCAAATTTTTTTCATCACTAAATCCAATTGTATGTGATTTTTCTACAATAAAAAACATGCTGTTTTTATAGCTAATAAAATCAAATTTACAAATAGCTATATTATGCCTAAAAGTATGCAACGGATTTTTATTTGTCATTGGATTCAATGAAACTGAATGTGATGATGTGGCAAAATGTTATTTTTTTTTTATAATTTAATAGCATGAAACTTGTAAATGTGCACAAGGTCATAAATTAAACCAACAACATGTGTTTCGATTCTCAAAAATAAGCACATCAAAAACCATGCAATAACATTATAATTTAATTAAAGCAAATAAAAAAATTATTGCCACTTTTATGGCAATTGAAATAGAAGAAAAGCGTAAAAAAAATCAATTTTCAATCCAATCATCAAATTTGTTGTCGATAAAATCAACCATTAGTGCAAACAGCAAAAAAGAAAAAAAAAAACACATAAAAGTACGTTAGCCGTGTACAGCGACGTGTTCAATACGCGCGAAACTTCAACCAATGACTGTACAACACGATTGACGTTAAAAGTAACAACAACAACAATAAAATAACAGCAAAATGACATCAATAAAAACAAAAAACTCAACTTACAACAACTACAAGCATTAAAGCAAAAACAACAAAATAACCAATAATCTTAACATTTGGACACAACAAATAAATGCGGCTCTTTGCAAAGCTATTTTCCAGCAGCTTAACTGTGTATAAAAAGAGAAAAACACAAAATTGGGCGGGTGGGTGTGTCTGACATAAAATTCACTATCATTATTGCCGCAAAGCAGACCCAAAGTATGCGCGCTGACCCTGGCACAATACGCACTTTAACACACACACACATACTCACATAAACATTCTTATATTCATACCTTTACATATCGTGCATGCTATATATATTTTTATCAAAATCAAAATCGATTTAAATGAAGTCAAACCGTTGGAAGCATAAAAAAAAAAACCAAAAGCAACAAAAACAGAAACTCATTGCTGTAAGCCATGTTGTAAACGTGATGCGGCATACAGCGGCCAAAACTGACAGCGTTTGCGTTAGTGTGCTTGTTTGCGCATTTGTGTGTGCTCTTTCCGGCGTTGCCATCACGTTGTTAATATGTTAGGCCTGAAAATTTTTTAATTGCTTGTTTCACAATATTTACAAAAATAAAAATTAAAAATAAAAAAAAAAAAAACAAGCAAAACATGCCTTTAAAATGGTTCATTTTTATGACTGACTGTCTGTTGAACCCGGCTTTGGGTGATGTTCGTGCACCACATCATAATGGCGAGCCATTTTATAAGCTCTTTTGAGATAACATCTTCATCATTATACAAAGCACAAGCACCAGCACCATCACCAGCTCCACCACCATTACCATTACCACCACCAGCAACAACAACGCACTAATGCACACAAACAGCTTTTACGCATTAAGAAATGTCGTTTATTAAAATGGCTGCCGTGCCGTATTTCCGTCCAAGCTTAGCTGTCTTGTCTTTTCTCTTTCTATGTATGTGTTGTTTGTATGTTTGTATGTTTTTCAGCTCATCGTTAAGTGGGTGAGAATTTAGCCAGGAAATAGTTATTGATTTCTTTCACCATAAATAGAATAACAAACGTGCAATCAACGTTGAAATAACTGTTAAAAAATTAACAAGGTCTGAACATAGACGATGTCAATTTTTTTGCTGCTTTGCTTCTTATTTGTTATGGCAATTTAATGATCTAATTGTGTCTTCATTCACTGGTTAAGGCTCTAGTATTTGGCTTCGCAAAATTTCAAGCTTACCTTATCTTTATCATACATAGAAAAATTACATGAGTAATATTCACTTTAAAGTTAGTTTTTGTTAAATAAAAAAAAAGCATAAGTTATTGAAATATCACTTTATTCAAATAAATCCTCTGGCTCATTTAAAATTTAAAATTTAAAATTTAAAATTTAAAATTTAAAATTTAAAATTTAAAATTTAAAATTTAAAATTTAAAATTTAAAATTTAAAATTTAAAATTTAAAATTTAAAATTTAAAATTTAAAATTTAAAATTTAAAATTTAAAATTTAAAATTTAAAATTTAAAATTTAAAATTTAAAATTTAAAATTTAAAATTTAAAATTTAAAATTTAAAATTTAAAATTTAAAATTTAAAATTTAAAATTTAAAATTTAAAATTTATAAAAGTAAAAAATAAAAGTACAACTTAAATTTTCAAGTTTCAAACATCGATAAAAAAGTCTTTAAAATATAAAAATTTGAATGAATAAAAATTTTAAAATTTAACAATTCTAAAATAAAAAATTTAACATAGTACATATATTTAAAGTTTTAAACTAAACATAAAAAATATAAAAACTTAAATCTTGATATAAATTATGTTAAAATCTCTTACATTTTTCAAGCACTAAATTTTTGTTAAGCAATTTCTAAATTTTTTAAATTTTATTTTTCTAAATTCTTATATTTTGAAATTTTAATATTTTTTTGCTTTAATTTAATTTTAAATTAATTTAAAGTTATTTTCATTAAAAAAATTTTTAAAGTTTTCAGCTCAGCGTTAAGTGGGTGAGAATTTAGCCAGGAAATAGTTATTGATTTCTTTCACCATAAATAGAATAACAAACGTGCAATCAACGTTGAAATAACTGTTAAAAAATTAACAAGGTCTGAACATAGACGATGTCAATTTTGTTGCTGCATTGCTTCTTATTTGTTATGGCAATTTAATGATCTAATTGTGTCTTCATTCACTGATTAAGGCTCTAGTATTTGGCTTCGCAAAATTTCAAGCTTACCTTATCTTTATCATACATAGAAAAATTACATGAGTAATATTCACTTTAAAGTTAGTTTTTGTTAAATAAAAAAAAAAGCATAAGTTATTGAAATATCACTTTATTCAAATAAATCCTCTGGCTCATTTAAAATTTAAAATTTATAATTTATAAAAGTAATAGATAAAAGTACAACTTAAATTTTCAAGTTTCAAACATCGATAAAAAAGTCTTTAAAATATAAAAATTTGAATGAATAAAAATTTTAAAATTTAACAATTCTAAAATAAAAAATTTAACATAGTACATATATTTAAAGTTTTAAACTAAACATAAAAAATATACAAACTTAAATCTTGATATAAATTATGTTAAAATCTCTTAAATTTTTCAAGCACTAAATTTTTTAAATTTTATTTTTCTAAATTCTTACATTTTGAAATTTTAATATATTTTTGCTTAAATTTAATTTTAAATTAATTTAAAGTTATTTTCATTAAAAAAATTTTTTAAGTATTCAAACCAAAAGCGTTTGTAAATTTCTTGGAGTTTTTTACAAAACAAATTGGCTATTTAAGCCCTCGCAAGGACTTTGACTGAGCTTCTTATGATCAATTGTGTTGTGTGTGTTATTAAATGTTTGCACACAATTAACCGAGAACTGGACCTACATGTTTTATGCCGACTCCAAACGGCTAAAGTTTATGTTCTCAAGAAGCTTTACATGGCATTATTTACTCTCGGAGGTTTGCCATTGTCTGCAGAGAGGTGGTGACCGATCAGCAAAAATTTTTTTATTGAAAAAACTTTTCGCCGCGACTGGGGATCGAACTCGGGCTCCGAGCGTGCTAAGCCGCACACTAAACCTGCACGCCACGCTCACCACCATGGAGTTTTTTTATAAATTTCATTATTTTTTATATTAAATATATAACTTTTAAAATTCAAAATTTTTACATATAAAAATTTTTAAAATTATTTATTATGTTTATTATACATTTTATTAATTTATAAATATTCAAAATCTTAATACATGTGTTAACATTTATTCATTTTAAAAATTTAAAAATTTTATATTAAAAAAATGGAATAAGAAATTAAAATTTAAATATAATATAAAAAAAATAAAATCAACAAAAATTACATAATTTTAAGAATTTACAACCTTATAAATTTAAATTATATTCAAGTTTAAGTTTAAGCATTAGTTAACAGTATTTCAAAGTTTTTGTTTTAAACTTGTTAAAAATTCAAAAGTTTAAAAAATAAAGAAACGTACAAATATAAAATTGTAAAACTAAAAATTTATAAGAGAAATATCAAAGTAGGAAACAATTAAAAACTTTAAGATTTAGAAGTTTAAAAATTTCAAAACTTAATTAAAAATTAATGATTTAAAAATTTAAAACTTTTAAAATTCGAAAGTGTAAAAATTTCACAATTTAAAAATTTATAAATTTTAAAATTTTAAAAAATTTTTGAGTTAAATAATACAAATTTAAACTTTAAAAAAACCCAAAAAAATTAATATATAAAAATTTTGAAATGTAAAAATATAAAAACTTAAAATTAAAAAAAACAAAAATTTAAGCATGTAAATTTAAATTTAAAATTTTTAAGTTACAAACACAAAAATAAAATCTAAAAATTTAAAACGATTTTTAAAATACAAAAAGGACAAAAATATAAAATTTTTTAACTTACAAAATTAGAAATTTAAATTGTAAAAATGTAATAATTTTAATATAAATACTTTAAAAATGTAAAATTTTAAAAATGTAAAGTTTTGAAATTTAAAAAGGTAAAATATTTAATTTTTAAATTTAAAAATTTAAAAATTTAAAAATTTTAAATTTTAAAAAATTTAAAAATTTAAAAATTCAAAAATTTAAAAATTTAAAAATTTAAAAATTTAAAAATTTAAAAATTTAAAAATTTAAAAATTTAAAAATTACAAAATTGAAAAATTTAAAAATTTAAAAATTTAAAAATTTAAAAATTTAAAAATTTAAAAATTTAAAAATTTAAAAATTTAAAAATTTAAAAATTTAAAAATTTAAAAATTTAAAAATTTAAAAATTTAAAAATTTAAAAATTTAAAAATTACAAAATTTAAAAATTTAAAAATTTAAAAATTTAAAAATTTAAAAATTTAAAAATTTAAAAATTTAAAAATTACAAAATTTAAAAATTTAAAAATTTTAAAATGTAAAAATTTAAAAATTTAAAAATTTAAAAATTTAAAAATTTAAAAATTAAAAAATTTAAAAATTTAAGAAATTAAAAATTTAAAAATTAAAATTGTAAAATTTAAAAATTTAAAAATTTAAAAATTTAAAAATTTAAAAATGTAAAAATTTAAAAAGTTAAAAATTTAAAAATTTAAAAATTTAAAAATTTAAAAATTTAAAAATTTAAAAATTTAAAAATTTAAAAAATTAAAAATTTAAAAATTTAAAATTTTAAAATTTTAAAAATTTCAAAATTTAAAAATTTAAAAATTTAAAAATTTAAAAATTTAAAAATTTAAAAATTTAAAAATTTAAAAATTTAAAAATTTAAAAATTTAAAAATTTAAAAATTTAAAAATTTAAAAATTTAAAATTTTAAAATTTTGAAAATTTAAAAATTTAAAAATTTTAAGTTTAAGAAATTTAAAAATTATAAAAATTTAATAATTAAAAAATTTAAAAATTTTAAAAATATAAAAATTTAAAAATGTTAAAAGTTAAAATTTTTAAGCTTGAAATTGAAATGGTTTGAAAAATAAAAAATAAAAATAAATAAAAAAACAAGAATAAGGAATTATTGAATTAAATTAAAAAAAATTTTAAATTAATATTTTTATGTGTTTTTTCTTCAGTTTGGCTGAGATAAATATTTCCTTAACGTGAAAGCTAAATTTTTTTATAAATTATACTTTTTATATATGTTTTCGTGTTTAATTTATGATAAATATTTATTTCTAATAATCATTTATTAATTGTATGCATTATTTCAATCATTTATCATTAATAAACATTTTTAAATTTTTCTCATTAACTTATTTCAGATATTTTTGAGGTTTTTGATTTGTTTGTTTTTGTTCTGGTTTTTAATTTTTTTGTTGTTAAATTTTATTTGTTTCTAAAAATTTATTTGTTTTTTGTGTTTAAGAAATTCTTTTTCTTTGGCTCTATTGCACTTTTTTTAAATTAAGATTTTTCATATTTAGCTTCGAACTACGCCCATTTTTAACCCTCAAATGCCATTGAAAATTTAGTTTATCCTTACAATAGTTTTGTTTTCCAAAACTGCATCGATTCAACAAACATTGGTATAAAAGTGAGCCTGTTGCATGCTACTACTTCTTCCAAAGCTCTGCTACGAATGGCAAAACAACTTTTAATATCGATTTTAAAACATATTTAAATATAAATAATATATGCACACAGACTCAGCTGGAGCTCAGCATGTGGTCTGATGCCAACTGTCTGTGACTGAGGGAGCAGCCATTAACTGTGAGTGTGTTCTTTTTATGTGTTCAGCAACATGATTATAAAAGTCGACTACATTAAAAGCAGAGCTTTTACGCTTGTTTAATTGTATGCTTAACATGTTTATCTCATGTCAGCAGCAACAATTGCAATAAAAAAAAAACATTGCATACTACGTGGCGTTGACATTGGCATTCGTCTAGTTAGTTTTATAAAATTCTATTATAGTTCAAAATAGCTTTTAAATGCATTCTATTTAAGTTTGTTTATGAAATAATTGTTGTTTCTATAACAATCGTTGTTGTAGGCTTTAATTTAAGTAAACGTTCAAAATATTTATTTAAGCTGTATACAAAATTCAGCACTTTTTGTTAAACAAAAATTTTGTAATTAATTTTGTTGCGTTGCATTTCATTAAATTTATTTTAATTAAATTGCGTTTAAAAAAAAATACTGTTATCTAAGCTAACACAACAAGCGATAACAGCGCTGCCAATGCATAACTTATGCAATCAAAGCAAAAAAAAAAAACAAAAACAACAACAATATTTAATGTAGCCTACAGTTATGCCAGCAAATTAAACTGATGCTCGTCAACTTTGATATTTGGGTTAAATGATTTTTGCATAACGCCCACTTGAGGGCGTGTCGCTTTAACAACACTCAGCAAATTTCATAAATTTACATAAACTTGAGAGCGTATGAAAATATAAAACAACACTTTTAAATTAAGCAAAATATATTTGGTTGGCAACTCTGTTGAATGTTGTTGAAAAATTATGCTGTGTCTGTGTGATTGAGTTGAGTGTGCTTTGTTCAAATTGAATGAACAAGATATTCCGCACCCAAAGAGTTGTTTGTTAAATATGTGCTTGGAACCAAGAATATTTTGGGCATGTTAACGAAGTTTGAATGATGGCTGGGGGGAGGAGGAGGGGAAGGAGGCTGCTGGTTAGTTGGCGGTTAGGCACGTTCTGATTGTTGATTGTGTTTTGAAGGCACTTCAACAGACAGAAATGTAAACACAAACTATCTCGCACTAAAGCACACATATACTCTCTCACGCACACACACACATACACACACACATGCAGCGCACACACAAAAATACACTGCAAAGCAAACACACCCATATATTTACTGCTGACTGCTCGTGTATCGAAACAGGATATTAAATTTGCAATCGAAACGAACTGATAGACGAGTTCTTTTTCTAAAAGCTTTTTTCCTTTTTTTTTTTTCTTGGTTTTTCTTCTCTTTGTTAATATTTGCAATATTTGTTATTTTTGTTTTTTGTTTTTTTGCTACAAATTGTAAAATTCTCTGCAGTTTTACAATAAATGTAATGTTATGAAATATTTAGTTGAATGGGTACAAAGTTTCAAAGCTTTTTGAAATATTAAATAAAATCAAAATGTTAATGTATGCATGCGTGTGTTTTGGTTGATGTTTGTTTGGGTTTGTTCTTCAAAGGGTGCCCATTAGATGGATGATAGTTCCCTATGATAACACTTAACAATAATGGTTGCTTTACTTTGTTTTTTTTTTTTTTTTTTTTTTTTTTTTTGGGAGCTATATGGACAACAATAGGCAAGATTGGGCAACAATAGGCAAAACTTTTAGAATAAATTAAGTCAAAACTTTAAAAATTTAAAAAAAAAAAATTCAGCAGTTACCGCCATTTCATTTTAACCCTTTCCATGAATTTGCCCATTATATTGGATGCATTAGAAAATAAATTTATTTTTTATTTTTAAGGATTTTTGAAATTTGTTGATTTTGACATTTTTATAAAGCATTCAATTTTAATATTTTTTTGTAAATTTTTCATATTGCAACAATTCGTGCCAGATAGGTTTAGCAAATTTTCAAGAATTCCTTAAAGCATGCATTATTTATGGCAACACGTATTTAAATCAATTTCTGCACATCATCATACAAATCATATCGATCATACCAAATATCCAATCAAGCCAGCCCTCTTCAAACAAAGGCATGCATTGACCAAAGACATGATTTCCACGCTGCTTTCTACTTTTTAGCTCTTAAGGCTTGTTTCTTGAGCATAAAGAAGCATTTCTAGAGAAGGCCAAGGAAAGCATACCTCCCAATGACATGCATATGTTAAAAGAATGCCTACTGGGTATGCCTTCTACTTAGAAGTGATGAAATCCATATGAAGGACTGCTAGTAGCGCCTCAAACCATTGCCGACTGGGTAGTTAAGTGGATACATACACAAAGAGTTTTGAAGCATACAATTACGAATGCTCGCATGCATAGGCCTGTATGAAATGTACCACAGTAATACTTCAACTGTTCTAAACGTTCACTCTTCAGTGCTTCTCAAACTTTTGATAATAGTTCACGCATAGATTTGCTCTCAGTTCTTGATTGCAGATATAAACTGTAAGTTTTTAAAAAATTTTATTCAATTTGGAATTTTTGGGATTTAGTAGTTTTATTAAAATTCAAGAAAATAAATTTTAAATTTCACTTATCTTTAATATATAAAAGACAAGCGTCTTGCTCCGTGCTCTATATCGCTCAAACTGTTATAATTGTTATTGCAATGCTTTTTAAAGGCTGAACTAGAACCAGTTTCGCTATACAGTGCTTTTTATATGAAAAAATTGTTTGCCTTAAAGTATGCTCAAAATTTATTTGATATTTCTCAGTAAGGACACATTGACGACGACTGTATTATCAATACGACCTGTCGTATGACGGGCTTCTATACTAGTAATTTATAAAATACATAAATGTACACATGTTCTCATGGCAAAAAAAAATGCGAACGAGGTTTTTTATTGAAAATGTTCAAAAACTTTCCACGAACCAAAATAACGCATTTGTACAAAAATTAATTAACACAGAAAATATAATTTCACTTAAATGGATGGTTTAAAAGTACTTATCTTTGATTCAAATTTAAATAAAAATGATCGCCTTGCAGAGAAACACTACCTGAAACCACCTGAATAGCCGAACTGATGTAAATAATTTTTATTGATTTATGAGTGGTACAAGAAGGCGTGACAGCTTTTGTTTATATGTCAACTTGAAATCATAGCACGTAAACACTCAAGTCTCACTATCAAAACGTGTTCCACTCTGGAATTGTAATGATTTCTTAAACGTGGACGTAATTTATAGTATGACCACGCCCATTTTTGGTACAGTGTGAAGCACATATATGATATTTTAAAATTTATTTCATAAAAATGGGTTTAATAGTTTTGGAGTTCATCTTCAACAAAAAATGTTCTTTTCAATTTTATAGATATGTTTATAGATTTTTGTTTTACCAGCCCTCCTAACCCGAGCTTCATGAAAAAACAAGACGGAACATGGGCTACTACCAGTGAAGAATCTCTAAATATATTGGTGGAAACTCTCTTCCCAGGCTGTTCAGAGATAGGGAATATTCCAACACAGGAAGAGCATTTGACAATTCAACCGGCTGTTAACAATTCATTAGACATTATTACAGAATCGAAGCTAAAATGGGCAATAGAAAGCTTCAAACCGTTCAAGTCCCCAGGACCAGACGGCATAGTCCCAATTGAAATTCAAAAAACCTACGACATTCTAAACCAATGGCTTTTGATGATCTTCCAAAGCTGTCCTGACCTGAATCACATCCCAAAACGCTGGAGATATGTGAAGGTAGTTTTCATACCTAAGGCAGGCAAAAGTTAATCCAAAAGACCTAAGACCAATTAGTCTTTCCTTCTTAAAATGCTCTCGAGATTAATAGTTATCCACTTGAGACTAAATATAGAAGTTAACCTTCTATTTTGCCAGCGCAACATGCTTACGCTTAAGGTAAATCCGTGGAAACAGCTCTCCACGCCATAGTCTCTACCATTGAAAAAAGCCTTCACCAAAAAGAATATACAATGATAGCATTCATCAATATAGAAGGTGCCTTTAACAACGTCAAGGCAGGAGCTATCACTTATGCACTGACGGAGCTTGGGATGGATGCTGCGCTGATAGCAGCCATCAAGGGGGAATTCTCTCGCCTCTACTCCGGAACCTAGCGGTAAATGAACTACTGGTTAAACCAAAGAGAGAGAGTGATGCAGGGTGATAGCCTATGCTGACGACATTGCTATTATCACCACAAGAAAATATATATATCTACTCTTAGGGATGTCATGCAAAATTGCTTCAACACCCTCGTAAATTGGATTTCCAGCTGTGGACTCAGCGTAAACACAGAAAAAACTGAGTTAGTGATCTACCGAAGACAACGCAACTTACCCACAATTAGTCCTTCAAAACTAGAAAATACCAGACTTAATTTCTCGGATCAAGCAAAATACCTGAGTCTCATCTTAGATAGCAAACTAAATTGGAAACCCAACCTACTCGAGAGAGCAAAAATAGCCAATATATACGTCTGGAAACCACCTCTCCATGGAAGGGAGGTACAATAGGACACTCTAGCATTAGGAAACTCTTTCCTCAAATACCCAAAACCGTAGACTACCTCAAGCAAAAACTTTTCTTACACAAAAAGTTTGATGTATCCATTCTCTCCAGAAATGAATGGGATACTGGAAGCCCTCCACCTAGCAATGCAATTGAAATCTATACCTACGTATCAAAATTGAATGACAAAATGGGGAGAGGAGTCTACTCCGAAACACTAAACATCAATATCGCCTTAAGGCTCCCTGACCAAGTCTTCCAAGCGGAAGTCACTGCTGTTCATAAAGCTGATACTTGGCTTCAGATGAAAGAAACATCGGCTAAGGATATTTGCATTTTATCTGATTGTCAAGCCGCTTTGGAAGCCCTGGAATCTGTTCACACCAAACATCAAAAACAGTTCTAAGCTGCCGCAGATCCTATGCTGGATCCTCGGGCATAGAGACTTTCCAGGAAACTGCAAAGCAGATGAACTAGCTCGAAATGGTACTACCAAAACCTTAGCGAGAGACAAGGAAAGAATTGGTATACCTCTAACAACATGTTAACTACTCACAAATGAGCTTTGCCGTAAAAGAACTATCATAAGGTGGTCTAGGGGAAATACATGCAACACGGCACGTCAGGTTTGGCCAACTCTGAACTTGAAACGCTCAAAAGAACTAATTTCGCACAGAAGGGATCAAATCAGTGGCGTAGGTATGGGGTGGTCCACTGGCCTGGACCCCCCCCCCAGAGCTATGAGCCAAATATAAAAGTTGTTGTCAATTGATTCTATTAAGTTAAAAGTTGTTTTGCGATTATCGAAAGAATTTTATGACTAGAAAATAATTAAGATATGTTTTATGATAACTTATTAAAAAAAAATTTCAGATTTTTTTATAAAATTGTTTAACGGAATCATCGATATCTAAAGAATTAGTGCTTTAAATATACGTGAAAACATTTCATCTACAAATATTTTTCATGAACTGATCTGAAATGAAATTAAAACTACACTGAGAATAAAAAATACTTTAAAATTAAAAAAAATAATTTTAAAATAGAAATATAATTCAAGCACACCTGTTTTTTAAGTAAAATTTAAAACAAAAGTTGTTGTTTTTAAAACAATTTTTAAAATTTTTTTTAAAAGTTTTTAGTTTGACATTTAAACAAACCATATCCGACATGATAAAGAGGACAAGTGAAAACCAAAACATCTTTACCGATAAATTTTACGTGAAAACTTGTGTGGTCGTTTCAGGCGCTTCTTGGGGACGTTGAATAATTTTTAGGGTAAAACTTCTAACTATTTTTAGCAACCATTCTCTAGGAAAGTTCGCGGGGAGCGAAAAACAATTGTTACTTTTGAAAATTTCATATACTTCATGGCTACTCTAACAAGTATGTCTGTACTTAACTTAGCGTATTACAGGTCATTACTTTTTTTGGACCCCTCCCAGAACCAAAAGTAATCTACGCCTCTGGATCAAATAAATACGGTTTTCGGCGTCCTAACAGGGCACTGCTTAATTGGTAGAATTGCAGAAGCTGTAGAGATGAGGAGGAGGAAGAATCCACAACACATCTTCTCTGCACATGCCCAGCGCTAGCCAAATCCGCCACCTCTTTCTGGGTAACTGGTTTTATAGTGATCTAGACAGTCTTTCAAAATCTTCGGTTAAGAGACTACTAAGCTTTTTTAATAGCTCCAACTGGTTCAAATAGAGTAAACAATAAAGTGGGCGGGATTCGAAAAAGGTGCATGTCACTTTTATAAAACACTTAATATTGACACTAGAATAACAATTTGGTACATTGGTTGATAGAACTATCAACCATTGATACGTTAAAAGAGGGCGAAATAAAACATACGGCAAGACACTTTTAAAAAAATACTGTATATTGTTTAATATTGTTACTTTGATACTTAAATTTGGTCTAGAGCTAGATAGAATCATTGCAAAGTACGACAAAAAATTTGACGGGATAAGATATAGCGCGTGCCATATTTTAAAAAGCGAAAATTGAAAAATGCTAAAATTGTTTTTAGAATTTAAAAAAAATTACTCAAGAAAAAATTCCTTATATTCTTTAGAAACATAGAAATTAAATTTAAAAAAAAATCACTAGAAAGCAAAAAATAAATTTAAATTACTTTTTCTATAATTATTTCGATCAAATTTGATTACTCATTAAAATATTTTACAATTTTGGTTAATAAATTATTAATTTTTATTAATATTATAAATGTATTAATTTCTTTATGAATATAAAAGCTTTGAAGTTGCCATTCAAAAAATCTTTTCAATACATTTATAATATAATAAAAATCTAAAATGCATAAATTGATTTACGTCACAAAATCCAACATTTTTCGAAACTTCGATTTTTTTGCTAAAAATCCATTAAAAATAAAAACAAGTAAAGAAAGTCTAAAGTCGGTCTGGGCCGACTATGAAATACCCTAAACCAACTTTTCAAAAACAAAAACAAATTTTATTGAAAATGGGCGTGTCCGTGGGCGGATGAAGCCTATATTTTATATGCATTTAAGTGTTGATGAAAAATTTACACATACCAAGTTTTATTCCTGTAGCTCACAGTTAATGCCTTTGTTGTGCTTTCGCTATGGGAGGTAGGCGTGTTCATGGACGGATTGCTCCCAATTTTTGAACACACCTTAGTTTTGGTATAAAATACATACATACCAAATTTAATTTCTCTATGACAAACATAACCTTATTTATTAAGTTTTAAACTTTTTGGGTTGTATGGGAGGTAGGCGTGTCCGTATGCGGATGACGTCCATTTTTCAAAACCATCTTTGTCTTGTCATAAAAAACATTCGTGCCAAATTTTAGCTCTGTAGGTTAAACAGAGGCTTATTTATTGCGTTTTCAATTTTTGGGTTGTATGGAAAGTGGGCGTGTCCATAAACGGATGACTTCCATTTTTCGAAGACATCTTTGGGTTTGTATAAAACACATACATATAAAATTTTATTGTTGTAGGCTAAATTTGAGCTGGGTTATTCAGTTTTCAATTTTCGCGTTGTATGGGAGGTAGGCGTGTCCGTATGCGGATGATGTCCATTTTTCAAAATCATCTATTTATTGTCATAAAAAACACACGAGCCAAATTTTAGCTCTGTAGGTTAAACAGAGGCTTATTTATTGCGTTTTGGGTTGTATGGGAGGTGGGCGTGTCCGTGAGCGGATGACGTCTATTTTTCGAACACATCTTTTTGTTGATACAAAACACATAAATACCAAATTTTATTGTTGTAGGTTAATTATGAGCTTATTTATGCAGTTTTAAATTTTTGCGTTGTATGGAAGGTAGGCGTGTCCAAAAATATTCAATAGTGCAGATCCTTGGGTCCATGTGACCATGTGTACCAAGTTTCATCCAATTATCTCAACTCCTTCTTCTTATCCTGTGTATACGGACAACACACAGGCGGATGGACGGACGGACGGACATGGATAGCTCGACTCATGTGGTGACGCTGATCAAGAATATATATACTTTTCTATATCGAACTCGCTTCGTTCTATGCGTTACAAACGTTTGCACAAAGTTAATATACCCTGACCTTTCAGGTTTAGGGTATAATAAATTTATTTACTGAGAAAATAGTTTCTCTCTACCAACCAAGATTTGGTTAAAGTTAGCAAACGGCATACTTGCTTATGTCGAAATAAATATTTGGTTATTGAAAAAATGATATATTGGAGCTAACGACGTGACGTACTTCAGGTATTGTGGCTTACACATAAATCCATAATTCACATGAACATGTTGTGAATTATAACAGTGCGGTGCAGATGAATACAAATTTTGCTTGGTGCTAGTGATAGAATGTTGTTGCTATACGTTTGTTCTATACATGCTTGATATACGACTCGTAGTAATGTGCTTGTATGGTGGTTGTTGTTGTTGTTGTTGTTGGAGATGCGTGTGCATCGAATTGTTGCTGTTGCTAGGCTGCGCTAGCTGTGTTGCTAAGCATTTGGCTGCGTACTGTGTAAGTTGCTAATGAAGTGAAGTGATTTTTCTTTATTGTTGTTGGCGATATGTTTGCTGTGTTTGTTGTTTGTGCAGACTGAGCTGGCAGGTTCTGGGGCTAGTGTTGTGACTGTTTATTGTATGTTGTACCACGTTTCGCCGTTGCAAAATTAAATATTTTGAATATTTTCTCTTATAATTTTCACTTCGCTTAAAATAAATATAATATATCAGAACAGTTAAACACTTTAAGCCGTAAAAAAATTAATTTATTTGCATCGATTCCAAAGTTCTAAATGTCATGCAATAAAAAATTTCCCAAGAAAAGTTAAATAAGTTCGTTAAGCTGTTTGACAGACACGAATCCATTTTTTTTTATCCTTCGCAGTTAAAATATTAATACAATTCTAGAACATTTCATTCCTCCATTTTGCTGAAATTGCAAATAATTCAACTTCGTTTTATTAAATCAAAACAATATTCAGACTTCCTTTTTTTGGTTTTTGTTCTTTTTTTGTTTTTTGTTTTGTGAACTTCAAAGTCTTGCATACTTTAAGGCTGCCTATTTTTGTTTCTTAAACTTCTAGCGCTTACTGCAGAATTCGTCGTTTTTTTATTATTTTTCTTTTGGTTTTGTTTTCGTGAAGCGCAACAATCTTTTTATTTCACGTAACGCCCACTTCTTCCGCGTTTTACTTAATCCGCCCTGCTTAAATTTCCCCTGCAATCAAATAAATTCCTTCATTGTTTTGAGGGTATGCCTTTCAATAGTCTTGTTTTGAAAGACTCTTTTTACTTTATTTATAAATTTTATCTCTTGCATACTTTTAGGGGGGGCTACAAAACACAGACGCACACTTACACATACACCAATATATTTACACGCATACTTAAAAAATCAAATTTCTGTCGTTGAAATTTAATGCTGATTTAATTTTCTAAATTTGCCTGCATCTGTTTGTGTTGGTTAACCCTGTGTTTGTGAGACAGTGTGTGTGTGTGTGTGTGTGTGTGTGTGTGTGTGTGTTTTGCTGTCTCTTCTTTCTCAACGTTGTTATCATGTTGGCAACAATTTGTGGTATGCTGCTCTTGAGTTTGTTTTTGCTGTTGCTGTTGTTGTTTTTGTAAGTTGCGGTTTTTATGGCATTTTTGTATGGCTCAATATAATTTGTTGTAACTTTTGTTGTTGTTGTTTTTTTATTTGTTGCTGAAATAATTGTTGTTGTAATGCATTGATGCTTGTTGTAAATTATTTATTGAAATTCTTCAATACCAATAATGTTGCAGAAAAATTGCTCCAAATTCCTTTGAAATGAATGGCATTAGGGTTGCCCAGCAGTTATCGAAAATCAAAAATAAAACTTATGTTTGAAACAATATTTAAAAATCCTCAGTTTTTATCACATTAAATTTAGATAAAATTAAAAATTTTGTCTAAAAGCTTTGCTAAAAAAAAAATATGTCAAGCTTTGCTTTCAATCTAAGAAACAATTTTTTTTTTTAACATGTTCTCCTATAAAATTAACAAAAGCTGCACAGCTACTAATTATCTAATTAAACTAATTTTAAAGTTGTTTTTAAACTTTTTCAATTCAGCCCGTTAAATAAAAGAACAAAAAAAAAAAAAAAAAAATACAAAAAACCCGCGCTATAAAACTTTATAGAAGTTTAAAAACAATTTCCGCATCGCTGCTTAACCCTTTTGATGTTATCGAAATTTACTCTTCTTCGCTTGTTAACCCTTCGCGCACCATCTATAATGGAATCAAACGGTAGCAGCTTAAAAGCTTACGCAAGCATTAAACATAACAAGCACAAATCGTTCTTATTTAATGATGCAAAATGAAAAAAAAAATATACTTCAATTCAAGCATGCTATTAGGGGCATTGCATCCAAATCTACAAGCATAAAAAAAAACTCAAAATGGCGGACTAAATATTAAATAAGCTTTTAAAGTGGCTTGTTTAGTTGAACGAATTATTGATGTGCTGTAAAGAAATAAAATGGTGTGTGTTGATTTGCAATTGCAAGTAACTTAAAGTGAGAGGTTTCGGCATAAATACGCCTTAGGTTTGAAGTTTTTGCAAAATAAAACAAAAAAGCTTGGAGAGCGATTTAAAGCACAAATTCTAGAGCTTTTAATGACTAAAAAACAGTTTTTGAAATTGTAAAACTCAAAATAATTCATATCTCACTTTGATTTCAAGTTACACAGTGTATTTTATAAGCTTTAAAAGCTTAAGTTAATATCAATTAATATTCATATGCCTACACATCTTTTTCAGTTTGAAAAATATTATGAGCTTTCAAAAGCTTTTGTGAGCTTTCAAAAGCTTTTATGAGCTTTCAAATTTTTTTTTAAGATATACTACTGAAAGCTTTTCAAAGGTTTTATTAAGCATAAAAAGCTTTTCTTAGCGATGTTAGTACTTTGTAAAGCTCTAAAATTATTTAAACAAATTTTCAAGTAGTCAAAAGTTGAACTTATTTGTAAAGTAAGTTTTTGTTAGTTTTCGAAAAGTTTTCATCTTGCATTTTGTAGTCTTTAAAGCTTTTAAAGGCTTTTCTTAGCTTTCAAATGGCTTTGTAATGCTCTCAGGCGATTAAAATACATTTTTCAATTGTAAAAAGTGGAAATTAGCTTACAAAACTTTTTGTAAGTGTTCGAAAAGTTCTTATCTTAAAGTCTTGAAAATTTTTTACAGTTTTTTTAGGTGTAAAAGAGCTTTGTAAAGCTCTTAGGCGCTTAAAACACATTTTCCAGTTGAAAAAAATAAAACTTAATGTACAAAATTGTTTTGAGAGTTTTCGAAAAATTTGTATAAGCTTTGAGTAGCTTTTGTTAGCTCTGATAGAGCTTTAATTGACATTAAAAAAGTTTTTATAGGCTTTATAAAAAGTTCAATAGGCTTTATTAAAGCATTTTTGGGCTTAACAAAAGCTTTTATAGGCTTTGGAAGAGGTTTTATAGGCTTTATAAAAGCTCTTACAGGCTTTATGAAGATTTTATGGGCTTTTTAAAAGCTTTTATGGACTTAACAAAAGTTTTCATAGACTGTATAAAAGCTTTCATTGGTTTGTAAGTTATAAAAGCTTTTTTAGACTTTAAAAAATTAATCAAAGCTTTATTAACATTTTATGATATAAGTTTTTACAGGCTTTATAAAAGTTTTAACAGGCTTTATAAAAGTTTTTAATCGCTTTATAAAATCTTTGATGGAATTCACAAGGGCGTATATTAGCTTTGTAAGAATTTTTATAAGTTTTAGAAAGCTCTAATGGACTATCATAGCACTTTATAAAACTCTTAGGTGATTAAAACATATTTTCCAGTTGTAAAAAGTTGAACTTAAATTAAAATAGTTTTGATAACTTTTCGAAAAGTTTTATCAGCTTTAAGAAGCTTTTGGTAGCTTTGATACAACTTTCTTAGACACTAAAAAAGCTTTTATAGGCTTTATAAAAGCTTTCAAAGAACTTAAACAAGCTTTTATGGGCTTTATCGAATATTTTATAGACTTTATAAAAGCTTTTATAGACTGAACAAAAGCTTTTATAGACAGTATAAAAGCGTTTAGAGGTTTTATGAGTCATAAAAGTTTTTTTAGAGCTTTAGAAAAGCTTTTATAGGAAATTTAGAAGCCTTTATGAGCTTTATAAACGCTTTTAATTGCTATCAAAAATATTAAATGGAATACAAAAGGTTTTATGGGCTTTACAAAAGCTTTTATGGGCTTTATAAAGCTTTAATAGGCTTCATAAAGCTTTTCTTGGCTTTATAAAAGTTTTTATAGGCTTTATAAAGAAAAAAAAAACAATGTAGCCATTTCAGCTCTTGTAAGAACTTTGACCGAGCATCTTATGATCAGTTGTGTTGCGTGTGTTATTAAAATCTTGCAGAAAATTGATCCAGAACTGGACCTACATGATTTATGCCGACTACGAACGCCTAATGTTCATGTTCTCAAGAAGCTTTTCATAGCAATGCTTGCCTTCTGGAGGCTTCCCATTGCCGGCAAAGAGGTGATGGCCGAACAGAGAATTGTATTTTGATTGAAATAAAACTTTTGTCGAGGTGAGGTTTAAACTCGGAATTCGCATGACCACGGCCGCCTCGTGCTTATAAGTTCTAAAAAGCTTTTGTGGGTACTATAGAATCTTTATAAAAGCTTTGATAGGCTTTTTAATAGTTTTTTAAGCTTTATAAAAGCTTTTATAGGCTTTAAAAAGCTATTATAAGCTTTATGCGAGCTTTTATATGCTATAAAAAAACTTATATGGGCTTTAAAAAAGCTTTTATAGGCTTTATAATAGCTTTTATAGGCTTTATAAAAGACTTAATAGCCTTTTTAGGCTTTCTGAAGGAC
Organism: Tetanocera ferruginea; assembly: GCA_958299015.1. Taxonomy (NCBI): domain Eukaryota; kingdom Metazoa; phylum Arthropoda; class Insecta; order Diptera; family Sciomyzidae; genus Tetanocera; species Tetanocera ferruginea. Next base: position 20,434,916 of record OY282644.1, on the reverse strand, counting down.
TTTAGAGTCCTTTTAAAAAATTCTTGGGGTTTATAAAAGCTTTTTTGGGCCAAATAAAAGTGCTTGTTGGCTTTGCAAAAGCTTGTATGGGTTTATAAAAGCTTGTGTCAGTTTTTTCAAAGCTTTTATGGGCTTTAACAAGTTTTGATGTTTAAGAAAGCTTTTATAGGCTCAAAAGAAGCTTTTATGGGCTTTATTAAAATTATAAAGGCTGTTATGAGTTTTATAAAGCTTGCGTAAGCTTTTTCGAGCTTTTATAGGCTTACTTAAAATTTTATAGGCTTAGAAAAAGCTTGAAAAAGCTTTGTAAAAGCTGAAATGGGCTTAACAAAAGCTTTTATAGGCGTTTTAAAAGTTTTTTAGCAATAAAAAGATAGTATTTACCACCAAAAAGCTTTCGAAGGTTTTTTGGATTTGGAAAATTTTTCTTTCTAGTTTCGATTAGGATCCTCTATACAAACCTCTTAAAATTGTTTAAAGCTTTCATAGTTTTGTAAAAAAAATAAATTTTAAAAACCTTATAAAGAGATTCAAAGCTTGAATTTTTTGCCGAATTGCTTAAAAAAGCATAGTATAAAATCAAAAGCTCCAAAAATTAAAATTGCATTAGAAATTAAAACCTTGATTTTCTGCATAAATGGTATTATTAAAGCTTTTGTATAATTTTTGGTTTAAGGATTTTTTTGATTTTGTTTTTGGATTTATTTTTGTTTTTTTATTAATATTCCAGGTAAATCTACTAATTAAAAGTTTTGTGAGCGCTTAAGTTCAAAAACAAATGTCAAAAACAGTTTTCAGCATTTTTGGCGGTGAAAATTTTTTAAATTTTTACTTCTTTTAACAAAAATCAGAAAATTTGTCGTAGCTCATCTCGTTTAAATAAGTGATAAAAGCTGTTTTAAAACTTATAAAAGCTTAAATAGGCTTCTTAAGTATCTAAGTTAATAAAGCTTTTAAAGCATCTAAATCTTTTCTTGAATTGCTTGACAAAGGTTTCAACAAAACTTAAAAGCTTAAAAAAGTTTAAAACTGAAGTTTTAAAAAGGTGAATTAAAATCCCTAAGTATAAAATAAAAACAAGTATATATTTTTATATAAGCTTTTTTAAGCTATAATTAAGATTTTCCTATCTATCTAAAAGCTGTTCTATGCTTTTTTAACCGACAATAAATATATTCCATGTTTATTCAACTAAAAAATTTTGCAAGCGCCTGAAAATAAAAAATGTCAAAAGCTTTTTTAAAAAACTTCCAAAGTTCTTAAACGGCTTTTGAATGCTTTTAGTATCTTTTTCAGTTTAAAGCTTTATTAGCTTTACAAAGTTTTGGATATGGCCATTAAGACAAACTTCGTAAAACTTTTTTAAGCCTTCCTAGTTTTTAAATAAAAATAAAGGTGCTCAGAGCTTTACTTACTTGAAAAAGCTTTTAAAGCTTTATAAATGCTTTTAAAAGATTTCACTAAATTATGCATTAAAAAGCTTATATGCTTATAAAAACAATTTTCTAGTTGTAGATATGGCCATTTAGACAAACTTCATAACATTTTTAAACAAGCTTTCGTAGTTTTGCATTAAAAACAAGGCTTCTCAAAATTGTCTTTGCTTGAAAAAGCTTTGATTTCTTATAAACGCTTCTTAAAAGTTTTTAAACTTAAAGTTTTATTAGCTTTAAAAATCTTATAAAGCTTTTAAAGCTTTGCAATAAAAATATTTTCATGTTTTAGATTATCTAGATTTAGATAATCTTTATAAAACTTGTGAAAGCTTTCTTGTTATTTTATTAAAAACAAGATCTCTTTAAGCTTACCTTACTCGAGAAAGCTTTAACGTTTTTTTGTTCATAAACTTGCCTGTACATTAAAAACATCACTCCATTTCCTTATGTTTTTTTTTTGTTTTTTTTTCATAAAACTTAAGCTTTATCAAGCTATTAACTTTCAAATTGCATTTTCCAATTAAATATTGATAATTGCAGAAAATTACTAAGCTTAATTTGCGCATTGTTTACCCTCTTCCAACCCCCACCCCCCCACCAGTGCTTATTCACTCAATTAAATTTTAATGAAAAAACTTTTGTGCGCATTTGTGACAAAGTGCTTTTCAAAACCGTCTCTCTCTCTCTTTCTTATTTCTAGGTTTCTTCTACTTAATATTTCATACACACACACACACACACACACACACACACAACGCCACAAACTTTTTATTGATTTTAATTATTTGCATAATTCTGGCAACACTGGTGCAAGTGAAAATAATTTCTTAACTTCAAGTTTCTAAATATTTATCATCGTCATCATCATCATTATCAGCACCATCAACAAATTCATCGCTTTTGTTAAATGCGTCAAATTGTGAACTCGTTCGCTCTAAATTAAGCGGAAGCTTACTCAAGAATAGCAACAAAAAAAAAAAAAAAACACAACCAGCGAAAAGTTTGAAAAAGTTCTTGCTGTATTAAAGTTTATATTCGACTCAAACTTTTTGGAATATTAAAAAAAATTGTTTGCCCTTCATTTCTGCACTTCTACGTCAGACTTTGCTTTTGCAATCGAGTTATTATGAGGCAACGTAGTGTAAAATGATGCTTGTCAACAATTAAAACAAAAAAAGGAGCAAAAAAAAAATGCACGCCCACCGCCTAACCGAATGCAAATGCCTTTGTTATGCCAAAGCAAAAAGCTTTCAATGCGCATTTCCGCGAAGCTTTTATTTGTAATTGCTTTGTTACAGTTGGCTCGAAGTTTTAAAACTACTTCCTGGGCAGCAATTTTGTCGTGAAAAGCTTTTGTAATATTTTTGCCCAACGATTGTGTGATATCTTTAAAAGTATTACTTACTTACTTTCTGAAAATATATAAATATTTTTATGGTAAACTTTAAACAAAGCTTATTTGAAAGCTTTTTACATAAGGCTTGATTAAAGTTTCATTTTGATTTGATTTATTTTATCTTATCACTGATATGCAGCATAATTGATTGTTTGAAATAAAGTTTTAGACTCTCATTTGAATATGAAGGAAGTTAAAAGCCTTTTGAAGCCTGGAAAAGCTTAAAAGTTCAATCAATATACAAAGTTAAGCAAATAAAACTTCCAAATTCATCAAACATATACAAATTGCAAGCTTACAATATCTCGTTATTATATATTGATGAGAGCAAAACTTGTGAAAACAGTTGAAAAACTTTTAAAGTTTTGGAAAAAAATAAATTCCAACTAAAAAAATACATATACATCTGAAAGCTTACAATATTGTGACTTTATTAATTTTAATCTAAGAAAGTTTCTTGTAAAAACAATTGGAAAACTGTTTGCATTTGAAAAAAAAAAAAAAAAAATTAAACTAAAAAACATTCAAAACATAGTATATCTATAAAAAAAAAATTAAAAAATGGGAAAATTTTTTAAAAACAATGTTAAATAAACAAAATTCAAAATATTAAATATTAAAGTAGGCATTAAACGTAAACAATTTTTATAACTATAACAAAGAATATCTTAAAAAATATTTGGAAAGAATTGGAACTTGTACAATAGTATAAAAGCAAGTACATAAAAGCTTTTAAAACACTTCCAAGAGGTGGCCAAATTTTTTTCTTGCAAATGTTTGAAATTAATTAAAGCTCAGTTAAAGCTTTGCTTAGCAAGTGAAAACCAAGTAATAAAACAGATGATCGATACTTTTTAAGTGAAAAAAGCTTTGAAATTTTTAAGTGCATTTAAAGCTTTGAAACACATAAGCAAAAATGACCGCGGGCATAGACGACTATCAACATTGATTTTCTTAAAAAATTGAAAAAAAAAATATAATTACATTTTTAAAGTTTTCATAAAATAAGAAATTTCATTAAGTGAAATAGCTTTTTGAATGGAACCTTTTAAAAAATATATATATGTATAAATAAAATACAATGTCAAAAATAAAAACACTAAAATTTAAATAAAAAAAAAAAAATTGAAAAACCTTACTTTAAAAACTGTATAAATTAAAATTGAAAAATGCCTTCAAGCTCATTAAAGCTTTTTTATTACTTTGACAAATATGGGAAGTTGATTCATCAAAGAGCTTTTAAAATATGTTCAAAAGTTTTAAAAAAATTAAAAATTTTTTTTTATATTGAAAAAAAAGAAAAAATTAAAAAAAAAATAAAAGCAAAATTTTAAAAGTACAACTTTTTGGTGATTCATCAAAAAGCTTCTTAAATATGTTAACAAATCTTAAAAAAATTAAGAAATATAATAAATATGAATTAAAAAAGAAATAAAAAATTGAAAACATTAAGCAAATTAAAAAATGTATTAAAAAAAAATTTTAATAATATTAAAAAAAAATCTAAAAAGCTTAACTTTTTGTTGAGTTATCAAAGAGCTTTTTAAATATGTTCACAATTTTTGAAACAATAAAAAACAAAAATTACAAAATCTAACAAACATAACTTTTAAAAATTTCTAAAATAAAATGATATCTTTAACACTTCATTCAAATTTTTATTTCAATTATTTTCAAGCTTTTTTATTAATTTGCCAAAAACAATTAGCTTCTTCATCAAAAAGCTTTTTAAATATATATATAATATAATATATAATTTAAAAAAATTTAGGAAAAATGACAAAAAAAAAAAATTAAAAATAAAAAATAAATTTTAAAAGAAATCTATAAAGTTTAATTTTTCGTTGATTCATCAAAGAGCTTCTTAAATATGTACATAAATTAAAAAAAAAAAAATAAAAACAAAAATTAAAAATAAAAAAATAAAAAAAATAAGAAAAATTAAAAAAAATTAAAAAGAATTAAAAAGAATTAAAAAACAATAATAAAAATTAAAGGAAAAAAAGAAATTAAGACAAAAAATAAAAAATAAATTTAAAAAAAAATCTAAAAAGCTTAAGTTATAAAATTGTGGCATTTTAATTTGTTATTTAGTTTATAATTCTCAAAGAACATATTCTTTCAAATTTTCAAAAATTTATTGAATAAAAGTATGTTTATTACATTTCATAGAAGTTTTTATTTCAATTATCTTCAAACTTTTTTATAAATGTGCCAGATACAAGAAGTTACTTCATCAAAGAGCTTTTAAATATGTTCACAAATCTTATAAAATTAAAAAAAAAAAATAAAAAAAATTAAAAAAAATTAAAAAAAAAAATTAAAAAATTTAAAAAAAGTTAAATAAATATTTAAAAAAATTAACAGAAAAATAAATAAAACTAAAAACTTAACTTTTCAAATATTTTTAAGATAAAAAAAATTAAAAAAAAATTAAAAAAAAAATTAAGAAAAAATTAAGAAAAAATTAAGAAAAAATTAAGAAAAAATTAAGAAAAAATTAAGAAAAAATTAAAAAAAAAATTAAAAATAAAAAATTAAAAATAAAAAAGAATTAAACCTTTAAAAACAAAATAAAAAAATTCGAAATATTAAAAAAAATAACAAAATTAAAAAAAAAATAAATTATAAAAAAGTAACAAAAAATAAACAAAAAAAAATATCTAAAAGCTTAACTTTTGAAAAATTTAAATAAAAATTATGTGTATGCAATTTTATTTCAATTATCTTGAAGCTTTTTAATTATTTTGCCAAATACAAAAAGTAACTCATGGAAGAGCTTCTTAAATATGTTCACAAATTTTTAAAAATTCAAAAAAAAAAATACAAAAAATAAAAAACATTTAAAAAAACTTATAAAAAATTAAAAAATTAGGAAAAATAAAAAATAGATTTAAAAAAATAAATTCTAAAAAACCTAAAAAGCGTAACTTTTAAAAAATATCTTAAAACTTGTTATATTATATAAATTTTTTAAGAATTTTTTGAAGAGCTTTTAAAATAGCTTCATGTTTTGATTATTCACAAATGTTGCTCTAAAAAGTGTAAAAAATTTTTGTTTTTGTTTTCAACGTACTTTTCCGATTTTTATATTTCACAATTTCAACTTTTTATAAAAAGCTCTAAATTTTAAATTTCCGAAATCTCTTAAAACTAGCTTAAGCTTTGTTTAATAATATTTATTTTATTAAGTTATATTAAAATTATTAATTAAAACAATTCTTTTAAAATAAAATTACAAATAAATGCATCAAAAAGCTTTTTTTGTAATTAAGATTTCTAACAAAAAGATTTTATGAGTCAGCTTTTGATAAAACACAAAAAAGTTTTTTTGTAAGTGCATGCATCAAAGAGCTTTCAAAATTAAGGCTTATAACAAAAAATGTTAATGACTATTTTGTAAAAGCTTTTGTAAAAAAACAAAGAATTGTTTTTAAATCTTAAATATCTTAATTTTATTTAAATATATTTCATTTTAAATTTCTTAAAACTGTCTTTGAGCTTCTTATTAATTTAAATATATAAAAGCAAGATAATGCTTAAAATTGCAAAGAGCAAAGAGCTTATGAAAAAGCTTTTGGAAAAACACAAAAAAATGTTTTTAAAACTTTGAATATTCAAAAAGTTTCAAAAAGTTATTTATAAAGCTTATATTTAAGAAAGTATTTGTTGGAAAAAAGCTTTATGTAACTATATTTTGGAAAATAATATCATTCTGTAGTACAATTTTTTTGAATTGCCGAATAACTGCACGTGTATGATAAATTTATGAAATTCAAAAAAGCTTTTTTTTCTAAATTTTACTTAGGACGTTCTTTCATTTTGTCTTGAGTTAAAAAGAAAAACTTAACCGAGACCTGATTAAAGCTTTAAAGCTCAAAAGCTTTATTTTTTAGTCTACTCTCTAGGTATTGATTAAAAAATTTGTTAATTTTTGGTTTTGCTCTCATATTTTCAAAAAATAAAGTTAAGTTTTTGATAAAAGCTTATTTTCTAATTCTTAGTAATTTTTTCTTTCGAGCTTTCAATATGTTTTGAGTCAAAAAATTAAATTTTTAACTATTTAAAGATTAAGCTTTGTTTGAAATAGCTTTGTTTTTTCCTGCTACCTTCTAAAAATTGCTTTAATAAATGTAACAAATATTTGCTCTCTTCTCGAAGAATTAAGCTTTGCTTACCAAATTTATGAAAAATATAAACTTTTAACAGTTTAAAAAGCTTTTTGTTAAAAGCTTTTTTATAATTCTTAGTCAGGGTGAGCTTTTACTTTTTGTTAAACATAATAAATATGTCAATTTCTGTAACCAGTATCAAATGAAAGCTTTATAAAAGCTTTTTTTTATTTAAACTTTCCATAAACATTTAAAATGTTTGCTTTAGCTTTCTATTTTGCACAAAATAAAGTTTTGTTGACCAAATAATTCTCAAATGTAAGCTTTTAGAAAAGTTTTTTGTAGTTAAACTTTTTTTTAGTACTTAGAGTCAATTTTCACTGTTTTGTGGAAATAAATTTTAAGAAATTTATTATAATATAGCTTTATTCTAGTTCTTTGAATTTTCACATTGTATTGAAAAAAAAATTATAAATTTTTTATGAGTATTTGCTTAAACCTTTTTTGTGTTGAATTTTTAGTTGAAAACAGCTTCAAAAAGTTTTTTGATTAAATCTTTTTATGAATTCTTAGTTTAAGTGAGCTTTCACTTTGTGCTGAAATAAATGCGTAAATTTGTATTGTTATATAAATTATAAAAGCTTTTAAAAGCTTGATTTTTTCTTCATATTTTCTATATGTTGCCTTGAAAATTTCCATATTTTTGATTAAAGCTCAAATTAAGCTCAAATGAAGCTCAAATGTAAAATTGAAAAAAGTTTTTTATAAAGCTTTTTTATATTTCTTAGAAAATAGTTAGTTTTCAATTTGTCGAAACAATTTTTTCACCAGTATTTACTTAAAGCTTTCTGTAATTTTTTTTTTAATTCTGCTTGTCTTCTCTTTCAAAAAGCTTCAACAAAAGCTTTTGACAAATTTTTGATTTTTCTCTAGTGTTTTCAAAAAAATGTTTTGTCTATTTATTAAATTAAGCCCAAATAAAAACTTAGAAAAGCTTTCATTTTTGGTTTACAACAAAAAACTTAAATTTTCAGCAGTTTTGTTTAAAGCTTTTTCAAAATTTTTTTCAATTCTTCTTTTGTTCTTGTCGTCTCAATACATTAAGTTTTTTTTGTCAAATTTAGCTAAAATATAAACAACAAAAAGCTCCAACAAAAGCTTTTTGATATAATTTTTTTTTTAATTTTTAGTAAAAGTGAGCTTTTGCTCTGTGTTGCTATAAATAATCATGTATTTAAGCAAAGTTTTATTAAAGCTTTTTAAAAGCTTGTTTTTTCTTCCTTATTTGTATATGTTGCCTTTAAAACTTAACCAATTCTTGCTTTAGTTATCGATTTCACGCAAAATTAAGTTGTGCTTGAGGCTCAAATGAAAACTTTTAAAAAATTTATAGCTTTTCACTAAATCTAAGAGTAAGTGTTTTTTGATTAAATCTTTTCTAGTTCTGAGAAAAGCTTTTACTTTGTTTTCAAAAGAAAACATAAATTTTTACCGAGTGGTTTGGTTAAAGCTATTTGAAATTTTTTTTTTATAACCTTAAAAAATTTATAACTTTCTGTTATTGTAGCCATTTTTTTTTTCAGAGAAAAAATTTAAATGTTTTTACCAAAATTTTGCCCAAATATAAACTTCAAAAAAGCTTTCTTTTTTCAGGATTCTTTATAATTTGGGTCAGAAGAGCTTTAACTTTGTGTTGGAATAATAATGTTAAATCCTTAACAGAATCTGATCAAAGCTTTCTTTTCTTGCTATTTTTGTAAATGTTGCCAACAAAAATTTAAAAAATTTTGCTTTTGCAATTTCTTAAAAATTTTAGTTTTTTGTGTGCCAAAGCACAAATAAAAGCTTTAACATTAATTTTTTAAAACAGCTTTTGAGCTTTTGACAACATAGTTGGCAAAGATTTTCGATGTGGTTTCTTAGTAATTCGTCTCTGTTGTGTTTTTGCTAATTATATGAGCTTAAAGCTTTGCTTAAAGCTTTACTGTCCTTACTAGTTAACCTTAAAGAAACCATTTAGTGCAATTGTTGGCAAAGATTTTCGATGTGGTTTCTTAGTAATTCGTCTCTGTTGTGTTTTTGCTAATTAAATGAGCTTAAAGCTTTGCTAAAAGCTTTACTGTCTTTACTAGTTAACCCTTATAGAAACCATTTAGTGCAATTTGCGTCATGGTTTGCAAATATTTTATGTTTTCTGCCGTCTAGTACTTGCTTTAAGCTATTTCACTTCACTTACAATTTAAATATGAATCCAAAGCTTTTATACAAAATTTTGCTTTTGCTTTCGTCCTTCTTTTTTTTTCGCTGTTTTCAATTTTGTGCTGCCATTGTTATATTTTTTTTTTCGCCCGTATTATATGAAATATTGTTGCTGCAAGTGTTGCCTGACTGACAGCATCAACGCCGTTGATTAAATGCTTCAGTTGAGCTTTCATATTTTCAACAATACTCTTTTCTGTTGGTACTTCAGTGACGTTTTTTGTTTATGTGCCTCTTTTTTAGCGCTTATGTTATGCACACTTATTTTAAAAAATTTAGTAAAGAACCCGCGCCACTTCAAACTTATTTAAAGTTCCTCTGCCTGATTTGAAAATCCTTGACTAACCAGCCGAAAAAAGAGGCGTATAAATAAAGTCAAAATTTGACGCACATCTGGTCATCTTTTTTTGTAACAATGAAAACTGACTTTCAAAGTTTTAACTTGTAGATTGCTATCCTTTAAACGGCTCACACTCTGTCACCCAAAAATGTCAGCTCTATCAAAATATTAATAATTTGAAATATGCCAACAACAACAGCAAGCCATGACATTGACAAATGTTATGCCAACACACTTGTGTATATTTTTGTGTGCTTCTGTTGGTCTTTACATACCTCCACCGCCCACAATGTCACCCACCATAGTAACGATTTCACCTAACTTACTACTTGTAATCCGCTTAGTGCCTTCAAAAAGCTCTTTGCCCTAATATTATAAATGCTTTTCTGCAAATATGTTCAGTGAACTGTGGTAATATTTTTTTTTTTCTTTACTTGCAAACTTTTGTTAATGCTTTTTACTTAAGCTTCACATCAGCGTCACCATCATCATCAGCATCATAACCATCAGCATTTTCATCTTTCATAACCGTCATTATTTTCAATACTTTGCCAAAAATGTTGACCTCTTTAGCACATAACATAAATACAGCTTTTGACCAATTAAGTTAAAGGTTTCTTGGGGAGATAGGGTTGGGTTTAAAATGGTACAAGTAACATATGTAGCCCATTTTTGGAATTTATATCGTGCTTTGCGGTACATTTGTGGCTAAAAGCTTAACAGTTTTGCTTAAGCTTTTGTCATTTAATTTAAATTTATTGCATAGTTTTCTAAAAGCTTTTTGAGCTTTATAAAAATATCTTCTTTATAGCTAAAAAAGATAATTGTTTTTGATTGATTTGTTGAAACTGAAGCATAAAGCTTGTTTGTAGAAAATAAGCGGCCATGTGTAAAATTAACTTTCTTCAATAGAGCACACTATATTTAAGCTACATATAAAAACTACGTCAATACTTCAAATATTGATTCTTGCCACTTCATTTTCTTTTACAGCTGTCAAAATTGACAGACATCGGTGTGTCATATAATGCCAAACGTGTTTGTGCTTGTGTGGCAAGCACTTCCGTTTATTGTGGTTGTAGTTGTAGTTGTTGTTGTTTTTATTGCTGTTAAGATTCTTTTCGTTTTTCTTTGCTACCTATTCGTCTTCTTCTTCTTCTTCTTCTTCAATAAACAAAATCAGACAAGTGTGAAGCAATGCTTTCCTCCTCCAGCCTTCCGTCAGAGGTACATCATTTCCGATCAAGTTGCTTCACAAATGAAGCAAATATTTTTTTTCTCTCCTTCCTATCTCTGAGTGCTAACGAATCATTTGGTCTAAAGATGGCTCATGGCTGTCTTCTCACTGCAGCTTTCCTCCTAACTGTTAGTTGCTGTTGTCAGCTTCTACCACCTTCCTTCTTCACCTTCCATCTGCCTTTATGGCATTCATACGATTTCAATTTGTAATAAATGCGCATATGAACTGCCACATTTGCGACATTTGTGCTGTCACTTAGCCTGTCAGACAGACGACGACGACGAACGACCATGATTTGAAGTTTTGACGTTTTCTTATTTAAAGTGACACCGAGCGGGCATGCAAAATTGGCAAATGTCAGCAGAAATTTAAAATGAATATTTAGCTACTCGTAGCTGTGATAGTTTTGTTGACAGACGGATGGTAAAAAAAGTATTTGGAAAATATAGCGAAATTAACTCAGAGTCACATTCATATAAATATCAAAAATAGTCTCATTCACATTTATATGAATTTGAAAAATATTTGCATAATCATTAAACGAATATATGTGTGCATAAAAACATACTCATATTGAATCATTTTCAGAAGACTACGATTCATATAAATCATGTGAATCGTATGAATCATCGTGGGTGCAATCAGGTTTTGCTTTTTGGGTGGATTTTATCAAATGTCGGGCTATGTAAAAAAAATTTTAAGGGTCAGCAAAAATGTAATTTTTTCTCCATACAATGAAAATTTTTCAACTCATACTTGACTTTGTTATAAAAAGCCAATTGACACAACTCTTAAAATTCGTTCTTCGATGAGTACTAAGTAGGCTCATTTCCAAAAGTAAAAAAACACTTCATTTCTGACACCTTGGGATGAAAAACTTAAAACCTGAATTTGAAAAAGATCCGTCGAGTCCCTCGCCACCAAAACAGCCGATGAAATTTTCTTTAAAATCGACTTTTTATATTGTTATGTTTAACATTAACATATTAACCAAAACTCTTTGCGGGAATCAAGTATCTAGTGAAGCACGTGATTCCACGTGATTCAATAAAAAAAATTCCGATTGGCTTCCGAAACTAGTGAAAATATTTTGTAATTTATAATCTTCAACTTGCATTTCAAAATCTGTTTTGTGAAAATCCCTTAAAATTGCGCAAATATCATCCGATTTAAATGAATGAGAGCTCTTTGGGAAAGTATCTTAAAGACCCATTGTTAAAAAAGACAATATATCAATTTAAGTCAGCATTTGCTCATTCATGCTCTAGGTATAACTTAAATAAATCACTGGACATAAACAGGTGAACAGAACAAAAATCAAACCAACATCCTTTTTTTTTTTAATAAGCACTTATTTCTTAAAATAAAATAAAATTTGACAAGAGAAATTTTTGTGACACGGATTCGGGAAAATACGATGGAACTTATGAATTGTGAATTTTTTTTCTCCATTTTCGAAAATCAATCGGAATTAGATTTTAACTGAATTACATGACTTCACTTTAAATTAAATTCCCGCAGAGTTTGTGTTTAAAAAATAAACGGTAAAAAAGCACGAAAAATAAAAATTTTATAGAAAATTTCTTTGATTATTTCGATGGTAGCGGGAACTCAACCCATATGCCTCAAATTCAGGCTTAATATGTATCTTATTCATATGAATCATATGCATATGCTGAATATTAATAAATTAATATCTAAAATACTCACATTTTTATGACTCATACCTACGATTTTGAATCATTTCACATGAATACCAAAATATTCATAAAAATAAGTTTTTGTATGAATTCCATTCAAATGAATCAATATTCATATGGATCCTATTGATATGAATCGCATTCCTGTGAATCAGATCCATATGAATTATATTCATATGAATCATATTCATATGAATCATATTCACATGAATCATATTCATATGAATAATACTCACATGAATCATATTCATATGAATAAAATTAGTATGAATCATATTCTGTGAATCTTTTTTTATGAATCATATTAATACCATAATATATACCATATAAATTTCAAACCTTTTCATGTCAATCTTATAAAAATGAATTATATTGATGTGAATCATATTCGTGTGAATAATATTTATATGAACCATATTCATATAAATTTTATTCATATGAATCCTATTCATGTGAATCCTATTCATTTGAATCATATTCATATGAATTATATTCATATGATCATATTGAATCATATACATAAAAAGTATTTTGAAATAAATGTAGTTCATATGAGTAATTTTTATATGAATCATATTAATATCTATCTAATAGATATGATTCGCATAAATCTCGTATTCATTCTATCATATTCATATAAATAATTTTCATCTAAAGCAAATCCATTTGATGTACTTGCATGTTAATTATATTTAAATGAACCATATTCATATGAATCATATTCATATGAATACATATTCATTTGAATCATATCCATATCAATCAAATTCATGTGAATCATGTTATGTGAATCATATTCAAATGAATCATATAAACATCATGTAAATCTTATAAATATAAATTATATTTATGTGAATCGTATTCATATGAATTAAATTTATATGAATCATATTCGTGTGAAGTTTTTTCATATGAATCCTATTCATATTAATTTTATTCATATGAATTATTTTCATATGAATCCTGTTCATTATGAATTATATTGATGTGAATCCAATTCATATGAATTATGTTCATAGGAATCATGTTCATATGAATCATTTTCATATGAATGAAATTCAAATAAATCATTCAAATGAATATAAGTCATATGCATGTAAAGTATGTTCAAATAAATGAAGTTAATATGCGTAGTTTTTATATGAATCATATTCATTAATATGCAAAATATATGATTCACATAAATATCGTATTAATTCTATTTGTCACATCAGTTATATTCATATGAATAATTTTCATTTAAGGCAAATCCATTTAATGTTCTTGCATTTGAATTATATATAAATTAACCATAGTCATATGAATAATATTCATACTATTCAAATTCATGTGAATCATGGTATATGAATCATATTCAAATTAATTATTTAAATAGATATCATAAAAATTCTAACCATATTCATTTGAATCTTGTAAATATGAATCATATTCATGTGAATTATTTTCATGTGAATTATTTTCATGTGAATTAAATTCATATGAATCCTATTCATATAAAGTGTTTTCATATGAATCCAATTCATAATAAATTATATTGATATGAATTTTATTCTTATGAATCATGTTCATATGAAGCATATTCAAATGAATCATATTCATATAAGCCATATACATAAATATTAAGTATGTTCAAATTAATATAGTTCATGTGAGTAGTTTTTATACGAATCATTATTATGTATCAAAAATATATAATTCACATAAATATCGTATTCGCTCTATCATTCATATGTAAAGTTCATATGCATATTTTTAATAACAATCACATTGATATTAAACGTAATCGTTAGATCCTTTTCATATCACTCACACCCAAATCAATTATAATCATGTACATTAAATTTTCATCTAAATAATGTTCTTATAAATCATGTTCATTTGAATCATATATGAACAATATTCATATGATTCATGTATGCGTGACTTTCTTGTGAATCATATTGTTATTCTTATGAGCCAAATAAATATTCAATAATATGAATCATGTCATACATATAAATTTTATTCATATAAGTTCATATATTTGTATGAATCGTAATGAATCATGTTCTTTTCTTTTATTATTGCTTTTATTTATTATAGGTAAAGAAATGCAAGTTTTGCAGTGTATTATTTGTCATCTAGTAATTTTGCTTTAAAAGTTACAGTGCTGCTCCCTGCTCTCTTTCTTTCTTTATCTCTCTCTCCCCTCGACTTTGACAGTAATGCTACTTCCGCTGCAGTTCATTACAACAACAAATACAACGACTTTGCCGAATGACAACTTAAATTATTCACTTGTAGCGAATTTTCTCTCTCTCTCTCTATCTTTTCCTACCTTGTTTATTTGCCATCTTTGATTGCTTTGTTGTTATTGTTTTACTTAAGGTTGTTGTTATCTTCATTATGAAGTTCACTGTTGTTTTTGTCGTTGTTTCTACTATTGACTTTGTGCGCCATGTTTATTTATTATTTACATTATTTGCTGGTTTTCTGTAGCTTTCTATTGATAGTTGATAGTTCGTTCGCTCATCGTCTTCAATGCCTTGCGTTTAATTTTCTACATCACCGCTTCGTCGCCATATTGTGATTCATCGTCTTGGTGGTCGCCGCGCCATTCTGCAAAGTTTCCTCTTTTCTTGCTGCGTGCAATCTAATGTGTTGGTTGCTTGCTCCACTGTCACGGCATTAATTCCTTCTACCAACTCTTGTACTATTCTTTGTCAGCTCCTACATCCTTCTGCTTCAACTAGTTTCTAGTTGTGGTTGTTGGTGTTGGTATTGTTGAATTGTTGTTGTTGTTATGTTTGTTGCTATTGTTGTTATTATGGTTGTTGCTTTTGTTGTTGTTGTTCACTGAAGTGCATTCTATTGGAAGTTGTTCGTTATCTAAAAGATATTATTTTTGTGCAAATTTCGATAACAATCTTTATATGAATCTTAAAGGTCATGTTTTTGTAATATCTAGAAATAACATCATGTAATATTTATCAATAATATTCTTTCCTAAAAAAAATATCTTAGCAGTTATAATGTTCTTGTTAATATACAGAATATTGAGCTAAAAATTATCTCATCATCTTGTAAAATGTTCCATTTCAAAATCAATACCACAAAATAATGGTATTAATAGGTAGCTATAAAATAAATATTTTTTGATGAAAAATTGACTCCTTCTTCATTGTTGTATGAACCATTTTTGTATGAAAAAAATTATTTTTCTCACATACTTCACTCCTCTTAACATCAAACTTGAAAAAAAATCAACAAAATTGTTAGTTAAAACTTTGTAAAATAGTTTGTTGTATCATCAATATTAGTTTGTTTAAAATTTATATCAATATTTTATAGAAAATAGCAGAAAAAAGCTCAATTTGTATTCGCAGGCACTTAAGAATATAGTTCAGTGCAACTTTTTCGAATTGTTGCTAGCAATAGAATGTAGCGGATAGCACAAGCAATAATAACAGTTTCGAAAATTTAATTCTTTCGTTAAAGAGCTTTTTCAAAGTTTTCAAAAAGTGTAAAATTCATATTGATATTTAACAGAAATAAGCAAAAAACCACAATTTGTATTCACAGGCACTTAAGAATATAATTCAGTGAAACTTTTTCGTAATGTTGCTCTTTAGAAAATGCAGCGTATATCATAGAAAGCATATAAAATAATAAGAACAGTACCAAAGATTAAATTCTTTTGCTACAAAGCTTTTTTAAAGTGCTTTTAAAAGCACCTAACAGTTTTGTAAAACATGAACTTATTTTCCTTACAATTTTGTAAAACATGAACTTATTTTCATGCAAAATATTATAATCAAATTAAAAAAAAAACGCGCTGAATTCTTAAATAATTAATTTTTGCATCCTAATCATCAAGAGCAGCCAACAATCAGCTCATACAAATTTTCTTATTAACACACCAGCTCCTTATTATGCCATGCAGATAATATTATGCAAGAATTTGCGTTTTTAATAAGCACATGCCTTCTTTTCTGAAAAAGAAGCTTTCAGTTTGTATTAATATCTACATGCATACCTACATATCGTCAGTTTTAGAGCTTTATCTAGCTCTGAACATGTCTGTCTTGCATCAACTTTCTTAACTCTTTTTCATGCCGCTCACTTAACCTTTTTTTGCATCACACCACCTTTCACACTTCCTCCTTTACCTATTCTGCTCATTCTTATACTTATTCTTCAAGACATTATCCTTGCCGCCTGCTAAATAAATACCACATTAATTAAATTTAAGCTCTCAGGTGTTTCTCTAAGAGTATTTGTGTGTGTCTGCAAACAAAATATATTCTCCAACATCCCCACCCTCCCCCTACCAATAAACAAGCTTTTCAATTTGTTGTTTAATTTACTTCAATAATTGATTCAAATACAAAATTTAATAACTTTCACAAGTTTATTTTTCGGTTTTGTATTATTTTCTGCTGCTTTGTTTTTATTGTCGTTTTTGTATTCTTTTGTTCTGCCTAATATTGTTCACTTGACGCGTTTGTCCTTTTGTATCCTTTGATTTATGTATTTCTGCGTGACTTTGTAAAGAAAGTTTTTTTAGGTTAAGCTTTGAATGGTGCTTTTTTGCCTCATACGCAGGTAATAATAATAAATTAAATAAATAAATCGAGTATTATTTTATTGACATGTGCTTGTGTGTGTGTGTTCTTTTGAAATCCGTTTAGCCTACGTGTTTAGTGTTTTAATGGTATTATCGTGACTCTATCATAAAAGCTTTATATTTTAATAGAAAAAAAAATGAAACGCGTAGCTTCTAAGCTAGGCAACTTTCTAAGCTTTGCTATAGTTTAGCACTATGGTGTGGGCCAGATGTTGCTCGCGTGTAAAAAAGAGCTTTTCAGAAGTGTTTGTGTATTTTAATTTATATACTGTCAAAAAGTTAATTTATGTAGCAAACTTTAAATGGAATGTTTTATAATGTTGGGAATATGACAATGCTAATAAACTTCGTAAAATGTATTAGTTTGAAATATATTCTCTTTAAAGACCGTGTTTTGAAATTTTATTTCAATAAAACAGTCGAAAAACAATGAAAAAAAAAAACAAAGAAAGCAGTAGGCACAATATAAGCAGCTAATGATTGATTTTCTTATATGAAAATGTAAAATTTTTCTTCTAAGATTTTGCTATTTTTGTGAATTAAATAAAATAGTAACAAAACCCAAAATGAAATATTCGTTAAGTGTACGATATATCTGATATTTTAATATATATTTTATCCTTGAACGATGAATATTAAAGACTGTAGGTATACCCTAAAGTATAGCCTAAAAACGTTTCATGTCCCTGAAAAAATTTGAAAAAACGACCACATAAAAACCGCGCTGTCTTTCGATCGATTTTGTGTTCGATGCAGCGTACAATTTATACAAACACTTGTTTTGATAAATATTTCCAAAAACAATTTAAAAATAATGAAATTTTTTTTTAATATGTATAATGATAATACAAAAACTCACTTTTTTTCAAAAAATCAAACTCTTTAATATATTTTTTAAAATTTTATAAACACGCCGTTTGCTAAAATTTCGTTTACGTTGTTTATGCCTCTAAAGAATGCACGAAACTGGTCTCTTCTTCACAACAAAAAAAATAAAAATATGCATAAGTTGGTTGACCATGAAGTTGGATGACCATGACGCGATAAAATTTAAATCAAACGATTTTATGCATAGGCAACTAAGCAACAGGTTGAACAAATCGATGTACATTATAGTAACACCACTGGCCAAAGGGTTAAAATAAGTTTATCAACGCAGTTACGCATTTAAATGCTTCAACTCAATAATGTAACGCAATACTGTCTTATTCAATATTTTTTCATCATTTTTATATGAATTATTTTCATAGAAATCATATTAATTTGAGTCATATTTATTTGAATAATTTTTATATTTATTATGTATGAATCATTTTAACATAAATTGTTTATGAATTATGCATAAACTATTCATATCTTCATGTTCATCAAAGCATTTTCAAAATCATATTCTTTTGAGTCATATTCATTTGAATCATATTCATATGAATTGCATATGAATCATATTCATATAAACAACATTTGATCATATTCATTAAAAAAAACAAAGCTAAATAAATTATATTTACACATAAATGGAATCGAATATGATTTAAAATAATTATATATATATGAGTTATATTCATATAAATAATTGTAATATGAATCATATTCATATGAATTATATAAAAATCATATTTATATGAAAACTATATGAATAGATTCATATAAACTTCACATGTATTGTATATGAATCATATTTGTATTAGTTATGTTATGAATCATATTCATATGAATCAAAAATGTATTTGATTCAAAAGAACCAATTTCACATTTATTATGTATGAATCACATATATGCCATTATTATTCATATGAATCTTATTAACATGAATTTTAAAAAATGCTGTACCCATAAAACGTATTCATATTCATATGAATCACTCGCGTTGATATGTATGATGTTCATGTTCAAGTACATTGTGTCATATCATATTAATATGAGTCCTATTGGAATCATTATCGTATGAGTGAGATTTTTATCATATTTATATGAATCCTATTCATATAAATTATGATATCATATTCATGAATTATGACTATTTAATTTTCATATGAGTCTTATTCATATTAACCATTTACATATGAATCACATTTATATGAATCAGATTTATATGAATCATATTCCTATGAATAATATTTAAGTGAATCATATCGATTTGATTGTTATATGAATCATATTCATCGAGTCAGCTATGTCTCATATTCATATAAATTATATGTGTGGTTTATTCATATGAATCTTAGTAACATGAACTATATAGAATTATATTCTCTTAATTTGTATTCATTTGAATCATATTCATGTTTATATAACCAATATTCATGTTCGCATGCTATATAAATAATGCTTGCAACATATTTATATGAGTCAAATTTGAATCGTTTTCATATGAGTCAGATTGAAATCTTATTCATATGAGCCATAATATACGTATTATGCTCATATCATTTAAAATATGATTGATAGGAATCATGTGTACATGAATCATATTTACATGAAAAATTTTCATATGAATTATATCCATATGAGTCAGGTTTGAATCATTTTCATATGAGTCGGATTTGAATCATATTTATATGAAGTATTTTCATATGAATCATTCATTATTCATGTGTTTATTATTCTAACAAATATGAATCACATCTGTATGAAACATATATATATATATACGAATCAAATCATTTGTATATGAATCATATTAATAATTTTAATAGTAATTATTTTAAAGTTATGAATGCGAATCATCTTTATGTGATCAAGTTCATGTGAATTATATTAATGCGAATAATATTTATATGAATCATATTCATGTTAATCATATATAAATCAATTTCATACTTGAGTTAATCGTTTTTCGACTACTTATTCGACATGAAGCAAAAAATAGAATTTGTTCAAAATTAATACACTTATTCGTATGATGAATTATAATTATATAATATTCATATGTTTCTTTTTCATATGAACCGTTTTCATATGAATCACATGCATATAAATCATATTTCAATGAATCATATCTCTATGAATAATATTTATATGAATCAAATTGATTTGATTGATATATGAATCATTTCCATATGAGTCATTTATGACTCACCAAATATATAAAAATCACGTATCACTACGTTGTATTACGCTAATCTCCGACGCTAATCACACAACCGATTTGTGGCGCTGTTGTCTAGATCTAAATTTTGGTTTTTACAATTTTTGAAGAAATTTTTTTTTGGTATTTTTCAGATTTCTGATTCAAAAAGACACAACAACAAATTTGAATATGTAAAGAACAACGTTTGCCTGGGATAACTTGTATTCATCTAATTTATTTGTGTGTTTTATTGATACGAATCTTAGTGACATAAATTATATAAAATTATATTATCATAATTCGTATTCATATGAATCATATTCATGTTCATATAACTAATATTCATGTTCACATGAATAATGCTTGTATCATATTTATATGAATCAAATTTGAATCGTATTCATATGAGTCAGACTGAAATTTTATTCATATGAGCCATAATTTATGTATTATGCTCATATCATATAAAATATGATTGATATGAATATGATTGATATGAACATGACTGATATTAATCTTGTGTACATGAATCATATTCACATGTATAATGTTCATATGAATCATATTCATGTGAGTCAAATTTGAATCATTTTCAAATGAGTCGGATTTAAATCATATTCATATGGTTAAAATAAGAATCATATTTATATGAAGTATTTTCATATGAATCATATATGATTCATATGTATATTATGCTATAAATATGAATCACATCACATATGAATCAGATGTATATGAAACAAAATCATATGATGAATCAATTTAATGTATATGAATAAAATTCATATGAATCATATTTATGTGAATCAAATTGATATGAATAATGTGTGTATGAACCATATTAATAATTTAAATAGTAATGATTTTATAGTTATGAATGCGAATCATTTTTATGTGATCAAGTTCATGTGACTTATATTAATGTGAATCATGTTTTTATGAATCATTTGCATAAAAATCATATTCATATGTATCATGTTCATTACAATCTTATTCATATGAATTATGTTCGTGTGAATGTTTTTCTTATGAATAAGTGATATGAGTCATAGTGATATGAATCATAGTTACATAATTTTTATGTGAATCATATTCATATGAGCCGTTATGTTTCATATTCATATAAAGTAGTTAAGACAGTTCTCTAGCCTAGAGTTTCAAATTTTGGATGAGTTTTTACAATTCGATAAGGAACAAAAAAAAAAAAGAATATTTTGAGTAGGAATGTTTTTCTAAAATAATAATTAAAATATCAGTACAAATACAAAAAAAATAACAAGCAAAATATTTGATAATTAAAAAAAATACAGGCTGTTCAATTGAGGGTGTGAAAAATAAGGAGAAAAATAAGTTGGATGATTCCAACTTTTCTGATCTGAAAATATAAAAGAAAAAATTCGTAATTTGTACGAATGTCGCTATGGTCTGAAGTTTTTGTTACAAAACGGCGGCTGTTTGATACTAAAAGTGATTTTTTGTATTTTTTTCAAAGTTTTGAATTTTTTAAAAATTAGTAAAAAACAAAATATTTACATAATTTTAGTTCCAACCATAGGGAAATATATAAAAAAGTCGACACCAAATTTCAAGTTAAGCGGTTCATTAGAACTTGAGAAATCACGTCAGACGAATTAGAAAAAGTAGTTTAAAGATTTAAATTTTCAAAAATTTTTTTTTGAAATATTTTGTTGTATTTTTAAAATATCAATCTATACCAATATGACGCTCAGAAAGTGCCTCATATAAGGAGTTTTTTTTTTTTTTAAATTTTTGCAATTTTTTTTTAAATTAATTTTATACAAATTTTGATCATTAATAAAATTTTAGTTTTAAAAATATTAAAAATAGTTTTCTTTACTCAGTTAAAAATCTTGGACTATATTTTAGACTTTTTTGGATTACATATAGGACACCACCAAAAAAAAGACTATTTTTTAATCCAATGAAAAGTTTAAAATTTTTTAATCCAAAATAGATTTATTTTTAATCCGCAAGAAGTTTAAAATTTCTTAATCCAAAAAGGAATAATTATTAATCCACAGAAAGTTTAAAATATTATATTATTTTCAATAATGCTGCCACTGCCGCTGCTGCATTGTAATTCAGCTATTAAATAACATAAATACTTTTTCCTGAAAATACTACCTTAATGCAAATTTGTAGTCCAAAAATAGTCTTAAACTTAAACTTTTTCGGATTAAAAAAAAATTAAACTAAAATATGGAATAAAAAATAGTTCTTTTAGGATTAAAAATTCCTTTAAACCAAAGTTTGGATGAAAAACTAGTCCAACATTTTTAACCGTGTACAATTTTTAGTTTTGATAAGAGTTTAAATTAAATTTAATTAAATAACTTTTCGGTTTTATTTTTCTTTTTTCAAAAACTGCTTCAGCTCTTTTACAACTTTCAGCGTGCTACAAGCAAAAGCTTTATTTTGTTTTTTTTTTTTTAAAAGAATAACAACAATGCTTCTATCAAAATGTCGCACAACCCAAAATTGTATGCATTATTTTTTTTCTATTTTTTTTCTGTCTTCGTGTGAATACTGCTATCAACAAGCATTTAGATGATAACTCATACTTGAGCTCACTCACTACACCACTTCGTCATCTTCTACTTGTACTTCTTCTTTATTCACTATTTCCGCTAGCAACAATGAACAACTTCCGCATCCGTTTTTAGTTGCAGTACAGCACATCCGCCAACACAAAAATAAGTAGAAATTGCGTTGAGGCGGAAGCTAGATGGGGGAAGGAGTAATAGTGTTGGCTGCTTGATAGTCTTCATTGTGGTCGAAAAAAATGTCAGCTTAACTTTATCCGTGGTACATGATTTCGCAAAAAAAAAGCACAAAATCATGAACCCTGCTCTACTGTGACTATATAATGCAATTTTGATTATATAAAAAAAGCAAGCATATCCCTAGATCCTAGTTTATGTGTTTTGTTTTGTTTTTTTTTGGGGTTTTTTGTTTTTTTTTGTTTTTCGAAAATCATACGTTAGACCGAATTAGTTGCTACAGCAAAATGTTGCTTACTTTTATAATGTTTTTGGTTTTTTCTACCGTTTTTTTCTCTTTATTTTAAACCAAATTTCGCTATACTAATCGTCTGTTGTATGTGTGTTCGTGTATGTTGGCTGTGGTTGGCTTATTTTATTACGTTAAGTTGTGTGAACTAATGTTTGTGCAGCGTTACGTTATTATGAATGTTCCTAATGAAATGTAATTGAAATTGAGTGAAAAATATTGCAAAATTTATCTTTGAGAGTTGCACAAAATAATTGTATTTTTTTTTTCATTTTTTATAGCTTGTACCAAAACGGTGGGAAAACCAAGGTCCATAGGTTATTTCATAAGAAGTATAAATTTGATGTTAAGGTGCCAGTATTGCCATAAAAATACTTCTCAGCGCGTTATTCTGTCAATTGGGTTTTTCTTCTTATCTAATAAAACTATTTATCAAAAGAAAATATGAATTTTTTATCAAAATTTACCACTGTTTTGGTACAAGCTTTTAAAAAGTTATTTTTAATAGGTACTATTTAAAAAAAATGGAAAATATGAACTTTTTTCAATTCGCAAAATGTACCACTGTTTTGGTACAAGCTATTTAAAAGTTATTTTTAATACTATTCTAAAAAACTGGTAGTATGTGTTAAACTAAAGCTTTAATGATAAAGCTTTTATCATAAAATCTTAATGGCAACTTTTTGCTGCTTGATTAAAATAAGTTTCAGACACAAATTTGCCACAGCTTTTCTCTTCACTGTGCTCAAATAAGCCTTAAGCTGACAAGTACCATTCAAAGCTTACAATTAAATTATTTGTTCCGCAATATTAACTTCAAGTATACCATAATTCTTCCTTAAACTATAATGATAACACCATAATAAGCACCTCTAGCTACTATAAATTGTTGATGCTTAACGAAAATCAATTAAGGTGGGACATAACATTCGTGGCATAGAAAACAGACCTTTTTTTAAAAATTCATAACTTAGTCAAAAACAAACATTTTTTCCAAAATTTTTTTATTATTGTAGAGAATTGAACTGAAATTGAATTGAAATTACAAGAAAAAAAATTCAAAAAAATATCTTTTTCACTGCAACATGGTTTTATAGAGCTCCAAACTGGCGGCAGAGAAAAAAACGGGGCCTCGTGGGTTGCAAAAATTGTGCGATCCGAAAAAAAAAATAATTTTTTAAATCTTAACAAAATTGGTTATCGTATGATAGGAGCTTCTTTTAAAAAAACATTTCAATTTTTGGTGATGTTCCAAGTTTAAAAGTGTGTTTTTTCGAAGAAAATATTGACTTTAAAAATTCATAAAAAATGTAAAAAAGAGCTCGTGTCAAACGATAGCGAATCAAGTTTAAAAAAATACAAAAAAAAAACTAGCGTGTAGCAATGTACACGTGGCAGAAGTGAAACTTCTTTAACAGTAAGAAATGAGAGAGATTTTAGTGTTAATTAGAGCGAGAAAGTATCTGAAAAGAAATTCAAGCAATACGAAATGGAATAATTATCTGTTGATTCAATATTTGCATCCAGGAACCGTACCGGCTATGGTTTTTGTCGAAAGTCTCACATATTAACTTTTATCTCTTAATTTTTATTTTTTCCGACAAAAATAAAAGTTATTTTGTGCCTTATAGGTTTTTAAGGCAAAACTAACAGTTACTTTTGACTTTTATTGTATCGGTCAAAAATAACAGTTATTTTCTGACGTTTATTTTTTCGGTCAAAAATATCAGCTAATTTATATTTGTTCAATTCATTGTACCGACTAAAAAAGTTCTGATACCATTATTTTCATCTCATCGGTGAGACATTTTACACATGGTGTCAACAGTTCAGTCTGTCAAGCGGGCTTTAAAAAAATACAAATTCCATGATATTTTTGACCGAAAAAATTAAAGTCACAAATTAACTGCTATTTTTGAACGCTAAAATAAAAGTCAAAAGTAGCTGTTATTTTTCTCGAAAAAATACAAGGTGAAAAAATAACACTTAAATTTTAACTTTTAAAGAATCAGTCTAAAATTTATAAAGCACTTAATATTCGTGAGGCTGAGGACATTTGTAACATAATGGTATATTTGAAAAAGTTTTTCAACAATTTTTTTCATTCGAAAATTGTAAAATAACAGTTATTTTCGGTAATTGTTTTAGTTCAGTTGGTGTTTTAGTTGCTTTCGAATGTCTTCTCAACATTGTTACTTTTTGAATGCTGGATTGCATTTGCATAGTACTCGTTGAAGAAGCCACCGAAAGCAGAAGCAAATCTTGTTGATTATTACCTCCTGCTTCCTGATCATAATAATTGCTATGTTGAGTGAGAGCCTCGTAAATCAGCGAGCGTTGATTGTTGAGTGTATCAAGTTGGTTGGCTTTGAAAGTTTGTTGAGATGTTGGCTGAGTTCCAAAATACATTTTTACAAAGCATCAGTGTGTTTTTCTGAGGATTGGTTCTTTGTAGATTCACCAAAATACACTGATGCTTCGTAAAAATGCATTTTGGAACTCAGCCGATGTTGCTATCACCTTACCTGAAGATAATCATTAGTTGCAGACCCAGCTGCGGCTGCATTCTTAAGAGCTCTAATTTGCTTTTTATATTCACGAACGCGTTTTGCTTCTGTTTTAGCTATTTTTCTTAGCTTTGAGACGTTTTTTGGCTGGCAAAAACTATTCTAGGCAGTCTTAAATATTGCACTTTCAATACTTTGCCTTTATTATTATATTGAATTAATTGTTTTTTGAATGTTGTCAATCATCTGTAAAGTTTTTGATCACAACCAACGAACCAAATTAAGCTTTAAGCTCATTATGCAGCGAACACGCAGTATAGCCTGTTTCAAAAGAGAAGAACATTTTCGCGCATGTTTGAGAATAAGAAAATAATTTTGTGAGTGTTCTTCATTCTGATTGGTCGATATTAAAAATAAAATTGAATATTCTCTGAGCAGAAAAATAAACTAAAAAAAAAATCAATGTATATTCCTGAATTTTGTTGTTCATCGCAACTGCGCTGCGGAAGTACTGTATTTTATTTTTCAAAATCAAGCAATCAAAATTATTTGTCAGAAAATAATTTGTCAGCCGGAATTTCACTTCGTTATTTTTTCTTGAGAAAATATTTTATTTTTTATGTAATTTGTTTTTGATTTCTCTCTCAAGATGCAGGTTGCTGCAGGACGTCGCTGCAAAACCTTACTTGAGCGATCATTTGTTCTGAATGTTTGCGCATTTAAATTTATAGAAAATCACTGAAAAACACTCAAAAAAAAAACAGCATCAATTCGTCCAGCGAACAGCACAAAAAGAGCAAAAAATTACGCTCTAAAAAATTTTCTAGCTTTAGAAATAATTTCTCACTGCGCATCGGATAATGAAACCAAAAAAATGTTCTTCTCTTTTAAAACGGGCTATATAGCAAGGCAAAAAGTTTTAATTACATTTTGTTTGCCTGTTTATCAAGTGCCTACGTGGCGTAAAGGTATAGATTCCGACTCTTGAGCAACGGTGGTCAGGGTTCAATTCTCGCTAGCGGCTATAATTTTTTGAAAATTTTCATATGAATTGAAAACGTTAGCCTAGCGTCACGAATAAGAGACCATGAAATTTCACTCGTCGCCAAAAAAGTTTCACTTATAAAAAAAAAAATTCATCAAAAAATGTACCAGTACGAAAAACATGGTTTCTAGATCAACGCGTACAACGTTTGTAAACAAAGAAAAAAAGCTTTTGAAAACGGCTGTAACTTTTGAACGAACCCGTCAAAATTTTTCCATGAAATTTTTCTTAAGAAAATCTTAAGAATATTTACTAAAATACAAAATTTTACTTAAATACAAATACAAAAAAATGTCGATTTAAAAAAACGGCCAATATCATGTCCCCCCTTAACTTAAGTTTCAGATACAAATTTGCCACAGCTTTTCTCTTCACTGTGCTCTAATAAGCCTTAAGCTGACAAGTACCACTCAAATCTGACCAATAAATTATTCAAGTATGTCAAGTATTATTGCTTTATAATGATAACACCATCTTGCTAGCAATAATAAATTTTTCCTTTATAATGAAAATCAATTAAGTAGCAAAAAGCTCTAAATGCAAGCTCTACACAGTCACATATATGCCACATATAAGCTCACACTGCCAATTTAAGCTTACATAAATTAGTAAATTCTGGTTGAGTGTGCATTAAGTTTATCTACGTTGGAGTGATTGAAGTCCTTTTAGCTGCTACCACTGCACAGTTTGAAGTGTTTGCATATAAATATTTTTATTTTTCACACCACAGTATTTGCGCGCTTTTTCAACTACTTTCAAAATGTTTGTTCTTCAAACAATTCAACTTGGCTGCTGTTTGCTTAACTTCCGCTTCACATATGACTTCTCATCCTCTACTCTATCGTACATCATTACCGCTACAGCAACTTACACAATTTCCGTTTTTTTGTTTTTTTTCATACATTTCTTTTGCTATAGAACAAGCACCACAGTGTTGCCATTGCTTTGAAAACAATGGCAACATATTTAAAATTGACCACATGTCCAGCTTGTTGTATGTTCTCACGTTCATTTCGAACGTTCTTTTCATTCATGCCTTAGTAGCTGCTCATATTTTTGCCTGTTACCACAAGCAATTATAATGCTTGCGTTCACTTTTATATTCGGCTTTATCTGCCAGCAAACAGAGCAGTAGTGTGCACTGTTCTGTTCTTGTCTGTCAAGGATGGTTTGGGGGGGGGAGAAGTAGTTAATGGTACGATGTGGCTGTAGAAATTGATTGTAGTTTTGTTGCTGCTCGACAAAAAGTTCTCGTATGTTATTTTAATTTCCACCACATGATGTAAGGTTCAGGCTCTCCATCACACTGACACACTTCAATTTAAATTGTATGCGAAATCCTCTTGATGTGTGGTCGGACGTTTGGTCGCTCGGTTGGTTTGGTTGACAATCCAAAAAGGTTCTCGACAGTTCTTTTGCACAAAATGAACAAACATTGTTTCATTAATAATACTTATTATTGTGGTTTCACAGTGAAGTGTTTTGATGATGGTTTTCTTTTCATTGGGTTGGTTGGTTGTTGGGTAGGATTTCAATGCCATCAGTAAAATGGCTTAACTAGCACTTAAGCTGGGCTTAATGTTCAGAATTTCGTTACTTTGTGTGTTCTTATTTGGGCTCACGTCTAGAGTTATACAGAAAATATCAATGTTTTTTAATTTCGAAGTTAGGGAATCCGTAAAAAATTTCAACTTTTAAAAATCTTTTAATATAAGCTCATGTTTTGCCTTTATTTGTATAAATATAATGCTGTACACTAAGAAAATAGTTTCTTTCTATCCAACCAAGATTTGGCTATAGTTAGATTAACTTCGGGTAATGTGATATAGGATTTTTAAATTTATAATTTCTAGTTACTTTCATACCTTAGCTTAAACCGCATTACACAGGATATTTTCTGATGCATTTTGCAGTGTTTTAAAACTTTGGAGCTCTATAGCGTAACCCAATTTGAAACTTTTTCAACACAACGAAAAAAAAGTCACGTAACTTTCCTCAATGAAATTGGCGGGTAAAGTGATATACCACTATTGTATAATCAACTGAATACAAATAAATACACAATTAAAAAACTTAACAAAAAAAAAGTAAAGAAAGTCTAAAGTCGGTCTAGGCCGAAATGAAATAACCTAAACCTACTTTTCCAAAAAAAATATTATTGAAAATGGGCGTGTCTGTGGGCGGATGAAGCCTATATTTTATATGCATTTAAATGTTGATGAAAAATTTACACAAACCAAGTTTTATTCCTGTAGCTCACAGTTAATGCCGTTATTGTGCTTTCGCTATGGGAGGTGGGCGTGTTCATGGACGTACTACTCCCAATTTTTTAACACACCTTAGTTTTGGTATAAAATACATACATACCAAATTTCATCTCTCTATGACAAACATAATCTTATTTATTGAGTTTGAAACATTTTGGGTTGTATGAGAGGTAGGCGTGTCCGTAGGCGGATGACGTTCATTTTTCAAAACCATATTTGTTTTATCATAAAAAACATACGTGCCAAATTTTGTCTCTGTAGGTTAAACAGAGGCTTATTTATTGCGTTTTTAATTTTTGGGTTGTATGGGAGGTGGGCGTGTCCGTGAGCGGATGACGTCCATTTTTCGAAGACATATTTGTGTTGGTATAAAACACATGCATATCAAATTTAATTGTTGTAGGTTAACTATGAGCTTATTTATGCAGTTTTCGATTTTTGCGTTGTATGGGAGGTAGGCGTGTCCGTGGGTGTATGATGTCCATTTTTCAATACCATCTTTATTTTGTTATAAAAAACACACGATCCAAATTTTATCTCTGTTGGTTAAACAGATGCTTATTTATTGCGTTTTAAATTTTTGGGTTGTATGGGAGGTGGGCGTGTCCATGAGCAGATGACAACCATTTTTCGAAGACATCTTTGTATTGATACAAAACATATACACACCACATTTTATTGTTGTAGGTTAATTATGAGCTTATTTATGCAGTTTTCAATTTTTGCGTTGTATGGGAGGTAGGCGTGTCCGTGGGCGGATTCCAAAAATATTCAATAGTGCAAATCCTTAAGTTCATGTGACCATGTGTACTAAGTTTCATCCAATTATCTTAACTCCTTATCATGTGTTTACGGACAACACACAGACGGACGGACATGAATAGCTCGACTCACGAGGTGACGCTGATCAAGAATATATATACTTTTCTATACCGGACTCGTTTCGTTCTATGCATTATAAACGTTTGCACAAAGTTAATATACCCTGACCTTTCAGGTTTAGGGTATAAAAAGCCCAAAGTATAAAATGAATGTAATGAATAGATATGGTATGAATAGTTGGTATATCACATTACCCAACTTTGAGTATATTACAATAGTCGAATTCGGGTTTCAAAATAATAAGGTTATTTTTGTAAAAATAAACTCCAGAAAATCAAAATCTCATCTCATTTGTGCCTAACTTAATGCAAACTCTAACAAATTTATCTATTTTTTGCTGACAATTCTGCTTTTTTTATTGTAATTCACTCGCATAGCGCACTCAAAAAAAATATATCGACTAAACCGATAGAATAATTTCACAACAATGAGAGCGAATACAGCGAATGAGAGCGGCATTATACTGCAGCACGTGTCTTTCTCTGTTGCCGTTATGTTCACATGTTACTTCTTGTCGAAAATTATGTATTTAAGAAAAGATGCAGGTATATCACATTACCCGACCATATCAAAATACCCAAAGTTACTCTAACAAATGGAATGCATGCTTATGACGACTTGAATACTTGGTTATTTAAAAAAAAATATAGGGGTATTCACACTGCCTTGGGTAGTTGGGTAGATTGGCAAATGCCATACATTTTGTTTTTGTAAAAGTGCCATTCTGCCCAAGTACTCATCTACCAATCTAATCTAGCTGACCCCTGACTTGTTTGGGTAGATTGATTGAGTACTTTTTTCATGGGTAGCCAACTTTTCCAAAAGTTAGCAATAATTGAATTGACAAAAAACTAAAACAAAGTAAACAAATATAAGAGAAAAAAAATAGACAAATGGCTAAAATGAGTTATTTTAAAATTTTTGAGATAAAAATTATTAAATGCCGCAATATTGACGTTAAAAATTACTCCTCTATATAAAATAACTTTTTTACGCCCGTACAATGGCCTAAATTTTGCGCTCATAAAATGACATGAATACTATGATACAACTCTTTTCTAGCTGTCACTCATCTCTCATCAGCTGTTATTCTACAAAGTACTCAATTGCAGTTAAGAGTGCTCGCAGTTATCAAAAGTACTCAATCTACCCGTACCCAACTACCCAAGTCAGTGTGAATACCGCTTATGTATTTGAGTCTTCTTATTGAGACGAATGTTTATTGCCAGTGTTTGTGGCTAAAGCCAACTAAAGATTTGGCTTGTTCAATGTCCGTTCCAATTTTTCTAGTAAAAACACATCATGAAATGGTAGCTCCAAACTGAGTTGGAATATTATGTGGCTTGTTTGGGCGGAGCCACACCCAGTTTCCTAAAGCTCGTGCACGTTTTGCGAAAGAGCTGGTCAATTAGTAACTCCATTCTGAGTTTTGTTGTAATGGTACATTTAGTTCCAAAGCTATTTTCATAAATCAAAAATTTTAATTGTATAGGCGGTGACACGCCCCTTCTTCAATGCTTGCACAATATTTTTAATTCAAAAGACACGACTAAATAGTAAGTATAAACCGAGTTTCATTGATGTGTACTTATAGTTCGAAATTTTTAATGAAAATTTGAGCTGCTTAAAAAGTGCCACACCCCTTGTATAGCGCCCATAAATGTTTCCATTAGAACGATACGTGTAAATTAAGGTTAACTTCCGAATTCTGAGATTATGCTAATTGTTATTCTAAAACTATTCGATGCCTAAAGTTTTGGTTGTAGAGTAAGTGCCACGCCTCGTTTTTTTTATAGGTTCCACATTTCACAAAACGCGGTTTTGCAGTCTATATGTCACATACACACATGAATAGATCCATCTTTATATATGGTAAATTTTTGTTCTTTTTAACGTCCCTACGGCGACGTTAGGGTCAATTTCACTAAAGTGGCCGGTCCTGTGACAGTTCTAATTTAAACTATTACAAGACAGGTTCGATATAACTCAGAACGAAACTAATAGTTTTTAAAAGTGTTTTGCTGAGGTTATTTTATCGTTACCAATAGCATAGTGGAAGTGCGCTAGACTGTTATGCGGATGATGTGGGTTCGTATCCTCGTTGTACGAGTATCAACAATTTTTATTTAAATTCTTATTTCGTTTCATTAACTGCTAAATCAAGAATAATCTTCAAAATGAGTTTACTTAACATCTTGAAAAAAGCTGTACATTTAATTTTTTATTTAAAAATGGTGGTTTTTCCGGGCATTGAACCCAGGTCAGTCGAGCACTAAACGTGAACGCTAGCAAGCTCGACTTAATATGAATTTCCAAAACAATGATTCAATTTCAGTAACATCTAACATCGTGCGTATAGGTGTACCGTGTTCTATAAATAGACCGGCTATTGATTAGGTCCAAAAATATTTATGAGGTATCAAAGATCCAAAGGTATCTATTTGAACCGGTTCTAAGATTGGTCCAAAGATATCTAGCCAGTGTCAATTAACGCCTGTCAGTGGCAACGATATGTAAAAGGGACCGGTTGGTTTCATATGTTGGTGGCAGAATTATAACCGGTCACTATCACTTTGGACCTATCCCGTGATAGGTTCTGAACCGGTATTTTTCTTCGTAGGGGTTAAACTCGAATATTTCTACAAATATATCGAAAATATTCCCTGCAACAACATTTTGTATGTGTTCATAAAAGTAGGCCTGACAAAAATTTTTTTACTAACTTTTGTGGTTTCAAAAATATAACCAGTCGTATATGGTCTTTCACGTTACATGTTTTGATAGCATTTTTAAAAAATTGCCATAGTTAAAGAACTATATCAAAGAAGAGTAATCGAATAAATGACTAAATTCATAATAATGAAAACAAAATGGTGCTTTATACTTCTTGAGGAGGAAATGTGTTGTCTTGAACGTTACAAATTGAGACCTTTTTGTTACGATTTTATTCTTTTCGAGCGCGACAAAAACAGACTGCTTTCATATTTAGATTATCTGATGTACAACTACAACTACACTAAAAAAAAACACCGATAAAAAATTTCAAAATTTTCGAAAATAGCATTTTTCTCTTTTTCAATTAATATTTTCTTCAATTAGAATAAATTTTTACATTTTCGAAGAAATATTTCTTCACTTGTGGGAAATTGAAATATTTTAATGTCTCTAATAATGATAAGTATATTTCTCGAACAAAAGGATTCTCATTTATAGAGAAAAATTTATTGAAAATGAAAAATTGTTCCTATATTTTGATAAAAAATTCACTATGCAAAGTATTTTCTTCAATAAAACGAAATCTTTTCAAAAATATTATAAGTCTTCTTATCTAAAACCGATATATTTTCCCAAAAATAAAAAGGTTTTCTTCTCTAAAAATGATATATTTCTATATATCCCTCTTTTTCATGGAAGCTGGTTATAATTTTAAGGGAGTTTTAAGCATCACATTTAGAGAAACGAATTCTCTGGACCAAACTCTATACCATTTTTCTCTCAAGTACCAGTATCATATCCCAAGAAATTTTTTTCTGAGTGTATATAAGTGAAACGAAAAATTGTTCTTCTGTTACTCCTCAATTAAAGTTTACCATACATAAAATATTTATTAATATTTTTATCTTTGACAATTTAATTTTTATTTGAGTAAATTGGCAAAATTGGTTAACGTCAAATGTATTAACATATGTTCATCACTGTGCATTGAACCCCGGACCATTGCATAAGAGTCGAACGGTCTTACGTCCGTTAATCAATATTGAGTTCCAACGAAGGATAACTCTTGCCAACAGATGCTACTTTGGGCACCCGTACGCGTACCCGTACTACTTTTGAACCTGTACTGTACCTGTACAGTACCTGAACAGTATTCGTTGCTAACATTTATTGAGTAAAAATTCTATGCAACGCCGTTGCATTTTTGTAAACTTTCGTCAAGTACTCAGAGAGTACTCTGTATACTCTAAGTATACTCAGTGTTTAATTATTCATGCAACACTTTTAAAGTTTCGTTGCTTAAGGGGGGACTTGACATTGGCTGTTTTTTCAAATCGACTTTTTTATAATTTTGTATTTTAGTAAATATTCTTAAGATTCTAAGAAAAGACTCAAGATTGAGATTCATGTAAAAATTCCTACGGGTTCAAAAATTACAGCCGGATTATTGAGAGAGCATTTTTAATTTTCGCCTTTTTATACCCTAAACCTGAAAGGTCAGGCTATATTAACTTTGTGCAAACGTTTGTAACGCATAGAACGAAGCAAGTCCGGTACAGAAAAGTATGTATATTCTTGATCAGCGTCACCACGTGAGTCGAGCTATCCATGTCCGTCCGTCCGTCCGTCCGCCTGTGTGTTGTCCGTATACACAGGATAAGAAGAAGGAGTTGAGATAATTGGATGAAACTTAGTACACATGGTCACATGGACTCAAGGATCTGCACTATTGAATATTTTTGGAATCCGCCCACGGACAAGCCTACCTCCCATACAACGCAAAAATTGAAAACTGCATAACTCAGCTCATATTTAGCCTACAACAATAAAATTTGATATGTATGTGTTTTATACAAACACAAAGATGTCTTCGAAAAATGGACGTCATCCGTTCACGAACACGCCACCTCCCATACAACCAAAAAAATGAAAACGCAATAAATAAGCTCATAATTTACATACAATAATAAAATTTGGTGTGTATGTGTTTTGTATCAACACAAAGATTTTTTTGAAAAATGGGTGTCATCCACTCACGGACACGCCCACTTCCCATACAACCCAAAAATTGAAAACGCAATAAATAAGCCTCTGTTTAACTTATAGAGCTAAAATTTGGCACATATATTTTTTATTACAAAACAAAGATGGTTTTGAAAAATGGACATCATCCGCCCACGGACACGCCTACCTCCCATACAAAGCGAAATTTGAAAACTGCATAACTCAGCTCATATTTAGCCTACAACAATAAAATTTGATATGTATGTGTTTTATACAAACACAAAGATGTCTTCGAAAAATGGACGTCATCCGTTCACGGACACGCCCACCTCCCATACAACCAAAAAATTTAAAACGCAATAAATAAGCCTCTGTTTAACCTACAGAGCTAAAATTTGGCACGAATGTTTTTTATGACAAGACAAAGATGGTTTTGAAAAATGGACGTCATCCGCATACGGACACGCCTACCTCCCATACAACCCAAAAAGTTTAAAACTCAATAAATTAGGTTATGTTTGTCATAGAGAAATTAAATTTGGTATGTATGTATTTTATACCAAAACTAAGGTGGGTTCAAAAATTGGAAGTAATCCGTCCATGAACACGCCCACCTCCCATAGCGAAAGCACAATAAAAGCATTAACTGTGAGCTACAGGAATAAAACATAGCATGTGTAAATTTTTCATCACCATTTAAATGCAATTAAAATAAAGGCTTCATCCGCCCACGGAGACGCCTATTTACAATAAAAATTTTTTTATTTTTGAAAAGTGGGTAGGGTATTTCATAGTCGGCCTAGACCGACTTTAGACTTTCTTTACTTGTTTTTCTTTGTTTGCAAACTTGCGGTTGCGGCACTAGCGGGTTCATTTTTTGACGAATTTTTTTTTTTGTATTTTTTTAAACTTGATCCGTTATCGAATAACACGAGCTTTTTTTTAATTTTTTTTCGATTTTTTATGAATTTTTAGAGCCAATATTTTTTTTTTTTGAAAAAACGCACTTTCAAATTTGGCACATTACCAAAAATTGAAAGAAATTTTTTAAAAAAAGCTCCTGTCATATCATAACCAATTTTGTTAAGATATAAAAAAGTAATTTTTTTCCAGATCGGACAATTTTTGCGACTCCTAGCGCTGCAATCACGATGCCCCGTTTTTTTATCTGCCGCCAGTTTAGAGCTCTATAAAACCATGTTGGAGTGAAAAATATAAATTTTTGAATTTTTTTTCTTGTGATTAGTTCAATTCTCTACAACAATAAAAAAAAATTTTGGAAACTGAGTTATGAATTTTAAAAAAGGGCTGTTTTCTCTGCCGCGAATGTTATGTCCCACCTTAAGCCTTGTTTTCTCCGCTTAAGAATTTAAATTCACTATCAAACTCCATAATTTTTGTTCGAAGCATCTATACTGTGCAACTAATAATTCAATAAAACTTTGGATCATTTTTTTTTCATTTTCTTTCTTTTTTTTTTTTTTTTTTTGAAAGCGTGCGGTAATACGACCATTTTAAAATTAACCTCGACAAGAAATATCAGTGCATAGCATTAACCTTAAACATCTGCCGTTTCAAAATCTGTCGAAATATTTTTAGTAGAATGAAAATTGAAAAACTTGGTTTTAAAGCTATTTTTAAATTCTAGAAGTAGACAAATTTTCAACTCATCTTCTAATATTTTTTTGTATTTTTTGTTACTCCCTGGTGCTACTTTATCATGTTGCTTCCTCAGTAGGCTGCTCCGAAATGCATGTACCATGAATGGCAATGTTGGTAGATATTTTAAGCAAAAAAGCACAAAAAGCATCATATATGATGACTGCCTTGTTTTCTTTTCATGCTCACTACAAGCATAACGAAACATTAAGCTGGGCGTACATCCGGTGATAAAATACATAAAGCTGCTGATTTGCTAGTGGTTGCGGCGTGTGCCATTGTGTTCTTGTGTGTGTGTATATTTTTTATCTATAAGGGTGATGTATAGCAGCAGCTTTCATTCCAGCTAAGCTTGTTGCTATGACTTGGAATGTGGCGGCATTCCAAAGTTTACAAAAACAAAAAAAAAAAAACAGTTGCCTGAAAGTAACTTCAAACCCTCTAGCGAGGTTTTCAAATTGTTTGCTAGCATATAAAAATGCGCCTTAAACGCTGCAGCGGTTTATGCCGCTTCCGCCAACAAATCGTTGCCGCATAACCGTTGCCTCGTCTTCGTCGCGTCGACGTCGTCGTCGCTGTCCTGACTTAATTACAACATCATCAATTAAAATTATTTACCAACAATAATAATAATTAATCATGGCGGCGACGACGACGACGGTGTTGGTCGGCTTTTGGTGCGCGACCAGTCAGCCGGCGAAGGGATTTAGTACCGCATATAACAAATATACCACACATATATATATATATACCACACATACACACTCACACGCATATATGTATAGCTTATACAGCGAATTTCTGGTTCTGGTTGCCAGATTTTGCAAATAATTACCGCATCACATTGATTTAATGTACGGTTAGACGCCATTTTGTGTTTGTTCTTTTTGTAAACTGTGTTGTTATTGTTATTATTGTTGTTGGTTTTTGTTTTTAGACAAACGGAAATAGAGCGGAACATGAGATGAAAGTTTTACTTAGGTTTTTAATTACATAAAATTCCTATAAAAAAAAAAACATGAAGTCAGTTTAAATTTAAAAAAGCTTTTTTAGTTAATCTATTTAAGAGTCTATTGGACTCTTTGAATTTTTTTAAGCAATCAAGCAAAATCTATTTGCAGCGCATCATTCAGCAGCGTTCTTAATAAATATTAATACCTTTCAAAAGCTTACAAAAGCTTTAAAGCTTGCAAAGCTTTTAAGTCCTTCTTAGTTATTTTAACTTTTCAATTATAAACCAATAAAGTTGAGCGCTTACTTAGCGTTTTTCATGTCTTTCTGTCATCAACATGTGTAAAATAAGACAAATATTAAAAGCTTTAAGCTATTTTAGCTTTCAAATAAATTATAAAATATTTTCTTTTCAAATTATAACAAAATAAATTAATTTTCGCAAAAACCATAGCCGAAATTATATTTCCTTCTAAATAGAAGGCATATTTTGCAAATAAAAGCTTTTTGAAAATTTTTTTTTTCATCACTCATTCATTAATTGATTCAATTTTAATGACAATTATTATGCATTAAATCCTCAAACTTTGGCTTGCAACCATTTAAAATTAAAAATGAAAATTTTGACCAAAAGCTTCCGAAAGCTTTTTTCGTGAAACATATACCTGAACTCCTCTTTTACTTATAAGCTTTGATAACTTTACTTTATAATTTGTATCATAATAAGTAAGAAAATCATTATTCCTTTTTAAAAAAGCTCAACAAATTTTTGATGTGAATATGAAGAAAGCTTTTTTGACTTTAAAATTATTTGATTGTTCCTTGTTATTAAAATAGTTTACTTTTTTTGTGGAAAGTATAGATACATACATACATTGATATCGCTATAGCTTTCAAAAGTTTGCTTAAATAACTTTCATCAAAAGCTTCTTTTGGAAAAGAATTTTTTTCGTTGAAAATATGCATCGATTAACAAAAAATAAACTAAATTTTTTATCAAAAGCTTTAAACTTTCCAAAAAGCTTTAGCCAGTTAAAATAAAGCGCTTATAATTTCTATTCTAGTAAGAAACAAACAAATTGTATTGAAAAGATGACCAAACAATTTTGTTGTTAATATGAAGTAAGTCCTACTGGAAAGCTGTTTTTGTGTCCGAATTTACTTGATTTGTTCGTTGAAATTAAGAGTACTTTTCTAAGAAGATAAACAATTTCTTTTCATCGCATAAGTTATCAAAAGCTTTTGCTAGAATAACATTCAGCAGAAATTTTTTTCAAAAAAAGCTTTTTCTTTCTTGATAGTAAAGATCGATTTATGAACTTATAGGATACAATTTTTACCAAAAGTATTGCTCTTTCCAAAAAGCTTTCCGGTAGGATATATTCTGAGTTCCTTCTTTTACTCTTAAGCTCTATGTGAATGCTAGTAAGCAATTTTGTTTAAAAACTCTCAAAATGTTGTTGTTAATATAAAGTTGGTGCTGTTGGAAGCTTTTCTGAAAACAATCAATTTGATTTGTTCTTTAATTTTGAAAATTTTTTTAAAATTTTTAGATTAAGTGTCAAAAAACTTTGATATTTAAGTAAAAAATCAATTTTATCGCTTAAGCTTTCAAAAGCTTTTGCTCGAATCACGATCAAGTTCCTGTGTAATTAAAAAGATAGTTTATGATTCTCTCTCTTTCTTTCTCTGTCTCTTTTGATGTGTA
This sequence comes from Tetanocera ferruginea, assembly GCA_958299015.1. Lineage (NCBI taxonomy): Eukaryota > Metazoa > Arthropoda > Insecta > Diptera > Sciomyzidae > Tetanocera > Tetanocera ferruginea. The sequence continues at coordinate 20,395,989 of OY282644.1, read as the reverse complement.
TTCTCTTCGATTAACAATATTCTTATAATATTGCCTTATGAGCATGAAAAGCTTTTGGTTTGATTTACAATATTTTGTAATGAAGAAGTTTTGATGAAAAAATTTATTAAATATTGTTTTAAATATTTTGCCTCACAAAAGCTTTTCGTTTCGAGAAGTTTTAAATTCAATTTTATTTAAAAACGAGCTGTATGTAATCTTATATTTTTCTGAATGGAATCACTCAGAAAAGTTTGTTTAAGTTTGTTGTGAAAAATAATTCAAATTTGATGAAAGCTTTTATAGATAAAATTATGAATTTTTCTAATAATTAAACTAGTTTCTACGTGACAAATATTTTAAAATTATTTACTTTTCTTTTTATGGCTTAAGTTTTATTATTTTTAATAATTTGTTTGGGTTTTATTTTTATATATATTTTTCTGTATAATTTTATTTAACAAAAAAAATAATAATATATAAGCAAAAAAATAAAAATGAAATTATTATATTAAACTCTAATTAAAAAAGCAAAATAATAAATTCAGAAGAAAAAAGAAACAAAAAATAAAAAAAAATAATAAAAAAAAAATTAAAATAAAAAAAATAAATAATAAAAATAAAAATAAAAAATAAATAAAATAAAAAATGAAAAATTAAAAAATAAAAAATAAAAACTAAAAATTAAAAAACAATAATAAAATATAATAAAAATAACAAATACATAAAAAATAAATAAATAAAACTAATATTAAAAAAATAAGTAAGTAAAAACTAAAAATAATATTAATTAAAAAATATATTAAATATAAATTAAAAATAAGAAATAGACAATAAAAAAATATGAACAAAGAAATATAAAAAATATAAAAAAATTAAAATAAAAAAGCAAAAACTAAAAAGCAAGTAAAAAATAAAATAAAAAAATATAAAAAGAAAAATAAAAAATTATAAAAACAAAAATAAAAATAAAAATAAAAATAAAAATAAAATATAAAATATAAAAAGAAAAATAAAAAATTATAAAAACAAAAATAAAAATAAAAATAAAAATAAAAATAAATATAAAAATAAAAAAAAGTAAAAATAAAAACAAAAATTAAAATAAAAATAAAAAAAAGTAAAAATAAAAACAAAAATAAAAATAAAAATAAAAATAAAAATAAAAATAATAATAAAAATAAAAATTGCAATAAAAATAAATTTTGCTTTTTATTTTTATTGCTTTTTATTTATTTTTAAGGATAAAAAATAGATCAAAAATAAAAATTAAGAAATAATAAAAGAAGAAAAAAAGAATACAAATACAAAATCAAAAATAAAAACATGAGACAAAATGAAAAATTTTGAATAAAAAATTCAAATTAAAAATTTTGATTTTGATTTTGATTTTGATTTTGATTTTGATTTTGATTTTGATTTTGATTTTGATTTTGATTTTGATTTTGATTTTGATTTTGATTTTGATTTTGATTTTGATTTTGATTTTGATTTTGATTTTGATTTTGATTTTGATTTTGATTTTGATTTTGATTTTGATTTTGATTTTGATTTTGATTTTGATTTTGATTTTGATTTTGATTTTGATTTTGATTTTGATTTTGATTTTGATTTTGATTTTGATTTTGATTTTGATTTTGATTTTGATTTTGATTTTGATTTTGATTTTGATTTTGATTTTGATTTTGATTTTGATTTTGATTTTGATTTTGATTTTGATTTTGATTTTGATTTTGATTTTGATTTTGATTTTGATTTTGATTTTGATTTTGATTTTGATTTTGATTTTGATTTTGATTTTGATTTTGATTTTGATTTTGATTTTGATTTTGATTTTGATTTTGATTTTGATTTTGATTTTGATTTTGATTTTGATTTTGATTTTGATTTTGATTTTGATTTTGATTTTGATTTTGATTTTGATTTTGATTTTGATTTTGATTTTGATTTTGATTTTGATTTTGATTTTGATTTTGATTTTGATTTTGATTTTGATTTTGATTTTGATTTTGATTTTGATTTTGATTTTGATTTTGATTTTGATTTTGATTTTGATTTTGATTTTGATTTTGATTTTGATTTTGATTTTGATTTTGATTTTGATTTTGATTTTGATTTTGATTTTGATTTTGATTTTGATTTTGATTTTGATTTTGATTTTGATTTTGATTTTGATTTTGATTTTGATTTTGATTTTGATTTTGATTTTGATTTTGATTTTGATTTTGATTTTGATTTTGATTTTGATTTTGATTTGATTGTCAAATATTCTTTAATTGACAATAATTAATTTTTCTGTTGCATTTTTGCTGAATTTCACAAAAATGCAGTGTTGAGTCGGACTTTCCTATGAGTACTAGTAACACCCGTTCCATGTACTTTTATAAAAAAAATACAAACACTGACCATTGCTTAAATTTTTTTTTACATAAATATAAGTTATTTTTTTATTTGCAAAAACTTGAAAATATTTTATGTTTGCTAAAGTACGGATGCTTAGATGCGTGAAAATGTAACACCCGTCACAATGAAATTTCAATAATAAAATTATTTCTATTTAGTTGAAAACAACTAAAAGTTTTCTTTATTTGTATTTTTAGAATAAAATATTATCTGTTTATAAAAGTTGTACTATTTGAAGCATAGTCTTTATAAATATTTAATATTTAGCTTTCGGGCTTTTGTATAATTCCGTCTCAAATTCGACATAAAAAATACAAATTTAATTTTCCACCTGTAGCCTTCAATTAAAATTTTGTAATAATTATTACTGAATTTAATTATTATTAAAAATTCATAAATTCCCTTAATAACACACTAATTATCCTCTTAATGAAACCTTATTAAAAGCTTTCATTATTTAATCTTAAGCAGCTTAAGTCTGCGTCTTGTGTAAGTTTTTGTGGGTGTACCAGCAAAGCGGTACAAGAAATATATCTTATTAAAAGCTGTTGCATTTGATGCTTGTTTTATTTGCTCTTATAAAAGGATGAAAGCAATTAAATAGACTTAAACATGCACACACAAGCTGCTCACATGTAGACAACAAAATAAAAAAAAAAGAAACAATTTCCACTCAACTCCTGTTAGAAAACGCTATGGCAACCCTTGATAAAAGAGGACATTTAAGCTGTCATCAAGCAACAACAAAAGCTTGCTCAGCAGCGCCTTCAAGTATAGCTATTAATAATGTTGGTGCAACATAACAGATAAGTTGCGACAAAAATAATGAGTTCAGACAAAAAAAACGGCAAAAAAAAAAATATAATCTCATTATAAAAAATTATAACAAATAAAATTATATGATGTGCAAACATGACATAATTGCTTTTTGAATACCTAAAAAGTACAAAAACAACGCGCAGCGCCTGCTCGAAAAGCTTATTTTGTGATATACGAGTTGTTAATATTTTCATATATCATAACAAGAAATATGTTAACTTTTATTGAGCTCTTATTAGAGCTTAAAAAAGCTTTAAGCTTAAGCCATTAGAATTGAAATGCTAAAGTCATTGTAATAAGAACTTGACAATCTTCTTTTGTAGGCATTTGTTATTTATAGAAAAAATAAGCTCATCTTTAGAATTTTATTTTTGAGCTTTATAAAACGTTGTTGTTGTTATTGTTGTTGCTTGAATTTATATATTTTTAAAATCGGCTAAAATCAATGCGTTAAAGTGCTTAGCACTAATATTCACTGACAATGTGTAATATGTGTGTGTGTGTGTGTGCGTTGTCTTCACATCACATCTTTTCATGTACCTTCCGGCACAGCTTTATAGCTACAATAATTATTACTGTGACGTTTGTTATCAGCTAGAAACCCAAGCAGCACCATGTCTTGCTCAACAAATCGTTAGCTCGTTTTTTTTTTATTTTTTTTATTATATGCATAAAAATGCGTTAACGATGTTCACAATCTCTTCATAGATTTGAACTTTCTTTATGTAGAAAAAAAATCCATTGCAAATAAATCATTGTTTTATGGTTTTAAGTTATTGAAAAATATAAATTATTCATGATTTTCGCATTAAGATTACGTACGCCAAAACAAAAATTGGCTGTTAACCTGAGCTTACTTGAACGACTAGAAAACACATTATTTATAAATTATCATAAAATACTTTAGAAAAATGTTTTTTTCCAAGAGATTATCTTCCTTAGACATGTATGAATATTTTTCGCAAGGATGGCATTTACAAAATATTTCAAATCATATAAATTTAACTTTAAGCATATTTCAACTAAAAAATATTTTGTTTTGGTACCGAAATTTCAAAGAAAATGCAGAAAGTGATTTTTGCACACTAAAACCAAAAAAGTACACAAAAGTTGTGAATTTTTGCATGATCTCCATGAATAACATTCGCTAACGAACATTCACATTGGTTCAGTAACCATTTACATGAGTCACATAAACTATTCTGATATAAATGTACAGAATACACAAAAGAAAAACACGAAATCATGAATATTTCATAAGCCTTGTGTTTAAAGTTCATAAAATGTGTGTACAATATACATGAACCAATAAAAACTTTCGTAAATGCCATAAAAAAAATACAAGAGAAACATGAATAAATCATAATTTTTATGAATAAAATTTAAAATATTCATGTACACATACGAGAAGAAAAGAACAGTTCATAAGATAAGTGACAAAAATGCCAAAATTGCACGTTTTGTACACTGATCCAAAAAAGTACACAATAATTATGACTTTTTACATGGTCTCCATGAATCATTTTCATGAATTTTGGTCCAGTAACCACCAACATGAGTCACATGAACGTTTGTTGATATAAGTGTACAGAATACACAAAATAAAAACACGAAAACATGAATATTTCATAAGGCTAGTGCTCAAAGTTCATAAATTGTGTGTACAAGATACATGAAACAATAAAAATTTCACAAATACCATGAAAAATTCAAGAGCAACATGAATCAATCATAATTTTTATGAATAAAATGTAAAATATTCTTGTACACATACGAGTAGAACAAGAACAGTTCATAGCATAAGTGACAAAAATGCGAATCGTATTACTTTAGCTTTAAGCATTTTTCGAAATGCCAAAATAGTAATTTTGTACACTAAGCCGAAAAAAAACACAATAATCATGAATTTTTACATAATCTTCATGAATAACATTCATGAATTTTGCGATCTAGTAACCAATTACTTGAGTCACATGATCTATTCTTGATATAAATGTACAAAATACACAAAAGAAAAACACGAAATCATGAATATTTCATAAGCCTAGTGCTCAAAGTTCATAAAGTGTGTGTACAAGATACATGAACCAATAAAACTTTCATAAATGCCATGAAAAAATAAAACAAAAACATGAGTCAATCATAATTTTTGTGAATAAAATTTAAAATATTCATGTACACATACGAGAAGAACGAGAACAGTTCACAAGATAAGTGACAAAAATGCGATTCCTATTACTTTAACTTTAAACATATTTCAAATAAAGCCTACACAGCAAATTTAGAACTTGGTACTGAAATTCGAGACCAAATGCCAAAGTTTGGGATTTTTGTGCACTGAGCCAAAGAAGTACACAGTTAATATGCATTTTTAAATGATCTCCATGAATCGCATTAATTTTTTTTTTGGTCCAGTAACCAGTATGAGTCACATGAACTATTCATGATATCAAAGTACAAAATACACAAAAGAAAACGCACGCAATTGTGAATATTTCATAAGCCACGTGTTTGAAATTCATAAAGTGTGTGTACAATATAGGTGGCATAGTGCACAAATTTTAGATTTTGATACCCAGGAACCCCAAATTTTGAAAGGTTCGATAAAAAAATTGTTTTAAAAAAAAAAAATTGAGGTGGAATGGGGTTAATTGTACCGCATCGGGGTTAAAGATGGGTGAAAAGTAAAAAAATTAGACAAAACCTCCACAACTAGCCAAGAGCTGCCCCTAGAGGGGTACAATGTTTGACCGACTCCAATTAAATTTTCTTCATCAAAATTCTTCGACAACATACCTACCTCCTATCTCGAACATACACCATCTTCAACATACCTTCTGCACTACTGTGCCAGTTCATAAAAGATGAAGTTTTTCAATTTGTTACATTTCAATTTGCTTTCATTCTTTCAAATTTCAAACATTTCAAAACTATTTCTTTGTTTTTTTTTTATTTATTTCTTAAAACTGTCAAAATCAAATGTTGAAAAAATAAAAAAAAAATCTAAAAGTGCGCTAAAAACAAAATTAAAAATTCGGATTTCAATTCTTTGACGCTATGTGCAGCAGCTGTCGATTCGGCTGTCATTTCTCGCAAGCGCTGGAATATATTTTAAAATTCAAAACGTTACATTACAAAACGGTAACACAACAAAACTGTGACGAAAGAATTAAAAAGCAAATTTGTAAATCATGGCGTCGCTGTCATCGCTATCGCCGTTATTGATGCTGTCGTCATCAGAATCCGATGTTGTGCTGCGGCGACGTTTTCAAACTGATTTAAGTAACTACAGCGTTTTACACAGCATTTTAGAAGAAAGTAGTGTGGAGGAAGAAGAGCAGGACGAAAGCATAACAAAGGTAAGATTCCCCCCGCCCCGTCTCCATTCAAAATATGTGCACAAGAATGTTTGAGAATTTAAAGTTTAATTGCTACAAAGTCTGTTTGTTGCCAAAGTTTATCCCAAGCTTTTTCTCCACCTTAAATAAAATCGAATTTCTACGCATTTCCAAAAGCTTTCGGCAAACATACTCTACCATCCCTCAACACCAAATGAAAAGTTATTGTCATTAACAACGTGAATGCGTTGCCTATGTTTAGGCATAAATTAATGAGCTTTATTTTATTTTATTTTTATTGTTGTTGTTATGCAACCTAATAAACGCCTCTGTAACTGCCGTTAATAAGTTGCTGATTTGCTGACAAATATTTTTGTGGCAAACAAAATATTTATTCTAGACATTAATTAAAACAGGCAGAGTTCGCAGAATCTTAAAATTAATCATGTCAATCTGAACCAAAGTGGGTGAAATTATTAACTTTTGTTGAAAAATGTTTTATTTTTAAGCTATTTAAAAAAAAAAAATATACCTCTTTTTTTGTAACTAAAAAAACCGCTAAAAATAGGTTAACGACCAACTAAAAATAGACTTAAAAGAAAAAAACTGATCAAAAGCGGACTAAAGACGGATTACAAATGGACTTAAGGCAAATTATAACTAAGATTAAGAAGATCATTGCAACACATGGGCGTAATGATCAAGACGAACTAAAAACGGACTTAAAAAAAGTAAACGAAATAAAAACGGATCAAAAAAGACAAAAAATATAAATATATAATTAAAAAAACTAAAACTCAGATTTACTTAAGACCAAAAATAGGCTAAAGACGAACTAAAAACGGACTTAAAACAAATAAACGAACTAAAAACAGACCAAAAAGGACAAAAAGCGGACTTTAATCAGAGTTAAGACATAATTAAAAAAAAACTGAAACTAAGATTTATAAGATCACTAGCTGGTACCCGGCGCGTTGATGCTGTCCTTTCCCAATGCCTGTTTCAGTTTGCCAATAGAATGTCATCAACAAATAGTAACTCTACTCTGAGTTTCAATATTCTGTGACCTTTATTTCCAAAGCTATTAAATATAAAAAATTGTCTTATAGGCCACACGCCTTGTCCAATACCCGTTTTAATTTGCGGGTATTTCCGAGTAATGGATATCACCAAATAGTTACTCCAAACCAAGTTTCTTTCATCTGTGACTATTATTTACAAAGCGATTCAATTTTAAAAAATGTGTCTTTTATGGGCGGAGCCACACCCCTTGCACATTGCCGCATCTAGTTTTCCAGTAGCAGGACACCATAAATAGTAACTCCATTCCGAGTTAAAATATTCTGTGACTTTTACTTGCATAGCTATTCTGTATCGAAAACTTGAATTGTATGGGAAAAGCCACGCCCCGTTATCCAATGCCCATGCCTGTCTTATAATTTAAACCTGGCCAATCAGTTACTTCATACTGAGTTTCATTGTTGTACGACATTTAGTTCCAAATCTATCCGATATCAAAAAATTTAATTGTATGGGCGTTGCCATGCCCCCCTTTCCATCGATCGCTTAAAGTTGACGATCGATGGGTACGTCTCAATAGCAAGTTCGTACCAAATTTAGTTGATGTGCGATTCATAGACGAAAGTTAAACCGAAAATGTTTATTTTTGAAAAAGTGCCACGCCCCTCGCGGGTATGATGAAAAATACTTTACAACCTATTCTCATACCTACCAAATATAAAAAATTTCATTAAAATCGGTCCAAGCGTTTCGGAGGAGTTCAAACACAAACACCGCGAAACGAGATTTTTATATATTAGATTATGAGACATGAGCCTAATGATCCAAAATAGGCTAAAGACGAACTACAAATGGATTTTAAAGAAATAGTCGAACTTAAAACGGATTCAAATGGATTAAAAACGGATTGTAGACGGATTAAATATGGACTAAAGACAAACAGAAACAAATAAAAGATTAAGGCCCGTTAACTGATCTCCGAAGTTTAAATTCCTTAATCTCAGATTTCGAAAACAGAGTTTAAATTTTAAACTCAGTTAAAATTATTTTCGTAACTTATCTCATTTTTATCGGCAGTTTTCTTAAACTCTGTTTAAAAATTTAAACTGAGATTAAAAAACATATTTGAGCGGCACAGTAGTAAAAATTCTACAACTTTGATGTAGAACATCAAAATATTTCAAAAATTTTTGATAAAATAGTGCAAATTGTCAGTTTCATTGGAATATTTTTTTTCAAAACTTAAAATATGTTTGTTTTTTGTTTATTGTTTTGATTTGTTTGAAGTAAGATTTTTTTATTTTTTATTTTTTGTTTATGATTGAGAATGTTTCCAATGTTCTCAGAGAATTTTTGACAAAATCTAAGTTTAAATTTTGTAAACCTAGAATTTCTGTGTTTAAATTTAAACTTGCCTCACCAAGTTAAACTTAGATTTTTTGAGATGAGGTATCGGCGTTAAAATTTAAACTGAGGTTAAGGAATTTTAAACTTTGCTTAAGCTAAACTTTGTTTAAAATTGAGATCAGTTAACGGGCCTAAGAATATCATTACAAGACATGAGCCTAATGATCAAAGATAGACTAAAGACGGACTATTATTTAGACGCTTTTAGCGGGTTTAATTTAAAAAAAAAAATAAAAATGGATTAAAAATGTACTAAAAACTGAGTGAAGTCGGACTAAAGACAAACTGAAACGCACATAGGGTTAACAAGTAAAGAAAGTCTAAAGTTGGTCTAGTCCGATTATGAAATGCTCCAAACCTACTTTTTCAAAATATTATAATAGCATGGGAAGTCGGCGGGTCCATGTGAAGACTAAAGACTAGTCTTAAACTAAATGGTCTAGTTAAAGACTTACGACTTTAGACTTTCAACTTAAGACTTTCAACTTAAGACATAAGAACTAAGACTTGAGTCTTAAGACATAAAACACAAGACATAAGACTTACGACTCAAGACTCAAGACTCAAGACTCAAGACTCAAGACTCAAGACTCAAGACTCAAGACTTAAGACATTAGACTTGAAACTTAAGTCTTAAGACGTAAGACTTAAGACTTAAGACCAAAGACTTAATACTTAAGACCAAAGACTCAAGAAATTCAATTTGAAATTTTAGACTTAAAACTTAAGACTAAAGACGTAAGACTTAAAACCCAAGACGTAAGACTCAAGAGAAAAGACTTAAAACTTAAGACTCAATACATTCGACTTGAATCTTAAGACTAAAGACGTAAGACTAAAGACGTAAGACTTAAGACCCAAAACATAAGACAAAAGACTTAAAACTTAAGACATAAGACTTAAGAGTTAAGACTTAAGACTTAAGACTTAAGACTTAAGACTTTAGACTTTAGACTTCAGACTTAAGACTTAAGACTTAAGACTTAAGACTTAAGACTTAAGACTTAAGACTTAAGACTTAAGACTTAAGACTTAAGACTTAAGACTTAAGACTTAAGACTTAAGACTTAAGACTTAAGACTTAAGACTTAAGACTTAAGACTTAAGACTTAAGACTTAAGACTAAAGACTTAAGACCTAAGATTTAAGACTTAAGACTTAAGACTTAAGACTTAAGACTCAAGACTTAACACATTAGACATGAAACTTAAGACTTGTTAATATTTCAGACTTAAGACTTAAAATTAAAGACTTAAATGTTAATATTTCAGACTTAAGATTAAAGACTTAAAACTTAAGACTTAAAATTAATGACTTAAAACTTAAGACTTAAGATTAAAGACTTAAAACTTATGACTTAAGACTTAATACTAAATACTTCAAACTTTAGACTCAAGACTTAATACTTCAATGACAATGACAATGACAATGACAATGACAATGATTATGACAATGACAATGACAATGACAATGATTATGACAATGACAATGACAATGACAATGACAATGACAATGACAATGACAATGATTATGACAATGACAATGACAATGACAATGACAATGACAATGACAATGACAATGACAATGACAATGACAATGACAATGACAATGACAATGACAATGACAATGACAATGACAATGACAATGACAATGACAATGACAATGACAATGACAATGACAATGACAATGACAATGACAATGACAATGACAATGACAATGACAATGACAATGACAATGACAATGACAATGACAATGACAATGACAATGACAATGACAATGACAATGACAATGACAATGACAATGACAATGACAATGACAATGACAATGACAATGACAATGACAATGACAATGACAATGACAATGACAATGACAATGACAATGACAATGACAATGACAATGACAATGACAATGACAATGACAATGACAATGACAATGACAATGACAATGACAATGACAATGACAATGACAATGACAATGACAATGACAATGACAATGACAATGACAATGACAATGACAATGACAATGACAATGACAATGACAATGACAATGACAATGACAATGACAATGACAATGACAATGACAATGACAATGACAATGACAATGACAATGACAATGACAATGACAATGACAATGACAATGACAATGACAATGACAATGACAATGACAATGACAATGACAATGACAATGACAATGACAATGACAATGACAATGACAATGACAATGACAATGACAATGACAATGACAATGACAATGACAATGACAATGACAATGACAATGACAATGACAATGACAATGACAATGACAATGACAATGACAATGACAATGACAATGACAATGACAATGACAATGACAATGACAATGACAATGACAATGACAATGACAATGACAATGACAATGACAATGACAATGACAATGACAATGACAATGACAATGATAATGACAATGACAATGACAATGACAATGACAATGGCAGTGACAGTGACAATAACTAAGGACTGATTTCTTAAAACAAAAATCGTAAAGCTGAAGTCTTGATGCGCAAAAGTTTTAAATTTAACTTCTTTAAATTAAATTAAATCGAAGGAAACTTATGCCAAATATTGATATTTGATTCAATCATTGCTTAATTCTTTCAATGTTCTTTAGATCATTTCTGAAATTAAATATTAATGTTTTTTTTATTTTTCTCTTTTACAGGTATGTTTTCTTTGCAGTCATTTATAAGAAATATGTCTTTCCATCAGAGTTGTAAGTATAACAAAACAACAACAAAAAATATTTCATAGTAGTCTCTCATAATGGCAACACTGTTGCTTGCTTCTTTAATTGCAAAAAATTACTGCTAATGAGCAGAAGAAAATTATTTCTTTTACAAAGCACAGAAAGAAAACTAAAAATAAAAGAAAATCAATGTGCAACAAAGTAACAAATGTGTGGGAACATTTTGCTAAAGTAACAACTATCTGCCGGCAAAATGTAACAACAGCAAAATTGCGTCACTGGGGCAACAGTTGTTGGTATTGTTAGCAGTAAAAGAAGAAATATTGCGCGTGGGAAATTTTATTTAAAATAAGTTAATTAAATGAAATTTGCGAACAAGCAGATAGTAAAAGAAAGAAAAATAAGTTTACACACTAAAAAAGGGGTTGGTTTAAAAGGAGGAAGTTTAAAAGTAGGTAATGGTTGAAACAAAAGCTAAAAAGAAGTAAACTAAAAATAGTGGAAAAGTAGTAAAAGAAAAGTCAACACAAAAAAGTTAACTTGAAAAATCAAGCAAAACTTTAATTGAAAAAACTTACTCTGAACTAAAAAAATTGTAAAAGTAGTAAAATAGAAAAGTCAACAAATACGTGGTCAACTAAAAAAAAACAAACCAAGCTTTAATTGAGCAAAATGCTAATAAGTGAAGCAAGGTGCAAGAAAATAATTTAAAATTTGCTTCTTTTTAGTAATTATCTACAAAAGCTTTTCAATTTATAACTTATTTTACACATTGTTCTATTTCTTAAACAACTACCGGCAATAAAAATGCTAAAAACTTTAAAAATTAAACACAAAAATTTAAAAATGCTGTTTATGTGAAAAATTCTTTGAAAGCTTTTGTTTAGAGAGCTGTCAAAAGCTAGTTAAGCTTGAAAATTTTGCTTAAGCTTTCGCTCAATACGCGACATAAATTAAAAGCTTCTCTTCAGAGATCTAAAAATGAGAAAAAATATAAACATTACTGAGAGTCAAAAAGCTTTTAAATTTTAAATTGTCTCAAAACTCGAAATAATTTGTCTAAAAATAAATACAATTTAAATCCATTAAAGTGCTCGCTGTAAGGTTTTCGAATTATTTAACATCAGGCTAATAAAAATAAAAAATTAAAGCTTTTAGTTTGTTTTTTTTTTGGCATAATTTTTAATGTATTTTTTAAATACATTTTAGAAATATCTCGAAATATCACCCCTTTTAACTTTTCATCAACATTATAAGTTTCTTCTAAACACTTATTTAATTTGAAAACACTCTGTATTGCAATTTAAATTCCAACCCTCACGCACTACCTTGACATTTCAATTCAGCTCTTATGAGCTTCTTAACCTTCTTACTTCAGCTTAACTTAACATTAGTTATAATTCCTTTGCTTCTCTCTTCCTCTTCATCGTCTAATTTACTCTGTGTGAGAGGGTTTTTTGTTGACCCACTTGAGCACCTCTTCAAAGTTATTTTTCTTACTCAAGAGCTTTCCTCACTGCTGTGCTGTGTTAACATAATTTTAGAAAAAAAAAAACTTTTTCAATTATTTTTTCTGAATACATTTACTTCAATATAAAAAAAAATATATATATTCCCCCTTTTCAATTTTTTTTTTCTTTTTTTTTTGTTTATTTTAAATTGAGGTAAATATTTAGTTAAGAATTTGAAGCGGGTTTTCGTTCAATTGTAAATAATTTACTTGACCAACAAATTTGGCATAGCTTACTTTCTGGTCGTAAATAATGTTCAACATTTAGGCTAAACATGAAACTGAGTTTATTTGTGTAAATTTAAGAACTTCAATTGTCGATGCTGCATATCGATGTGATGAAGGTTGGTTTTGTAACCTATAAAATGAAAGCATACCGTAAAGGCGCAAACTGTAGTAAATTTTTGATTATTTCACATTGAAAATACGTACAGTTTATTATGCAACATTGGTTAAAAAAATGTTTTAATGTTCTTAACACTATCTTGCATGCATATTTTTCAAATTTGTCTATGCATTATTTTAGCACAATGTGAGCACATCACAGCACAAGTACTACATTTCGAATAGCATCGTGCAAAATTTGCTAACGGCTTTGTTTCAATTCTGTGGGTGAAAAAGCGGTTTGTTTTGAATGTCCGTATTTTTTTTTTTTAAATATTATTATTTTTTTAAATACTAGCAATACCCGGCGCGCGTTGCTACGCCTTAGACAAAAACATGTACTTAATTTGAAAAAAAAAATTTGGCAGCATTGCTCAAGAGACCAAACTGAGAGCAACTCCCCACACAACATAGCAGCCACGCTGTGTGGTGAGTTACTCTCATACGAAGAGCGAGCTTAAGCATTGCTTTTCTGCTGTTTGTTGTGCTGTTTGTACAGCATCAGCATGGATTAAAATACATGAATTTTTAAATAATTATAAAAAAAGTTTTGTAAAAAACGTAGTACCCTATAGTAATTTCGCTTATCATAGCAATTGTAAAGTGAAACAATTTTAAAAATCGGTTCAGCGGTTATTGAGAACACTCGTCACCAAGTACGTGATTCTCCTTTTATATACAGTCAAACCTGTTTTTATGCGGTCCTTTTTTGTGCGATTTTATTTTTGTGCGATCTGTTTTATGCGAGTTTTATTTTTATGCGACCTTTTTATGTGCGATATATTTTTATGCGGTTTCAGTAATGCTTGCATGCGATATTTTTTATGAAATTTTTTTCAAGCGACATATTAATGTCGTGAAGCTATTCGCCCTAGTAAGGTCGCGGCGAAAATAGATCAATTGCGTATTGCACCATATTCTTAACCTGGAGAAGGATTTGATATTTTCAACGAAAGTTATCTTATCGAAATGATTGAGGATGATTCCTTGTATAATAAGAACGTTATCGATATCTTAACTGATCATGAAGATGAACAAGGAGAATCGACTTCTATGAAAGCAGACAACATTTATGCAGGAATCCAACTAAGCATCAAATTAGAAATACATTTTCTTAGAATTGATAACAACTCCAAAAGAAGTTTAAAATTTCAAAAAGAGCTTCGGTCATGTTTATCTGGCTATCGCGATATTTATAATAAGCTAACCAAACGACCGTCGTCACAAAGACTTATTAATATGGTAGCAGATTAAAATTCCACTACAATGGTGGTAACAGATAATAATTCCCTCTCAATATCTTCAAGTGATGAAAACGATTACGAACCAGATCAACATAAGAAATGTGCGTTTTGGACTACGACGAGTATTGAAGTACGTTTGAATATATATTTTGTGAATTTTTCTTTACTTTGAATACAGAAATACAATTTTTGAAACGTTTCCATGTGCTATTTATTTATTTATTTTGATTGGAGATAAATTTTTCACTTTTTCATAGAACTTGGACATATTTTCTATGGTAAACTTTTTTCATGCGGTCCCTATCTACCGCATAAAAAAATTTTTTTCGTAATGGATTGGTCAAAGTTCAATATTATAGCTATTTGTGAAGTTTCAGAAAATTTTTTTTTGTGCGTTTTCTTTTCTGCGGTCCCTATCTACCGCACAAAAACAGGTTTGACTGTAATAGCAAAGATAAACATTATTTTTTTGTAACGTTTGTAGTTGAGTCTTAAATAAACAATTTTTGGTTTTGCAACAATAGTTATGGTTATACAGCGCGTAAAAGTTGAGGTCCCGAACCTAAGATCTCTTGCGGTTTGCATGATATTTCCTCTACAGGTAGCCTGAAACAAAAAAAAAATTAAAAAGTACATGTCATTTTCGATTTGTCTTGTTTTGATTTGTCAACATGTCAGTTAAAATCCTGAAATATCGCATAAATAGCAACTTTTATGCAATTTGTTGCTTAAATCCTGTCAAAAGATCAGGATTTTTTATTTTCATTGTCCAAATTAAATACATTTGAACCAATTTGGACAGAAACATATAATTTCTTATTTATTTTCTGCACTTTCTTTCACTCTTATACTAACAGAAAAAAAAAACCAATTGAGAATTACGTCGTTCGGTTGCTCTTTTTTAGGTGCAAAAACACCAATAACAAAACTTATTTTGTTTACAAACAAGCCCAAGATTACACATATTAAGCATTAATTGACGTGTTTATCAAAAAATTGCATTTATGCCCAATTTCTGCCATAAACTGCGAACGTGAATGGCATGTTCTGAGATAGTATTGAGCTGATTTCAGTTATGCACGTTTTGAGCTTGATTTTAGCCCACTTTTTTTCTCTCCGTGCATGCAGGGCAACAAAAGCACAATATAAACGCGTCTTAAGAAGCCGGGTAGCTCGAAAGTTCGAAACTACCCGGGTATTGTTTATCAAATTACCCGAGTAATGTCCGATTACCCGGACTTTCGAGCTATCCGGGTTTTTTTTCGAGTATCGAAAAACCCCAAAAAGCTCGAAAAATCGAGAGCCCTGCTTTAAACCAATAATTATTTTCTCTTAGATGCTATGCTTCATGTGGAGAATTTTGTAATGGAGATGGGCGTGGCAGAAAATTTATTTTTCTTATTCTACACATATATTTAAGTCTTTTGTTAACATATTTTTAATTTAGGTTCAAAGCAAAGCAAAATATGGCGTTTTAAATATTTGTGTTATATGGAGAGTAGGCGTGGTTGTGGGTGAATTTCAATGTATTTTTGTTTGTGTTCCAATATAGCCCATTCCTGCTTATATATCAAAGTTCATTGGTCTAAAATGAGCCCTTCTATTTATTGACAACTTGTATGGGACCACTGTGTGGCGTGGTGATGGACAAATTGCAAAAATTTTGGGTCGCATGTAATCAGACATATAAAAGAATTATCTGATACCATATGCCGATGAGAATTTACCCGTGAGTTGGTTCTTTCAACAGGATAATGATCCAAAACATACTGCTGGTCATACTAAGATCAGGCTTACAGAAAACATGGTAACTGTTTTGGATTGGCCATCCTGTAGTCCGGTTCTTAATCGGGTCCGGTTCTAAACCTCTAGCAAGTTGTAAAGTTACAAATTTTACGAAACTGCATGCTAAAGTGCAAAAAGTACTGTTAAGACAGTTTGTGAGAATCTAGTGGCTTCAATGCCTTGGCGATGTACAGTGCACATGAAACAAGTAAAGAGTGTCTAAAGTCGGTCTAGGCCGACTATGAAATACCCTAAACCTTCTGTTCCAAAATACAATAATATTATTGAAAATGGGCGTGTTGGTGGGCGGATGAAGTCCATATTATATGAATGTAAATGTTGATGAAAAATTTACACATACCAAGTTTTATTCCTGTAGCTCACAGTTAATGCCTTTATTGTGCTTTCTCTATGGGAGGTGGGCGTGATCATGGACGGATTACTCACAATTTTTTCACACACCTTAGTTTTGGTATAAAATACATACATACCAAATTTGATCTCTCTATGACAAATATAATCTTATTTATTGAGTTTTAAACTTTTTGGGTTGTATGCAATGTAGGCGTGTCCGTGGGCGGATGACGTTCATTTTTCAAAACCATCTTTGTTTTGTTATAAAAACATATGTGCTAAATTTTATCTCTGTAGGTTAAATAGAGGCTTATTTATTGTGTTTTCAGTTTTTGGGTTGTATGGGAGGTGGGCGTGTCCTTGGGCGAATGATACCAATTTTTCGACGACATCTTTGTGGTGATATAAAACACATACACACCAAATTTAATTGTTGTAGGTTAATTATGAGTTTATTTATCCAGTTTTCAATTTTCGCGTTGTATGGGAGGTAGGCGTGTCCGTAGGCGGATTCCAAAAATATTATTAATAGTGCAGCTGCCATTCAACTCAAACAAATTTTGAGCTATATCTTAAGAATCAGATGAGCTATGACAACAAACTTAGACATAGACGTCTAGCATGAAATTTTATAAAACCTTAAAAAATTTCAGCGTGATTGAACAGTGGGCGTGGCAGCTTTCATACAAATTAAAGACATTTTGCGCTATATCTAAGAAATATGAAAAAGTATGACAACAGAATTAAACATAGACGTTAAGTACGTAATTTTCAGAAATATTGAAAAATGTCAGTGCTATAGGATAAGTGGGCGTGGCAGCTGCCATACAACTTAATCACATTTTACGCTATATCTTATAAAATATGAAATATTACGATAACAGAATTAGACGCAGACGTCAAGTAGGTGAATTTATAAAAGCTTAAAAAATTTCAGCGTTATAGAACAAGCAGGCGTGGCAGCTGCCATACAACTTAATCACATTTTACGCTATATCTAAAAAATATGAAAAAAGACGATAACAAAATTAGACATAGCCGTCTAGTATGTTATTTCCAAAAAGGTTAAAAAATTTCAGCACGATAGGACAAGTAGGCGTGGCAGCTGCCATACAACTTAATCACATTTTACGCTATATTTTTTTTAAAAAATATGAAAAAGTACGATAGTAAAATAAGTCTAGTATGTGATTTCCAAAAAGCTTAAAAAAATTTCACCGCGGTAGGAGGAGTGGGTGTAGCACCGCCCATTTATATGCCAATACATACAAATACACAAATGAGAATTGCTGAGATAACGATTTAAATAATTTTTTTTAATTTAATA
This sequence comes from Tetanocera ferruginea, assembly GCA_958299015.1. NCBI lineage: Eukaryota > Metazoa > Arthropoda > Insecta > Diptera > Sciomyzidae > Tetanocera > Tetanocera ferruginea. The sequence goes on along the minus strand of OY282644.1, from coordinate 20,377,698 downwards.
AAGTTTTTTTGTTCTGTCTGAAACGCCAACTAATGGGCGTGGCAAGTGTATACAACTATATATTTCCTTGATCAGCATCACCTCCTGAGTAGGATTAGCCATGACTGCCTGCCAATCTGTCGTCACGATTACAGTCGTTATGTGAAAATAACAGTCCGAACCTGATTTTTCAATTAAAATTAATAGCATTTTTAGGGCCATTTTTAGATGGTTTGTGTACGCGATAGGATGAAATATCATAGATTCTGCCAAAATGTGATGTGAGTACAAAAACTAAAATTAAATTCTTTCAAGCAGTCAACTGTTTTATTTTCAAAATATTCCAAAATGTTTAAAAATGTCTTTATGTCGATTGATTTATTGGCAGATAAAAATTTTTAATTTATTTATTGATGTGGTCCTCATGACAAAAGTATTGTTAACTATTGAACAAATAAAAGCAAAATGAGTAGACGTTTTTTTTACAAGTGAGTTGAGCACTGGCAAATCGAACGCAGCTATTGTATGTATTGATCTTTTATTTTAGTGTAAAAACATTTTTTGATGTGTTGAGAATATTTAAATTTATCATACATTCTCATTGTAGCACGGTTTTTACAGGCATTTTAAAAAATTAAAAAAAAAATTTTAAAAAACTTTAAAAAAAAGTTTCGCACTTTGGCTGGCACTCCCAGGGCTAAAAAAAAGACTTTATAGTAATTAAATAAAAAAAATTTGCAAATCTGAGGTTTCCCATTTGAATTTATTTGAGTTCAAAAGAACATATTTTATTTATAAAGTCTGTCAATTGTCAACTCTTTTTAATATTGATAAATATTTTAAACATATAATTAAATATTACTAAAAAACTCATGAACTTAAATTTAAAAAATATTAATAACATATATATTAAATGTTTGGGAGGGTCTACATTCAACAATTTAAGTATTTTTTGTAGAAAGCGAAGGTAAGTTAAATTTTTTTCCTGACATCTGTGCATATTTCTTTAGAGATGTTAAAAATTCTGAAATAATATTTGGAGTTTTTTCCGTCTAGCATGCTCTTCAGCATAACTATGCGATGTGCTGGGAATGGATTTAGGGAAATTTTAAGGAATGGATTTTGGGAGTGAACTATAATAGATTGGCATAAAGGTTTTTTCAAGCCGTAAGTTTTTTATGCGAAAAAGTTAATATGAAGTGCTATTAATTCATCGTTCCCTAACTATGTGCACGGTACTGTATGTTGTTTGTTTAAAATATAAATTTTTTGTAATTTCTCTGTAGTGAGTTGCAGAAAAATTCCAGCACATTGCAGCACAAGTACTAAATTTCAGAAATATTTATTTAAAAACGGGACTAACTTCCCAAAAATATGCAAATATGACTTTTTTCTTCATCTTTTAATGCCATTTTGTAGCACAATGTAAGCACATCCCAGCACAAGTACTGAATTTTTAATTGCATCATGAAAAAACGAAATATGTGATAATGACAAATTTTAGTAAAAATATATTTTTTTTGTTACTGCCCTTTAGCAGAAAAATTCGAGCACATTGCAGCACAACTACTGAATTTTTGAAATAAAAATTAAAAATTAGAACATACTTACCAAAATATGTGCAAATAGTACTTTTTTCTTAATATTTAAATGGCATATTGCAGCACAATTTAAGCAAATCACAACATATAACACAAAATTATCTAAAGCTATATAAAGCTTAAAATGTCTTGTTATATCTTATTACTAAAAATATCTTGATTAAAAAATTCTGCAAATGTTTATGTGGCACATTGTAGCACAATTTGAGCACATCACAGCACAAGTATTGTATATAAAAAAAAAATTAAAAATGAGCCTTTTTTTATTCATTATTCGTAAATATGCTTTTTTTTAATTTTTTTCAATGCCAAATTGCAGCACAACTCGAGCACATCACAGCACAAGTTCAGAAATTTAAAAAAAAAACAATTTGAATAAAGGGCTAAAAAAAATTTAAAAAAGCACCAGTCCATAAAAATCTTGTGTCTAGAAACTGTATGATTGTTCATTTTACATTTTTACTTGCAGTTTTGTCTACAGACATAACTTTAAAGCTCTTTCTGTTAAAAAAAATCTTTACCCAGTGATTGCTCAAAAAAGCTTTGATATTCAAAGTTTGCTAGAAAATAACAAACTATCTTAAACAAAATTTATTATAAATATCTAGGCAAAAACATACTTACGCAGCGACAACAATAAACAGCCCAAAAGTTTAAGCTAAAAGTTTTCTTGCTATTTCGTTGTTGTTTGTGCGGCCAAAAAACCAAAAAACTTAAGAAAGTGTCAAAAATGTTTACAAAAACTTTAACTTAAATTGAACACTGCAGCAGTGTCAGGTAAGAAATGCTTCTTAAAACTACAACAACTACAGCTTGCTATATATTTAAACCTCAAGTGCCCTAAAAGTTCGCTTAAAAACGTAGAAGGAAAAAAGCTTTACACAGCAATCACATAAGCCTCATAAACATGCTAGATAAACAGCCACAGCAGCACTAACACAAAAAAAAAAAAAACAACAAAGGATACGCTTAAATAAACATTGCCAGGTAGTAAACCAGGTTAAAGTCCAAATGTTGTCAGCACTGTTGAATTTAAGAATAAAAAAAAAAAAAACACACATAAAATAAATCAATATTGCAAAGTTTTGCTTTTAGGTTTTAAGCACGCTGAAGTGAATGACAAAAGCTGTTAAGACTAAAATATATCAACATAGCATAAGTTTGTTTGTTAAACTGAGGCTTTTTGTAGACCAATCTTGCTGCTTATTTAGGTGTTTGTTGAACTGCTCTAATTCTAGGTCGTTTGAGCGAACTTCGAACTCTGTAGCTGTGAAGCATAAAAGCTTTGCTTTACAAAGTAAACAAATGTCAACAAAACTTAAAAGTTTTTAGGTTAGGTTAGAGATGTTTCCAGAATTTTGTAGCTAACCAACAAAGGGTCGCAGTAGTTTAAGCAAATCTATCATAAAAAGCCTTAGCGTCAATATCAGCACATCAATTAATTAAAAGCTTTAAATTTAATGATTAAACAAATTTTGATTTCAGCTTTTAAATGTAATCAAAAATGCAGTTGACTTTAAATAGTCCCAGTTTTCTATAAATTCACCTTTCTTATGCCTTATTTTTAGCCTTACTCCCAGCCCACTAAAGCCCAAGTCTATTTTTGCCATAAAAGCTCTTCTGAACAAATTTGATATAAATTAAGTTTGTTGCTACAACTTAAATTTATATGCAAGGCATGAGAAAAATTAAAAAAGCACACGTTGAAAAATACTTAATTTGTTCAACTTTGGCCTAGAACCTCCCGTTATAATTTATTGGCTCCCAAAAAATTTAACAAAAATTGAATGAAGCACAAAAAGCTTTGTTAAAAGCAGCTTTTGAATAATGCAACACTTGTAAAAGGTTGTGTTTTTTCTATCTAGCTTCTTTTATGTTGTCTCGTCGGCATGTTGCTCATGATGATGATGATGTTGATAGTCTCTGCTTATACAGCGCCAATAACTGGCAGTGTTGAAACCCTTTCTCTCCCTCCCGCGCTCCTTCAGCAACACATACATTTTTAACCTTTTTGTGTTCTTGTCTTTCTCACGTCCCTTTTTATGCTAAGTGTTGCAATTTATCTTACCAAACAGGTGAATACATTAGCTCAGACGACACCACCACGACCACCACTAGATGGCAGCACTTCATGCGTTTTGTATTAGTCGGGCAAGTCAACGCGATACGGCAAACTATTTTAAAAGCGTCCCATAAATTTTAGAGCGATGTTTTAGGAGCAGCTTTTTTAGGTTTTTTGTTTTGTTTCTCGAGGATTGGCCCTTCTAGTAACAGGAAATGTGTTGTAAAATTAATGAGGTGCGTTTTTAGGCTAGATGAAGTGGTTAAGTGGCTTTTTGTAGTCAGAGTTAAAATAATAAAATTAAAACAATCATTCGTTTTGTAGCGAAAAAGCACAGCAGCTTTTCTTGATTAATTATCGTTATCGTGTCGCGGTCGTGTTAAAATTATGTGACAAAATGGAGTATGGAATAAAATTGTATGTTCTTATTTTAGACAAAATTATATCGCTAAGCAAAAATGTAGCCTTTATTTAAAAAGTTAGAATACTATTTTTAGTAAAAGCACTAAAAAATTAATAGTAAAAGCTTTCTAAATCCGTAAGTCCTCAATAAAAATGATGGAAATTTAAAATGAGGTTGTCATCAGTTATATTTGATATTGCAAAGATATTTTTAAACTTTTCTGTATAAAATGAATGAAAAAATATTATCGATAAATCGATATTTATTAAAGAAAAATCGATAAATACTAACGATAAATCTATAAATCGATGAATTCTATGGATACTTTCTATGGATACTAAATAATATCGATAAATCTATAATAACTATAAACAAATCTTTAAATACTATCGATAAATATATAAATAATTCGATAAATAGATAAACATTAACGATAAATTGGTATACACTATCTTGGTATAAAATCGATATATACTATCGAAAAATCGATAAATACTACCGAAAATCCATAAACCGATAAATTATATTCATAATTCTACAACTACTGTAGGCAAATCTATAAATACTATCGATAAATTATAAATACTAACGATAAATCTATAAAAACTGTCGATAAATATATAAATAATTCGATAAATAGATATACACTATCGATAAATCGGTATAAACTTTTGAATAATCGATATATACTATAGAAAAATCGATAAATACTACTGAAAAATCTATAAATCGATAAATTATATTGATAATTCTATAATAACTAACAATAAACCTATAAATACTATAGATTTATCCATAAATACTGTCGATAAATATGTAAATATATATAAATATATAAAAATATCGATAAATTAATAAGTCTGTTAGTTCGCAATAAAAATTATGGAAATAAAAATAAAGTTGTCATCAGTTATATTTGATATTGCAAGTATATTTCAAAACGTTTCTCTATAAAATTATTAAAAAAATATTATCGATATTTACTATCGAAAAATCGATAAATACTACCGAAAAATCTATAAATCGATAAATTCTATCGATAATCCTATAAATACTATCGATAAATCTATAAATACTATCGATAAGTATATAAATAATTTGATAAATAGATATACACTATCGACTAATCGGTATACACTATTAATTTATCGATATATGCCTGCGAAAAATCGATAATAACTATAAATAAATCAAGAAATACTATTGATAAATATATAAATAATTCGATAAATAGATAAACACTATCGATAAATCGGTATACATTATCGAAAAATTGATATATATTATCGAAAAATCGATAAATACTACAGAAAATCTATAAATCGATAAATTATATTGATAATTCTATAAATACTATAGGTAAATCTATAAATACTATCGATAATTCTATAAATACTATCGATAATTTTATAAATACTATCGATATATATGTATATAAAAAATTCGATAAATAGGAACACACTATCGATAAATAGGTATACACTATTGATAAATCGATATACACATATATACCATAAATAATCGATATATACTATTGAAAAATCAATAAATACTATCAAAAAATCTATAAATCGGTAAATTCTTTAGATAATTCTATGAATACTATTGATAAATCTTGAATACTATAGATAAATCTTTAAATACTATCGATAAATATATAAAGAATTCGATAAACAGATATACACTATCGATAATTCGTTAAATACTTTCAATAAATTGTTAAACACAATCTAAAAATCTATTAATACTATCGATAAATACAATAGACATCGATAATTCAAAAGATAGTGATCAGTTTCAGTTTCAGCTGCCTTTCTGACAGCTAGTTCACTGAAGACAGTCCTACGTGCGATAGTGTTATAACAACCATTATTAATTTGTATCGATAACTCAATAGCTTCAAGAACGGTGCATTGATAAGTTTTAATATGTAATTGATTTTTTTTGCCTAACATCTGGACCATAAAGATTTTTATGAGACTACAAATTCGTTGTTTTTTATTTTCGAAAGCTTTTTTATTGATTTACAATATGTGGTATCGATAAATTTTACTTATCCCCTCTTAATAATAAATTTTAAATTACTAATGATAAATATTTATATGATTCAGTTGATTTATATATAAAATTTATCCACAAATTTATAGATGAAAATTTATCTTTGACAGTTTTGAAAAGTTTTCGATTATCAATATCGATAAATTTAGACGTATCGATAACCTGAACCGAAGTTTTAAAATTTTTAGCAGAATAATAATACCAATTACTTTCACAAACTCTTCATCGGTATTTCTAGCACATAAAGTGATCCTTACCAATCAGTTTTATGTGAAATCGATGACTTAAAAATCTCAATTTCGATAATTTTTTGATTGTAAACAATGTCTTTACATCAAAACATGTATCGATTCTTATGTAACCGTATTTATAATCGAAAGCTAAAAACGATTTTCATTCGATAAATTTAAATATATTAATTAAGAAATATTAACAAAATTTATCGAAATTACATTACTTATCAGAATTCAAAACAATTAAATAATTTATTCCGAAAAGCACAAAAAAATCGATAACAAATGAAAACTTATCGATAACCAGTTTGTTAATCGATAATTAATTAATAAATTTTTTTAATCAAAATGGCTTGAGTTAAATTATCGAAATAAATTGCTTTAAATAATAATAATTATCGATTTAAAAAATAACGTCAACAGCCTACAATTTAATATCTTTTAAGTACAAAATCTTTATAATTTATATTAAAAAAAAAAAAACAAATTGGCCATTTCAGCCCTTAAAAGGACTTTGACCGAGCTTCTTATGATCAATTGTGTTGTGTGTGTTATTAAATGTTTGCACACAATTGACCGAGAACTGGACCTACATGTTTTAACCCGACTCCGAACGGCTAAAGTTCATGTTCTCAAGAAGCTTTACATGGCATTATTTACTCTCTGAGGTTTGCCATTGTCTGCAGAGAGGTGGTGACCGATCAGAAAAATTTTTTATTGAAAAAACTTTTTCGCCGCGGCTGGGGATCCAACCCGGGCTCCGAGCATGCTAAGCCACACACTTAACCTGCATGCCACGGTCACCATTTATATTCATATTTGTAAATTAATCGATAACAAAACAAATATATTTAGATTTTTTACTTTAATGATATTAAATTTTTGGCTGTAAACGTTATTTTTTTAAATCGATAACTATTATTATTGAAAATAATTTATTTCGATAATATAACTCAAGCAATTTTAATTAAAAAATTTGTATCGATAGATTATAAATGCCTGTATAGTTTTTGATTTCTAACAATAACATAAGCTTTAAATAATGGCCTTTTTGTAACAATTTTTAATGTTTTATTTTTATTTTCGGGAGCTTTTATTGATTTACAATAACTGATATCGATTAATTTTACTTATACTCTTTTGATAATAAAATTTAAACTTCTCGACTGCAAATTTTTGTTGCTTTCGATCAATATCGATGCATTAAAAATGTACTGACTACCAATACCGATAACTTTCACTAACATTTTTATCGATAAATAAATTAGAAAAACTCATTCCCAAATTATGAGTATTACATACTCTCATAAATGACTTCAAAAGTAAAACTTACCTTTTGGTAAATGATATTTAAACTTATCGATTGGAAATGTTTGTAAAGTTACCTTTTAATGCCAATACATTTTAAATTTATCGATTATCAATGCCCATTACTTTCAACAAATTTTTATCGGTTATTATAGCATATTTAGTAGTCTTCAAACATATTTGACGTGTAAATTTCTCGTTTGAAAATTTCTGTCAAACTATCGTTTATTACATCCGTTAACAAAAAATTTATCAATAATCGATAACAATAACTTTTATATATTTTCTATCGATTATTCTAGTATATCAATCGACCTAATCCTGAATTTCAAAGTATCTGCAAGCTGGTTATTGATAAAGTTTTATTTGTTATCGATGTTTTTGTATGCTTTTCGGAAAAATTATTTAATTGTTTTGATTTTTGATTTTTTGATTTGAAGTTTGACTTGATTTCTTTAACTCTTAGTATTTTTCAAAATATAATTTCGATAAATTTTTCCCACATTGTTTTAATTAATATATTTAAATTTATCGATTAAAAATTGTGTTAAGGCTTTCGATTATAAAAACGGTAACATAAGAATTAATCGGTAATTTTTCTCTAATTAACATTCAAAATTTTTGTAAAGACATCAATCGGGCTTTACCGATTAATTAAAAAAAATAGATAACTTAAAAACTGTTGAATTAATATTCGAAATATCCATAACGACTTGTTTTTACTTTTAATATTCCTCAAAAATTGATTCCGATAAATTTTGTTCAATCCTGATTTGTATAGGCGTGTAAAGGTATCGGTTATCGATACATATAGCTTGAAAAAATTATCGATTTTCAATGTCGATAGCATTACAAAATTTTCCAACGATAATTCTAGTATGCATGAACTGTTAAACTTTTTTAAACAAAAGTAATCGACATCTTGAAAAACCTACTATAGGTAAGTTTTTATTTTTATTCGATGTCTGCTGCGTTTTGAAATACTTGGGTTACATTTTTTTTTGTTACTTGACATCTTTGATTTCTTGTTTGCTATCGATAGGTTTTAGCATTTCTCAGCAATTGGTTTCGATAAATTGTGTTGACATCATTTTGGTTAATGACATTCAAGCTAATCGACAGAAAATTTTTTCAAAATATCCGTCATAAATTGTTAATGCCGATCACCTTTGTAAAATTTATCGATTATTGATATCGTTAACTTTAAAAAATTTCATTTATTATTAAATTGTCTTAAAACCGTGCAAAATTACATGTAATCGATGAAATAATTGATAATATTTTCTGATACATTAATTTAAGATGTCGATTATTTTTTAAGAAATATATCGATGTTTTAACAATCGATATTTTGAGTTCATTGTTTACTTATAAAAATAAATTGTACAATATTTTACATTAAAATACTTGCGCTTAGATCGTTTTTGATAAATTAAATTAAGGTTTAGCGATTATGTTTTGTATATTTATCGATGGCTTAAGTATTTTGAATTTGTTATTTTATCGATCATCAGAACCGACAAATTAAAAAAATGGATTTTTCTAGAGTTCTTAACGTTGTACTTTTTAAGTTTATGAATGATATAAATTTGGCTATCGATAAATTATGGTTTACAATCGATGTCTTTGCATACCTCTGGTCACAAATTAACCATTTTTTTGTGGTTTTTAACAGCGTTTCCTTTTGCCATGGAAAGGTTTTTTTTACCAAATTGATTTCGATAAATTTAACTTAACTAAGATATAGATAAATGCCACTGACATTATTAGGTATTTAAAATTTATCGATTAATATTAAATATCTTTGACATAATTAGCACATAATACAATTCATTATTTATATATTATTTATTTAGCACATTTATAATAAGTTTTATAATTTATCTATAATTTTTATTGAAAAATTTCAAATTAATCAAATATTTTAATTCGATATATCGATATCTTCAATTCGTTATTATATTAATTATCATAATTTAAAAAAGTTTATGATTTAAATCTAGCTATCCATAAATTTTCATTTACAATCGATGTATTCGCATACGTCTGGTCACAAATGAACTAACTTTTTGTGGTTATGAACAGTTTCTTTCTATTGCCATCGATAAATTTTTAGTATTTATGAAAAATTTATTTCGATAAATTTAACTAAACTTAGTTAGATATACATAGATAAATGCCATTGACATAATAAGTATTTAAAATTTATCGATACATATTAAATGTCTTTGAAATAATTAGTTTTTAAAATTTATCGATAATTTTTACTGATAAATTTCAAATTTTATCGATAATTTTTATCGATATATATCAGATTTAATTGAAACATTTTAGATTTTATCGATAAATTTAAAATTTGATCGATACATTTAAATCTTGATTGATAAATTTGAAAGTTTATTGATAAATCTTACATTTTATCGATAACTTGAAAAGTTTATAAATACATTTTATATTTAATCGATAAATTAATCGATTTTATCTTTTATATTTATAAATTTTTATCAATACATTTTAAATTTAATCGATAAATTTAAAATTTTATCGATTAATTTTAAATTTTTTGATAAATTTTAAATTTTATTGATCAATTTTAAATTTTAACGATAAATTTAAAAGTTTAATAATACGTTTTAAAATTTATCGATACATTTAAAATTTTATCGATAAATTTGAAAGTTTATTGATAAATCTTACATTTTATCGATAATTTCAAAAGTTTATCAATACATTTTAAATTAAATCGATAAATTTTGAAATTTTATCTTAAAAGTTTAAATTTTATCGATACATTTTAAATTTAATCGATAACTATTAAATTTTATAGATTTATTAATAAATACCCTATAAAGCTCAATAAAGCCCTTTGCATAAAAAGCTTTAAAAATTTATCGATGGACAGTTTTTCAAGTTTTCGACTTTTAATATCGATAAATTTAAAATATATATCGATTTTGGAGACAGAAATGTTAACATTTTTAATCAAATATTAATACCTATAACTTTTAAAATCTCGTTAATCGATTTTTCTAGTATATAAAGTGATCTTTACCTATCATTATTATGAAAAATTGATAACTTTAAAACCTAAATATCGATAAATTTTAATTTTTAAGTGTTGCTTTTGCATGTTTTGTGCATTAATCATAAACAATTTTGACTGCTTGCTCTATTTTATTAAGATCGATGAATAAAATTTATCGATAATTTTTACAAATTTGACATTGATGAATTTTCCAGTCATTTTGATTAATGAAATTGAATATAATGGCTATAAATGTTTGATTACTTATCGATTTCTATTTAAAATAAAAGTTTTTATCACCGCTTTAGAATAAAATATATCGATAAATAAAAAATTTTTACGTAATTAAAAAAGAGTATCATATAAACAATGTTTTTATCAGCAAAAAATATTTATATGAAAAAATAATGTGCAACAATTTTTGGTTTAATCTCTCAAGCTTAAAAGTTCACCAAACTTGGCTTGTAACTTTTTGTGTCTTACTTAAAAAAAGCTCTTAGTTTCAAAGAAAAGTAAACGTGAGAAAATCTAATTTTTCGTAGTCAACTTATTTTCAGTCAAAGTTTCTGTTACACTTTTCTACAAGCTTTGATGAAACAACATCATCTCTCTCTCTCTCTCTCTCTCTCTCTCTCTCTCGCGCGCTTATGCTATGTGCTTAACGCAATTGTTTTTCTGCTATTTTCTGTTCTACCTTAACAATCTTGCTAGAGCTCATAACTTTTCCAATTTTCTCGAAATGCACCGCAGGTGCACTTTCAACAACAAATTGACAAAATTATACTCTCTCCTCCCCTTTTTCGCCGCTGCAAAAAGTTGTAGCTAAACTTTGCGTTAAAATAACAAGAAAAGCTCTTGAGGCATAAAATAGAGAAAAAAAAAACAAAAAGCTGCTTAAATAAAATTAAAAAATAAAAAAAGACTTCATTTGTATGCGTCAATAAATGAGTTTTGCGTAGAAGATAAGAAAAAAACAAATTCAGATAGCACTGAACTAAGTAAATAACTGAAAAAAAGACAAAAAAAAAAAACAATATAAAAAATAAAACCTGTTTGCGTCCTTAGCGAGAAATATTTGTGCTCAGCAAAAATATATTTTCGAATTTATTACTTTTTATTTAACTTTCTTTTGTTTTGTGTTTGTTTGCTTAACTTTCTTTTCCATTCCCTGTCTATGCAACAGCCAGCCAGCAAGTTGAATGCACTTGTTTTGTATTTTATGCGAATCGAAAGCTCTAAAAAGTTTCTAGCGCTTATGCGCTGAAAAAAACATTAACAAAGTTTTGCCAGCACTCGATTTTGTTGTTAGTAAATAAAACTAAGTTTTTAAAGCATACTTATGGGCGCACATAAAATATACAATGTTGCAAGTGGCATGAAAATAGCTTTTTTTGTTATAATATTTAAATTTGTTGTGCTTTAAGTAAAGCTTAAAGTGCTTTAAAGTCAACGCAAACTTTAACAATAGTAAATATGTACTTGAAATAAGCTTATTTTATGTAAATATTAGCAATTTATATGCAAACTCAAACGCACCTTATAACGCACAGATATGCTTATATATATTGCAAAAAAGTATATGTTTATTAAAAGCTGTTTTTATACATTAAGCCATTATTTGCACAAGACCAACGCATAGACTGACAGCCAGCTGCTATCTAGACACCTCGTCAATCACATTGCATACATTAACATTTAACACAGCTGCAAACACCTTCACCTTAAAGGTCCTATTAAATATTAATATGCAAAAAAACATTAAATATTTAACGCACAAACAGAAAGCTCTGCTGCAAAGATAGCTCAAATATAAACTTTTTCATTTAAAAGCAATTATATGCAAAATAAGCATACAAGCTAATGAGAAACGCTCGTATGTGTGTGTGTGTGTGTGTGTGTATGTGTGTGAGTGTGTGTTCGAGTGGGTGGAGGTAAACTGTAGTGTAGTCTTTTATTTTTTTTTCGCACTGCTTGCATGAAGTTTAAGGAAAACAACACTGAGAAAAAAAATCCCAAAACTTTTCGTATATTTTCTGCATTTAACTTGTGTGTGTGCATTCATATTGACAAACTCATATACATTCATGTGTATGATAAATGTCCACACATGCAAAAAGTTCACACACATTTAAAAAGTCATAAATACGTTTATTTATGCTTGTGCAGCATGTGACGAAAACAACTCTTTAAAAGCTCTTTAAATGTTAACACTTTCATTAAGTTTCTTTTTTATGTTTTTGTAAAAAAAAACACAAAAGATAACTTTTTATACAAAAATGCATCAAAACACTACTTTGCTTAATTAGCAAAATATGTGTATGGCTTGTGTGTGAAAAAGCTTAAATAAACTCAACTCAAAAAAAAAAAAGCTTTTAAAACATGTCATGAATGTTGTTTAATGAATTTTTTTATGAAAATAGAAGGCATTTTTTTATACAGTTGAATTCGTTTTACAAATTTTTCATTTCAAATTTAATCTTTGAAACTTCAAATTCAACTTTGCTCTTGAAATGCAACTTTTTAGTTTAAAAATTCATCTACTTAACCATCTACTTAACTAACTTAGAGAACTTTGATGCCGCACCGAGTAGATAAGTCTGAGTTTGCACAAAAAAGGTTTTTTGGAATCTTTTCCTCCTCCTTGCAAAGTCTGCAAATATATGATTCAGATACACCTATCTATATCAGATGGTGCCTGAGAGCGCAGTGAACACTGTACATAAGACTGTACCACCTCCTATGCAAAAAAAAAAGTGCGCCGTATGCCAGCGAATATGACGCATTTTTGCAAAATAATTACGAAACAAATTTTTTGTTTTTTTTTTTATCAGATTTTAAAGTTTGGTATATCAATGTTTTTGTCTCAAGGAGACCAATATGACCTCTGTCAAATGACATCATATCATATCAAATGACATATCGATGTTTTTGTTTAAAAGAGACCAATTATTTTTTTTTTCAAAATAAAGAAAAATATTTCTACAAGTCCTTAGATGGCCTTTAATTGATTTTGAAGAATTTAAAATCTCGTAAAAGAATAAAAAAATCCGGATTTTTAAAACAAATCGAAATTTTAAACATTTTATTCCAAGCATTTTTTGAGGTACGGTCTACTGTACATATAATAACATGGTAGAAGCTAAAGGTTATATCTACACGCAAAGAAAAAAAAAAGTTTATCTTCAGTTTGCTGCAAACGAACTTCGTTTGTCGTGCTTAAAGTCATTTTTTGGAAACGTTTGAACAGTTGTCATAATAATAGTCAGTTGCAGTAAACACGTTATTTAGTTGCTAGAAATTAATTTCGTTTGTCATTAACATGAGTTGTTTTTAAATTGCGGCAACCGAAAAATTTGTTTTTTTCAACTGAAAACTTCATTTGTATAAAAAAATATCCATTTCCATTTCCATCTAAAAAAATTATTCTACACAATATCTGACAATAGCTCAATGGAAGCGTGCTAGAATGTCACGCGGAAAACGTGGGTTCGAATCTTGGCTGTGTAAGTATACAAAATTTTAATTTAATTATTGAAATTCTAATGCTGTTTCATTAACTGTTTCGTCAAAAATAGCTTCACTTAAAAAACATTAATTAAAAAAAAAAATATTTGGTGTTCTTGTTGGGAATTGAACCCTGGTCAATTGAGTGCCTAGACTCGAATGCCAGCACACTCGGCTTAACTTGAACTTCCAAACCAATGATAAAATTTCATTAAGTTCAATGTTTATTCGTTTCAAACAAGAATATTTTTAAGTGGATGACAACTGAAAATTCGTTGGCGGCAAATAAAGTTCTCAAACGAAGTATAGTTGGTGAATTTTTCAGTTGCGGTTCAGTTTTTCAGTTGTTAAACGAAAAATTTCTTTGCGTGTAGTAAGCATCAACAGGATCTATGATTTAGCTCTACTGAGAGCAATAAATTCCTTTGCTTGTCCATTAAAATGTGTTCAGTGAAACAAACTTTTTTTGTTGCAGGTCCTCCTAACCTTTTCTAAAGACTTACCTCACCTATCAGGCACTGAGATGTTCCTCTTTTAGCAATTCCGTCTGCCTTTTCGTTGCTGCCTTAAAAGCCTTCATACACTGGTACCTACCATAATTCTGTAATTAAAGACTAGTTTTTAATCAAGCACATATGCTTGAAAGAATTTTCTTTAAAGCCATTGCCTGTCTGAGAGTGTACCAATATAGTACACTGTAATATAGTACACTGTACATTGTACACTGTATAGTACTGTGTACAATATAGTAAAATATGACTCCATAGTCTTCCTGCTCCCACATAGTTTTCCCGAACACATACTTCAATTGTATGTATTTTCGCTTATTATATGGTCAGAGTATAGCCCATTCGAAGAGCTTTTTGGAATCTGGAGACATATACTCCTGTACCTGTCAATTTTCTAGTTTGGACCCATCATTACACCATAACTGTGAGCCTGATTCAGGCATGAACCTATTATTTCTCCACATTTGCCTGTTAGACATAACATACTGTAAAGAACGTCCAATATAAAATTGGAAGCTTCAGACCCGAAGTTTTTATCAAGTAAGTGTTCCAAGGCAGTTTCTTGGCCACTCCTAAGTACTTGACCTCATTAAAAATCAATCACCTTTCCGTATAGTTTGGGCTTTGTAAGACGTATAAGCCTCTCCCTAGAACACGATATAATTACGATTTTTTCAGTATTCATAGTTAAGCCTTTATCCAGAGACAATTAATTTGTATAGGCATAATCTATTTATTACGCATAGGGCACTTTGCATTCCGTCTTTTATAGTTGGTCCTTGAAAGCCAATACTTACTCATCCAATACAATACTGGTTATTCAGTTTATCGAGTAGTTCACTTACGACCAATGTCCACAAAAGAGGTGAAAAAACTCCTTCTTGAGAGCAACCTCTGGTGACAGTAATGATGCTAGATATTCCACTAAGCTTTAACATGATGATTCTACATATAACATACTACGAACCCATTCTGTAATTTGTGCAGGGACGTTTTCCAAAGCATCATCTCTTTCACAAAATAAATCATACCACACCCATTATACAATATCCATTATAACATCAATATAGTATATATAAATAGGCGCAGGTAAAACAGTACGAACCATTTGCTGCCGAGTTTCTCAACTGATTTTTATAATTGTTTTTTTTTTTTTTTAAATGTAGCAGTGTGCGGCGACGGAGTGCATATTGGTCGAATTTCGACCCCAGGCGATACTAGTATCTAATAAACCATATGCATTATACCTTGTCAATCATACCATTCCCACAATTTATCCCACTTTATCCATTAAAACATCCATCACCTGATTCCCATTATAACATTCATGTATAACATTCACTGTACTAAACTCCTCATACCATATAAAAAAATGTCAATCTTACTATAACCATAATATTTTATTATACCCTTCATACTTCACCATACCATATCTATACTTCACCATATCTATACCCATATCACCATACCCATATCGTTTAATTCATCATTCCAATCCAATATAGTTTCATTGATCACATTTTGTGGCCAAAACTATAAGGAATCATCGTACAGGATTTAAAATCGGTATACACGAATTTTCAGGGTTGCTGATTACAAATCTGAATTCAAATTTTGGAAATTGCAAATAGCGAATCCAATACGGCGACAAACCTTTTTAAAAATATTGTGATTTGCATGAAAATTTGTATTCCGGTTTTTAAACACACGCTGATGATGAAAAATCTGATAACAAAAAATAAAATTCAAAATGGCGGATCCAATACATACATTTTCGAATATCTTCTGAACAATTTGGCGTTTTTGAAGCGATAGACTAAAATAATAATAACGTACAAAACTGCAAAAACCTGCAAAAAAGATTAGTACTTCTGTATTAAGAAAACTCTGATAGTGCTTACTGCATAAGAGTTATGGAAAAGGTACATCAAGGAAGGTTAGTTTTAGCTTAAGAAAGTTAACAAACGATAAAAATAATTTTATATTTGAGGCCATTTTCCAAAATTAAAATTTCACTGCCAGCAATAACAATTTTTTTTTAATTTTATGAATTAAGATGTCCATAATTTTGTATTTAATTTCAAAAAAATAATTGCAAAATTTATTCATGCCCATTTTTTCTCATCCATTATTCCATACCCATATTTTCTTACCCATTATTCCATTTCCATCATACCATATATCAGGATCGTAGCACAGTGCGTTGAGCCCATACAGCAATCGAACAAAATAGAAGGAGTTGGATATCGAAATTTGGTACTTTAAGCAATTTGAGATCGCTGAGCTCAGAAACGATCTCAAGTTTGTTGTAGTGTCCGACCGAACGTGAATTTTTGCCGAAGCCGAAGCCGATTCTTCGGCAAAATAGAAATAATCGGCCGAAGGCCGAAGCCGAAGCCGAAGAAGAAACAAATGTTTTCAAGTAAAAAATTATAAAGTTATTCTTTGCTTTTGTTAAGGGCCGATGTTGAATGTGAACCACACCTAAACGTCAAGTTTTTTCTGCATTTCATTTGGCATTTCTCCATTTCAGACTAACTCAATTTGAACCATGGAAAGATACATAATCGAGCCACGCGTTAAAGTTATTCAAGAAATGGCAACAATGGATGATCATTTTCGAAGAAAATCATCTTCAGTGATGAGGCACAGTTTCACCTCAGTGGATTCGTCAATAAGCAGAATTGCATCATTTGGGCGAATGATAATCCAAGAGTGATTGTCGAAAAACCATTGCACCCATAAAGGGTGACTGTTTGGTTCGGTTTATGGGCTGGCGGCATCATCGGGCCGTATTTATTCCAAAATGAGGCCGGTCAGGCAGTTACTGTGAATGTTGTTCGCTATCGTGAGATGATAACGAACTTTTTAAGGCCCGAATTAGTAGATATAAATGTGGACAATATGTGGTTTCAACAGGATGGTACCACTTGCCACACCGCTAACGAAACAATGACTCTTTTGCGCGACAAATTCAATGGCCGTGTTATCTCACGTGGTGGAGATGTCAATTGGCCGCCAAGATCATGTGATTTGACACTGTTGGACTTCTTTCTTTGAAGTTATTTGAAAGAAAAGGTGTACGTCGATATATGATAAAAGGCATCATATTTAGAGAAAAATGGTATAGACTTTGTTCCATAGAATAAAAAAAAAAAAAAACAACTTGGCCATTTCAGCCCTTGAAAGGACTTTGACCGAGTCTTATGATCAACTGTGTTGTTTGTGTTATTAAATGTTTGCACACAATTGACCGAGAACTGAACCTACATGTTTTATGCCGACTCCGAACGGCTCATGTTCTCAAAAAGCTTTACATGGCATTATTTACTCTCTGAGGTTTGCCATTGTCTGCAGAGAGGTGGTGACCGATCAGAAAATTTTTTTTTTATTGAAAAACTTTTCGCCGCGACTGGGGATCGAACCCGGGCTCCGAGCATGCTAAGCCACACACTTAACCTGCATGCCACGGTCATGCCATAGAATGCTTCTTTCTAAATGTGATCCTAAAAATTCCATAAAAATGATTAAAAGCTTCCATGAAAAAGAGATATACATAAAAATATACCGTTTTTAGAGTAGACTTATTTACTTTTGAGAAAATATTTGTTTTTATTGATAAAAACTAGTTCTTTCCCGTCAAAAATGACGGTCCCGGTTTCAATACAGAAAAAACATGAAGTATTGATTTTCTTTAAGCTGAATTAGAAATCAGCGATGGTCACAGAAATCAGCGATGGTCACATATTCAATTTTAAATTGTGCAAAGAACAATTTTGAGTTCCAAATATTTATAAAATACCTTGAAGTAAAAACGGAATTTCTTGTAAAACAGAAAATTTCAAAATGAAAAAATTATAAAGTTTTTGAAGTTTCAATAAATCACAAACAAAAAATGCCTGAAAATATGCTATGAAA
This sequence comes from Tetanocera ferruginea, assembly GCA_958299015.1. Classification (NCBI taxonomy): domain Eukaryota; kingdom Metazoa; phylum Arthropoda; class Insecta; order Diptera; family Sciomyzidae; genus Tetanocera; species Tetanocera ferruginea. The sequence goes on along the minus strand of OY282644.1, from coordinate 20,359,098 downwards.
TTTTTCAAAAAATCAAGCGTTCCGCACTCACATTTTACGGAATTATGTTATAGTAATAGTTCGCATAATGAATGTTTTATCAAAATATAAAAAAAATTTTTAATTTTTAATAGTTCAGGTTCATGTGCAATTTCATCTGATTCTCCAAGTAAAAAAACAATAGCTGTGGAAATTCTCACAACATGTTCTTGAAAGTAGTACTCTGTTCCGCTGTGACATTTGCTCGCGACATTTAATTGAATTGCCTATTTATTTTGATGTGAAAAGTGACAGTTGTCGTAAATTTTTTTTTTGTTTTTATATATTTTTTTTTTAAAGTAAAGTCTAGTACTCTGTTCAGTTTCATTGGAAATTTCACTCGAATCTACATACAAAAAAACTACAGCTAGCAAATACATATGTGTGAAATTTTTCACAACATGTTTGTCAAATTAGTACTTTGTTCTGCTGTCAAAAACACTCGCAACATTTCTCTAGCAACATTTTTTCACGACAATTTAATTGAACTGCCTTTTTATTTTGAAGTGAAAAGTGACTGTTGTCTTAATGTTGTTTTTTTTTATTTTGTGAATTAAAGCATAATTTTTTAAAATTTTTCAATTTCTTTGCCCCAAACAACGCAACAAAAAATTGAATGTTGCAAGTGAAATTTCACGCAAGCGAACGAAGTACTAGGCTTAATTGAAGAATGTTTTATTTGAAAAGGAGAAAAATGCTGTTAACGAAAATATAGAAATTTTTTATCGCAGAAAATTGGTATTTTTTTCTGAGTGTAGTCAAAGCTGCTGTTGAAAACTTTTCTTTTTTGTTAGTGTAAAAATGTATGGTAGAATTGAAATCTTCGACTTGAATGATATTATATTTTTAAAAAAAAGCTTTCACGAATTCTAAATAACTTAAAGATAATATCTGCAGGCTACGAAGGCATTAAAAAGTCATAAATTTAGGTTATAAAAGCTTAAATTTAAGCTATGTGTGCTGTGACGCGCAAAAGCTGTAACGTCATTTTGACTGGGTGTGAGTGCGTTTGATGTTATTGCTTTTGTGTTATTAGCAGTTAAGGCAAACATTAATATGTAATGTAAGCATTTACACGCTTACATATACACTCACAGCGAGGCACATATATACACACACACAAACACGTACGATACAGCCAATCATAATTTAGACTATCAATTAAATTTAATTTTAATTGATAGTAGTTTGTGACTCCCGGCATTATTTACGACATGACGTCGTTGTTGCTGTTGTGTAATTGTTATTGCATTTGTTGTAGTAGTGGTTGTTGTTGTTATAACTATTATCACAAGACTTCATATCGTATGCAAATTTAGATATATCTACGTTTTAATTAACATTAATTTTTTAGAGTGGAAATATTTGTGTTAAGCTTTGAACTTTCTGCGCCAGTTACTTGTGTAAGCTTATGATACACGATTTTGGAATAACAAGCGATGCTATCTGGCATTTTTTTTTCATACAAGCTTTATTATTATTAAATTAATTAAGAACTTCTCTACTCGACAATCGACTATTTTCAGCCCCAGCCTGCTCACTCTTTTCTGTTCAATATAACTACATATTTATATGCGCTGCATACGTGTAAGCTTTCGATTTACGATGTGATAACAACGAGCAATTTTTATGGTAACTTTATAATTAATTTAATTAAAAACTTGCTGTCACTGCCTGCTTAATACTCTCAAATTCTTGCATTTATTTTACAATTTTATCTACTTTTTATTGCTTAAAATGTTGCTGCTTTAAGTCATAGAAAAAATATTGTCTATTTTTAGGAGCTTTTTGTATAAAAATTTTTTAATATTATCTGAAAATGCTCTACTAGTGCAACATTTTTTTAAAAATGCTTTAAGAGCTTTTTGTGCTGATTAAGCTATTCACGCCCTGGCACTCATTAAGCTTTGCTTTTTTTTTAATTTTTCGTTTTTTTAGCGACATGCATTTATATAGTTTGCAGTTTCTCAAAAACGTCCAAAGCTTTTCATATCATATTTTTATATTTTTTTCTTTTTTTTCATTTTCTTCATCAACATTCTTTCCATGTTAAAAAGCATAAAAATCAAGGCGCTGAAAGTGTGAAAAAACGAGATATGGTTGAAAGAGCAAGAGAAAAAAATATTAAAGTAGGAAGCAGTAATTTTTTGCATTTTCTGCATCATTAAATTTAGTTTAACTCTTTGCTAAAAGCGTTCAAGCAAACTACGAAAAGACATCCTGCTCAGTTAAATCATCAGAACCACTGCCACCCCACCAAACCCAACACAACACATACTATTCTTTGGCACATTTTCCACACTCTGGCTCTACTAAATTTTTTAAAAGCTTTTTTTTAATAAAAAAAATAAAAAATAAATAAGCTTGCTAGTGTTGTGCACCACATATAAGCACCATCGTTCATGTTGAATTTCACACTTTGTTGTACTATTTCTACAAAGTGGAAAGAAAAAATACATAAAACTATTGTGGTTATAAAAAAAACATAGTAAAAATTTCACACCAAGTTTTAAAATAACATAATAAGCAAAACTAGAGAATGTCGTTGAAAAAGATTTGGTTTATCATTAGTTAAAATGTGTTTTAGAAAGCGGTTAAAATGTACAAAAAGTGCAGCCTTAATATCTTTTGTGTTACTACTGGGTATGTGATATTCTTATATTGAAATTTTTTTCTAAGAAATTCGCAAATTGTAATGTGCTGCAATGTGCTGGCGTTATGCTATAATGTGCTATTAAGCTTTAGAGAAAAATTGCAAATTGTTTGAAAAATCAGCTTCGCCTTTAATATTTCTTCAAAAATGTAGTACTTCTGCTGTCTAAATTTTGATATGCTGTCATGTGTTTGGCAGGTAAAAAAGTTGCCTTAACAAAAAAATTAAAAAATAGTTGAAATCGGTCAAGGGTTACCTCCCCTGGACCTCTATTATTGTTTTACATGATTTAGTATGAGAGGCACATACAAAAGTCGGCTGATCTTAACAAGACACGGACAAAAGCTTAAAAAAATACAGAAATAGATGTGTGCTTAAAATGGTCATAATCTGACTCCAGGAGTACTTCCCTTAAACCTATATTTAGTTTTCACTTGACTTTCTATGGGAGATACATACAGAAGTCAGCTGATTTTAACGAAACTCGATCAGAAGGTTAGAAAAATAGAATTAGAAATGTGTACAAAAAGAGGTTGAAATCGGTTAAACCCTAGAAATACTTCCCTTGGGCATCAATAAAGATTTTACACGGTTTTGTATGGGAGGTACTTAGAATAGTTACCACAACTCTTTCAGAAAGCTATACTAACAGAATAATAGATAAGATAGGAAGAAATCGATTAGGTATTATAGGTACCTCCCTTAAGGTCAGGGTTTACTAACTTATTGCTAACGTTTGTAACACCTAGAAATAAGCGAATACGGTACAGAAAAGTATATATATTCTTAATCAGCGTCACCACTGGAGTCGGTTTATCCTTGTGCGTCAGTCTGTGGGTGGGCCGTAAACACAGTATAAGAAGAAGGAGTTGAGGTACTTGCATGAAACTTGGTATACATGTTCACATGAATGCAAAAAATCTGAACTATTGAGTACTTTTGGCATCCGCCCACGGACCACCTACCTTCCATACAACCAAAAAATTGAAATTACTGTATACAAGGATTTATTAAAGCTACAGAAATTAAATTTCATATGTATGTATTTTGTAAAAAAAATAAAACATGTTCAAAAAAGGCCATGATCCGCTAACAAACACGCCCACCTCCCATGCAACCCACACTATTGAAAATGCCATAAAAAAGTTTATATGTGACCAATAAAAATTTAACTGGTTATGGACGGATTTTATATCAAAACTAAGGTGTGCATGTAAAATTGGCGTCACCCACCCACAAAAACGACCATCTCCCATACAAGTCACAATATTGAAAATACCATAAATAGTATTATATATGACCAACAGGGATAAAACTTGGTATGGAAAGATTTTATATCAAAACTAAAATGTGCACACAAAATAAGCGTCATCCGCCCATGAACACGCCCTCGTCCTATAGAACTCACAATATTGAAAATACCATAACAAGATTTATACATGAACTACATGGATAAAATTTGGTATGGGAGGATTTTATATCAAAACTAAAGTGTGCACACAAAATGGTCGTTACCCGCCTATGAACACGCCCACCTACCATGTAACTCACAATATTGAAAATACCATAAAAAGGTTTATATATGACCTACAGAGATTAAACTTGATATGGCAGGATTTTATATCAAAACTGATCTGTGCACTCAAAATGGAGGTCACGCTGCCATGAACACGCCAAACTCCCATACAATACACATTAGTGAAACCTGTATAAACCTATATGGAAATACATGGATTTTGAACAAAAATGAGAAGTATCTCCTGACTCTAGTATTGCGTAGGGTCGAAATTCGACCAATTTTTTGTTGACAATTTATACTTGTTTGCAGAATAAGCGAGATGGTTAAAATAAGTTCGAGGCTATAACTTTTAATTGATTGGAGATATTAAGTTATTTCGTACAAAGAAATTATCTTGAGTTTGATTAATTTTTTAAAATATAGAAAAACAACATTTTAAAAAAATTTAATGTTTAAATTTAAAATTAAAGGCCTTAATTTTTTGATGGCGCCGACAGTTTATTAATTTATTGTCAAGACAAAATAAATTTATCTTATATGCGGTATACATTTCGTAAGACAGTTAAAAATTCAAATTTGAGATTTTCTCTTTTTACAACAAAAATCCTTTTTACCCCATATTTTGAGAAAAGTTCAAATTTTGTGATCTCTTTTTAAAAGGCATAATTTGAATAATAAGAAAAAAGTAACGGTTATATTTTTTTTGATTGTTTTGAGTACACTAATAAAACTTTATAAATGATATCTATTTAAAGATGGCGGAGATATTACCTTCCCAATTTAGAACAAGCAATTGAGACAGTTTTTTTCTCTCTTGGCATTTGGTTGAAATACACGCTAAATAACTAATGACAAAATGAAAAAAATTCAGTAAAAATACTTCTGGATTGTTCACTTCACAGTGATTGTTATCACATTTGAAAAAAAATTAAACAAACTTTCCGAAATTATTAGAAAATTTCAAAAACCGTTAAAATTCTATCAAGATATTGACAAGGAAAGTCGAAGTTTTGAATTAAAACCAAATTTTTTTTACAAAATTGACAAGTGATGGGTGCATAAAACTAAATTTTTTGGAGAAATTTTTAATTTTGAAAAAAAACTCAAATTTGACCTACTTTAAAGCTCTCTCCCAATCAATTTTCATATCGATCAAAGAGCACCCGCTCAAAAATTGCATTTCTCTCTATAGAAAGTTGGAAAACCTCTGCATCAGATGTACATATATATATATATATATATCATTTATATATGGGCATCTCTCAGTGGCACGGACGCGACATTCGCACGATTTTAATTACTTGAAAAACAAGAAAGAAACAAAAAACCGATATGTATTTTAGATATTCTAACGCGATGAAAGAGTGCTACATTTTATAAAAATATTGGCAAGATTTAGTACAAATAAGTACAAAGTAATAAGCAATCATTCAATAGAACGGACGCGACAAAAATAGAAGTTTTTTTAAGCTCGTATAGAAATATGCAAAATTTTGCTAATTTTTTTTTATATACATGTTAATGTAGGTCAAAGAATAACTATTCTTCGTAGACTTATGAAATATTAGAATTATCTCTTACCTTTTTTAAAAAAGATATAGCACGAATACGGACGCGACAAATTTTTCCACCAGTAGTAAAATACAGTAAAGATGTTCATTATAAATTTTAATTGAAATACATCATAATGAGTTAAATTCAAGTTACATAGCAGTAATACTAATCAAAATAAAAAAAAAAATAAAGTCAAAAGCTGTAAGAGTGCTTTATTTTAATGTTTTTCTTCACTTTTGGTGGACCTTTTTTGGGAGATGCCCATATGTCATTCTGAAGCTTCGTTTGCTTTCAAAGTGGTAAAAAAATAAATACCTCAAGGTAACAACAACCAGTATCACTCTAACAGGTTACTCTAATAAAAAAAAAACTCTAATAAAAAAAAAAATTGAAAAAATGCTTTATTCTTTATGGCATTCAATAAAAAAAATATTTGCATTCGATCAAAATTACTGAGTTTCGAACATTTTGCAAAGTCCCCAATTTTTTAGCACCTTCTTCTCGAGCCATGTCGGAATGTTAAAACTTGCGTTAAAGCTTTCCTGCCAACGCTTAGAGTACCAGTTAGCGGGTCAATTCATGTCTTCTGCGTTATGCGACCTACCGAATGCTTCTGAGTGCACAATACTAACAGTGATCAGTTCTCCAAATTTAGTGCTTTTGTTATACGAAAAACTGTTCAGCCTAAAAATATGCAAAAGTATGCACACAAAATATATATTATATTATTTTTTAAGTCATGCTCCGCACCCTATATCTCTCAAACCGTAAAAAGGCTATTACCGTGCTTTTCAAACTCTACGAAAAAATGTTAAGCCTAAAAGTATGCACAAAAAATGTATATGATACACAACGAGTCTTGGATCTTATAGGGTGTCATCCCATTATACCGTCCTTTAGACCAACGTCGCCCATATGACTGATATATTCCCGAATGACTTGTGGACAATAAATTTTCCTTCGATTGGACAGTTAAGTCTTAGGTTTTCGTTTATGTCGAGCGAATGGCTCATAGTCTATATTAGTCGAAGCCAGCCCGACCGCTATATTGTTTTTCCACAGAACAGTAACTTATCGATGTCATATGCAGAGCCTACGTACTGCTTTAAGAACCTATGCTCTGTTCTTTTTTACTACTGTACTATCCAGTGGGAGTATCACCGAGACTAGCTACACAATTACTGTAGAATTAACAGATATCAAGATGTCACTTTCCGGAGGGTAAATAATATTTCTAGACGTATTTTAAAGCGTATTAAAAGACGCTGACAAAAAGATGTAACAAAGGTAACTGTCTTAAAAAAAAATTGTCTTAAAGCATCTGTGAAGTATGTGAGTCGATTTGTCATTACATACAAATGCAAAGGCTAGTGGCTTTATAATATATCTAGAAGTATTTTAAGCCGTATTAAAAGGTACTGACATAAATGTGTACCAAAGTTAGTCAACTGTGTTAAATAAAAATTGTCTAAAACCACATGTGAAGTATGCAAGTCGATTTTTCATTAAATACAAATGCAAAGGCTAGTAGTTTTCAAGCATATTAAAAGGTCCTGACAAAAAGTGTACAAAAGCCAGTCTCCTGCCTTAAATAAAAATAGTCTTAAACCATTTGTGAAGCATGTGCGTCGATTTTATATTATATACAAATGCAAAGGCTATAGCTATTCAATATTTCTAGACATATTTCAAGATATATTAAAAGATCCAGACAAAAAGGTATACCAAAGCCAGTTAGTTACCTGTCTTCAATAAAAATTGTCTAAAACCATCTGTGAAATATGTGAGTTGAATTGTCATTAAATACAAATGCAAAAGCTTGTAGCTATAAAAAATTTCTAGACGCATTATAAAATATATTAAAAGATCCTGACAAAAAGATGTAACAAAGTCAGTCGACTGTCTTAAATAAAAATTGTCTAGAACCATCTGTGAAGTATGTGAGTCAATTTGTCATTAAATACAAATGCAAAGTTTAGTAGCTTTATAATATGTCTAGGCGCATTTTCAGACATATAAAAAGGCGCTGACAAAAAGGTGTACCAAATCCAGCCACATATTTTAAATAAAAATTGTCTTAACCATCTGTGAAGTATGTGCGTAAAATTGTTATTAAATACAAATGCGAAGGCTATAGCTATATAATATTTCTAAACGTATATCAAGAAAAGGTTCAGTTAGTTACCTGTCTTAATAAAAATTGTCTAAAACCATCTGTGAAGTATGCGAGTTGATTTGTCAATTAATACAAATGCAAAAATTTGTAGCTATATAATATTTCTAGACGTATTTTAAGGCGTATTAAAAGGCGCTGACAAAAACATGTAACAAAGCGAGTCACCTGACTTAAATAAAAATTGTTTAAAACCATATATAAAGTATGTGCGTCGATTTTAAATGATATACAAATGCAAAGACTATAGCTATTTTATATTTCTAGACGTATTTCAAGACATATTAAAAGGTCCTGACAAAAAAGTCTACCCAGCAAGTCAAAACAAACAAACAAACAAATTGGCCATTTCAGCCCTTGAAAGGACTTTGACCGAGCTTCTTATGATCAATTGTGTTGTGTGTGTTATTTAATGTTTGCACACAATTGACCAAGAACTGGACTTAAATGTTTTATGCCGACTCCGAACGGCTAAAGTTCATGTTCTCAAGAAGCATTACATGACATTTTTTACTCTCTGAGGTTTGCCATTGTCTGCAGAGAGGTGGTGACCGATCAGAAAATTTTTTTTTTTATTGAAAAAACTCTGGCTCCGAACATGCTTAGCCACATTCTTCACCTGCATGCCACGGTCACCACAAAAAACCATCTGTGAAGTATGTGAGTTGAATTGCCATTAAATACAAATGCAAAGGCTAGTATATAATATAAAAAAGGCTAGCTATATAATATTTCTCAACGTATTGTAAGACATATAAGAAGGTCCTAAAAAGAAGTGTATCTTAAGATTCACAATGAATAGCTTTAATTTATTTTATAAAATTTATGTTTTATTCATACCTTCAATTAACAATTCATATATTCAATCAACAATTCTCTTTGTATATGATTTTTCTATTTGTTTTTTCTTTTTGGTAAATAAAATTTTTTTTTTAATTTTTTAATCATTATAAATTCGAATATAAAAAAGTTAAATAACAAATGAAACAAACAAAGTATTAAAATTAGTCATGAATCGCTATAGTATCAAAGCTAGTTTCCTGTCTTTAATAAAAATGTTCTAAAACCTTCTGTGAAGTATGTGAGTCGATTTGTTATTTAGTACAAATGCTTATTAATTAATCTTATTCATATCGTAGCATCAAAGCAATGTGTTTTACGCAACGATTTATATAAGTTTATTGTAAAAGATCGCTATACAGTGCGTCGACCATTATTATTTTGTCATTTATTATAGGGTGCGCTGACCATGAAGTTTAACATAAATTAATAAATTCTATTGTCCGTATTCGAAAAACGATTGTGTCTCCAGATGTTAATGTATTTAAAATGGTATACCTTGACTAAAATTCAAAGAAATTGGTCACGAAGGATTCTGTTGTCATCAGATATATTATTTATATATTGAAATAACAAAAGCAAAACTTTTTTCAAAACGTTTATAGTTCCACTTTGGTTTAGCAAAACTGCTGCTCAAAAATATGTTAAAAAATACGCTACTTTTGACATGAAACTGTTTGAAACCACAGTTATTTGACTTCAATTTGAACTTTTTTGAGTTTTTGAACTGGAAAAATATTAGCAATTTTTTTTTATTTTTTCTTTCATTTAATGCAAATTATTGCATAGATCAAAACAATTTCTACTTCATTAATTTGTAATGCAGCGATTTTAATTCATGCAAATTCCTCTTGAACTAACAGTGATTGATTAAAAATTTGTTGAAGCACAAAATTTACACGCGACATTAAACTTAGATATTCTATGATGTTTATCATAAATTCAAAGAGTAGTTTTTCTAATTTTTGCAAATTATTTTCACCTCTCTGGCTTCAAAAAACGATGCATTTAAGAATTAATATCACTGCATTCATTTATTGTGACCTTCAACTAAGTCTCTGCTTTATTCAAAAGCTCTCAAAAAATTGAATTGAAAAAGCTTTTAATATAATTTCATCCAAATGATTATATATCTCGTTATGCTTTATTTAATTTAATTTTTTCAATATATCTCTGCTGCCAACGGCACACTTTGAAAAATAAATGCATATCTTCAGATGCTGAAAGTTTGCTTAACGTCGTCGTCATCTCAAGTTCAGAAAAGCGTAAAAAACAAGAACTAACATACATATTCATTGGATAATAAACTACCAGCTAAGATGTATCGCAGTTACTACTCTGCTGCATACTTTCAAGCATAAAACTGACACACGCAAAAAAAAAAATATAGCAATAAACAATGTTCTGTGTGTGTGTTAGCACGAGTGTTTATGGTAGAGTAAAAAATAGTTGAAAAAAAAAGTCGACCAACCAACAGTCGTTAAAAAATAAAACATAGCATCTTGTGCAATTTATGTGCTACACAAATACATACAAGCAAGCATTATTGCGCAAAAAACAAACACACATCCATGCAAACACTCGAGCATATTACTCGCGCCCTGTATGCGTATCCTTTGCATATGTTGCCTTGTTCTCTCTGCACCTTCCTGCTTACTAAGCAAGAGCTGGTTGAGCTTTCAGACCTATAGAAAGCTGCAAGCAGCACTTGTGATTTGTTGTGAAACAAATGGATTGTAATTTAATAGAAGCCGAAATATGCAATTTATAGCCTGACTTGAAGAGCTTGTTTTGTTTATTGTTGTTGTCATTTCAGCAGACAAGAACTACCTTATGTGTAGGTGCTCGTAAAATTATCCTTGTAGAACTTATGCCATTTCATTTAAGTTTGTTGGAAGTTTAAGTTCTCAGATTCGCTTCCTCGGTATTTATTTAATTTTTTAATGCTTCTTCTTAGAAATTCTGGCAGCGTTATTCATACCTCAAATAACTTAAAGCTTAGAACTTGCCACAAATATGTTCAAGTAAATACCTCAGAAACTTAATTAATCTCAATCTAAGGGTATCATATCCTAAGGCAAAGGTAGCTGCTTTGGTTGTTTGGCTTTGAAAATTGTTATTTTAAAATTAATTTTGCTGCTTCTCATAAATGGTTTCTAAAGCCTTTCAATTTGACCCTTAAATTAATTCTAATGCTCTCATTTCTCTCGTCTATATTTCGTATTTTACCAGAACGAACTAGGGTAAATGTCTTAAATGTAGTCTTGTAAAATTAATTGTAATAAAGAAAAAAGCAAAAAAAAAAGTACAAATCCACACTTAAAAGTAGATACAAAAATTTTTCCCTTGCTCTGAGTGATTGATCTTGTCCTTCTCAATATTTTAATCTAGAAGCTTTTACACACCCTTATCTGTTGAATTTGGCTAAAAAACCATTTTATTTTTAAGCAAAACTAAAATTTTTTCACGAAAGAGCAATCAGATTAAAAAGAAATAGTTGACAGTCAGTCGCTAGAGATGTACGTTACGAATTGATTCGTATTTTTTTTTTATGAATTTAATTTAAAAATTTTGAGTTAGGACTCTTTTAAGCACATAGAGTGCGATATACTCCTTTACCCAAAACCACAGATATATAAATTTATATAATTTTTTTCAAATTGTGCCTTATTGTCCTGAAAAACAACTCAACTTGATTTTTCAAAATCGACACAGCCAAGCTGAAGTTGAACTAACCTTCGTTTTAAAATTGTCATTTCGCGAAAATTTTTCTCTCATATTTGCAATTTTCAGCCAAAATCATTTCAATTATCAGCCAACATCATCGAGTTTCTCAAAACCTTTTTGGGTGTTCATTTTTCAAGGTATAACAAATCGAATAAAAAAATTAAAATCAAGACTTTTTGAAAATCTATTCTTATTTTTATTATTTAATCCCTATCCTATTCCTATCCATATCCTTTTTCCTATTCCTATTCCTATTCCTATTCCTATTCCTATTCCTATTTCTATTTATATTCCTATTCCTATTCCTATTCCTATTCCTATTCCTATTCCTATTCCTATTCCTATTCCAATTCCTATTCCTATTCCTATTCCTATTCCTATTCCTATTCCTATTCCTATTCCTATTCCTATTCCTATTCCTATTCCTATTCCTATTCCTATTCCTATTCCTATTCCTATTCCTATTCCTATTCCTATTCCTATTCCTATTTCTATTCCTATTCCTTTTCCTATTCCTGTTCCTATTCCTATTCCTATTCCTATTGCTATTCCTATTCCTATTCCTATTCCTATTCCTATTCCTATTCCTATTCCTATTCCTATTCCTATTCCTATTCCTATTCCTATTCCTATTCCTATTCCTATTCCTATTCCTATTCCTATTCTTATTCCTATTCCTATTCCTATTCCTATTCCTATTCCTATTCCTATTCCTATTCCTATTCCTATTCCTATTCCTATTCCTATTCCTATTCCTATTCCTATTCCTATTCCTATTCCTATTCCTATTCCTATTCCTATTCCTATTCCTATTCCTATTCCTATTCCTATTCCTATTCCTATTCCTATTCCTATTCCTATTCCTATTCCTATTCCTTTTCCTATTCCTCTTCCTATTCCTATTCCTATTCCTATTCCTATTCCTATTCCTATTCCTATTCCTATTCCTATTCCTATCCCTATCCTTATCACGATCCCTTTCCCTATCTTTATCCCTATCTCTATCCCTACCTCTTTCCCTTTCCTTATCCTTATGTCTTGCTATTTTTATTTTTCTGATTCTTTTCTTAAACCTACTCTGCATTTATGTTCAAATCCATATCATGTTTCTACTCCTAACCCTTTTCCCAATTCTTGCCCTAAAGCTTATTGTTGTTCTAATCAAGGCTTACAAATTATAACAACAAGAATAAGCTTTTTACAAAAATTATAAACCTGGTTGAAATACTTTTTCTTATCTTTACTTAACCTTTTCCTTGTCCTTGTTCTTATCGTGTTCTTAAAACCATCTGTGAAGTATGAGAGTCGAATTGTCATTAAGTATAAATGCAAAGGCTATCAGCTATATAATATTTCTAGACGCATGTCAAGACATATTGAAAGCTTCTGACACAAAATTGAATGACACTGAATAAAAGTTGTCTAAAACCATCTGTGAAGTATGCGAGTCGATTTGTCATTAAATACAAATGTGAAGGCTAGTAGCTATATAATATTTATCGACGTATTGTAAGACATATAAGAAGGTTCTGACAAAAAGGTGTATCAAAGCCAGCTACCTGTCTTAAATACAAATTTGCTAAAACCATCTGTGAAGTATGTAAGCCGATTTGTCATTAAGTACAAATGTTTATTAATTAATCTCATTTTTATCGTACCATCAAAGCAATGTGTTTGGGACAACAATTTATGTAAGTTTGTTGTTAATGATACCTACACGGTGCGTTGACCATATGTGTCACTTATTATAAGGTGCATTAACAATGAAGTTTAACAACAAATTGATTAATTGTTCCGTCGGTTATCGATAAGCGCTGTTCTTCCAGTTGTAAATATATCTAAAATGGTATTACCTTGAGTATATTTAAATCAAAGAAATTGGACACAAAGAATTCTTTTGTCATCAGATATATTTTCTATTTATTAAAATCAGAAAAGCAAAACTTCTTCAAAATATATCTTTTCCTATCCCTCTCCATATTCTCATCCATGTTCCTATTCATTTCCCGATCCCTATCTATATCCTTATCCCGACCCCGATCCCGATCCCTATCCTTATCCCTATCTCTTTCCCTTTCCTTATCCTTATCCCTAGCTATTTTTATTTTTCTGATTATTATCTTAGACCTATTCCGTATTCTTGTTCGAATCCATGTCCTTTTTCTACTCCTAATCTTTTTCCCAATTTTTGCCCTTAAGCTTATTGTTGTTCTAATCAAGGCTTATAAATTATAACAACAAGAATAGCTTTTTACATAAATATAAACCTGGTTTTATACTTGTTTTTCACTTTACTCATCGTTTTTCTTGTCCTTGTTCTTATCTTAGACCCAATGCTTGTCTTAGTCTTGATTTATTTTTATTATAGTTCTTGTTTTCCAAGTTTGTCTTAATATTTGTCTTAAAAGTTGTGGTAATCCTTATCTGAATTCTTATCCTTATTCTTTTCTTGATCCTTGTCCTAATTTTGGGCTTAATCCTTTACCTTGTTCTGGTCCTAATAGTCTTCCAGTCCATGTTCTAATTTTTGTGTTAATTTTTGAGTTGATTTTTGTCTTAATCCTTGTCCTAATATTTTTCTTAACATGTTTTCTAGTTCTTTTCTTAATAGCTGTTCAACAACCAATTTTTATTTTTGTTGCTTTTGTCTTATTTTTTTTGTATGTGTCTTCAAAACCAATTTTCACTACAACAATCGCCTTTTCGACATTTAATTATAACGATGGTGCATTGTCGTTACATTAATGGCTTCCTGCTGATTCAACTGAGTAAACAAACCGCCTAAACCTAATATTACTGTCGTGTATTAGTATTTACTAGAGCTCCCACAGTGGCCGAAGTTCGACCTTTTCACATACATTCTCTTTTGAGTCGATACGAAATTAATGTGAAAAAAATTTCTTTTCATAAAATCTTTTTAAATTTGGAAAAAAAGAAATCTTTTAAAAATAGTCGGTGCACCCGCACTATGATACATTTAAAAAAAATTATCAAATCGATTGAAAAACACGTGAGAAAATGGTTCTTAACTGTTTTTCCTACGACTATTTATGTATAGATATTAGCGGCTTAAGTCATCGTGTAATAATTCCATGCAACGGCGTTGCATTGTTGTGGCATTTCTAACAGACTCTTCTCCGCAAACTCATGATGTCATAATATGGTTATTTATTTTCTCCACGAACCAATATATCGTTACTGCCATAAAATTAAGTTTTCTGTAGCACTTCTTCTTAACAAGTAATATTTAGATGCAACGAAATTGCATTTTTTGTGGTTATCTCAGTGATGACTTTCCAAAACATATTTATTATGAATAATACATATTTCAATATTGTCGTTCCAAAATGGCCAAAAATCTATCACTTATTTTCGTTTCATAAGACTAACCGCAGTCACCGTATTGTAATTCATGCAACGTTTTTGCAGTTTTGTTGCATTTTTGAATAATTCCGGTTTTGGTTAATTCCGGTCTAATGACGTCATGATTTTTTTCATTTCTGTTATGAGAACAAAGAACCAACATTTAATGTTAGAAAATAATATAAACCGTTTTTACCCATTAAACTATATTCAGAACTTCTTACAATATCATGCAACGATATTGATTTTTTGTTGCACAAGCTGTTAATTCCATGACTTGATGATGATTTAATTTTTTGTTGCTATACCAAACACCGTTAATTCTTTCTTTTTGTTACAAGAGAGAACAAATGCTTTTTATATGTCTGATAACTTAAATCGTAGCACCAACAATAATTACATGCAACAGTTTTGTAATTTCGTTGCTTAAGGTGGGACATAACATTCGCGGCAGAGAAAACAGACCTTTTTTTAAAAATTCATAACTCATTAAAAAACAAACAATTGTCCAAAATTTATTCATTACAAATTACAAGAAAAAAAATTAAAAAAAAAATATTTTTCACTCCAACATGGTTTTATAGAGCTCCAAACTGGCGGCAGAGAAAAAAACGGGGCCTCGTGGTTGCAACGCTGGAAGTCGCAAAAATTGTCCGATCTGGAAAAAAAATTACTTTTAAATCTTAAAATAATTGTTTATCGTATGACACTAGCTTTTTTTTAAAATGTTTTTTAAATTTTTGGTGTTGTTCCAAATTTGAAAGTGTGCTTTTTTCGAAAAGCCAGAACGAAAAACATGGTTCAAAGTTCAAAATTTGTGAACAAAGAAAAATGCAAAGAAAAATAAAAATGCGCTCTCACTAATCATGCTGTAACTTTTGAACCCGTAAGAATTTTTCCATAAAATTTTTTTCTAAGAATGTTTAGAATATTTATTAAAATACAAAATTATAAAAAAGTCAATTTAAGAAAACGGCCAATGTCATGTCCCTCCTTAAGCGAGTTTCACCTTATTTAGTTGACGTCACTGAGTAACTGAGTTAAATTTTATCATGAGGCCAAAAACCAGCTTTTACTTTCAAGCCATTATTTTTATCATAGTGCCTCTTTATTCACCGTGCAATAATTTCATGCAACGGCGTTGCATTGTAACAAAGAAGCATTGCTAATTATTTTTGTAAGAAAGGATATTTTTTCAAATATTTTTTTATAATATAAGCAAAAGTTGGTTTTTATAACTTATTCTCGTTGAGATCTCTGAAAACAAGTCGCATTTACGTCGCTATCAATCAATAACCTTACTTAACATTCCAGCTTTATGGAACTGTTATTTGTTATTAGTTAGATTGCAAGTACATATATGATTATTTCAATTCCAGTTATTAAATAACTAAATGATTCGCATGTACTAGACAGGTGATAAAGCTTTTAAAATAATCATTAATCGCAATTGAAAAAGTACCGAGCTAAACCAGTTTATATGTAAAATTGTTTTGATATTAATAAGCTAAGGTTTAATTGTGGATCAGATGGTAATAAATTGTTTACTAAGTTGATAAATTACACCGAACAATATTTTAAAATTATTGCTTTGCAACACTTTGTATCTGTAAAAAAATCTGATGCAGACCATTTTGCTTCAACAATGTTATAGGCCAGCATGTCTCAGCTTTTTTTACTAGTACTATATTGTTCGATGGCTGTTAAGGAGCTTTTGCTCCTTAAGTATAAATAAACTATAGCAACTAACTAACTAATTAGAAAATCTTTATAAAAGTTTGAATTAAATGGCTTCATTTCAATATTACTTTTCTATTGAAATAACAAAATCTCAGGATGTTAGTTTCGCATTTGTTCCGATTTTGTTAAGAAAATGCAAAAATGTTAAGCATGACTTTTTGCTGTAGCAAAATGTAATTTTTTCTCTATTGATTAGTGTAATCAATTCGTGCATGTGCTTTAGAATAAAATAAAAAACGAAAAAAAAAATTAAAAGTTTTAAACTAATGAAACGAAATTACAGAACGTTATAACTGGTCGTAATAAAGATCAAGTTGAATTTTTGCTATAAAATATCTCTCTACAGTTCAATGGAATTTCAAAGATGAACGTTATTAGAATATAATTAAAGAAATAAGTAAACAACAACAGTGCAAATTGATGTTGATTATTACAAAAATTGTCAGAGATATCAAATTGCAGAATAATTATTTGTCGTTTAGACGATATTATTATATCGCTGCCGCTAAATGCAATAATTTCTACCTGATCATTGACACGATTCGTGTCTCATTCGCTGATATCGTGCCCTTTGTTGAAGCTGTGATATAAGTTTCTAATCAGTGATCAATGGAGAAACCAGTGATAAAGTATTGCTTTATTAAAATAATATAAAATATTAAACAAACTTATTCCAAAACTGTAAATGTTAAGAAAAGAACTTCATATTCAAAGAAATTAAGTAAAGCCCACATATATCTGATCCAAAAAAAAAAAATGCTGATAAAAAGTGAAAAAGCTCTAAAATGCATTTTTCCCTAAAGAACTTAACTTTCCCATATTTGAAATTATAACAATTCCCTTAGAAAAAAAGATAAAAAAAAATTGCTTTTAAATATTGCTATCTTTTTTCTTGAATTTATTCTTGTTGTTAAGCTTTACCTCGTCCTTGTCCTTTTCCTAATTCTTATCATAATCCTACTAGTCTTTGTAAAATATCTTGTCTTCATTCCTATTCTAGTTCTTGTCATTATTTTTGTTCTATTCCTTGTCCAAATCCTTATAAACTTTTTCCCAACTTTTGTCCAATTCCTTGTCCTTATTATTGTCGTAAGCTTTGTTCTTGTCTTAATCCTTATCCTACTCCATGTCCGAAACTTTTCCTTGTTACGAAATTTTTCTGAAACCTTGTGCTAATTATGTTGAATCCATGGTTTCAATCCATCAATTGTCCCAAATTTTGTCTTAAGCCTTGTAAATTTGTCCTAAACCTTGTCCAAATTATTTTCTGAAACTTTGCTCTAATCGTTATTGTAAACCTTTTCTCAACTCGTGTCTTTAACGTTGTCGTAACTTTTGTTCTTGTCTAAATCCTTATCCCAAATCTTGTCCTAAACCAAGTTCCAATCCAAACCTTAACCTTACCCTTTTCCCAAATCTTGTAAAAAAATGTTCCTAAATTCTTGCCTTACTCTTTTTTCTAATATTTGTTCAAATTTTTGTCCATATCCTTGTTATAATCCTTATCTTAAATCTTTGCTCACATCATTCTTTGAAAAAAGTCCTATTCTTACTTTAAAACATTGTTCAATTCTTTGTCCTAAGTCTTTTAACAGTTGTATAATTCTTTGTTCTTCGAATTATAAAAGTCCAAATACTTGTCCAAATCCTTGTCCTAATTCCTATCTGAATCGTTAACCAAGTTTGTCTAAATTTTTCTATAAACCTTTCCTTGTCTATGTCTTAAACCTTATTCAATTCTTGATCTCAATTCTTGTCTTGAATTGGGCATAGTTCATTTTCTTACCTCTGCCCATATTTTTGTCCTAATCCTTGACTTACTCCTTGCCTTCAAAGTTGACCTTATTATTGACCAACCTTTTATCTAAATCTTTGCCCTAACCCTTGTAATTATCCTGTTCCTAATTTTTGTTTACACTCTTTCCAAATCTTAATTAATAATTCTTGTCCAAATCCTTGTCCTGTTTATGTTGGCTATTGCCGTGCGTGCTAAATTATCCTTCATAAATCGTTAATATATTTTTTGTTTAAGCATTTTGTCCCTAACTAACTTAATAACTTTGACTTTGAGTTTGAGCTTAACTTCGACTTCAACTTCCAATTCGACTTCAACTTCGACTTGATTTCGATTTTAACTTCGACTTTGACATATGTTTTAACTTAGACTTGGACTTGGTCTTCGCCTTGAACTTTGACTTGGACTTAAATTTTTGAATTTGACCTCAACTTTGACTTCCATTTCGACTTCTACTGCGACTTCAACCTCAATTTCGACTTCGAATTCGAATTAAACTTCGACTGCGACTACGAAATCACTTCGACTTCAACTTCGGTTTTTATTTTTATTTTCATCTTTGTTTTGATTTTTATTTAGATTTTAATTTTGATTTTGATTTTGATTTTGATTTTGATTTTGATTTTGATTTTGATTTTGATTTTGATTTTGATTTTGATTTTGATTTTGATTTTGATTTTGATTTTGATTTTGATTTTGATTTTGATTTTGATTTTGATTTTGATTTTGATTTTGATTTTGATTTTGATTTTGATTTTGATTTTGATTTTGATTTTGATTTTGATTTTGATTTTGATTTTGATTTTGATTTTGATTTTGATTTTGATTTTGATTTTGATTTTGATTTTGATTTTGATTTTGATTTTGATTTTGATTTTGATTTTGATTTTGATTTTGATTTTGATTTTGATTTTGATTTTGATTTTGATTTTGATTTTGATTTTGATTTTGATTTTGATTTTGATTTTGATTTTGATTTTGATTTTGATTTTGATTTTGATTTTGATTTTGATTTTGATTTTGATTTTGATTTTGATTTTGATTTTGATTTTGATTTTGAATTACACTATATTTTGGTTTTTATTTATTTTAATTGGTTTTTTATTTATTTTTACTTATATTTTAATATATTTTAATGTTAATTTTTTTATTATTATTTTTACTTGTATTTGTATTTTTTATTTATTTTTAAAAATTTAAATTTAAACTAAGTTTAATATAATAATAATATTTAAAAAAATGTTGTTTTTTATTTTTTCAATTTTTATTTTGTTTTTGTTTTTTTTTCTATTTTTATTTTTAATTTTAGTCTTGGTTTTATTTTTAAAAGTATTGTTTTAATTTTTTTTTGTTATGTTTTTTTTAATTTGTATTATTATTGTTATTTTTACTATTTGTATTTTTAGATTTATTTTAAATTATTATTATTATTGTTTTTTTTTTATTTTTTTTTATTTTATTATTATTTTATAAATGTTAAGTTTTATTTTTATTCCAAGTTTTATTGTTATTTTTATTTTTATTATAATTTTTTTTTATTTTTATTATAATTTTATTGAAATTTTTATTTTTATTTTTAATTTTATTTTTATTTTTATTTTTATTTTAATTTTTATTTTTTTTTATTTTTATTTTTATTTATATTTTTATTTTTTTTATTTTTTATTTTTATTTTTATTTTTATTTATTTTTATTTTTATTTATATTTTTATTTTTTTTTTTAATTTTTTTTTATTTTTATTTTTATTTTTATTTTTATTTTTATTTTTTTTTATTTTTATTATTATTTTTATTTTTATTTTTATTTTTATTTTTATTTTTATTTTTATTTTTATTTTTAATTTTATTTTTATTTTTATTTTTATTTTTTTTTTTATTTTTATTTTTATTTTTATTTTTATTTTTATTTTTATTTTTATTTTTATTTTTATTTTTATTTTTATTTTTATTTTTATTTTTATTTTTATTTTTATTTTTTATTTTTATTTTCATTTTTATTTTTATTTTTTTTATTGTTATTTTATAAATTTTAAGTTTTATTTTTATTCTTAGTTTTATTGTTATTTTTATTTTTATTATAATTTATTTTTATTTTTATTTTTTTATTTTTTATTTTTTGTTTTTTTTTTTTTTTGTTTTTATTTTAATGTTAATTTTAATTTTTATATTAATTTTTATTTTTATTTTTATTATTATTTTTATTTTTATTTTGATTTTTAGTTGTATTTTTATTATTATTTTAATTTTTATTTTTATTGATTTTTTATTTTTTATTTTTATTTTATTTTGTTTTTATTTTAATGTTAATTTTAATTTTTATATTAATTTTTATTTTGATTTTTATTATTATTTTTATTTTTATTTTTAGTTTTATTTTTATTTTTATTTTTATTTTTATTTGTATTTCTATTTTTATTTTTATTTTTATTTTTATTTTTATTTGTATTTTTATTTTAATTCTTATTTATATTTTTATTTTTATTTTTATTTATATATTTATTTATATATTTATTTTTGTTTAAATTTTAATTTTAATTTTTATTTTTATTATTATTTTTATTTTTTTAATTTTCATTTTTATTTTTATTTTTATTTTTATTTTTATTTTTATTTTTATTTTTATTTTTATTTTTATTTTTATTTTTATTTTTATTTTTATTTTTATTTTTATTTTTATTTTTATTTTTATTTTTATTTTTATTTTTATTTTTATTTTTATTTTTATTTTTATTTTTATTTTTATTTTTATTTTTATTTTTATTTTTATTTTTATTTTTATTTTTATTTTTATTTTTATTTTTTAATCTTATTTAATTTTTTTTTAATTTTGATTTTAATTTTCATTTTTGTTTTAATTTTAAGTTTTATTTTTATTATTTTTGTTTTTAATTTTTTTTTGTTTAATTTTTAATTTCATCCATATTTTTAGTTTAATTTCTGTTTTTATTCTTATTCTAAGCTGTATTCTTATTTTTTTTGTACACTTATATAATTTTTTTATATTTATTTTTAGGTTTATTTATATTCTTATTTATATATACTTTGATTTTTATTATTTTAAGTTTTATTTGTATTGGTTGTGTTTTTATTTTGATTTGTTTATTTATTTCTACTTTGAATTTGTTTTTGACTTAAGTTTGACTTTGACATGAGTTTGGCTTCGATTTCGGCTTAAACTTCAAGTTCGACTTCAACTTTGACTTTGATTTTGGTTCTGATTTCGATTTTTACTCCGACTTGGCCTTGAACTTGGAATTAGATACAAAACTTTTAAAGTGAGCGAGTCAAGCTCATTAGAATGGGAGTGGGATTGATTTTGATTTTGAATTCGATTTAATTGTGCTTTTGGTTTTGATTTATTTTCTATTATTTGTTGACTTTGATTTTGGGTTTTTAGCTTTTTGGTATAATTAGCTTTTGCATTGATTTGGTTTTGTTAGTACTTGTGCTTTTTTTTATTTTTACTTGAGTGTAAAAATCAACCCTTATTGAGAACTGTTCTTTTTTTGTCATATCGGCCAGTTGTGCCACTTAAGCCGATAGAGCGATTGAAACCAATCAAACCCATTGAGTCCATAAATCTAACATATGCACATATTTGCGCACTTTTAACCATAATAAAAGATATCTCAAAGAAATTTAACAACATTTATTCAATGAAGCTAAGAAGGCCAATTGAGTCAAGTGAGCCCATTTTATCTTATTTACGTCTTCTATTTAAAAACGTTTTCACTCTTAAATTGTTTGATTTTAACAGCAAATTTTTAGTATATATTTAAAACAAAATTTTAGCAAAACATATTTAATTAAATTAAGGAGACCAAATGAGCCAATTGTGCAAATTTGGTCAATTTTGCCTTATTTACGTCTTCTATTTCAAAACTGTCTACCTCTTGAATTGTTTGGTCTAAGGAGCAAATTTTAAGTAAATATAAAAAAAATTTATTCAACCAATCAAGCCAATTGAGCCTAAGAATAAGTTCTACATCCACATTTGAGCTCTATTGACCTTAAAATTTTTTAATATATAAAGAAAAATCTTGAATTTTTTGATTATAAAAAGAAATCTCAAAGAAAGTTATAAAAATGTATTATTATGTCAAAAAAGCCAAATGAGCCAATTGCACCAATTGTGCCCTATTTACGCCTTCTATTTCAAAATTTCACCCTTTTATTGAATTGTTTGGTCTTTAACATAAATTTTATGTAATTACTTATATAAAGAATTGATTCAATTGAGTCAAGTGGGCCAATTGAGTCAATTGGAGCAATTGAGCCAATTGGACCAATTGAGCCAATCGTGCCAATTGAGCCAAATTAGCCTTAGCGAACCTTACTTTGCCTACTTTTGTGCACTTTTTGTTTTGAAATTTTTAAATTCTAATACAAAATAAAATTTTTACATTTTTAATTATTTTGCTTATCCCTTTTATTCCAAGCTCCTCATCATCCTCATATTGATTTTTTTTTTTTTTACTTCTGCTACATGGCATAATATCTCTTTTCTTAAACAACTTCCTGCGTAGTTCCGTTTCAGTCTATTCTGATTTTGTTTCCAAATTCTTCCTGTCCCTTAGTGTACACTGCCTTCAGCGCCCTTCTTTTACGGTTTGACTAAATTACCATAAACGTTATTCTTTGGTCAGCATTCCTAACGATCTTCCTTTGTGTGATATTTTTGTTGTCATTGTTGTTGTTGTTTTTGTTGTTGGAAATTTGATTCGCCTCTGCCATGCTGTGCTTAAAAACAGCTTCTTTTGCTCTTATATTTTTGCTATATTTAGTATTTGTTTTGTTTTTGTTTTAAATGTGTCAAGACTTGCTTTTACTACTGTTTCGAGTGCAGAGTGCAGAGTGCGAAAAATTGACACCAGAGACGACTGACTGACTGCTGCTGGTCTGCACATTGGAAAAAATCATCATTTCCATATGCTACAATTTGTGAGGCGAGATGTGGGCATGTGTGGTTTGTTGGTGTGTGTTGAGTTTTGTCTGCTGGTGTGAAAGTTTAACATTACCAAATGTCTACATGTTTGTGTAATTGTGCATGTGTAGTTTACTAGAAGCTGACGTTGTATGAGTGTCGCCTAGCTGCGATAATCAATGCTTCAATGGAGAATTAATGGATTGCTGATGGTTTTGGTGCTGCCGGTTTTTTTTTTCTCTAAAATTGCTGTGTGTATATATATAGGGGTATGAGTGTTCGTGTGTGTTGAAGTGTGTACAAGTGTGTGAAAATGTGTGGTTTTATGTTGTCTGCAAAGTGCTGGCATTCTTAGCAGGTTTTTTTGAACTCTCTCCTCTACTGAACTGTTGAAAAGCTTTGCAATTTGAAGCATTTAGTGCCAGCACATTCAAATAAGCTTAAATTGTAGCTTTGTGAGGAAACATTTTTAAAAAATCTGCTGCTTAAAATGCACACAAATTAGTCTCAACTGCCATTTTATTGTCATATTTAAAGTTTTTTGCTGTTCGAAGATTGTTTTGAATAAACTTGTTTTTGTACTTTTTTAAAACTAAAACTAAAACTGAAAGCTTTTTATTATTGCAGCAGTTTTGGCGCTTCATTTTGGCAACAATTTTTGCAAATTTTTTAGTCAGTTATTTGAAAACTAATGCTTAATTTCCTTTTTAATTGTTTTTTTATGTTATTTTTATTTTAAATTTATGCTTTATTGTATGTTATGGTCATTTCCGTTTCCGCTTCTGCGCTTGCAATTGAATTATTCGCTCCACCTGTCGCTGGCTGGCACTCATGTTGTTCAAATTTGCTCTAGCCTGAGGTTTCGTGGTTCAGTGCTGTGCTGCGCTGGTCATTTAATCTGATTTGAATTTGATTTTTTTTAATTTTTTTTTTCAAATTTTAGTTGGCAGTTAAAATGTGATTAGTTGCAAACTTTAGCTAACTGCATTAAATAAAAAAGCTTTCTCAACCAAACTGAAAATGTCAACTGTTTTCATATTTTTTTATTAGTTTTGTCTACAAAATAGTTTTTAAATTATATAAAATTTTTTTAGTTCTTTGCTAAATTGCTTAAAAAATATGAAGTAAATATTCTATAAAACTCAAAAACTCCTGCTTTCGTTACTGCCATGGGCTGGTTGCTGCAAAAACTGCAGCTTTAAGCTCATATCAGAAAATGTGCCAACGTTTTGGACAGCCAACGCGCCAAAGTGCAGCGTTATAAAGTGAATAAATTAAAAATATGTTAAGGCTTTAGTTATATAAAAAAGAAGCGAAAGAAAGAAAAACTGAAAAAGCAGCATACGTGTCAGATTGAGAGCAGCTGATAGTAAGTGACAGGCAGCTTGCATGCAACAGAAAGCACAAACACATGAGTACAAAAAAACATACAAATTTAAGAAAAATTTCACCAGCATAGCAACAAAAATGTCAACATATCCTTTTCCTTTGCTGTATGCTTTTACTCAGGGCGTTGCGCCCTGCATAGCCTTCAATTATAATTCATATCTACCTAAAATTTTGTCGCGTCTTCTTTAAGCAAAGGGTGCTTTTTTTATGCAGTCAGGAAGTTTGTTTTAACGGGTAAACCCTAAATTTGTTTATAACAACAATTTCCGTTATTGTTTTACCGCTACTCAGATGTCTAGAAGAGCTGTTTGTTGAACCATATTTAGTCCTTTCAACGAAATTTAAAATTCCATAGCAAAAAATGAAAAAGCTTTTTTTGAAAACGCCCATAATAAATGTCAAAAATGAAAAAGAGCTTTTTTAAAATTTCGTTTGTATGAAAATATAATTTTATTAGAAAATTTTTTAAAGCTTTTAAATTTTAATAAAATTTTTTAAAGCTCTCTTTACTAAGTATTTTTGTAACAAAACATTTAATTCCATGGTAAAAAATTTAAAATCTTTCTACAACGACAATTTTAAATGATTTATAAAAAAGCTTTTGCAAATTTTAAAAAAAATTTTTAATTTCATTTGAATTGAAATTAAGTTTTATAATAAAATCTTTTAAAACAGCATGTTCATTAAAGCTTTAGCTTCAAAGCTTTGTATATTAATAAAAAAATGTGAAAGCTCTTCAGTAGCTAGAAAGCAATCAGTAAAAATGTATTCTGTTTGCCTTTTTAAGTATTTTTCTGACAAAATTTTAAATTCCATGGTAAAAAATTAAAAAGCTCTTTTTGCATAACGCTTAAATTTAACACTTTTCTATTAAAAAAAGATATGTCAAAATTATGCAAATTAGTACAAATGTACTGTTTGCCTTGCTTAGTATTTTTCCAACGAAATCTTAAGTTTGAATAAGTAAAAATAATAATTTTGAATACTTTTTAAAAAAGCTTTTAAAATGTTTTATAAAATTTTTTAATTTTGTTTCAATTGAAATAACATTTTACTATAAAATCTTTTAAAAACAGCATCTATATTAAAGCTTTACCTCGAAGCTTTAAGATTTTCATAAATATTTTGTAAAGCTCTTGTGTAAAAATAAGAATAAATGTACTCTGTTTGCTTTGTTAAGCATTTTTCTTACAAAATCTTAAATTCCGTGGCTAAAATGAAAAAGCTTTCTTTGATAATTTTAATTTTGGAAACTTTATTAAAAAGCTTTTACAAATTTATTTTTAAAATTTGTAATTTTGTTTCAATAGAATTGCAAGTTAATAATAAAATCTTTAAAAAAGCATGTGTATTAGAGTTTAAGCTTTAGAGCTTTGACATTAAAATAAAATATTTGAAAGCTCTTGTGTGAAAATGAGTACAAATGTACTCTAATTGCTAAGTAAAGTCTTTTTCTAGCAAAATCTTAAATTGCATGACGAAAAATACAGAAGCTTTCTCTGATAACGTCAGTTTTAAATACTTTATTAAAAAGCTTTTACATATTTATTTTGAATATTTTTAATTTCGTCTCTATAGAATCGACATTTAATTATAAAATCTTTTAAAAAGCATGTATATTAAAGCTTAAGCTTCGAAGCTTTTATGTTTTAATAAAATATTTGAAAGCTCTTGTGTGCCAATGAGTACAAATGTACTCTGTTTGCCTTACTAAGTATTTTTCTTACAAAATCTTTAATTCCCTGGCAAAAAATAAAGAAGCTAAGCTTTCTTTGATAACAGTAATTTGAAATACTTTTTGAAGCTTTTTAAAAGCTTTTAAAAATTTCTAATTTCGTTTGAATGAAATTTATATTTTATTATAAAATCCACTAAAAACAGCATGTGTAGTAAAGCTTTAGCCTTAAAGCTTTTAAATTTTGATAAACAGTTTAAAACACAGAAGGCAAATGCGTACACATGTACTCTATTTGCTTTGCTAAGTTTTTTTCTAACAATATCTAAAATTCAATAGCAAAAAATTAAAAAGCTTTTTTGGAAAACGTTCATATTAAACACGTTTCTTTAAAAAGAGCTTTAAAAAATGTAATTTTCTTATATTTTAATTTCGTTTATCAAAGCATGTTAATCAAAACTCTAGTTTCAAAGCTTTTAAATTTAAATAAAATTTGTGAAAGCTCTTGTGTTCAAATGAGTAGAAATGTACACTGTATGCTTTACTAAGTATTTTTCTAATTAAAAATTCTATCAAAACCTAAAATTCCGCAGCAAAAATTCAAAAGCACAAATTTTAAATAATTTATTAAAAAGCTTTTGAAAATTTATTTAAAAAAATTTTAATTTCGTTTGAATGGATTTAAAATTTTATTGTAAAATATATTAAAAACAGCATGTTTCACACCAAGCTCAAGCTTTAAAGCTTTTGAATTTTGATAATCAGTTTGAAAAGCTTTTGTGTAAAAATAACTACAAATGTACTCTGTTTGCTTTGCTAAGTATTTTTTTTTACAAAATCTACAATTCCATAGCAGTTTTGAAAAAGCTTTTTTGTCAATTTTAAGTAGCTTATTAAAAAAAGCTTTAAAAAATTTGTTTTGATAATTTTTAATATGGTTTGAATAAAAATTTTACTATAAAATCTATTTAAAACAGCATGTACATTAAAGCTTAAGGTGCGAAGCTTTTATTTTTAAATAAAATATTTGAAAGCTTTCGTGTAAAAATAAGAAAAAATGTACTGTGTTTGCCTTGATAAGTATTTTTTTCTAACAAAATATTTAATGCCTAGCAAACAATTTTTTCCAAATACTTTAAAAAAGCTTTTGTAGATTTTTTTTTACATTTTAAATTTCGTTTTAATTGAAAATTTGGCTATAAATTTCATAAAAAAACAGCATTTATATTTAAGCTTTGAAAATTAAACAATATGTTTGAAAGCTCTCGTGTACATATGCATTCAAATAAACTTTGTGGACTTGCAAAGTATTTTCCTAACAATATTTTAGATTTCATGGCAAAAAATATAAATTTTTTTCTCTGATAACGCCAATTTTATATACTTTATTATAAAGGTTTTTAAAATTTATTTTGAATTGATTCAATTTTTCAAATCAATTTTTATAATTGATTAATAATTCCATAGCAGATCTGAAAAAGCTTTTTTTGTCAATTTTAAGTAATTTATTAAAAAAGCTTTTAAAAATGTGTTTTGTAAAATTTTAATTTCGTTTAAAGAAATTGAAATTTTATTATAAAATGTTTTAAAAGCAGCATTTCTATTTAAGCTTTAGTTGTGAAGCTTTTAGATTTTGATAAACCGCTTGAAAATCTATCTTTTGCCTTGCTTAGGTTTTTCTAACACATTACAAAATTGTAGAAAATGCAAAAGCTTTTTCTGATAGTGCCAAGTTTAAGTACTGTATTAGAAAGCTTCCAAAAATTAATTTTGAATAATTTCAATTTTGTTTGAAATCAACTTTATATAGAATTTTATTATAAAATCTACTAAAAAGAGCATGTAAATTTTAACTTCGAAGTTTTTTAAATTTAAATGCAATATTTGAAAGCTATTGTGTTTAATAGAGTACAAATAAAAACATAATTCCTTTTTTCATAAATTTCTTGAGCTTTTTGTCTTAATTATAAACAACAAACAACCAAATCTGAACATGAAGCTTTATTTTGTAAAGTAAAAATAAATTTTAAATAAAAAAAGGTTGCAATGACCGATTAAAGCTTTTAAATTAAAAAAAAAAACTGAAAACATTTAAGATTTCGTTACAATAACAATTGCATGAAAAAATACGATTAAGCTTTCTTTAATAGCAGCTTTTGAAAGAGCGAAAATTTGAAAAATCTTTTGATGAGTTGGTAAAGCTACGATGTAACAACAGCTGTCAGGCTTCGCCATTGCTCTTTAAAGAATCCTTATTGATGTTAGTTGTTTTAATAAAAAAAAGTTTCAACACCAAAGCTTTAATGCTGACAACGAACTAGAAGTGGAGAATATAAATATTTCGATTGCTGACGTCTTATTTTTTCATAATAAGTACAATGAATTTTATAAATTACAAAATTGTTTAATAGAATCAAAAGCTACTTCTTTGAAAAAGCTTTCAAATATGTTAAAAAGTTTGAAAAATCGTGTGTTAAAAAATATATGAAAAACTTTTCATCTTAACTTTATTTTTAAAAACTGAAATCTCTACAATCTGTTTGATTACATCAAAAAGTAAGAAAGTTCTTACTTTAGGTCTTGCCATAAATAGCTGAACAACAAGCTTTAAGCTTTTAATAGAAATTTTCAAAAAACAATTATACCGACTACGTTGTTTTGCTTCAGTATGTATATTTAAAATATTTAAATCCATTTCAAAAGCTCTTTAATAAAAACTATATAAAAGTTTACGGGGACCGCCAAAAAAGCTCTTTTAAAATTTTGGAGGTCTAAATCAGTGGTCATCAACTTATGTTTTCCCATAGCCCGCGGGCGTCGTGTGTTTTTGAGCTTTTGAACACGAAGTAGCATTCGGCTCGCTGTCAACGTACACTGCGTAAAAGTTTGTTTTTTCTGCTGTGCTTTAAATTTTTAGTCAGTTTGTTTTGAGCGTTCATGCGATAAGGTTGTCGCTCGATGGTTTGTTGGTGAATATAAATATTTTGCAAAGTTTCAGGAAAATGGTGTTTACAATCTTTATTTGCAGACAATTTTTACTGTGAATTACAATGTATGATATTCTTGTTTCGTTGAACTTCTTGAAACATTATATTCATTAACTTTTACCATAACTTTTATCTCTTTTGCTCTTTTCTGTGTTTGAACATCTATTCTATTATTTAACATGCTATTTTATAGCAACAAACAAACACAAAAATAAAATCACAACATTATAATGTTAATCGAACACCCAACAATATTTGCTTTAACCAAATGGTTCGAGAGCTTTTGAAAACTTCTTGCTTCAGTGTAAAGCTCTGCATTCGGAAAGCTCTCTTTGTTGTTGTTTGAACCGTGTGTTGATGACCACTGCTCTAAATGTATATTTTTGTACACCACATCGAAGTTTTTTAAAAATTTTTAGAATTGTTTGAATATTAAATCCTTGTTTGCAACAATTTAAGCTTTAACTATTTAAAGCTAACAAAATAAAGCTTATCTTTAAATCCTCAAAAAAAAAAAAAAATTAAAAGTTCTTAATCAGCAAAAATACACACAAAAGATAAAGTTTTTATCATTATAAAGAATTTAGTAATAATAAGTATACTCTGCCGTTAATCACAACAAATATCAAAAGCTGTCTAAGATTTTTGACAAGTTAAAAAGTTTTTCGCTACATCTAAACTTTTTTTTTTTTGGTACATAACCAACTTTATGTCTTAAATTCTATCTTATCGTGCATTTGTTTCCCCAAACATCACAAATTTCTTGATTGCATACAAATTTAAATTCCACCAAAGTCTGAAATTTAGGGTAGAGCAAAAAAAAACACAGCACTAAACTTTATCTTGCTGCAAAAACTTACCTACTACCTAGACGTAACAAATGCGCCAGCAGCAATCGAGTGTTTGTGCAAAATTATGGAAACCATTTAACTATCATCAATAAAGCGCATTAAAAGCGTCGGTCCACAAAACCGTAGAAAAGAGCGGGAAAAAGCATAGGGCAAAAACAACAACAAGGAATAAGAACAGCAGTAGCTGCAACAAAAACAGCAAACTTTCCAAAAAAGAAAACAAGTAGAACAACTTTGGCAATGGCAAAGGTTGCCATGGTGCACATTAGGGATGTATGCTAAAATGCTGTTAATATTGGATGCAAAAAGCTCTACATAGTTTGTGTCTGTGTGTGGATTTGCGTCTGTGTGACAGTGCATTCACTGTAGCAGTGTGCTTTGTTCAAAACGCTGCACTTCAATTACGGTCTCAAATAAACTAACCAAAAGAAGGGTGTCTCTTCATTCAAGGTTTAAGCGATCATGATGATGATGATTTGGTACGATTATAATGTTGAAGCAGCAATGATAATGAAGTTATTAAATGCAAATATATCTTATAATTAAGTAAGAACATTTTTAAATAAACTATCTTTAAAAGATAAGATGGAGCCCGGGTTGTGAAGAATTTTTTGGGCCTATAAATAATCGAAAGCCAAATATATCAGAAACCGGTCAGTTTCGGGTTTTAATACAAAAAAGTCTCGATCATTCGATATGAGAAAGTAGCTTAAAAGTTAAAATAAAATTCAATGTCTTGTATTTAAAATTTTTCATTGAAAAAGAAATTAAGCTAAAACAAGTAAAATCAAATAAAAAGTATAAGAATTAATACGTCTTTTAATGTTTTCGGTGTGGTCAATTATAATTATGTGGTGAATTATAAGGCCAGTATTATTCAGGTAAAAAGCGTCTCAAGTCCAGGGGCGAAACTATCGGGAATAGGGAGGTAAGCTAACCACCAAACTATTTTAGTGTCGGCCAAATTGTTATTTTTTACTGAAATTTGTTTAAAATGTTGATTTTTATTAACAATAACTATGAACGGTTCAAAATCAGTCTTAACATTGGTTTCCATGCTCGCCATCAGCCATACCAAAAACCAACTTTAGACGGCTATTTCATTTCAAGACATATCTAGAACAATCTTCAGTCAGCCAATTCACTTTCAGTCGTATCTAAAATGAACTTCAGTCGGCCAAATTTGCATTGAGCCGTGCGCAAAAACAACTGTACAAGTACTATTCGTTCAGTCTCATTTAAAGTTATTTATAGGTGCGCGCTCTATGAAAAATTATCTAAGAGCAATTCAGTCGGCAAAATCTTTTTTAACGGCTTTAAGTCGTTCCTTGGTAGGTTTGTTGACGACATATCGCACACTAAATACAAAACAGTCACAACTCAAAATTTTTTTATATCGACTTTTTGCTATAAATCATTTCACAAAACATATATCACACTATATTTTTCATTATTTTTTTCATTAACTGGAAGAATGAAGTTTGTGTGTTTATATGAAAATTGCTTTTCTTCTGCAGTTTCAACCAAAGGGTTTTATTTTTCGCTTCTCCTGAAAAGTCATGTTTTTTGAGTTGTGACTGTTTTGTATTTAGTGTGCGTTATACTCGTGCCTCAAACCAACTTCAGTCAATTAATTTTAATATTTTGCTCGGAAATACATATCGTCGGCCTAATTCTGCATTAGCGCAACCTAAGGGGGGAGTTTCGGGTTTTAAACCCCCTCAAAAATTATTGTAGTACCAAGCAAAATAGCATTCAATCAAAGTGAGTCACTTGAAAAGTAATCACACGTCTTATCAAATGAGTGGAAACCCCAAATGTTTATTTCAAATAGATTCTGGTTGATCATTATCTACTTTATTAGTCATATTTTTTTCCTTCAGACTGCATATTAAGCCGGATTGATTTTGTATGGAGAAAAGAGTGAGCCGGACACCGACTCAAAAGTATGAGATACTCTTAAAAACTATTTTTAAACACCTTTAGATCATATAATTTTCATGGTAAAATATATATGGGCATTTCCATAGTCGCGTACGCGACATTCGTACGCCTTTGAGGAGCAAAATAATAAAGAAAACTCAAGACAAATTTTCTTTTTTTTCAAGTTTTAGATAGCATTTTATTAGCACTATATTTAGAAAAAAAAGTTAGGTTCTCTAGATTTTATGTTTCCAAAATATAAGCAATAAACATGGCATCGCGAACGCGACAAAAAATGGAACTCGTTTTCGACTGCATCTAGAAAAATGCAGATTTCTGCGAAACGTAACATAATATTTTAAAACGGTTAATTGTAAATTAAATAAGATTTATGTGGATTTCAAGAAATAGTTGTCATTTTGACAGATTTCTATTCGTTCTTTTTTTATTGAGCTTAAGCCTGATCGCGAACGCGACATCTAGCGCGCGACATTTTTTCTCATCAGGTTTTTAATAAGAATTAGTTAAAGTAATTTCAGCTAAATCAGCATTACCTATGATATTTGTTTGTAACCCCACCCGTACTACGTATGTGGTTATTTACTTTATGACGACGTTTTTTACGCCTATAATTAGGCGTGGCAAATACAGAAAAGTGCATTTATTATACAGTAGTATCACCTTCTAAGTTGTTTTAACCATGGCATCCCTGTTTTTGTATGTCCCCCCATCTGTTGACGTGATTACAGCCGTTATTATTAAGTTATAATAATGAAATTCGATATTTAAGCTTATATCGTAAAAAGAAAAATCATGTTCGAAAATAATCCAAATAGGATGAAAACCACGTATACCTCCCATACAAATTGTCGTTCTCAAATTGGAAAATTTCTTAAAAATCTATTAAAAGTCAATCCAATGACTTGAGAAGCTCATGAGCTTTAATTTGAACTATTAACACTTAGCAAAAAATTCAGAAAAATCGAATGAAATCTTTCCATACTTCCCATACAAAGTGTTTTAAAAAAACGGCGCATGATCGCGAACGCGACACATTTTGATGATCAATATTAAATGTTTAGTATGATTTTTACCTGCAGTAACTTTTTTTTTATAGTGAGGCGACCATATTTGATTTAAGTTACAATTTTCAGACATTTGCTTAGAACGATCACGAATAGTAATTAAAGCAATATAAAAAATTTACCGTTACTCGTGCTTTGTGTGGTATCTTTTTATTTTTTATTGTTTATTTGTAGTTTATAGATGGATTTTATACGAAGAGTGCAAACATAACGTTAATAAATAAACGAAAAATACTAAAGAGAAAAAGTCCTTAAAAGCAGCTCAAAGCAAGAAAAATATATTTCTCAGATATCAGGCCAATTTTCTCAGAATAAAAACTGAAATTAGTTGTAAATGCAGTAAATTATAAAAATTCAAGCATTTTTTTTAAATAATAACAAAAAAATTATTTGTTTATTTAACATTTTTTTTTTCGGTCCCGGTAGACCTTTTTGTGGAAATGCCCATATATATTCGAAAATCATAAATTTTGTATTGGGCCACTATCTGGCGTATATTTTACAAAAAATCAAAGAGTAATTATGTCAATTAAATAATAATTAAGCTGAAGGAAACTTGAAAATCGATTTCTCACGTTTTATATAAATTGTGGCACTAAGTTTTGGTTAAACCACATCATACGATATATCAATGGAAAGAAGAGCTCAATAAATTTCCAATAAGTTTAAATGCATGTGAATACCCTGAAAAATACAAACATACAAATACAAATACATATAAATACATGTGTTTTAAGCAACTTCTCTTCGAAAATGACGAAATATCGATTTTTGGAATCTCAAGAGTTTGTAAAGAAAAAACATTTCAAAAATTTTTTAGTTAATATATGTGTGCCAGGAAAATCTTTAGTTTTTTGCTTATCTTGGTTATTCTGAAGAAAAAAAGGTATAGGCAAAAACTTCGTTTTCTTAAAAAAAAGGGGTTCAGAAGAACTAAAACCGATCCATGGGGATTTCTTTTATAAAAACAAAAAAAATTGTATACAGAAACTGTGTTTGAGAGTCTTTTAAGAGTCCCTCTAACTTTTATGTCGGTATCCGGTGAAATTTAAATTACGATCCGGCTTACTACATATGTTTGATTTTTGTTATGTTCTGATTCTGTTGGCAATACTTCGATTCCAGTTATAATTTCAACTTCTTGAGTGGAGTCGCCCACTAAGGCGACTTAAAATATATGGAAAAAAATTAATTTAAAAGTTAGGCAAAAGAAGAAAGCCTGAATTTGCGGGAAATCGGTTTATTCCCTCGCCACCGAAATAATCGAAGAAATTTCCTCTGAGATTGTTATTTTTCGTCCTTTTTTTAGAGATATTTTTGTAAACATCTATAAACCAAACTTTCCAAAATTAAGTTTATAATGAAGTCATATGATTCAGTAAAAAAAATAATTCCTGTTGACTTTCGAAACTGGAGAAAAAATTCACAATTCCTTATTTTCCATCGTATTTTCCCGAAGCTGTTCATAAAAATTTCTCTAAATTGTCACATATTATCCGATTTTTAGGAATAAGGGACTATACGGTAAAAAGTTTTTGGGTTAAGTTTTCTTCTGTTTACCCGTTTATGTCCAGTGACATATTTAAGTAATACGGTATAACTTATACCAATGAGCAAATGCTGGCTTAAATCGGCTTAAATATATAATATCTTTTAACGATAGGTCCTTACCGCCCTCATTCATTAAAATAAGACAATATTTGCGAAATTTTGAGGAAATTTCATCGGATATTTTAGTGGCAAACGATTTTTTAAAATTCAGAATCTTTGCTTTTCATCCCAAGGTGTCAGAAATTCAGTTTTCTGACACCAAATTAAACAGTTTCTTAGAAGCAAGAAAGCCGTTGTATGAACTCTTTAATCCAATTCTATTTTCAACTTGCTTGACCCAAAAGTGAATTCTACACTCAATAAAATTGTTACTAAAAATTTGTTTGGCGATTTACTTCAATTGAAAACGGATTTAGAAGTATTCTATCATCTATTCCAAGGCGTAGAATCTCTGACGGGTTCAGCTTATGTTTCAGAAAGCAATAAAAAATCCCTAATCCCTCAAAAATGACAGTTGCAGGAAATGAGAAATTTGCATTATTATTAATTTGAATATTTAAGAGAAAAAGAATTACAGAATAAGCAAAGTTCTTTGTATATTTCGCACATATGCGAATTAGTGCGATGGTTAAAATAAGTTCGTGACTATAGCTATAAATTGATTTGAGATATAAAATTATTTCCTTCAAATAAATTATTTTAGAATTTTATTAATTAAAAAAAAAAATCATTTAAAAAAAATAATTTCGTCAAAAAAATTATGCCTTAATTTTTTTATCGCACGAACAGTTCATTACATTCATCTTTAATGCGCTATAGACTGAAAGAGAATAAAAAATGAAAATTTAAGTTTTTCTCCTTTTTATAACAAAAATTATATTGCCTTATATTTTGATAAAAAATGAAATTTTATGGTCTCTTACAAAAAGGTATAATTTAAATATAAACAAAAAGGCACGGTTAAACTTTTATAAATTTTTTTAAGTTAATTGGTAAGACTTAAATACAAAAAAGAAATAAATAAAATCTATTCAAAGATGGCAGAGATATTTGCTTCCCAATTAAGAACATTCAATTAGAGAGAGATTTTTTCTCTTTGTTTGAAATACACTCTAAATAACTTACGACAATATTAAAAAAAAAAAAAAAAACAAAACAAATTGGCCATTTCAGCCCTTGAAAGGACTTTGACCGAGGTTCTTATGATAAATTGTGTTGTGTGTGTTATTAAATGTTTGCACACAATTGACCGAGAACTGGACCTACATGTTTTATGCCGACTCCGAACGGCTAAAGTTCATGTTCTCAAGAAGCTTTACATGGCATTACTTACTCTCTGAGGTTTGCCATTGTCTGTAGAGAGGTGATGACCGATCAGAAAAATTTTTTATTGAAAAAACTTTTTGCCGCGGCTGGGGATCGAACCCGGGCTCCGAGCATGCTAAGCCACACACTTAACCTGCATGCCACGGTCACCACAATATTAAAAAATTTCATTAAAAACACTTTTGGTTAGAGCTTCACAGTGATTTTTATCAAATTTGAAGGAAAATTAACCAAACTTTTAGAAATAATTAGAAAAATTTAAAAACCGTTAAAATTCGACCAAGAAATTGAATTTTTACAAATTTGACAATTGATGAATGCATAGAACTAAATTTTTTAAGAAAATTTTTACTATTGAAAAAAACTCAAATTCAACCAACTCAAATGCTCTATCCTTACCAAATTCCATTTTGATCAAAGAGTGAGTTTTTCCTTAAAAAGTTAATTTCACTCTTAGAAGTTTGGAAAAATAAAGTTGAGTTCTTATTAATACTAAAAAAGCGTACTACAAAGTACAAAGTTCACATATACTACTATATAAAATTGATCGAACGAATGAGTAATTTTGGTTAATTTAACTATGTTGTATTAAAAAAGTCGGGACTTAGGGGTATTCAGTTGGTCAAAATACCATAATACCGCCCAACCATCATGGTCTCGGTACGCTCCTGGTAACAATTGAAGAAATTAAATGCTGTTTCATCAAGACAATGTAGGTACCGTGTCACAAGTCAATGAAAACGTAAGAAAAATTGTAAGAATTAGTTGCGAATTGCTTTCCCATCCACAATATTTTCCAGATCTAGCTGTCAGTGACTTTCTTGTTTGCAGACCTCAAAAAAAAAAAAAAAATGTTTGCTGCACAAAAATGTACCACTAATGTAGAAGTTATCACTGAAACTGAGGCTTATTTTAAGACGAAATAGAAATCGTACTATAAAAATGGTATCAAAAAATTGCATGACCGCTATAATCGTTGTATCGAATTTTATCAAAAAAATGTGTTTTACTATGATAGACTACGAACTTTTTAGCCCACCCGTTATCTTGCATCATACACACACTTCGAGAACTCTAAAAATATGTTTCATGTTCTCGTGCTTTTTTCTTAAGTGTATTTTGTACATTTATGTCATAAACAGTAAATGTCACTCATGCAATTGACAGGCAATGCACTAGCTAATCGCCCACGGGTTCTTTTTGAAGATGACTCGCAATGTTCGATGTTTTCAACCGATTCTTGAAAAATTCTCAAAATCTTGTTTCGCTCATTCCGGCAATCGTTGGAAGATCGCTTTTCAATCGCCCAATTGATGAATTGATGAAAATTTTTCAATATCTTCCTTGGCTCATTCTGTCGATCGTTCGAAAATGGATTGCTTTTGGACTGCCCAAGGTATGAATTATTGCGTTATTCAAAAAAATGTTTACATCTTTCTTCACTCATTCCGGCGATCGTTGGAAGATGGCTTTTGAAAAATTTTCAAAATCAATCATTGGAATATGAAGTAGACTTTGAAAAATCGTCTAATTAACCTTTTGTACATTATTATGTGTACTTCTAACAATATGCTGTAATTTTTTCATCCGGAAATACTGAAAAATGATCGAGTGACAGAGCTTTTTCCAGAACGTCTTAGAACAATAGCAATATGCAGTGTTCACTATATCTCTGTCGGAAGTTAGCTGAAATTAAAAACTATTAAAATTTAGTCAAAGTATCATCAAATCCTACCCCCCAACGTTCTAAAGCAAAACGTTAAAGTATATAGCAAAAAAAAATACAAAAAATTGGGGCAGAACAACGTCTGCCTAGCCCGTTATTTTAAACTTTAAAACAACTTGTAACGTTCAACAACAATGCTTCGCAACAAATTGTTGGTGACAAGCGATTCGTTTACCTTGTCGAAAAATCGCTTAAGATCTCTTCGGCTTATTCGCCTGCGACTTCTCCTGGTGATTCGCTTAAGACGAGCCTCTTGGTGATTCGTTCGCGACCCTTTTTAGCGAATCGATTAAAGGGCTCTCTCGGCGATTTGTTGGCGAATCTTCCTGCTTACATTCGACGACTCGAAAATGACTCAAAAAAGCTCGCCAGCGATTGCCACATCTTTCAAGCGATTCGCTGGCGATTCTGACTTGATTGAAATTTTTTATGGAAGAAAATCCCAATTTTTTTTTTTTAATTTTAAATTTTTTGTTTAAATTTTTTTCTATTTTTATTTAATAATCTTCAAGTTTTAACTTTATATGCGTTTTGAAATGAAAACTTTTCAGGATTAGAATATTTTTTGTTTTTGGTAAATAAAATTCAAAGCCTATTTTGGTATTCTTTATTTGTTGTTCTCGTTTATATTTGTTTGTGTTATCAAAACAAAATTCTATATATTTTTTAATATTATTTCCCTATTCATCTCATTAAATTTTCCCACTTCTTACAATTTTTCAATAGATCTTTACTTATCAAAACTTCTTCGCTTAGCTTTTTGAGTGTTTATTTTATTTTTAACATTCGTATTCACTCTGACTCACCCGCTAGTTCAACATTTCTGTCGCCCAACTTCGTTACAAATATTTAGAAAAAAAAAAAATTCTTATTCATGCCATACTTTTTTTTACACTTTTGTGCATTTTTCTTGCTACTCGTTATGCTTTTTATGGCACTTTGGCTATTATTGTTTTTTTTTTCCCCCACTTATTCTCTTTGATTTTATTTGCAGCAAAGTTTTACAAATTGGGTAACTAGAGGTTAAAAACGAAAAAAAAAAATAAAAAAAATATAAATAAATGCACAAGTGCAGATTGAATTTTTTTGCTGAATGCAACTGTGCGGATTTTTCTAAGAACAAATTTAAGGCTTTTGTAAAAAAAACTTTTTTTGAAGTTTCTCAAAACAGCAAACTTTGGAACAGGGTGTTCAAAGACATCGAAAAAAGACATAAAAAGAGGAATTTATTTAAATTTCTATAAATTTACATGTTATTAAATGCTGTTATTAAAATAACTATCAATTGCTGCTGTTTGAATTGATTTAAATGCTGCATGTAACTGCTTCTACGTTGTGCCATAAAATAATTAATCTCTGACGGTACTTTACAGCAAAAATGATTGAATGAATTTTTTAACAAGAAGTTATAAGAAATTACTTAATAAAAAACAACATGTAAAGTTGAATAGACAAGTTCATAAATATATATAAAATTATATAAAAGCTGTGATATTAATTGAATAATCAAGAGTTCTCGGAATACTTGGAATTATTATCAACAACAAATAGCTTGATACATTGAATAACAAGTAGTTTTCTTCATCATATTATATATTATTTTTAACATATTTTTATATCTATTTTTTTAATTTACTTGTGCCTGCATAAGTGTTAATTATTCAATTAGGCAAAAATAATGCTTAAATCAAAATTTAAATTATTTAAAACAAATAATTGACGTCAATTAAGTTTTGCTAATAAATCAATCAATGCTCATTTAAATAAAACAAAAAGCTTTTTTCTGTAAAAAACAATTAAAAACACTGGAAAATTTTTTCATATTTTTACAATTTATTTATCATAAATCTCACATAGCTTGCAATTTAAAGCTCATATCAAGCTTCTATATTATTTAAACTAAACTCCCTTCCCACCTGCTTCACTACTAACTACTTATTTCAATATTTTTCAATGACTACCTCGGCAAATAAATTAATTATTTTTTTTAAGCACTCATTACTGACGCCTTGTTTTAGCCGGCTTGTGCACAAAACAGCTCACATTGAACTTGACCCAAAAGCTTCTCTGATCTTGACGCTTGATGCTAAGCTGCCAAACGTTTAGCGGAATATTCGTTGCTGTTAAATAAAAGAAATGAAAAATGAAAAAAAAAAAAACAAAAATCAACAGCTACTGAATCGTCATATTTTTCATGCATTCTTCTCGTTTTAAGCCGCTTCGCATGTCTCTGTGTTTTTTATTCTTCTTTATCACTTTCTTTCCATAAACGCAATTTTGTTGCTTTTTTTTTGTTTTTTTTTTTTTTTTAATATGTTTAAACAATGGCTGTCTTTTATTTTTCAGCTCAAGCTGCTTTTGAGTGCATGACAAAAAGAGTGATATTTTAAAAGAAGAGCATTTTATTGAGAGAATACTAAACCATTCTTAATTGCAGCATGAACGTTGACAATCAGTGTTGCCAGAAATTTTTTGAAGTTGTAGCTAAAACTGATAAAAAAAGTAGCTAAAAGTAGCTAAAACCGCTAAAAAAAGTAGCTTAAAAAAAAGCTAAAAAATTTTAGACAAGAAAAAGAATAAATTTTTTTATGATAACATGTTCAAATTTTTATTTATAAAATACATACATAAGTATATTTTTTTAAATTTATATAGAAAATAATAGGGACTTTCAAACTAAAAAAAAAAACAAACAAAAATTTAATTTAAAAACAAAAACCAAATTCATAAAACATTAAACAATAAATTCATTTCAACAAACAGAACAAAAAACAAATTTTATATTTTAAGTATAACTTAAAAAATATAAAATATATAACAATATAAAATAAGAAAAAAAATTTATACATATTCAACTTCTGTTTCTTCATCACTAGGTGAGTCTTGTCGATAACATTTAAATTATCGTTTTACTTTCACATTTACATGGAAGCTTTCACACGGTGAAATATGTATAATGTAAAAAAATTAAATGCAATATATTTAATTCAAACAAATATTTTGTAGCTAAAAAGAGCTAAGGAAAATAAAAAGTAGCTAAAGAAAGTAGCTAGGAGCTAAAACACAATTTTTGTAGCTAAGTGAGAAAAAAAAAGCTAAATCTAGCTACAAAATCGCTAAACTGGCAACACTGTTGACAATCCACAAAAGTTGAGCATATTTCGTTTACTTAAATCATAGCTTTTAAACCGCTTTTAAAGCTAGTCAGCCGCACTAAGAGAGAAAGAGAGATTGATCACAATAACCTAGTAGGAAAATTTTACATGCAAAAACATAATTTTTCAATTGACGTGTACATAATAATCGTTTGCCTCAAAGACGAATTATATCAGCACTTTTTCAATTTCTGTTCTTCGCTTCGAAATCTTGCTTATTCAAGTATTCGAAAGTGAGCGAATTTTATCCTTTTAGTACAGGGTAAACATTATATCTACGCAATACTTAAGGTCAATTATGATCAGTGCGCCATGCATGCACTGTGATGCGAGCCCATATAGCGAGTGGACAAAATTAGAATAATGGAGCGATTTTGATGAAATTTCATATCTAGGTGGATTATGATCTTCTTAACTTAAAAATGAGTAAGTTTTTTGCTCGGACTTCTAGTAGCTAAAAATGAGTGTGAAAACTGTAAAATTGTCAATTTCACAAGTACATATATAAAAAATGAAAAAGAGAATGAATTAAGAACAAAAAAACACATTATTTATTAAGCAAATAACAAGAATTATAAATCAAAACAATAAAAAAATATGAATCTCAATAAATTATTTTTTTCCAGAAATTATTCAATTTTCATATT
This sequence comes from Tetanocera ferruginea, assembly GCA_958299015.1. Taxonomy (NCBI): domain Eukaryota; kingdom Metazoa; phylum Arthropoda; class Insecta; order Diptera; family Sciomyzidae; genus Tetanocera; species Tetanocera ferruginea. Next base: position 20,317,477 of record OY282644.1, on the reverse strand, counting down.
GCATATTCTAATTATTTAATGGAATAGTTTTCGATTAAATCATTTATACTGCAATTTTGTGATCTTCGTGATGACTCTTCTAATGACTAGTCGATAGCTTGTACAAGGTTGCTGTAAGCATATGCTTGAAAATATATGTGTGTAACAAAAATTTTTCTTGACTTACATGATCGAGATCAGCAACATTATCTTCAAAAGCAACAGAAAAAAATATGGAACTCATCCAAAGTAAATTGTTTTTTTCTAATCGTTCTTTAAGGCAATTGCATTTTGTCCATTTGGTTTGGAGAGAAATATTAAAAACTTTAAACTTTTTTCATTAACTCGTCTTGATCAAAGATTTTATCGTGAAATTTGTTTTTTACAAACAAAAAGAGAGCAGAAACCTTGTCTCCTTTATTCGCGGTTAACCAGCAATCAACCAAATCACTATTTTTTTAATAAAAATACATTATTATTTGTTAAAATAAATACAAATTAATAAAATTATAAAGTTTAACTTTTAAAATCTATTTGAAAAATTGCACGGAATAAAAAAAAATAAACGCAAATTAACAACTTCTTTGTTGCTTAAATTAAAATATCTGTTTACATTTATTATTATATTAAGCAATGTATATGCTAGGGAATATCGGAGTTATAAATTTGGATCCTAAAATCCCACGAAAAATTCGAGACCGTAAAACTAAAAACTTAATAACTTCCTCTACTATTTTCAAAACCCTCGTATTTTGTAACTAAAACCCCAAATAAAAAAAAAAATCGTCAGGGATCCTTTAATTTGGTTAACCTAGTATATGCAAAGCAATAATAATGCATACATATTAATAATACTCTTGTGAGAATGCACTCTCATACACACATACATATGTGCTATTGTTTGTCAATACAAAAGTGCAGGAGTTAGAACAAATCGCAAATTGAGTCTTTTTAAAATCGAAATTAAACAATTTGGGGGAAAAAAGTAGAAAAGTTATTTATTAACTTTTACAATTTTAAGGTTCAAATATATGTTTAAAAGAAAAACTCCGATATGTTTTTCCAAACATTAATTTTTTTTTCCATCAATCTTTGGCATTTTTCATGTTTTTCAAATAAAACTAGTAGGTATTAGCTTTGTATGCTTTTTAAAAAATCTATTAACAAAAATTTTAAAATAAATGATATTTTATTTGTACCTCTATTAAAACTCTTTCAAATATGTTTTGTTTGAATCGAATAGTGTAAGAAATGTATTTTTGGGAATTTTTCTTGCAGAAAGACTAAAACTGCTTTTTTATACCGGTAATTCTTTGCTTAAAAAGGTTGACTTTCCAAAGCTCCTACTAGAACAGGACGAAGTAAATCAAAAAAAAAATTTTGTAACAGTTTTCTTAGTGGATGCATTACCTTTCCAAAAATACTAAACACTTGGATATTTGCGACATAAAATTTTCGGACTTTTGCCTATTTGGCGCATCATTGGAGGGCGTATCGAATTACATTTTTGTTTTAATATCACATTCTTGGCGGTCTCAAAAGTTGCATGGTCTTGTAAAGATCACACAAAAAACATTTTTATGAAAACGGAAAATAATAAAAATTATGTTTTTTGGGACAATTTCTTTCCAAACAAGGTGCTACTTACGATTTTTACGAACAGTATCCAGAAGAATATTCGAAGTGAAAATTATATATAGATAACACAAAACTTTTGATTGTTATCATTTAGTATAAATTTTGGTGGTATTGCTTATAGTGTTGACGTATTCCTTAAATATTATGAATAAATAATTAGAATAGTTTTTGTATATGTATTTCCATGGTTTTATGAAATCGCACACTAAATACAAAACAGTCACAACTCAAAAAATATAACTTTTTAGGAGAACCAAAAAATAAAACTCTTTGGTTGAAATTGCAGAAAAAAACAATTTTCATTTAAACACACAAGCTTCATTCTTCCAGTTTATGAAAAAAATAATCTAACTTCTATACTATTATATAAAAAGAGACTCACGTCGTATTTGGTGACGAGTGTTCTCAATAACCGCTGAACCTATTTTTATAATTTTTTCACTATTCAATTACTATGATAAGCGAAATTACTAAAAGGTACTAAGTTTTTTACTAAACTTTTTCTTTAATTATTTAAGAATTCATGTATTTTAATCAATGCTGATGCTGTACAAACAGTACAACAAACAGCAGAAAACCAATGCTTAAGCTCTTGCTGTGAGATTAACTCTCAACACAGCACGGCTGTCATGTTATGTGAAGAGTTGCTCTCAGTTTGGTGTCTTGAGCAGTGCTGCCACATTTTTTTCAGATGAAGTACATGTGTTTACCTAAGGCGTAGCAACACGCCTTAGTGAAAATACTTAATATATTTGTAAGTGAAAAATATAGTGAGATATGTGTTGTGTGAATTGATTTATAACAAAAAGTCATTATCGAAAAATTTTGAGTTCTGACTGAGAACGCAAGTTTTTATAGCCTAATTCAAAAGAGAAGAACATTTTCGCGCATGTTTGAGAATACAAATAATAATTTGAGAATAATTTTGAGAGTATTCTTCATTCTGATTGGTCAACATTAAAAATAAAATTGAATATTCTCTGAGCAGCAAAATATATTAAAAAAAAAATTATTGTATATTCCTGAATCATGATATAATTACTACAAGGTAGTATTGACGTTTCTGTTGGAAACGGACTTTTGTCAAAAAATAAAACAAGAAAGAGAGCGCTCACAATCCGTCATAGCATACAATTAATTTTCACTGGCCACATTCAGCGTACCCAACAGTTGCCAACTGCTAAGTCAAAACTTGATGCACATAAATATGAAGTTGAGCATTCAAATGCATTTAAAAATAGAAAATTTTTAATTTGTCGGTAAAATTTCCATTCGTATTTGATACAATGCTTGATATTTCATAAACTTGACAATTTTTGTGAAATTTCAATACCGATAATAGCGCTCCCAGATGTCCCAGATGTGTTGCTGTCACAACAGTTGACACAGCTGAATATGGCCAACGAATATAACAACGAACAGCTGTTTTTGACAAGAGTTCGTTTACTTGTAGCTGAGAGAATCAATATTTGTCAACACTACCTGGTAAAATCATTCTATCATGTTCCTGAATTTTGTTGTTCATCGCAACTGCGCTGCGGAAGTACTGAATCTTATTTTAAAAAAACAAAATTTGTGTCAGAAAATAATTTGTCAACCGGAATTTCACTTCACAATTTTTTCTTAATAAAATAATTTATTTTTAAATATAAAGTTCGAAAAAGGATTTAAGGCTTCGGCTGTGATATCCTGCGACCCAAAACGGATTTTGTAATAGCACAATAAAATTTATCGATGGTTTTTAAAGTACTGTGTCAAAAAACAGTAAAAAATACACACAAAAAAACATAAAATTCAGCAAACAGCTCAAAAATAATTTCTAGCTTTAGAAATAATTTCTCACTGCGCATCGAAAAATGAAACCAAAAAATGTTCTTCTCTTTTAAAACGGGCTATAACTTTTTAAAAAAAATTAATTTAAGATTTTACATCACGCGCATCAGGATTTTTAAAATGTTTTTGAACCTGACTCTTCCTTAAAATATTTATTTAATATACCGGGTTAAGGCCACTATTTTTTTTCTATTTCAATATTTTTAAAAAAAAGCTACTTCCTAGCAAAAAATTTCTCAAATTGAGTTATATCTCCTTAATGGTAATAATTTCGTATAAACAAATCTTATGCCTTTCGATGGGTCTCAGTAGACTAAATATTTGTTGTTAAAATGTGCTTTAACGAAATTATAATCATAAAAAAGATTTGAACGCGAGAAATTGATTTTTTCTAATAGATAAGAAGGTTCACTTGTTGTTATGACTTTCTGCAAAAAAACCAACGTGCGAAATCATAGCAGATTTTCGAAGGCTATTCCATACAATTTTGTGGCGTAATGCGAAACGTGATCTCTCTTTGTTGCAATCCGAAAACGTAGGTACCTTGCGATGTTATTAAATACGTTATTTAGTCTTTTCTTGCTAGAACTGTCGCAATTTGGAAAAATTATTAAAATATATGTTTCTAGCAAGTAGGGGGTTCTGATATTTATCGGAGAGAAGTATTGTGTTGCCTACAATTCACGCATTGCATAGAGCCTTCCAATAACAGAGTTGATGTGATTATTCCAGGACAGTGTGTGATTAAATGTTATACCCAAGTTTTTGCTGTGTCTACATACTCAATGTTGTTGTTGCCGATAGCTAATTTTGAGACATCAGTTATATCAAATAGCCGCTTAGAAATCACAAGACATTAAGATTTTTTCAGGCTTAGACACAGTCTATTTCTCGTTGCCCAATGGTCTATGCCATTAAGAGTATTATTTACCGTACTGACACGGTTGCTAAGTGACTTGCGGTTACAGCTTACATATAACTGCACATCGTCAGTTAAAAACGTATTAACTTCGCAGGAATACCAAATTCAGACATGATGGAATATAGGTGACTCCTAATTGGACTGTCGAAGGTGGCTTTGAAATCGACAAAAAGATGGTGTGTGTCGATTTGTCAAAAGTTATACAAACAAAAAAACAAATTGGCCATTTCAGCCCTTGAAAGGACTTTGACCAAGCTTCTTATGATCAATTGTGTTGTGTGTGTAATTAAATGTTTGCACACAATTGCCCGAGAACTGGACCTACATGTTTTATGCCGACTCCGAACGGCTAAAGTTCATGTTCTCAAGAAGCTTTACATGGCATTATTTACTCTCTGAAGTTTGCCATTGTCTGCAGAGAGGTGGTGACCGATCAGAAAAATTTTTCATTGAAAAAAACTTTTCGCCGCGGCTGGGGATCGAACCCGGGCTTCGAGCATGCTAAGCCACACACTTAACCTGCATGCCACGGTCACCAAAAAAGTTATACAGTCTTACTAATAAATCAAAATTTTCTGAAAAAAAATCGGCATTTTCAGAAAATGTTGACTTCTTTATTAACGAGAAAACAATAAACAAAAAGGAGGCTTTTCACAAAAGTTGACTCTTCAAATAATTTCAGCTGAAACCAGGGATTGAATCCAAAAAAGAACAATATAAAAAGTTCAAAATTTAAGCAAAAAAATTTGAACAAAAAAATTCTGTTCTCAAAATAAATATTGTTCAAAGAACAAAAAAAAATTTGTTCAAAAATAAAAATCAGTTTAAGAACAAAAAAATTTTTGAACAAAATATTTTGCTCATAGGCTAAAAAAAATCAAAATTATTTTATTGCTAAAAATCAGAGTTTGAAAACACGCTTGAGTTCGCAAATTGAAAACCAAAGAAAACGCAACGAGTTTGGTTCTCGTTCGTGGAGGAAATCATAAAATATATATTGGCAAATAAGGCTCCAGTATAAGAGAATAAAGAAGTAACTTTATCGCGTTAAAAAATCCTAAAATTGTGTCGGCTAAATTAAAAAACTTTTTCTTGCGTATTTGATTTTATTGCATATTTTTAAGATTTTAAGTGTTAAGCCTCACTAATAAAATATTTCGAGATTTTTCTCCGATAATTTTGACCAATAGCTATAGCAATACTATAGTCATTTAAAATACATTTTAACGCTGAAAAACTTCTTTCAACGCTTACTTGCGTGGCAGGAATTAATAAAATAATTGCTGCCAGTTTAAAAATATGGGTAAATCCGCTTAATATCTTTGTTCATGCCAGTAATTAAGAACATTCATGTTTAATGGTGCTCGTTTCGAAATATTAAAATTTTCTATTTCAGTATAGATGGCCGCTAAGCTTTGACGTTCCTGTAGAACTTCATTTGCAGCTGAGTGTTGACCGAAGGTCACATAAAGGAAATCACCTAATAGAGATAAACAAGTTTCATCTTCGTGCATATTTAGATCTGCAGCCGGCCTTAGTTCTGAGCTTTGAGCATTGTTGTTGATTGGTTGTGCAGATGCGGTATCTGACTGATTTTCACCAAGATCAATAAGTTCCTGCTAAAAACAAATATAATTTTTAAATAAATAAACAATGCATTTGATGCTTACTGATACTGCTGATGGCATACTGATGGCCACTACTGCTGATGGCATAGTGCAGATAAGTTATTAATTTTAGTCTGGCAACATATGGTGTGAATATAAGATTGATAGATTCAGTGGTTAAGGACGGTCAAAAATTCATACGCAACAACGACAAGATTGTATCTTGAATTTTTCTTTGGGAATTTGTAAGACCGTTTCTGGGTTGATTCGGTTAAGAAGATTTTTCATTTCTGGAATTTTTTGTTTTATGTAGATGTGCACTTTCTTAAACAACAGTTTTTTAACAAAATTCCTTAAGAAAAAAATTCACGAAATTGAGAGTGTGATATTGTAAAGTCTACCCCTAGCCCCTTTTTTTCTTTAGTTATTATTCATACCCGAACTGAAAATTGCCCACGCAACATCAGTTTACCAATCGAAGCAGCTTATTGTATATCCAATATATAAATAATAATAATATTGACTGAATTTCTTTGAAACTTGATAAAATTACATTCAAAATTTTTCAAATGACCAAAAAAACTTGAACAAAATTTATATTGTTCAAAAAATAAATATCGTTCAAAGAGCAAAAAAATTGTAAACCAAAATTTTTTGTTCATAATCAGAACAAAATTTTTGTATATATTTTTTTTTTGTTCTGTTCAAAAACAAAATATTTTTGAACAAAAAAATAAAATTCAAATAACTGTTATTTCAACCCCTGGCTGAAACTGATTTTAAAGTCGAAATTTTTTTATAACAAATTCATTGAAAAAATAATATTTTTTACGTTTTTGATAGATTTCACATTTCACACAGAAAATTACGAGCTGCTAAGAAAAATTCGACTTTTTTAAGTATTAAACATTTTTATTTATTGGTATGAAATTGAAGAAGAGTCGACTCTTATGTTGGAGTCGACATTTGAAAAAGTCGATTTTTTCATTTTTCTATTGGCAAGGCTGATAATATTGAAAGTTACCATTTTTCATTAAGGAGTTATGGGGAAAAGAAAACCAAACTGCACTTTGATTTTAAGAAAAAAAAATTATACAAAAAAAAAAAAGTTTCGATAGAATCGTAAGTGTAGACGTAGAATTCCGTTTAAGTTGTAACCCCCTCTTCTACTTTGTCTCTTTGGTCCGATTGTTTTGTTCATTTTGCACGTATTTTTATTGATCTTCCAAAAATTAACAAATTAATGAATAACACTCAATTATGGACTACTTATCGAGGCCAAAACAAAGAAAAAGTTAAAAAGTAAGTATGATTAAATGAGCAAGCAAAAAGAAACAACCAAAATTTCAAATTTTTTCGATCATTTTGTTAAGTTTGACAGGTTGAGTTCATTGAGTTAGTTGAAAAGAAGGCGAAGCAAATGCACTTTCCATTGGTGCCACTTTCGTCTCTGCCCGATTTATAGTTTGCGAGCTACAGTCAGTTTAACTACTAACTTCAAATTAAAATTAAAACCCCGATTTTTAAAAAATCGTATGGTTACTATATTTCACGCTGAGCAAATGTCCTTACAGAACTACACTTTCGTCTCTGTTCGATGTATAGTTTGCGGACTACACTCGCTAGTGCTAGTGGGATGTGGAATCCAAATTAATTTGCATTAAAAACAAAAATTAAAATTTTACGTCATCTATTGGGTAAAAGCATAAAAAGAAATATGCTTTTACCCAATATATCGAACTCGTTTTTTTCATAAGAGTTAGATCTAACCGGATCACAGACCCATTTCGTTAAATTTGACAGATTGACTTCATTGACTAAGTTGAAAAGAGGTTCATGACCTCTGGTTTCAAAATAGTATACTAGAATAGTAGTGCATACATAAACCCAATGCGAACTAATGCTTACAATGCTGCCAAAGCGAACCAATCAGTTCGTGCAAAACCAAAGCATACAAGCATTAACAACGAAAAAAAAAAAAGCAGCAGGCACATAAGCAGCTGATGATTGATTTTCTTTTATAAAAACATGCATTTTTCTTCTTATATTTTACTACTTTGTGACTTGAATATAATAGTGACAAAATCCAAAATTAGATATTCATTCAGCGCAGGATATATCTGATAGTTTAGTATATATATATTATCTTTGAACGAAGAGTATTAAAGGTTGTAGGCATACCCTAAAGTATTCGGCAAAAAAGTTGCCTAATGACCTTGAAAAAATCTGTTAAAACGACCCCATACAAACTGCGCTGTAAGACGTAATTCTACATCGAAAAGGATTTGAGATTGAGAGCACGAACAGTTGACATTTGGCATACAAGTCGATCTCATGTAATATTGGTCTTACTCGAACGGAAATGATTATTTTTCCTACTGGGTTGATAGTATTTGTTAAGCAGTGAGATAGTAAGAAATGCGCAGAGTGCTCTTAGTTTGATCATGGCATACATTTTATAGAATCTGTTGTCGTTAATCGTAGCTCTTGTTGTTGGTGTTGTTTTTGTTTATGATGTTATTTTGGTTGTTGTTGTTTTTAAGTTGTTGTTCTAGTGGCTTTCCTCGTCTATATATTTGTACACGTACGTTTGAATCGTTTTTTGATTTACAACACATTAAATATAGTTATTTTTTTTTTTTTTTTTTAGTTGTTTTATTTAATTAAACGGCTTGCTGCTACACGCGGTACGCTCTCTCTCTTTTCTTTTCGCTTTGTTTGTCTCTCTCTCTCGCGCTTGCACGCTTGTTAAAACTTTTATGCTCTTCGCTTTAAATAATTTTAATTTTGTGTGTTTTTGCTCAGATTAAGCTGTGCTAAAGTTTTTATTTAGTTAGTATAGTTTTGCGCTCGAGAATGCATAAACGTGCGAGGCGTCTCGAAGCGTATTAAGCGGAAGTCTAGCAAGGTTTTTGCTATAATTAAAAAAAAATACATTATAAACAGCCGTAACAAATTGGTTAATGAGCGCTTTCCAAGTTAAATGTGCAGAGTTATAATAAAAGAAAAGATGCTCTAAATTAAAGTGAAATTATTATTATTATAAAAAAGTGGGTTTGAAAAAAAAACTTAAATATTTTGCGCATAACTAAATGCTTGAAATAATACGCCGACGATAAGCCACGTTTACACTGTGATACAAAGTGGTTTAAAAAATTTTTGTTTCTTTGCCTAAACATTGATCAATGATTAGGTTTTTTAATGTTGTTTTTTTTGTTTTCAACAAAATTCTTGAAATTGCTGTCGCGTCGTGTATTAAACTCTATTCGTGTTTTTTTTATCTGCTGCTGTTGCTACTGCTATTTAATCAATCACCTGCGCTCGCGCTCTTGTTGATTGCACTCTTTTAAGCTTGCGGTGAAATTTTTGTTTAAAGACTCTCCGACAAGTTATGTTGTTTTGGGTTTTACTTTTCTACGAATTCGCTGCGTGTTTTTTAATGTTTTATTTTATTTGTTTACGCAAGTGTCAAAATTTGTGCTGTTGAATTTTATCATTATTATTAAAGAAAAGAAAAAAAAATTTAATCAACTCTGACGTCATTAAAAAACTAAATAAATCATACTCGAAGGTATCAGTTTTCAAGCAACCTGTTGATAGCAAATTTTGTTAGCAAGAATTTTTTGTTGCTTATCAGCTGAGCAACGTCGTTGACCGTCATCGTCATATCGATAAACATCGCGTGTTGCTCAAATAAATGTTTTGCATTAATTAATTCACGCTCTTATCACTTTTTGATTCTACTATATATATTTGTGTGTGTGTTTATATATTTGTATTTATTGTTCTGTTTTAATTTTTGTTTTTTCTTTAAGTGTTCATGTTTTTTCTGTTCAACTTTTTTTGTTCTCAAAAACTTGTTAAAGCTTTCTATTTTGTTGCCTTAATTAATTAAAACCTAACGTGTTTTTATTTATCTGAACTTTTGTTATCACAGCTATTATGTTTGACATCGTGTAATATAATTGTTTTGTATTCGTTTTTGACATTTCTGCGTATCTGTTTGTCGCAAAAAAAAAAAATACAACAAATATGCCCATTAAAGCTTTCAGCCAACATTTGCACAAATTGTACTCATCCACAAATATAATGCACGAGTACCGTAAAATATCCATCGAAGATGAAAACGATGTAAGTAGTTTTTTGTCTTCGTTTTTGTCTGTCATAAAAAATAAAATCATTTGTAATACATATTAATTGTTTTGTTAGTTTATAATATCGTATTTAATCTTATTTTATATGCTTTTATTGTTTCTTAAAATTTTACCAGCTTACCTTTCTCTACTAGCGATGCAATATGACGCTTACCAAATGAAACAATATTCAAAATTTTTCTGTCTATTTAACTTAGAAGTCAAATTTCTTTTGCCACATTTAAGTTAAGCCTTAATACTTATGAAAATTAAGTTTAAATAAGGGTTAATATTAGTGTCCGACCGAATGTGAATTTTTGCCGAAGCCGAAGCCGAATAACAAACAAATGTTTTAAATTTAAAAAAAATTATAAAAATTTATTCTTTGCTTTTGTTATATATTCATTTACAATTTCAGTACAAAAAAACGTAATGAAATCATTAAATTCGAATTAAATGTAAAAGTTTTTCTACAAAATTCGGATGTTTCTGTAATTGATTTATTGACGTCAGGATAACGTAGAAAAAAATGTTATCAATTTTTGACCCAGTCGAAAAAAGCTACTAACTGATACTAACTGGGTCATTCCGCCGAGATTGATCTTAAAATAGCAAATTCGGTCGGTCAACCATTATAAAAAATTTATTTTTTACCATTAATTTCGTAATGTTTCGGCACCTTAGAACTGCTTAAAAAAATTTTTTTTGTTATATTAACAAAATGGCGACCATGTTTTTCAAACAACCACGAGCGATTTTCGTATTTTATAGAGTTTGTGGTAACGATCATATCTCAGCTCCTGTTTAACATAGTGTAATAAATGAATAAACATAATATTAATTATACCTTAGGCTATTATCTTGCATATCAGAAAAATTAATTGGGATGTTACATAATTTAAAAAAAAACGTTAAAGTTTCCGAAAATAATCGTAATTTTTGGTAACTTTGAAAAAAAAATTTAATATGGGGCATTCCATCGTGACGTACACGACATTTGTACGACTTTTTCTATGTTTTAAAGGAGCTTGCTAAATATTCAAGTAATTATTCATTATTATTTTGCATTATATTAATAATTTAAGACCTCTTACACTTTTAGAAATAAGTTTAAGCAAATTTCTCTTGATGGTTAAAAGAAAAAAAACGATCAAATGTTGGGTGACGTACCCGACAATGAATCAACCAGTTTTAATGTTATAACGATTTATCACGAAAATTCAGCTAAACCGTAAATGCAAAAACAAAATATGGATATAATAATAAAAATATGCATTTTGAAGATAACTATACAATAGACCGGATCATTCTTATATGGATACAAAAAATTTCAACCGGTCGGGGTCTCAAAAGTTAGAGGAACTCATTTAAATGATTTCTGCATACTTTTTTTTCAAATCGGAGAAAAACCGCCGAAGCAATTTTGATTCTCCTGAAGGTCCTTTTTGGTAAAAAAAACATGTTTTTTGCTTGTAACTTTTTATTTTTCACAGAACGCATACCCAAATCTTCTTAAATGTTAAATTTCTTACTCATACTAACATTTTGACATAAAAAAATTGTTAAAATTTTGTTTCATTATAACTCTTATTGACCATCAAAAATTGAATTTTTGCTATTTTTAAAAAGGCATTTTTATAAAACCGCTGTAAAAGACACATTTTTTATTAGATTTACGTGGAATTGTTATTGTTGGAAAGGTATTAAGTTCTTCTTTCGTTTTGTGTATCGTTTTCATCAAAGCTATGTGACTAAAAAAAAAAATTATCGAAAACTGGATAACTGGAAACGATAAAGCAGTGAACAAATTAAATTTATTGTTTGTATGAATAAGAAATGCTTCATTTTATCAGATTTCTAAAGTCGATTTCTCACATTCTGTCAGTTTTCGCACCCAGCTTTGATTAAAGTGATACACAAAAAGAAAGAAGAACTTAATACCTTTCCAACAATAACAATTCCACGTAAATAAAATTCCACATGGGGGCGTGTCACTATTAGAAAAACTCTATAAGTTGGTTTATATTGTTTCAAGGATAGCTATTTGGTACATTGATACATTTTTCAAAATATCTCTAAAACTGCCAAAGATTGAGATAAAAATATATATTTTTGATAAAAAGTTTTCTGTAAAGTTTTTATAAAGAGTTTTACACCATATAAAAAAACAATTTTGAAAATTTAAGAGAGGATAAAAAGTTACAGTCTCAAAATATGTTAAAATTTTAATATATTTCAGCTTTCAAGGAACATATTTCGCAAACAAAAGAAGATAATTCAACTTTGGGTTCACAAATTGAAATAACTTATATTTTAAATATAAAAAATTTAAATACGATCGAAATCCGTCCCCGCATTTAAAAGATATAGTGCAATTATTGAAAAAAATAAAAATTTTCAGATTTTTGCCTATAACTCCTAAGTTCGAACTGATGATGAAAAACGAATACCATTTTTAAAATCTGCGTTTATAATTCATCTAGAATTGATAGCACTTTATTCTGCAACTTTTGTTGTTTTTCCATATTGTCCTTACGCAAAAACTTCCATTAACTGTGTGACGTACGCGACAAATAACTAACTGCTAATTTTAAATACATTAAAAATGAAAAACTACTGGACATTCAGTAGTTTTACAATTGTTGACACTTTGTCTGTTTAGTAGTGATGTGAAAAAATTCCACCTTCACTCTTACTCTAGTGATGACAATATATATCTTTTTGGCGTGACGTACACGACATCGATTTACCAATTATAATGTTATCGATTTTAATCAAATGGAACTATTCCGTGGAGAAATGAAGGTTGTGATAGTAACAACACGATATGCGGTATTGAATAAAATCAATTACATAACAATTAGTTACGTATATAAAAGGAAAAATTGGGAAAAACTATGCGTTACTTTTTAGCATTTATCTCTTTGACGAATCATAAGTATATATATATATATTTATTATTGCAGTGATGAGCCAGAAAAAAGATATTGTACCATTAGGGACTTAACTCATGTAGGTTCACTGCCCTGTTGTTAAAAATTAGAAATTTTGCTTTTTTTTTTTTGCTAAAATATACCGCTTTTCGTGGAATGCCCTATATAAAGAAGTTAGTGGCAGACCTATTTTTTTGGTATTATGTACGTCTTAGTAAGAACTTAAATTATAAATTTTTATAAGTGACTAGATCATAAACTTTTTGGGTTACATTTTTTAATTTTTAATTTAATTTATTGAGTCTTTTTTCCAATCGAATACAGTAAGGACAATTTATATTTAATAATTATAAGGTAGATAACTTAGAATTATGATTGTTTTATTCTAAGAAGTTAAGAATGAGTAAGCAACATGCTTTGTTTTTCTTTTGGGTTACATCGCTTTAAAAAATAAGAAATCTTAAATTTGCCTCAACTTTGGGGTCAAATATCTGCAATGGGCACGGGTGAAAAAATTTGAAATTAATGTAAAATAAACTACGTAAATGAGGATTCTGATGATATAAAAATTAAAGTGATTTTTATGGTTCATTTAAAAGATATAGCATTTTAAAATTCGTGCATTTTATTACATGAGGTATGAGTATTAAGGTGGGTCACCCCATATGGGGAAAAAAGTTTGCATTTACCGCCCCTACTATGAAAGCTTATGTTGAGAGGATTTCAGAACAATACCCCATATGGTCTTTTTTGTATAACTTCACCAGTTTAACCCGATCGTGAAAAGAAGTATATCTTTGTATAGGTCTCAATTAGTACACAAGCACCCCCAAAATTTTAAATTGTTTTTAATATAACAAAAGTTCATAAAAAATCATTAAACTTTTGTGAAGAAACAATTAAATTTCATTCGTAGGAAAAAAAGTTACAGCGAATCAAAATTTCAGTGAAGTTCGTTTTCGCTTTTGGACTTTAGCCTTAGGTTCATCTTCGTTTGGGTTTGTTTTTCATACCAAATTTCTTTACATTCGGGCCAGTCGTTATTTAGCCATATATATTTTATTACTTTAAGCGCCCTCTATCGAAAGTTTTTATAACTTCTTAAAGTCTATCTTGTATTACTAGGTCAGAAGAATCTTCGTACAATTTTATCAAAATCGCTCCAGTCGTTTAGCCAGTCGACCGTTTAGCCAAATTATTACATAAAAAAATAATCTAACAAGCAAAGCAGCAACTAAAGGAAAAGGCATGCAACTCCACACACAAGCGAACAACATATTTTCAATACTTAAAACAAACTATATGCTTTTCATAAAAAATGCGCTTCGTGAAAATTAACACAAACTTAACAAAGCTACCGTCTAATCGCGATGTTATTGAGTATCTTCTGTTTCTTCAGCATGAAGGTACCGAAAGTGTCGCCAAGCATAGAAAACTTTCATATTATAAACTTTCGATAGAGGGCGCTAAAAGTAATAAAATATATATGGCTCAATAACGCCTGAACGACTGGACCGAATGTAAAGAAATTTGGTATGAATAACGAACCAATTTATAAGAAATGATTTATCATTTGAATAAAATTTTCAACGAGTGAACACCAACTCTTGAGAGAACTGAAAAGGAGAGAAAAAAAAAACAAACAATGGAAAATGTTCCAAATGTGGAATTATGAACGGAGTTTACTGAATAATTCAAAAAAATTCTAAAAACTTATAAAAAAAACTGTTTAGCAAAGCAAAAACATTCGGCAAAAATAATCGTCTATCTCGGCCGAAGCCGAAGCCGATGCCGAAGGTCCAAATATCGACCGATTATGCCGATTACCGAAGCCGAAGCCGAATAATCGGTCGGACACTAGTTAATATATAAAAATTGTTTCATAAATCATATAATTTAAGATTTTTTGTCATTAATGTTGACTGTTAATTTGATGTTGACTAAACAACATTCCAAATTTTAAGACATCACGATAGTCGTTTCTGCTGACTATCGATTATCGAGAGGCTCAAAAAGCTTTACATAGCTTTGTCCTACTCTCTGACGTATACCATTGTTTGCAGAGAGTTTGGCTGTCACCTCAACAAAAAATGTTTTTCTCCTGGAAAAACTTTCTGTCAGATAAAAGAATTGAACCCGGGTCTACCGCGGCTCGTTGGCACGAATGCCATATTATACTTTAGCACGTACGACCACGGCCGCTATTCCCTTATCTACTTCATAATTAAAAAACTTCTGGTTAATCAATTATTTTTTCTTTTCTCTAAGGTTTCTAATACAAAATTCAGTCCGAATTAAAAACTTAATTTGTTTCTATGTTGCAAAATATTCAGTATGTTTTCTGTGCCATCCCAGTTCCATTTCAATACCATCTTTGCACAAAATTCCATCTTAAATTTATATCTAATTTATAAAATTTATATTTAATGAAGAAGAAACACTCCTATGATCATGAAATTTTCTATGATTGGTCAAATTAAGCTAATTAATTAAGGAGAATCTCCTTTCGACTTCTATTAAATTGTTACATGATTTTGTATAGAATCAGAATAATATGCATGTAGTGTTATAAATGCACTGAGAAAAAAACACATACCTTGCTCCGGTAAAAAATTTCTCTATTTTTGATAATAGAAATTTTCTCTTTTTCAAATAAAATTTTCTTCAATTAGAATAAATTTTCACATTTTCGTAGAAATATTTTTTTACTTCTAGGAAATGGAAATATTTCAATGTCTCTAATAATGATAAGTATTTTTCTTGCACAAAAAATTTCTCATTTATAGAGAAATTTTATTGAAAATGTAAAACTTTTATTATATTTTGATAAAAAATTCAATATGAGAAGTATTTTCTTCAATAAAAACAAATATTTTCTCAAAAAAAAAAAAAAAGTATTTTTCTCTAAAAACGATATATTTGTCTATTTCATGGAACCTTTTTATCATTTTTAGAGAATTTTAAGTATCGCAATTAGAGAATAGCATTCTCTGGAGCAAAGTCTATACCATTTTTCTCTAAATATGATGCCTTTTTTATAATATTCCGAGACACTTTTTTCTGAGTGTGTTTACTAAAAATATGAGTTATCGTTTAGACTCTACGGGTACCTCCCTTGGACCTCTATTTAGTTTCTATATCTATTAAGTTAACCGATCTAGGCAAAACTCGACTTGGCACATGGAGTAAAAAAAACAACTGTTAAACGTGAATATGGGCATTTCCAAACTGGCGTTATGTACGTTTTGTACGAAAAAATTAAAAAAAAAGAATGAAGAAGTCTAAGCTTTTAAAACAATTTTTTCTATTTGCGTAGTTATTAAATAGCACTATAGTTATTAAGTAAAAAAATTTTTACAATCGACTCTAAGAATTAAAAGATATAAGCAAAAATATGCACTGGCGTGACGTTACAAAAAACAGAAGTGGTTTTCGACTTAGATTAGAAAATTTGCAAAACTCTGCGAATTGGACAAAAAAAAATTTGGAAGAATTTAAAATAATATAAGTTATTATCAAATTAAAAATCTTCTCTCGGTTTTTTTTATTAGTCTAAGTCATCTGTCGTGACGTTACTGGCGTAACGTTACTTAAATTTCCATAGGAACATTTTAAGTTAACATTTGTTTAAAAATATATTAGACGTAAATAAAACATAAAGTTTAGCTTTATTATATTCTATTTTTTTTAACTCCTACCCCATCGACCATGAGAAGTTGGAAAAAAATTTCACTAAAATACCACCTGCAACCAAATTCAGTAACGAAATCAGGCAAACTTCAAGCAATGTGGCGTGACGTTACTCACTTTTCAAATTTATTATAAAATTTAGGGTTTATCTTCTTAACGATTTTTTATAAAATTTACTTAGCTTTATTAAAATTTATTAAAATGCAAAATTTCACACACTTTTGAATGTCAGCGTAGAAAAAATAGCACTAAATGCCCATATGGGCATCTCCCAGAAAAGTTCCACCAAAAGTGAAGAAAAATATTTAAATAAAGTACTCTAACAGCTTTTAAATTAATTTTTTTTTTATTTTGATTAGTATTACTGCTATGTAACTTGAATTTAACTTATTATGATGTATTTTTATTAAAATTTATAATGAACATCTTTACTGTATTTTACTATGGTGGAAAAATTTGTCGCGTCCGAGATGTCGCGTCCGTATTCGTGCTATATCTATTTAAAAAAAGGGAAGAGATAATTCTAATATTTCATAAGTCTACGAACAATAGTTATCCTTTGACCTCCAATAACATGTATATTATATATAAAAAAAAGTTCTCAAAATTAGCTAAATTTTGCATATTTCTATACGACTTTAAAAAAACTTCTGTTTTTGTAGCGTCCGTTCCATTGAATGATTGCTTATTTCTTTGTACAGATTTGTTTTAAATCTCGCCAATTTTTTTTTTAAATGTAGCACTCTTTCATCGCGTTAGAAAACTTAAAATACATATCGGCTCATTTTGTTTCTTTCCTGTTTTTCGAGTAGTTAAAACCGTGCGAATGTCGCGTCCGTGCCACTGGGAGATGCCCATATGTAACACGATGGAGCGCCAGAACGCAAGCGGTTAGCGTTATTGTCGATGGACTGGAAGAATATGTAGAACTATTAGAAAAATTAGCAAATGAAAAGTCTGCCACGAGTGGTAGACCAGAAATGAAGCTGCAATTTTATTGGAAAATAATCCGAATTTTAATATCATAACTTTAGTTCATTTCTCGCATGAACTCTTTAAGAGGATTGATCGTGAATTGATGTTTTTCCACACCTGAGAGTAGCACTTCAAATACTTATTACTATTTCAGTATCAATCAGTGTAAAATTGAATAAAATATATAAAATATAGTACGAGTTGAATCTTAGTGTCTTGACTCAAATGCATATCCTGACCGTATTTTAGCACGAATTTCTTTCGGTTATAGCTTATATTCTCTATAAAAAATTTAGTTTTAAGCTAAAATGGTGAAATTAACCACTTTTGGAAGTTTTCAATTTTTTTATGAATTTTTAAATTATGATAGCGCAAAAACTACTTTTTACAAATGTAAAAATTTGTTGAACAAACATGTAGAAAATTAAAAACTATATTAGGCTTAGTTTGATAGGCGTGATTTTTAATATCGAACAAATAATGTAGAAGACATAAGTTTTAAATATATGCGACTATATTTGAAAAAAGCGAGAAAAACTTAAAAAAAAACCTTAAAAAACACGTAACCATGAAAACTTTTTTTGCGATTTTCGTGTTTAGAGACCCCAAATCTATAAAAAAAAATATAATGACCTGTCATGTACAGACATTTTTTTCTGATTTTGGCGCATGTGTTAATTGTATTAATGTTATTTAATAGGTGTATTATAATTATTTGTACTAAATATTAAAAATTATATATAATACTAGTTCTTTTCCGTCAAAAATGACGCACCCAGTTTTAATAAAAGGAAAAACACGAAATATTGATTTTCCTCAGGCTAAATTAGAAATCTGAATTATTAGGAATAGAATATTAGAAATAAAATATTAGAATATTAGAAAAAGAATCGTTTTTTTTTTTTTTTTTTTTTTTTAAGTTCATTTATTAATCTCATGTTTAACAATATATATAAATACAACAAGTAGAGCAATGATAACTACTTACAATAAAAGTTAATATGTAAATGTCCTAAATAGGTGCTCAATACATACAATAATAAGATATAATTTTATTAACTATCAATAGCATATTTTGTGGTTTGGTTAATTTTTTTGTAATATTAGATATAAATTAAACAGAAAAACGAGATTAAAACTGCTAATTATGTATCGGTTTTGTTTATATATAAAAATTAAACAAAAATACAAAAATAACTATGTTATGGCTCGTTGATACTTTCACCCCATTCTAGCCACCAATATTTGTTTATATTCAATCGATCATTATTTAATTTGTCATGTTCAGGTATATTACTACAATATCTCCAGTTTTCAAGACGGTTAGGTGCAACCATTGAAGTGTGCTGTATTCTTTTGTCCGTAGCTCTTCTATTGACATGATAAATTATCGGGATGTTGCATGAATCTGATATATATCCTAGTGCATCGACGTATAAAAATGCTTCTGGTGGTATTAATCCCCTTTCTAAAGTTTTTTCGAAATACGAAGGATTTGGATAGAATGCTGCTGAAATAATGTTATTTTCTACTTGTTTTGCTCGTGTGAAATGATTTCTTATTAATTGAAGTATTACGTTGTCTATTCTTGATAGTTTAGAAGCATCTAAGAGTTTCTTATTGGATATATTGTGCAAATAGTTTGAATGTTGACTTCGGTACATACGCATACATGCTCTTAGGCATTTTCTTTCAAACAAGCGGAGTTTTTTCATATACGATGGACTTATGTTCCACCAAATTGGGCACGCATATGTTAAAATTGGCCTGATAAATGCTTTATAACAAATGATTTTAACATCACTATTTAAATATCGAGAGTAGAAGAGTTTTTTTAGTGACATAAAAGCTGATCTTGCTTTTTCTAAAACAGTTTTAATGTGTTCATTGAAATACAAAAATTTGTCTAAATAAACTCCTAAGTATCTAACATTCAATTTTGTTGGAATCTGAAGACTATTTGCGGCAGTGATTTTAAGATTTTTCCAATTTTTTCGGAGGTTGTTATTTCCACGCCTAAGAGGGGGACGAAATAGTATAACTTCACATTTTGCGTAGCTTATCTTTAGTTTCCAATTGTCACAAAAATTTTGAAAATGGTTAAATTTAGCTTGTAAATTACTTTGAATGTCTTCAATTTTTGTGCCATGTACATACAAAACAATGTCATCAGCAAAAGCAATGGACATATCTATTTCTTTTAATATTTGGGAAGTGTATATATTGAATAGGATGAGTGCGGTAACTGTTCCTTGTGGCAGTCCATTCTGTATATCAAATATTCTGTTTGTTGTGTTGAGTCCATCTGTTACTATGAATTTTTTATCTTTTATCATTGATATTATAATTTTTATGAGATGCTTAGGAAAGTCATATTTTATAATTTTATATATAAGAGCGTCAATCCAAACCGTATCAAATGCTTTTTCAATATCTACTAAGCAAGCTGCTGTATTACTTTTATCATTTAAATGCCAAAAGACATCTGATGTGAGTTTGTTTATAGCATCAACTGTGGAGTGTTGTCTCTTAAACCCAAATTGGTTTTGTGGTATTATGTTGTTTTCGTCGCAAATGTATAAAATTGATTTGTTTATAACTATTTCAAATACTTTTCCAATGTTTGGTAAAAGGCTTATTGGTCTGTAATTTGTTGGATTAGAAGGATCTTTTTTCTTTTTTGGAATTGGAAATATTTTTGAAGTTTTCCAAAAGCTCGGAAAGTGGTAGTTGTTTAATAAATTGTTAAAAATAATGCAATATTTTTGAATGATATCTGTTGGAATATGCTTGAGTGCTATATTTGGAATATTATCCAAGCCTGATGATTGTTTGTTATTAAGTTTTCTGAAGATTTCTTTTAGTTCTGATATCGTTGTAAAGTAATTTATTTTTTGATTTTCTGTTAAATTGTCAGATTTTAACTCATCGGAAAAAATTAAGAGAGTATTTGAATAGTCACTCATATTAAGAAATCTTGACATTTCAGTATTAACTAACTCTTCAGTATTATTTGGCAAAGTTCCTATATGATGTACACTTTTAAAATGTGATCCAATAATATTAAGTTTTAAGACATCTTCGCCTATTATGAAGTTATTTTCAATCGTAGGTATGGAAGTAACATCAATTCCAGCTTGAGACAAAAGAAAATCTGACGATACAGGTATTTTCAATTCAGGTATAGTATTATGGCAACGGGGTTTAAAAAGTTGGTTTATTTTTGGAAACATTTTAGAATTTGCTTTAATTATTTGCTCCGCGCGTTGTTTCCAGTAGTTGTTTATACTATTTCTAAATTGTTGTTTTAGTAATGTTTGAACATTTCTCAGTATAGCTTTAAATCTCACTATTTCGTTATTATATGTATTTGTGGACTGCCGTTGTCGTCTATTTATCTGGGTTATTAAAAAACTTTTGTAATTTTGAAGTAAACGAATTTGACTATTAACATAACATTCCATTGAATTTTGACTTTTAAATTTTGGGACTATTGAATTAATGCTTGTCATAATTATTGAATTTAGTTTTTCTATGTATGAGTCACATTCTTCGTTTGTCAGATTTCGATTATTAGGAGCTTCAGAAGGTGAAAATGCATTTCTATATTCTCTAAGTGCTCGTTTTGAAAATTTAGACCAGTTAGTTTTTCTAAAATTAAATTTATGGGATTCGAAATTTTCTTCTGTTGGAAGCAGTGATTCATCAGCAAATGATGCTATAATTAAAATAGCATTGTGATCGCTGTCATAAGGTAAAACAGGAATTTTGTTTTCATAAACTGTTTCAATTTGTAGTCGAACATCTGCAAAAGAAAAAGAATCGTGGTGACCGTGGCGTGCAGGTTAAGTGTGTGGCTTAGTACGCTCGGAGCCCGAGTTCGATCCCCAGTCGCGGCGAAAAGTTTTTTCAATAACAAAATTTTTCTGATCGGTCACCACCTCTCTGCAGACAATGGCAAACCTCAGATAGTAAATAATGCAATGTAAAGCTTCTTGAAAACATGAACTTTAGCCGTTCGGAGTCGGCATAAAACATGTAGGTCCAGTTCTCGGTTAATTGTGTGCAAACATTTAATAACACACACAACACAATTGATCATAAGAACCTCGGTCAAAGTCCTTTCAAAGGCGGAAATGTCCAATTTGTTTTTTTTGTTTTTGTTTTTTGTTTGTAAATTAGAAATCAGCCATGTTCACATATTCGATTTTAAAATGTAAAAATAACAATATTTAGTTCCAAATATTTATAAAATACTTACTTACTTACATAGATGGCTCTTACAACCGTTGGTCGATTTTGGCCTCGTCTAAGAATTTGCTCCAGCCTCTTTTGTCGTGTGCTTGCTGGCGCCAGTTGGAAATTCCAAGCGTTGTCAGGTTATCCAATGCCTGGTCTTTCCAACGGAGATGCGGTCTTCCTCGTCTGCGTTGGCCACCGCTGGGTACCGAATCCAATATTTTTTTCGCTGGAGCTTCGTCGTTCATTCTCTCGACATGACCTAGCCAGCGAAGCCGCTCTATTTTAATACGCTTGACTATATCGATGTCGGCATATAGCTCATACAGCTCTTGGTTCCATCGTATTCGGTACTCGCCATTGACGCAGATTGGACCATAGATGTTGCGAAGGATTTTTCTCTCGAACGCTCCCAAAGTCCTTTCATCAGAACTGCTCAACGTCCAGGTTTGTGATGCGTATAGTAGGACGGGCATGATTATTGACTTATAGAGCGTCAGTTTTGTTCGTCGAGAGAGAGCTCTGCTTCTCAATTGCCTACTGAGCCCAAAGTAACACCTGTTGGCAAGAGTTATCCTTCGTTTAATCTCAATACTGATATCGTTGGAGGAGTTAATGCTAGATCCCAGGTAAACAAAGTCCTTCACTACCTCAAAGGAGGTGTTGTCAACAGTGACGTGGTTTCCAAGACGCTGGGACTGTTTGTTTGTTGACACAAGATACTTCGTTTTATCTGCGTTCACTGCAATACCCATTGAACTCGACTCTTTTTCTAGCCTGGAGAATGCTGCACTAACTTCGCGCGTATTTTGGCCAATGATGTCAATATCATCAGCATACGCCAGCAGCATAACGCTCTTATAGAAAATTGTGCCGCTGCGTCTCAGGTCAGCAGCTTGGATGATCTTCTCCATTACTATATTAAAGAAGTCGCACGATAAGGAATCACCTTGTCTGAAACCTCGCTTAGTATCGAACGGAAGGGAGAGGTCCTTCCCGATTTTCACTGCGCTGCTGGTGTTCTTCAGTGTCATCCTACAAAGACGTATTAGCTTTGCAGGAATACCAAATTCAGACATAATGGAGTAAAGGTGACTCCTTATTGAACTGTCGAAGGCGGCTTTGAAATCGACAAAGAGATGGTGTGTGTCGATTTGTTTTTCGAAGGTCTTTTCCAAGATTTGTCGGAGCGTGAAGATCTGGTCGATGGTGGACTTTCCAGGTCTGAAGCCACACTGATAAGTTCCAATCAGTTGCTTAACGATGGGCTTCAGTCTTTCACACAATACGCTCGACAGGACCTTATATGCGATATTAAGAAGGCTTATCCCATGGTAGTTGGCGCAATTGGTGGGATCGCCTTTCTTGTGAATTGGACAGAGTTCACTCAGGTTCCAATCATCTGGAATGCATTCTTTCGACCATATTCTGCATAGAAATCTGTGAATGCATTTAAACAGAGCTTCGCCACCGGTCTTAAACAGCTCAGCCGGTAGGCCATCGGCTCCTGCGGCTTTGTTGTTTTTAAGCCGAGCTATAGCTGTTAAGACCTCGTTATAGTCGGGCAGCGGAACTTCAACGCTGTCATCCATAATTGGGGTTTCTGGGATATCAACTCTACTGGCGGGATTGTTGTCAGCGTCGCCATTTAAAAGTCTAGAGAAGTGCTCCCTCCATAACATCAGTGTACTCTGGATATCTGTCACTAGATTCCCATTTTCGTCCTTGCAGAAAGAGGCTCCGGTCTTAAAACCATCGGCCAGTCGTCTAATTTTTTCGAAAAATGTTCGAGTCTCATTCCTGTCGCCATACATCTCAATTTTCTCGCACTCACGCATTTCCGCGTCTCGTTTTTTTCGCCTGAAAATGCGTCTCTCTTCCCTCCTCTTCTCTCGGTATCGCTCCATAACAGCACGCGTTACAACCGACTGCAGGGTGGCTTTGTAGGCGATGTCCTTCTCTGCAGTGGCGTCGCGACACTCCTGGTCGTGCCACTGGTTTCGGCGAGGGCGGTGGTAGCCTATCACCTCTTCGGCAGCCGTACGCATAGAGTGGGATATGTGCGTCCACTGTCCGCATATATCGTCGATCGGAGGAGTGCTTTCTTGAAGCAGGAGTGAGAGTCGAGTAGCGAAGGCTTCGGCCGTCCGTTTTGACTGCAGCTTGTCGACGTCTACCTTTCTTTGTGTAGGATTGCGAGCATTCTTAGCTGCGCACAGACGTGTGCGGATCTTGGCTGCGACAAGATAATGATCCGAGTCTATATTAGCACCACGGATCGACCGTACGTCTAGTATACTGAAAGAGTGCCTTCCGTCAATCAAAACGTGATCAATTTGGTTGCATGTGTTTTGATCAGAGGACAGCCAGGTGGCTTTATGAATATTGAGATGCTTGAATCTAGTGATACTAACGACCATGTTTCGTGCTGCGGCGAAGTCAATCAACCTCATTCCGTAATCAAATGTGTTGTCGTGGAGGCTGAACTTTCCGACTGTTGGACCAAATATGTTTTCTTTACCTTCCTTGGCGTTGAAGTCACCAAGCACGATTTTTAAGTTATGACGGGGACAGCGCTCGTATGCGTCTTCAAGGCGCTCGTAAAAACTTTCTTTGGTGTCGTCAGCTTTTTCTTCTGTCGGAGCGTGCGCACATATTAGGCTTATATTAAAATATTTTGCCTTGAAGCGGATTATGGCAAGTCGTTCGTTCACAGGAATGAATCGCAGGACATAATGCCGTATTCTCTTGCCAACTACAAATACGCATCCAAACTCGTGTTTCTCCGCATGGCCGCTGTAGTAGATATCACAGGATGCTTGCCATAAGCAACCCTGTCCCTTCCATCGCATTTCTTGGATTGCAGTGATATCAGCATTATATCTTTCTAAAATATCAATCAGTTGGATAGAGGCACCATCCCAATTTAGAATTCGGACATTTCA
The DNA here is from genome assembly GCA_958299015.1 of Tetanocera ferruginea. Lineage (NCBI taxonomy): Eukaryota > Metazoa > Arthropoda > Insecta > Diptera > Sciomyzidae > Tetanocera > Tetanocera ferruginea. Next base: position 20,292,583 of record OY282644.1, on the reverse strand, counting down.
GGTGCATATCCGTAAATCATTATCAATTTTTCGTTTGCGGTAGTCGAAACTTTTTTCCCCCCAATACATTCCGGGGCCACTTTATTGTACAGCTTGCTCTTCCTTCCTTCCATTTTATCTACTCTGAAATTATGAATAGTTCCCAGGAATCTTAAAGGAATGATTCTGATTTTGACCAAATGCACAAACTTACGACATTTCTGAAACATCTTTTCGAAACTATGAAAAATGTACATTTCTGTACAAAAAATTCAACAGTTGAAGCACTTATAATTAAGTTCTAAAGTAGAAATCTTTAATCTTAAGTATAATATGCCAATAAAAAATGTTAAACGGGGCTATATTTATACATGTATATGTAATTAAAAAAGTGTATCTGTTATAATTTTGTATTCTTAGCTAGCAAGGTAGCAACACTGTTGACTGTTATGAATTCTGTATAAATACTGAGTGTATTCAAAGCGCGTACATTATTTGTTCTTCAATTGTACTCTTGTGTTCTTACCATATTGACTTAATGTCTGGCAAAATTATTTGCGCACGTTTTTCTCTAAAATATGTATGTATTTAGGTCAATGACAATTGCTGACTTCCCACTCACTTCGTTTTTTTTTTTTTATGACTTTCAAAATGTTGATATGTAATGCTTTTGTAATAAAAAACTCTCTTGAAGCACATAAAATACTCGTGTCTGGGTTTTTTTATTTAACACTTAATAACAAAGAATGTACATTTTGAAATATAAATTAATAATTTGTTAAACATTTGTAACTATCACGACCTACATTGGGAAAGGCATGATAAATATGATCGTATTAGAGCAGATGTAAAGATTGTGGAGTATTACTTTTTTTTCGTTTTGTTTAATAATCTAAATAAGCTACTGTTTAGATGTAAAAACTTAAAAGCTCTTCGATTTATTGCCCTCTCCATAAGAGCTTTTTAACATATATTATAATGTGTAAGTAATATTTTTATACGGTTTTTCTGATTATTCATTCTTATAAGTTTTTTTCCAAACAATAGGCAAGTTTCTTGTAAATGAATGCATGCAAGTTCTCCACAAAAAAAATCCACTTCAAGTCCTCTAAAACTTCGAATTTGCATAAAAATAAAAAAAAAAACTAAAATTTCACAATATTACAAAAGAAGTAGCAACAAATTCAAAACAAACTGAAAATAACTTCTTGCAGCATTTCGTTGACCTCAGCTTCAACCCAACTCTACTCTGACCATTGTAATGCACAGTTAGTTTGATAATGTAATGCTTACATACCAACTTATGCTGTATTTTGTGGCTGAATTAAAATACTTGGAAAAAAAATCAAAAGCCAAACGAATTCTGTTGGCAGAAGCGTTGACAGAATGCTACAAGATAAAAACTAATTTCAAATCGTCGGCAACATCACCCTTTGTCCAGCATCCATAGCACTTTCATCCATACCAATGCCAAAGTTATCTTCAAACTGCTCTATCTACATCCAACTCCATTATTAACCTCATACAATCCAAGCTTATGCTCATTCTTACCCTAAACACCTCAACTAACGGCCTTAACAGCTGTCTACTTCCTATCCAAATTTAAATCCTGCCTTATCGAGTTCTGCATCAATTCCATCAGTTACGGTTTTCAGCATCATCAACATAAACATTTACCTTCTATGCAACTTCAAAAACTTTTGCCATCCATTACCTCGTTTAAACCTCAACTGTCGCCTCAAAATATTCGTGGCCATCATCCTGCTGTTGTCATTTTTTCACTCTTTTAAGCATCAGTTGTGTTGTCTACTGCCCCCGCAGCACGGTTTATGTTGTTGCTTGGTTTTTTTGTTGCTGTTGCTGTGTTGTACTCGTACATGTTGCCGGTGACAACAAAGTAGCAATAAAAGTATTCAACTGATAAGGACGCTATGAGCTGTTGCCTCATGTACCATACATATTTATATATACATATATATATATATATATATATATATATATAGAAACGTGACCAGCTGAGCTCATCTCATGCTTGACCAAAATTTAATTAATTTTCACATGACGGAGCCAGAGAAGTGCGCGAGGTTATGTGATAGTTAATGCCATTTAGTTGTATGCTGGGAATAAAAAAATTAATGAAACATGTTCAAAATTATGTGGAATGAGTTTATAAGTCCTTAAAGTTGTGACAAAGAAATAAAGAAATGACAAATTATTTTGAATTTTAAGATGATAGAAATAAAGTTTAAAGAAATAACGAGAAATATAAAAAATGCTTAACGTGGAAAAAACATGACTAGTTGAAGCAGTCAGACCCTATCAGAAGCTTTAATTGTATTTTGACGCGTGCACAACATCCTAAGGCTTGCCGCATTCAGGAGATGCAATTTCGACAAGAATTACTTCTTAACTTTGCCTTTTGAAACTGCTAAACTCGACTCTGTACGAAGTTATAATTTTCTGCGTTTTCATTTATGAAACATCATTGACACATAAAGAGACTGTCCCAGAAATAACTGTCCTTTTGTTTTTTTTTTTTATTGAAAAATAAACCAATGATGTTATTTTAAAAAAGTCTTTCAGTTTATTATTAAGTGAACATTACAAAATAAATGAAAATTTTATTTACACTGAAAAAAATACCCTTAAAACAAATTATGCACTTTTTGATGAAGTTACTCCATTAGGTTTTTTACCGACCTTTCGTTGACCTTAGTCTAAGCCCGACGCCATTTACGTCGAAATATTTCGATGTTTTTCGCAGTTTGTTTGGTCTTCTTAAGATTTCTTTTCATTAAAGCCCAATATTTTTCGATTGGACAAAGTTCGGGGCAATTCGGAGGATTGGCTTCTCTTGGTACCACAGTGACATTATTGGCTTGGTACCAATCCATCGTTATCTGGGCGTAGTGACATGTTGCTAGGTCAAGTCAAAATAGTACTGAACCTTGGTGCTGACGTATAAAAGGCAGCCAACGCCGAAACAAATACTCTCTGATGTAAATTTCGGTTTTGATTGTACGATCTGTCACAAATTCCTTATTTCGAAGGCCACATTTGCAAATGGCCTGCCACACCATGTATTTCTTTGGAAATTTGGTATGTTTTTCGATGGTAAATTTAGAGAATGCTCCACCCCTTCTAACCGCAGTATAATATCCGTGTTCAGGTAACTGCTTGAAATCCGCTTTGCAGTACGTTTTATCGTACATGATCACGCAATCAAATTTTCGCAAGTAATCACGATACAGTTTTCGAGCCCTCCTCTTGGCTTCGGCGTCCTTTTCTTCTGACCTATCAGGTACTTTTAGTACTTTGTTGCTCCTTAGGTTGTAAAATTTTTTAATCCGTTGAACACTTGAGTTCGATGTTCCCGCTTTTGCTGCCGTATCACGAACCGAAGTACCTGGATTCTGAGTTAACAGCCGCTTAACGTTCTGGGCCACCGCTTGGTTCGCTGGACCATTTTTTCTCCCTGAGCCTGGTGTTTTTGATAAAGGGGTAAGCTGTTTGTATCGTTTTATGGTCCTTCCGACAGTTTTTACACACACGCCAACTTCCTTAGCGATCTTTTTGTACGTGGTGTTTGGATTTTCCAGGTATTTGCAAATAATTGCTTTCCGTTTTTCTTCTTGTTGAGACGACATCTTTTCAGTAGCTCTTTTATTTTTTACTAATGAGTATTTTTTTTTAATCTGCAATATTTATACTTTATTTATGTACCAAATATGTTGCTATAGAGGTAACACTTTTTTATAAATAGTCTAAAAACAAAAGGACAGTTATTTCTGGGACAGTATTTATGTGACAACTTTTCCTTAACCACATCCTTTAGTGTGTTTGAGACATCCGCTGTATTCTTTGAATCCTTTTGCTCATTCTTATCTGAATTCTTGTCTTAATGCTTATTCTTATCCTTTTTCACTTCTTTGTAATTCCTTATCCTATTATATCAGTTCTAGTCCTCTATATCAGTTCTTGTATATTTGAGGAGTTTATATTCAAAACCAGTTAAGTCACACACATCGAATTGTTGGGAAATCGAAAAAAAAGTCTTAATTCTGACAGACATTTTTTAGAAACAAACCAAGAGAAACAAACAGGAAACATATATTATGCGAAAAAAATTCGTATTTTCAATTTCAAATTTGGACTCGTCTGGTTTTGAAAATTAGAAATGAATCATAATTTAAACTCCGCCGTTCAGGGTCTCAAAAGTTGGAGTAACTCATTGAAATGATTTCTGCATTTTTTTTTTCAACTCGGAGGAAATCCGTCAAAGCAATTTCGATTCTCCTCAAGGTCCTTATAAGTAATAAAATAAGTGTTTTGCTTTTAACTTTTTATTTTTTACAGAACGCATACCCAAATCCGCAAAAATGTTAAATTTATTACTCATACCAACGTTTTGACATAAAAAAGTTTTTAGAATTTTAATGAAAATTACACAAATGAAAACTTGCTTGGACTTATCTGGTTTTGATTGAAAAGTAACAGTAGACATGTCTGCTTTTGACGGAAAAGGAGAATTTTTAATACATTTTTCTCTAGGATTTTTATCATTTTTTATCAAAGAGGATTTTCAGTTCGGGACTTGAAAACGCTAAATATCTCCCCAGTGGCACGGTTGGTTCCTCCAGGAACCACCTCTCTAAGTATGCTTTGTAGTTGACAACTGCTGTGTAAGAATTTGCACATTTGGGCAGGGGCTTCAAGATATTATTTGGAGCTTCTGGACCGAATTCAACGCCGTGCGATATATTTGATTGGGGATAATAACGTTTCATCATCTCTCAATTCTCTTGGTCATCGACGTAATGTTGGGTCAATAAGCCTGTTATACAGGTAACACCATGGGAAGTGTTCAAGGGAGGTACATGACCTGAATCCACCAGCTCGAGTATTACCCAGGTCCACTCGGGCAGCTCACCTAGCCCATCCCTACAGTATTGCCTTGTTGCCCAACAGAACCTCGCATTACCGTGATAATTCGTTCTACAGTCCTGGCAGTTTTGACCCGTGTAAATTCAAAACAAACATTCACCGTCACTTCTCCATTTTTCGACCCTCCAACTAGCCTATTACCCATCTTCCGAATCAACACAATGCTTTCGCATTAATAGGGGGCATCCCCTGACCGTTGGTACAAGCTAAAAAAAAAAAAAAATTCAATTCACCTTCATTGGTCTGAAGCGAGACCTATACAATATCTCTAGCATATGGGATGTGCCAGCCTGGTTGTACTGAGATGCAACTCCGCACCGATTCATTGTCTAGCTTGCGACAGTAAGCTTACAACATTCAGCACAAAACTCCCCTGATGTTATGTTTACGTTATGGTGTTAAGAGTGCAAAAACGAGAGCACTTTTTTATGAAAGAAAAGTAAATTAAATGAACTTATTTTTAATTTGCGTTAAATTCTGCATAAAATTCTGATACATGGTAGCGAAATTATCCAACACGCATTGCTTCCGATAGGACAACTAAGTGAAGAGGTGCAGGAGGCACGAAATAAGGATTTTAAAACTATAAGAGAAAAATAGTTATAGCCGAAAAACTAGTAGAGTGGATAATTTACGAGCTATTTTGAATCAATTGCTAGTTTCATCAGATCCGTTAGTAACGAATACACAATCTTTGCCGATTTTAAGTAACATTAATTATTTTATCCAGAAGTTTTAGATATGATAGAGGTTGAGTTGGTGAACACGGAAGTGGCCTCTGACACTTCTGATGAATAAAATGATGTTGTTGATTTCAAATATCTTTATGAACAATTGTATATATCTTTAAAAATTCAGCGTAAAATTGGCATTTATTATTATTATTTGGTATCGAAACACCTTGTAAACGCTTAAAAGTCGTTAGAAAACAATCATTGGTGCTCAAAAGCTCTTTTAATACTATTCTTACCCTCTCTGTACACTTTTTATTATAGCCAATGACCCTCATACGCCATCTCCCATACAAAGTAACATCCATAAATCCCATAGTTTTTGAGATAGCGACATGAATTTTGGTGCACACGTTTTTCTTTTAGTTTAAAAAATGAGCGAAATCGGATTGGAACCAAGCCTACCTCCCATACAAAGTGCTATTTAATATAAACATTGGCTGTATGGAAGGTGCCGCGTCCCTTTATTATATTTAAATTTTAATAAGTTTATAATGTTTAGAAGTTTTCAAAATATCAGAGTACCAATTTTGTTGAAGATACATTAAGATTTGGATGTTAGGCCAACCCTCCCATATAAGCCACCTCAGTGTGCGGTAGTTCCCCGGCAAAAAAGTTTTCCACCCAGAAAGAGCACTTTTCAGCACTGCCAATGAATTTGATAGTTTTATATACACATGTCTGATAACACAGTTAAAAAATTTTTAAAAAAGTCAAAACTCTTATATGCCACTATATAGAGGTGAAAGTACTATCAAAGGAGAGCAAAACCGTTGTGGGGTTTTGCAAACTTAGGGACGGAACATTTTTTGTTTTTGACATATTTAATTTGAGTGAACAGTGGATTTCTCTGCATTTCAACGCATCATTTTTGGGTCTCCAACTTTTCCAGTATTGGGGTTAAGAGGTTAAATAATCATTTTCAAAACAGTTATTACTAAAAATGTACACCAGTTGGTCAATAATTGGTCTGGCTTAACTTTTACGAAGGGAACAAAAAAAAAAACCGGGAATATCTAGAGACTCTTTTTGATGTTTTGTCCCTTAACTTGGAAATGGTATGACTTTTTGTTAGGAAATGTTTGGAAAATTATTGTTTAGCATCTTAATCCCAATACTGGACAAGTTAAAGCCCAAAAACTGATGCGTTTGGATTGCAAAGAAATCCACTGTTCACCCAAATTAAATATGTCAAGAAAAATATGTTCCGCCCCTAAGTTTGCAAAACCCCGCTAGTGTTTTTTGACTATCCCCGTGCTTACAGTATGTTTTATATTATTTGCTACGAATACGCAGGTACAATAATCAGATTTTATATCCCACTTCCATGATTTTGCATCTCAAAGATAGGGCTCATGACAACCTGTAATTCAACATGATACATGATTATACCAATTTTCACTAGGCGTAGTTCCTTCAGGAACCACCATTATATATTTCATCGTTAGAAATCAAATCGTCGCTCAATTGTCAGTGTTGATAATTCGATCGTCGGTTCGGTTGTTCGTCATTAATAAAGAGGAATTGCCGTTGATTGAAACTCAATCAGGATCTTCGCAACTGCTGCTCAATCATGATGTCGCCATGTTATTCAATGTGCTTGCCACGGTAGGAGCCTAACCAAAAGCTTCTGCTATCGAGCATCTTCAATCTCTTTAGGACAGTTCGTGCAAAATGGGTTGTCATCGTGTTTGATGCGATGAAGGTACTGCTTCTTGAAGCAGTCATTCCCGCTAAAAAGCTGTATAACATAGTTGTTCAGCAGCTCACCATGTTTGCGACTAACTATTATGCGACATTCTATATCAGGGATAAGAGCAAATGTCCATCTACCCTTTTGTGATTGCTTCCAGCGACGCTGCCAAGACTCGAAGCTCTGCTGTCTCTCATCAGCTTTTGATAGATTTAAGATTTGACTGACTAAGTGCTGCAGTTTATACGCCAGTATGTCTATCCCTGAAATTGCTGCTATCACTTGCCTCATTTGAATTCGTGCGTAGCCCACTGACAGCCCTTAATGCACTGAGACGATATGTCGCCCGAATATTCGATCTTAAAGATGTTCGTTGCATAACATTTTCGTAGCTTATACTTATTGAATAAAAATTTCATGCAACGCCGTTGCATTGTCGAAATTTAAACTGCCTTATGACGTCACAAATATGTTTTATATTTATGGCAAGTAGGCACAGTCCCGGCCGTTCTTTTCTTTCATAACTTCTAGTGTAGCATCTATTTTCAAAAAGCTAATTTCATGCAACACTTTTGAATTTTCGTTGCTTCAGCAGTTTTCTCCTACACTGAGAAAAAAACACATATCTTGCTCCGTTAAAAAATTTCTCTATTTTCGATATAAAAATTTTCTCTTTTTCAAATAAAATTTTCTTCAATTAGAATAAATTTTCACATTTTCGAAGAAATATTTCTTTATTTCTAGGAAATGGAAATATTTCAATGTCTCTAATAATGATAAGTATTTTTCTCGCACAAAAAATTTCTCATTTACAGAGAAATTTTATTGAAAATGAAAAACTTTTCTTATATTTTGATAAAAAGTTCACTATGAGAAGTATTTTCTTCAATAAAAACAAATATTTTCTCAAAAAAAAAAGTATTTTTCTCTAAAAATGATATATTTTTCTATTTCATGGTAGATTTTTATCATTTTTAGAGAATTTTTAGTATCAAAATTAGAGAATAGCATTCTCTGGAGCAAAGTCTATACCATTTTTCTCTAAATATGATGCCTTTTTTATCATATTCCGATAAGCTTTTTTCTGAGTGTAGTTATGATGACGGCTTGACTTTTTTTATTGTATTTTCATGACACCAAAAGCTAAAACTTTATTCTCATGCCAAAAATTTGAATGTAGCAACTTTAACGAGCGAGTAAGAATTCCATAAAAATGTGGCTAACTTTTTTTCCCCCCACTTTTTTTTGGAATGCATGCGGTAAGACGTTGCATTTTCACGTCAAAATCAAATGGTTTACAATTTTAGAGTTCTCATTAAAAATTTTCTTATAAATTCTTATGAATTTTGTATTTTAACTCTATTATAACATCGCTTTGTCGCTACCCTCAACTAATTCCTATTCTCTCTTCTCTCTTTGCAGACCGGTTCCACACTCAGCACCGATATGCTGCTCACGACAGCTGAATCCTCAACACATAGCGCCTCCGAAGTTGCCGGCCGGCTACAAGTTGACATACGCACCGGACTAAAATGGACGGAAGCCAAATATCGCGCCAAATTTATTGGCCACAATGAGCTTAACGTCATCGAAGAAGAATCCACATGGAAGAAATATCTTGAACAGTTTAGAAATCCATTGATTCTGCTCCTGCTCGGTTCTGCCGCCGTGTCGTTATGCATGAAACAATTCGACGATGCGGTCAGCATAACAGTTGCCATCATCATTGTAGTCACAGTGGCATTCATACAAGAGTATCGTTCCGAAAAGAGTCTCGAAGAGCTCAAAAAATTGGTGCCACCAGAGTGTCAATGTTTGCGCGAGGGCCGCCTTGAGACGTTTCTGGCGCGTGAGCTTGTGCCGGGTGACATTGTTTTTCTCAATGTTGGCGATCGAGTGCCTGCCGATGTGCGTCTTTACGATGCCATAGATTTGTCCATAGATGAGTCGAGTTTTACTGGTGAAACAGAGCCAGCGCGGAAAAGCACTGAACTACTGCTGGCCAATGGCAACAACAAAGATCATACAAACATGAAGAATATTGCTTTTATGGGCACCCTAGTGCGTTGTGGCAACGGCAAGGGTATTGTAGTCAGCACCGGTGAACGCAGTGAATTCGGTGAGGTTTTCAAAATGATGCAGGCCGAAGAGGCGCCCAAGACACCACTGCAAAAATCTATGGATAAACTTGGCGCACAGCTCAGTTTCTACTCGCTCATGATCATTGGCGTCATCATGTTGTTGGGCTGGCTGCAGGGCAAGCCTTTGACTGAAATGTTCAATATAAGCGTATCCCTGGCAGTTGCTGCCATACCTGAAGGCTTACCCATTGTGGTAACGGTGACGCTGGCACTCGGTGTCATGCGTATGGCTAAGCGTAATGCAATTGTCAAAAAGTTGCCCACTGTAGAAACATTGGGCTGTGTCAATGTCATCTGTTCGGACAAAACAGGTACACTAACCAAGAATGAAATGACCGCAACTGTCATCATCACATCTGATGGCTATATGGCCGATGTAACGGGTGCCGGCTACAATGACCAAGGCGGCATTCATATACGTGAATGCAACAATGTTGATATGGCCAAGACAAACATAACCAATCTGCTGGAAATCGGTGCCGTTTGTAATAATGCATTTATACAAAATGGTGTGCTGCTGGGCCAGCCTACTGAGGGCGCTCTCATTGCTGTGGCCATGAAGAATGGCATGTACGCCACCGCCGAGAATTATGTGCGTATGCAAGAATATCCCTTTTCGTCCGAACAGAAAATGATGGCTGTCAAGTGCATTCACAAGTATAACAACAATAAAGAGGAGATTTATTTTGCCAAAGGCGCGCTGGAGATGTTGTTGCCGCAGTGCACGAAATATTTGTACGGTTCACAGCCGATGCCGTTGACCAAGCAAAATGAGGCTGAGTTTCTGGCGGAAGCATATGAAATCGGTCGTAAGGGTCTGCGAGTTTTGGCTCTGGCACGTGGCAAGTCGTTGCAGGATCTAGTTTATTGCGGACTCGTGGGTATAACAGATCCGCCACGTCCGCTGGTACGCGAATCGATTGAGTTGCTGATGCAGAGCGGAGTACGTGTTAAGATGGTGACCGGCGATGCGCAGGAGACAGCAATGGCAATTGGTGAGTGTGGGTGCGAATTTAAAATGGTTAGGGGTGGGTAGCAAACAGTGTTTGAAAAGAAATTTGTAGCAAATAAGTAAATAAAAATTTTTAAACAAGGCATGTAGCCACCAATATTGGGTATTTGTAGAGAGTCTTCCGTAAACATTCAAATGCATTTAAATGTCTACAGAGATTAACCTGTAGAGTTTTTTTAAAGAAAATTTCAAAATATGAGTTTTCTTCCATGTTAAGATAGACATTTAGTTTTGAGTTGGTTTAAAGCAAGTTAAACTGACTACATTTTTTTAAACCAATAATATTTAACTCTTACCTTACCATGAATTTGGTTGCTATTTTGTGCCTTTTAGAAAATATTTTAGTTTAAAAATTAACTTAAATTTCTTTATATATTTTAATCAGTGCCTTCTGACCAGGAATGTTCGATGATAATCGATTTTCTATGCTCATCGATGTTAAGAGACAAAAAATCAATGTTTTAACATCGAAATTGCACTATTTCAAATACCGTAAGATCGATGTCACGAACATATAATCGATGTTTTGAAATTTCACATTTTATGAATCCAAAGTATTTCACTAAATTTGAATATGTTCTCAAAAATTCGTTGGTTAATTTCAAAGCAGGTCTTATGAAATTTTGGAAAATTGTGGCTATGTGATTTTACAAAATGTTTTTGTAAAAATGTTTATGAATGATCATTAAGGGAGCTGGTTTTGTTCAGGCGGGAGAACATGTTTTCGACACTCTTGTAGAAGCTGTATTCGACAAGGTATTAAATATAAAAGTATTTTGAAATCAGTTTGACATCTGCCAGTTTGATCGTCGATTTTTTTGCCGTAAATTCTTATCAAGGCGAAATATCTACCAAAAATTTGGGTGCAAATTAAAAATCTCCAACGCCCCAAACTTGAAATCCACAACTTCGATTTTGTGGAAACCTTTAATTTGCAACCTATGTTTAGATAGGTATTTTCGAAGTTAAGTTACGGCGAAAAAGGGATTATTTTTGGAGGAAAACTGTTTTTGTCAACTCAAAACCGATATCCTTTTGGACGTAGGATCTTTCTGAATACAGCTTTCTCAATATAAGTTTAATGGTAACCAGTCCAGAGCTGTGATGGGCTAAAACTGGTAGTAGCTTTACTACGAGGTCTGACCAAGGACTTTAAAACTGGTACCACGGGAAGTCAGCGGCCCCTGGCTATCTGCCAGGCTGACTTGTTGGGCTGGCCCTTCGGGGAGCTTCGTGGTGGCTGTGGTTTATCACCCATATCGCGGGTAGAGCTCCGTTGCTCGATGTGTGTAGTTGCATTCTCAACTCGGATGCTGTACTCCATAGTACAGTAGAGGATTTAGATAGGCCTCCACCCAAACCAAGGATTGCGAGATGTCATCACAACATTTAGCTAATTTGGTACCTTTGAACTCTCAAAGGGGCGCCGGCCGACGCATTGTGTTGGTCCAGTGTTAAGAGCACCGTAGAATTGAGCCTTCATGACAGGTGTCTACGTTAAACACATTTGGATTTTTTTTCTCAATATAAGTGTCGAATATAATGTATTTTCGATTCACCTCAATGATTTTGTACTAAATAAATCCTGTGATTCTAAATTTTTTTCTGTATTCTTGACGATTTTGGGCAACATCGATTATTTTTTTTTCGATAAACATCGAGAATCGATGTTGAGCTTTCGTTGTCAACATCTATGCCATTCTCGATGCCATTACCTTGCTGAAGGCTGGTGACTATATTGCAATTCCATACATCAGTATTGGTCTAATTATCCCAGTGTGCAACCAGTGAATAATTCGGAGCAAAAAACCGCAATGGTGGCTTTTTGAATTCGCTCTGAAGTGTTTAATTTCCAGCTGAGCTTTCTATTGCGAATAAGTTTTAGGTATTCTGCATTATCCTTGATAGATGGTATAGACCTATTTAGACAAACTGGTGTTAGAGACAAAATTTTATATTTCTTTGAAAACAGAATCAGCTCTGTTTTGACCAGAATTACAAGTCCATTGTTAAGTAGTTTATCGATAAGATCCGTTATTGTTATGTTCACATCTAATTCAACTAGAACATATCTTATTGATTGAGGCTTGTTGAAAGCTCTTTTAATATCTAGAAAGGTTGCCAATGTAAATTTTTTTTGTGAGAATTTTTCTATAGTACCAACCAGTGAGTTCAAGACCCCATTTGTTATAAAAATGCTGTGATGCCAATAAGAAAGCAACGCTGTTCTAGCGCTGTTCTAGCGACTTAAGTAAAAAAGACGTTAAACTAATAGGCCAGAAATCTTTAAATTGTTGGTGTGATGCCTTCCCTGCTTTTGGTATGAAAACTACTACGTACAGCCGTTAAATAGTATGAAGTCAAGGAAGAGTTGTAACTACAGTATTTCAATGGAGTAAGCATTGTCAGGTCCTGGAAATTTATATGACTTAAAACTGTTCACAGCTTATTTTATTTTCCCGCCAGAGACTTTATATTTGAAATCCTGTTGTAAATCGCTGGGATGGAGCAGGTGTGGCAGAATTGCTTTCATGAGGATCTTTAAGCTTTGATTGCTTCTTTTTTAAATAGTATTAAAGCAACCTTGTAAGACGTATAGTATTAAAGGTGGTTCAGTTATGCTTAGCTCTCGAGCTTTTGGCTTTGTTGAAGTCTTCTGCATTTAGTTCTTAAGCTATTCGCTCAGAACATGACATGAGGAATGTATATTGGACATAAGGATGCAAGGGAGCAATTCATTTCTTAAGTGATAACATTGACGGATTGATTTTTCTAATGATCCTGATGGCAAATTTCTTGCCAAAGCCCTATTGTAAGCTCTCCAGTAAACTGAGGGGATTGACTTAGGAGACGTTTTAAATAGGATATATTCAATATAGCGATGGTTGGAGTGGACACCTTCCACTTACCTTTTGTATCAAAAATTAAATCTGCGTCCAGAACTTCTCTTCTCTTTTTAGTAATAAATTTAAGTTCTTCACCCCTATTGCAAATATTCAGGTTTGTGCTAAGAATGTAATCAAAAAGCAATTTACTCCTTTCTTTCGTATCCGTGCTGGCACACACAGAGCTGTGTGCATTAGCGTAAGCTGATATAATGACCGCTAGACGCCTATGTTTTCCTGAAGGCAGGTTTTTTTATGGAAGAAATAGGCTGTAGTCAGCCAGTAGGGGTTCTTGCTAAGTTCCAGGTAAGCTGCAACCACGTCTCTTTCGAAGTATCTGGAAAACAAGAAAAGATTAATATGTTTTCTCACTGAGATGTATGTTCTTGGCATACTCACGCTACCCTTTAATCCTCAGTCGTCATACCCTGCCACCATTTACCCAGGGCTCTTGGATGAGGACGACGTCAAATGCACCTTGTTTGAGTTGGACTTAAAGGTTCACCGAGGAGAGCTTCGAGTGGTGGAGATTAATCTGGAGAACCTTTATCCATTCCAGATTTATGGCCATCCATTCCATTCTTGTACTCTTCGCGTAGTGCGTGCGAAAGAAGAGCATCCTCGCAGAAGAGACCCAACACTCTGCTTAGGCCAACCGAGCCATTGGCATGGCCTACTTCATGTATGCTTCAGGTTCACAGCTCATGACGCAACAACCTCCGCTTCAGCCTGACTTGGTTGAGAAGATGCATCCATGGATTGCTTGTCCTTGTTGCTCACCCTAAAGCACGATCTTAGAAATGGCATACCAAAGGACTCTCCTTTTCGCCCAACGGCTGTAAGGACTCTGCACTCAAGAGCAGAAGAACCTGCCTCGAAGGTCCTGCATGGGCCATCCATTTTTACTATCGTCCAGCCATCTGTAGGCACGACAGGATTGCAGTGCAAACGCAGCATAATATCCGGTTCTGAAAGCGTGACCGGCAGCCAAACCTTTCTCTTGGAAAAGCCACAATCTAGTGCTTCTCAACTGCTTTCAGCTTAGCCACAGGGCTTTCCTCGTGGACTTTGCTAATAGTCACCTCGTCGTCCTGGCTTGCCTTCCCGAATAAAAATTAAATATTTAGCTAAAGCCGTACAACAAGCAAACAAAAAAGAATTTATGTTGCACAGCCGCTTAATAGATCTTTGCTTACAGATTTTCTAGATTTCCTGTTGTACGAACGTTGTACATCTTTTGCTAAAAAATTTTAATTTTTACTTATTACCCTGCAAACATTTTTAATCGCCTGAGAATCTCCAGCGAATCGCTTGAAAGATGAAACGATCGCCGGCGAGCTCTTCTGAGAGTCTTCCGGGAATCGCCGAATGTTAGCAGCTGAGCCATAAAAGCCATAAAAGCGATTTGCAGGGAAGATTCGCCGGCGAATTGCCAAGAGGAGTCTTAAGCGATTCGCCTGGAAGATTCGCCAACGAATTGCCGAGAAGAGTCTTAGGCGATTCGCCAGGAAGAGTCGCGAACGAATCGCTGAGAGGAGTCTTAAGCGAAGATTCGCCAACGAATCGCAGAGAAGAGTCTTAGGAAATTCGCCAGGAAGAGTCGCGAACGATTCGCTGAAAGGAGTTAAGCGATTCGCCAACGAATTGGCAGAAGGGATTTTTGTTTGTTGCAGAGCATCGTTGTTGAATGTTACAAGCTGTTGCATGTTTGAACTAGCGGGCTCTTCAGACGTTGTTTTATCCCAGTTTCATGAAATTTTTTAAAAGTTAAATTTTTTGATTAATTTAAACGATTTTCAGAGCCTGCTTCATATAACAATGATAGATTTTGAAAGCTTTTTAAAAAGCAATCTTCCAACGATCGCCGCAATGAGCGAAGGAAGATTTTTAATTTTTTTGAGAATCGCGTATGCATCGCTCCGGCAATCGAAAAGTGATCAATCTTCCAAAGAACCCTTAGGCGAATCGCTAGCGCGTCGCCAAATTATCTTATCTTCCAATCGTCTTCCAAATGTTTGCAGGGTTACTAGCGTATGTAACCCGGTTTTACTCGGAGTTGTGCCTCGAGCACAGAAAATGAACGATTTTAAAGCAGATCTCATTTTAAAATTTTTTTAATTAGCAATTAAATTTGTAAAATTATTGTTTCTTGGGGTTTTCTCCCCTCCTTCCGTCGAAAGTGTTTAGCCAAATTTCCGTAAAACTGTACCTAACAGACATGACTGCAAAAAAATTACATCTTCAACGTCTCGATCTGACGTCTGGCTTCTGAGGAAAATGGTCACCCAGTTTGAAAAAAGCCATTTCGAGAAAAATGCGTTTAAAGTTTTTTTAAGCATGTCTAAGCATCTAAAAAAATCCTTTTAGCATCAATTCGATTTTTGGATTTTTGGATCAGATTATTTCACGTATCAAATTTAAGTAAAATCGGTCAAGTCATTTAGGTGTTATTGAGTCTTAACAATGCACTACTTAAAGCGCCCTCTTGCGGAAGTCTGGAATTCTAAAATCGGTTTTATAAATTATGTTTTATCTTGGGTGCAGTTGAACTCTCATACCAAATTTCATTGAAATCGGTCCAGGCGATTAGGAGTTATTGAGTCCTTAAAACACACTACTTTAAGCAAAGCGCCCTCTTACGGAAGTCTTTAAAATTTTTTACAGCCTATGTCATCTTGGGCGCAGTCGAACCTTCATACCAAAACTCATAGAAATCGTTCGAGGTGCTTAGGAGTTGTTATAGAGTGCCACGCCCACATACTTCAGTCCACTTTATAACATATGCTTTATCTTGGGTGCAGTTGAACCTTCATACTAAATTTCATTGAAATCGTTCCTGGCGTTTAGGAGTTATTGAGTCTTAAAAATTCACTATTTAAAGTGCCCTCTTGCGGAACTATTTGAAATTTTTTATATTTTATGTTTTACCTTGGGTGGAGTTAAATAAAAATATCATTAAAATCGGTACAGGTGTTTAGGAGTTATTATGTCTTTAAAACGCACTACTTAAAGCGCCCTCTTGCGGAAGCCTTTGGAATTTTTTATAGCCTATGTTTTATTTTGGGAGCAGTTGACCCTTCATACCAAATTTCATTGAAATCGGTCCAGGCGCTTAGAAGTTATTATGGAGTGCCACGCCCATATACTGTCCAAAATTCAGCTCAATCGGATAAACGGTGAGCGAGTCTATACGGAATAGACAGACAGACAGACTCTTGCCGAGCGAGTCTGCGCACCGATCAACAACCCGACTGCATCCAGGATCAGTCAAGGTCTTCACCTCCGACGGGCTACAGCCTGAACTTAACCTAGGTGCAGCTCTTACCGAAGTGCTAGTGCCAAGATCATACCCCAGAGCAGATGATACCATTGCGACCGGCACACCATTCCTTGATGTTGTTGCTCATGTCGTTGTTGCGAAAGCAACTGCGAAAGCAACTGCGGTAACGGTAGTAGAACCCCTTCTGGTTTGTTATAAGTTTCGGACCCAGTTGTTGGCTTTTATTTATGGTGCTGTTTTGGTTGTATATTCCATTTGGTTCCCACGAGTGTAGGACAATGAAATGTCCACCCTCTCAGAGGTCCCTATGCGATTTTAAAACTGTTTAGGTTAGGTTAGGTTGACGCGGCTGTCTCTTATGAGACACACGGCCAATTAGGCCCGTTGTGATATCAGAGGGTTAATTATTTACCTACTCTATTTGAATCAGTTTGAGCTATTAAAAAAGCTGATAAAGTAGACCGAAGATTTTGAGAGACCGTCTAGGTCACTATAAAACCAGTTATCCAGAAAAAGGTGGCGGTTTTTAGCTAGCACTGGGCATGTGCAGAGAAGATGTGTTGTGTATTCTTCCCCCTCCTCAACTCTACAGCTTCTGCAGAAAACGTTATGGAGGATGTTTAATCTTTGAGCCTGGTTACCAATTAAGCAGTGTCCTGGTAGGATACCGATAACAATATTTATTTGATTCCTTCTCAAGGGAATTAGTTCTTTCGAGCGATTCAAGTTCAGAGTTGACCAAACCTGACGCGCCGTGTTGCATGTGTTTCCCATCGACCCTCTAATATTGGTTCTTTTAAAGGATAGCACATTTGTGAGTATTTTATATATGACAAGAGGTGTGCCAATTATTTGCTTTTCTCTCGATAAGGTATTGGAAGTTGCAGTTCGAGCTAGTTCATCTGCTTTGCAGTTTCATGGAAAGTCCCTATGTCCGGGGATCCAGCATAGGAAGATTTTTATCATCTCATTTAGAGATCTGCGGTAGCTGAGGACTGTTTTTGATGTTATTTGAACAGATTCCAGGGCTTTCAAAGCAGCTTGACTATTAGATAGAATGCAAATAAACTTAGCTGATGTTTCATTCATCTGAAGCCAAATATCAGCTTCATGTATAGCAGTAACTTCCGCTTGGAAGACACTACAGTGGTCAGGAAACCTTAAGGCGACTTTACCATCCAATTTTGAATTTGGTGTAGATTTCAATTGCATTGCTAGGTGGAGGGCTTCCAAGAGGATTTCTGGAGGCAATGGATTCTCATAACGACGGGGCAGACACACACCAAGCAACACCAGGGCTTTTAATGGTCAAGACATAGTGACTGCATCAACTTCTTAGCTAACCGCCATCTTAAGGAAACTAGCAGTTATAATCAGGCGCAACCCACTTGGAGGGTTAGGCAAAAGATTTTGCCGGCTACCAAATTATAGTGCTCCGTAATGATTTATTGGGGATATGAATTTATTAGTAAGCCGATGTGGTTAATTTTTATTCCATCTTATTTTTTCTACAAAATAACTATGTGTATTATTAAATTTGATTGCTTTGGGATAGTTTCTTTGGAGAAATATATCAGATTGCCGATTTCGGTTATATGACAGGTGGAGATGTCATTTGGTTACTTAACTTGGTTAATCTTCTAATATAAAAAAAATCTCGTGCCACGATGTTTGTGTTTGAACTACTCCGAAACGGCTGGACCGATTTTAATGAAATTTTTTTTTTGTATATTGGGTAGGTATGAGAATAGGTCGTAAACTTTTTTTCACCTTCTGACCTGCGAGGCGCGTGACAATTTTTTCAAGAACTAAAATTGTCGTTTTTACTTTCGTCTATAAATCGCACATCAATGAAACTCGATAAGAACTTATATTAAGACGTGACCTTCGCCTGCCAAATTTAAGCAATCTTTTGAAAGTGGGCCTGGCACCACCCACATAATTAAATTTTTTATATAAAAAAAAATATAATTTTTTATAACGGCTACTCCTGCGGTTCAGGTACTCTTTCTGCAAATGTTTTAATAAACAGACTTTTGGTAATTAAAGTTAAATGATTCTTAATAAATTTAAAAATAAACGGCTGCTCTATTAATCAGCAATTTCATTAAATATTGATGCAAAATATCTGCTAGTTGTTAACGTGTAAATTATTAAATTAAAAAGCGCCAAAAAGCATGCTTTTAATTTATATGCTACATAAAAACCTTGTTCCGCTTGAATAAAAATTCATGAAATGACATAATTTTTGTTGCCATTTTATTTTATTGCACGAAAAGCATTTAATACAGCTGCCTTTAAGCATAAATTTATGATTTTATTCATATTTATTTATATGCGCCAACAAGTATGCAACATTAATTGCATGCAAACGCCGAAAGTGGCAATAAATTCAATTTAGCCAACGAAGCTGTACCGAATTAAGTATAAACTCATTTTTACGGGCTCACTTACACACACACATACACACACGCACACAATAATACACTCGCATACAGCTAAAGAAAGCACTTCCACATAGTTACATTCGCATATATAAATGAATAACTTGGCTTACAACCGCGGCACGTTCAATCATCGTATTTTCGCCATTTTTCATGTTGTTGTTCGTTTTTAGCTCATTGACGTGGCCTTAGTTACCGCTATTGTTGTTGTTAACGTTGCCACTAGTGCTCTTTTTATAACTAGCAGTTTATGTGGTTGCTTGTCACACCTCCCCGCCCTCCGCTGCTGCTGCCTCAACCAACAACACCAACAAGTCATGAAAAATAGCTTATTTTCTGCACATTATCCTTGCTTCCTCGTTCGTTGTTGCCAGCCGCAAAACTTGTATATTTGTTTGTTTGAGCGCTTCTTAAGTCAATTACAACAAGAAAAATAAAAAGTAAGAAAAAAAATTGAAAATAATTAACCGCAGCTACTATTAACTTCAGCAGCAACTCTAGAAGCTGTCAGACACAAAATGATAGAAAAAAAAAGAGCTCAAAATCTAGCCTCCAGTTGTTTGGTTGGTTCGTTTCAATTAATAACGGTAGCGCGACCCAACTTGTCGCTGGTTTCCGTGAAAAAATAGCGCAACAAAATAAAAAAAATATTTTTTTTTGCATTTTTTTTTTTTTTAAAATCCTCTAACAGCAAAAGTCAATAACAGCAATGAACGTACATGAAAAGCAACACGAAGTTCTTTTAAGCTGCTGTGGTTGAATTTGCTTGCTACATTTTCGATGACAAAAAAGCTTTTGAAAGCTTCATTAGGCAGACATTCAAAACAGTTTTCTAAAGATTAGCGGTCATATCTAGCTTAGCATAAAGCTTAGCATAAAACAAATTGGCCATTTCAGCCCTTGAAAGGACTTTGACCGAGCTTCTTATGATCAATTGTGTTGTGTGTGTTATTAAATATTTGCACACAATGAACCGAGAACTGGACCTACATATTTTATGTCGACTCCGAACGGCTAAAGTTTATGTTCTCAAGAAGCTTTACATGGCATTATTTACTCTCGGAGGTTTGCCATTGTCTGCAGAGAGGTGGTGACCGATCAGAAAAATTTTTTATTGAAAAAACTTTTCGCCGCGACTGGGTATCGAACTCGGGCTCCGAGCATGCTAAGCCACACACTTAACCTGCACGCCGCGGTCACTCACAAACACTCTATTAAGCTATAAAAACAAGTTAAAAAAAATAGCAAAATGTTGAAATTTTTAAAAAATATTGAGCTTAAAAACCTTGTTCTGCATTTTTAGTACTTATTTACTGCAATGAAATTACTAAAAATAATATAATTTAACATAAAAAGCTCTTATTACATATACATTTTATAAAAATTCCTCTCTTTTCATAAACTTAAACTTCATTGCATATTTTAAGGCTGTTTTTTTAAATTTATCTTAAAATGTATGTGTAATTTCTTAAAATGTGTTTTTTTTTTTAATCTTATTTTTAATGCACTGATGCGAATTTTAAAAAATTAAAAACCATTTTTATTTTAAGGTGTCACGTTCGCTCAAAAATCTTAATTTTTATTTTATTTTAATAATTTTTATGTTCATAAAAAAAACTAGAAATGCATTGCATATTTTACGGCTGGTTTAAATTAAATGAAAATGCCTTAATTATAACCTAAACCTGAAAGGTCAGAATATATTAACTTTGTGCAAACGTTTTTTTTTAAATTAGCGAGCCCGGTATAGAAAATATATATTCTTGATCAGAGTCATCTCGTGAGTCGAGCTATCCATGTCCATTCGTCTCTGTGTTGTCCGCAAACAGAGGATAAAAAAAGGAGTTGAGATAATTATATGAAACTCGGTAAACATAGTCACATGGATCCAAGGATCTGCACTATTGAATATTTTTTAAATCTGCCCACGGACACGCCTACCTCCCATACAACACAAAAATTAAAAACTGCATAGATAAGCTTAAAATTGACCTTCAACAATAAAATGTATGTTTTTTATATCAAAACAAAGATGTCTTCAAAAAATGGGTGTTATCCGCTCACGGACACGCCAACCTCCCATACAACCAAAAATTTAAAACTCAATAAATAAGCTTATGTTTATTCTACAGAGATAAAATTTGGTGCATATGTTTTTTATAACAAAATAAAGATATTTTTGAAAACTGGTCATTATCCGCCTACGGAAACGCCGACCTCCAATACAACCCAAACATTTAAAACTCAATAAATAAGCTTTCGTTTAACCTATAGAGATAAAATTGAATGTGTTTGCATTTTATGTCAAAACAAAGATGTCTTCGAAAAATGGATGTCTTCCGCCCACGGAAACGCCCACCTCCCATACTACCCAATAATGGAAAACTCAATAAATAAGCTTATGTTTAACCTACAGAGATAAAATTTTATGTATATGTTTTTTATAACAAAACAAAGATGTTTTTGCAAAATGGACATCATTCGCTTACGGACACGCCTATCTCCCATACAAACCAAAAAATTTAAAAGTCAATAAATATGCTCATGTTTTTCCTACAGAGATAAAATTTAGTACCGATGCATTTTATATCAAAACAAAAAAGTCTTCAAAAATGGATGTCTTCCGCCCATGGAAACGCCCACCTCCCATACAACCCAAAAATGGAAAACTCAATTAACAAGCTTATGTTGAACCTACAGAGATAAAATTGGGTACATATTTTTTTTATAACAAAATAAAGATGTTTTTTGCAAAATAGACATCATCCGCGTACGGACACGCCTACCTCCCATGCAGATCATAAAATTTAAAACTCCATAATAAGCTTATGTTTAACCTACAGAGATAAAAATTGGTGTGTATGTATTTTATATCAAAACTTAGATATGTTCAAAAACTGGACGTAATCTGTTTACGAACACACCCACCTCTCGTAAAGCCCAGAATAGCGAAAACACTTTAAAAGCATTAATATGTGAGCTACAGGAATAAAACCTGGTATGTGAAAATTTTTCATCAAAATGGAAATGCGTATAAAATATGTGCTTCATCCGCCTATGGACACGCCCATTTTCAATACTATTGTTGTATGTTGTATTTGAAAAAAGTAGCTTTTGGCTATTTCATAGTCGGGCTAAACCACCGACTTTAGACTTTCTTTACTTGTTTTTATTTTATTTGAAGAATTTTTCTGTTCATATAAAACCGGAAATTTACTGCATATTTTAGGGCTGTTTTAAGCCTTAATTAATTTCTTATCCTGCTAAAACAAAATTTTTTTCAGTTAATATCATTCATTCATCATTAATTTCTTCAATTTATTTAACAGCTTAAATGTTTCATTTGCATACTTTTAGGCGCTTTTGTTCTTTTGTAGGCTCCTTCTTGTCTATATTCTTGCATTCGTTCAATTTTTAGCTGAATTAATCATAATTAAGCTCTTTAAGGCTTCTTTTAAGATAACCTTTTCCTTACCTTCAAAATAAAATAAAAAAGCTTTGCTATGAATTTGAGTTAAAACCTTTTTTACTAACGGAACAGTGAGCTTTAACCTCTTGCTTTAGAAATTTGCCTCCCTACTGATTTGACAAAAATCTCTTAGTAAAAATTGTTGCCTACTCTTAAGCGCAAATGTAATTTACTACATTTTACTGAATTTTTTTTTACTGCCAACTTTTGTAACTCTTTCAGTCGCAATTTTCTTTTATTTGATTGAATTTCTATGCTTTCTTTGAAAAAATAAACAAAAAAATTATATCAAAGCTCTTCCACTTAGCCTGCATTTGCTGCCACAATAAACAATTATGTCCAAAAGTAGGCTACATTTTTGTTCTCTTTCTCTCTCTATAGCAGCAAAACAAAAACTTTCTGCAGCACAACACTTTGACTAAGTCTTAGTTTATTTTGCCAAGCACTCACAATAGATGTCGTCAGCCAGGCAGGCTGGCAATTCAGCTGCCAGGCAGAATGTCGTCACTGCCAGCTCAATGCAGCACAACATATCATGCTTAATTAATTCAAGACTGAACGAAGTTCAGTGCAAAGCTTTCGTCTAAAGCAAAGTGCGGCTGCATTTAATCCACTTATCTGTGTGCCATGCAGCGGCACAGTCAGGTAGCAACCAGCAAAAACTTTATACCATCCTGCCACCACCTGCCCACCCTACCGCTCTTAGTTTGCTTGGCGTTTGCCTAGTTTTGTTATCAGCTTAAGTTTAAAAGCCTTTCGGTTTTGTGCCTAATTTAGCGAGATGTTGTGCTTCATTTAAGTTAGCGTTGCTTTCCTGTTGCTGCTGCTGCTGCTGCCTCTTGTTATCGTTGACTTATTTTAGGCAGTCTTGCGTGTGATGTTACTCGATTGTTAATCCGATGAAAGCGCCTAATCTCGTTGGCTCCTTTCATTTTTTCTTATATTGTTTTAAATAGTTCTTAGAAATTATTGCGGCATATTTTTGCGCTTCGTTGAGCTTGATATTTGCCAGAAATGTGAATTTAAAATTTCTAAACCATTAAATTTTGTCTTTAATTGAGCCTAACTTGTACTTTTTTGCTGAAAAAAAGAATTTAAATCAAACTCATTAATTTCTTAAAAATTGTGAAGACTCTTAGACTTTAATTTGAAACAGGCGTATTTCTATCAAAAAAAAAAAAATCACTAGAACAACATTACTGTGACTGATAAAAGCTACGTCGCAACTCCTTTTCATCTCAACTATATATTATCCCTTAAACTTTTTTTTTAAATCGGAGTAAACCGATTTTTTTATAACCTCTCAAAATCGGAAAAAATCCGCCGAAGCAATTTAAATTCTCCTGAAGGTCCATTTTGTCCTCCGACATGCAGAAATCATATAAATGAGTTCCTCTAACTTTTGGGGCCCCGACCGGCTTATAATTTTTAATCCATGATCCGGCCTTTTTTAATCCATGATTTTTTTTTACAACAGTCGGTTGACTGTTGGTCAATAGAACACGAAACCCATATAGAAACGTACTTATTGAAATTTTATCACTGTTCTGAAAGTTAATATTTGGCCGAGTGTGCTGACGTGTGCGTCTAGTACTCGACTGTCCAAGGTTCAAATACCGGCAAGGCCAACAAAAATTTTTTTTTAATTAAAATATTTTTTTTTGAAATAAAAATGAAATTTATTTTGAAGGTTATTTTTGACCAAACAATTAATGAAACAGAATTATTTTTTCAATAATTAAATTACAATTTTTGATACTAACACAGCTAGGGTTCGAACACATGTCACCCGCATGACAGTCTAGCACACTTCCACTGAACTATTGACATAAGTGATATAAATATAGCAAAACACATTAAAAAAATATTGCTTAGAGAAAGTAGACATTTCAACAAAAACACAAAAATATTTCAACTTTGAAACGTTCATGTAACAAAAAAAATTGTTTAATTAATAAAATTTGTTTTTTTTTTACAAAATTTTCACATAAAAAATATACAAAAATCATAAAATTTATATGAGATGCCCCATAAAGATTGGTCGGGGAGATAGGTTCCAAGGCAAAAAATGTTCGTCTTGTAATATTTTTAGACCACAAAAAGTAATGGGTGTCGGTCATATTGATTTCTTCCAGTAGGGGATTAGGGTTCTGGCTCCCCCTGTAGCTCGGAAACCTAGGTAGGCATAAATTTAAAAATTAACAGCTTTAAACTTAATTTGAAACCCAAATTGTTGGCCAAAGAAATTACTGAATACGACTTCTATATCAAAGCTTTAATATTTAAACATTCAAAATTGAAAAGCTTAAATTATTGCTTAAAATCAAAGTTTTTGATAGAAAATTGACTGAATGTGATTTCAGTCATTTGATGTTGAAAAATAATTTGTTGTTAAAACTATAAAATTTTTTTTAAGCTTCAATATTATTTTCAAAACTGAGCTTCTGAAAAGATTTTAGTTTAATTAAATTTTTCTCCTAAGTTTTGTTAACC
Source organism: Tetanocera ferruginea (assembly GCA_958299015.1). Classification (NCBI taxonomy): domain Eukaryota; kingdom Metazoa; phylum Arthropoda; class Insecta; order Diptera; family Sciomyzidae; genus Tetanocera; species Tetanocera ferruginea. The sequence continues at coordinate 20,267,512 of OY282644.1, read as the reverse complement.
AGACAAAAAAAGCTTAAAAAGTAAAAACAATTTAGTTTTGCAGCAACGCAAAAACAAGAAAGCTTTTAAAGCATAAATTAAAAATTTAGAGCTTAAAGCTTTATTTAGAATTCACTCACTCATTTTAGCGAATTTTCTGATCAATATTAAAACGAATTTAACTTGTTGAAGGTCAAGAAAAGCTTTTATTTAAATGTTGAAAGCTATTATCGAAATTAAAATTCTGCTTAACTTTAAAATATTTATTTATGTTATATATTTTTTTTTAATTTTCTTTTTTAGTTTTTTTCAATTTTTTTTTAATGTTTTTAAAATTGTTTCTTTAATTTATTTATTTTTTGTTTCTTTTTTTAAAGATTAATTATAAAAGTTTTAAGAAAGCTTGACGCACTCATAAAATTTTCATAAAAAATTTAAAAGCTCAGAGAATTGTCAGCTAACAAAAATGTTTTGGCATTTAAAGCTCTTAACGGAAATTTAAACTTATATTAAAATTTTTATTAAATCATTTTTTATGTTTAATATTATTTTCATATAAAAAGCTTTCTTAAGTTTCAACATTTTTGAGCAAATTATTTTAATAATTAATTTTTTTTTTGGCGTCTAAAAGACCGCATTTTATTAAAAGAAGGCCAAGAAAAGCTTTAATTTAATTGTTGGCTGTTTAAAGAGTTCTTTGTTCTTATCGATATTAAAATTCTGCAAATCTTTCAAATATTTACTTTAGTTTTTCTTACAAAATAATGGTGAAAATTTTAAAAAAGCTTTACAAACTCATAAATTTTTCATAAAAAAATGTTAACCCTTAACATTAAATAGCAATTAAGGGTTAAAGCTCAAAGAATTTTGAGTTATCAAGAATGTTTTTAAAATTTTTTTAAAAAGCTCAGAAAATTTTCAGTTATTAACAATTTTTTTAAATTTTTTGGCATGTTAAGCTCTTAACGGAACTTTAAACTTATATTAAAATTTTTATTAAATCACTTTTTTTTGTGTTTCAAAATGTTTTCATATAAAGAGCTTTCTTGAGTAACAACATTTTTGAGTTAATTATTTTAATAATTTCTAACCATTCCAAGTTTGAGTAAAATTTTCATATAATTGTTCTAGAAAATATTTGTTTCATGCATTTTTGATGAATTTCAAAAATTATTTTATTTAAAAAAAATGTTAAATGCAAAATTTAAAAAAGCTTTAAACTTTTTTAAAATAGCAAATGTTTTTGCCTTAAGAAAGGCACTTTTATGAATCCAAGAATTTTTTTTAATTATACGAAATTTTAAAGCTTCAACGTTTTTACTTCAATAAAACTTAATTTTTTTAAATTTAACCTTATTTGGTAAACTTAACTTACTCGGTTTACTGGGATTATAAAAACCCCAGATGACAAAAAAAAAAAATACCGTTATAAAAATATAAACTAAAGTCTATTTTGAACTGATTTTCTTTAAGTTGCTTCTTTAAAGTGCATTTTTATAATAAAATGCAAGTTTCATGGGCCAAAAATTTTTTTAAAATACTCTTAATTTAAAAAAGTTAAAGAAAAAGCATAAGAATATATATTTTATATAATAACATAGGAGAGTGGGGTGTACATGACCCCAGTATGCCCAGGGTTAAAATAATCACTTAATGATTTTACAAACAATTAACTTTCGGAATGTCAGAATTGTTTTTCTAAACCAGTGGTCGGCATAAAAAGCTGTTAAAGCTCTAGCAGCATATGTGTTTTTTAATACATGTGGAAAAAATGCGTACCGACTTCGTACTGTCATTCAGCCCAATCATGAAACATTTTCTGCCGGGAGTTGTAAATGGGAGTTTCCGGTTTTAAGATAGAAGATAAAGATATCTCATTTTGTTTTATTTTACTTCCATGAATATTGGCGGCTGATGAACAAAATTGCATTAAAAATTTCCAAAAAGTATTTTAACTTTATCTTAAAAATGGAAACTCCCATTTACAACTCCCGGGAGAAAATATTTCATGATTGGACTGATTAATTTTTAAACCACACTGAAAGCTCTACAAGCATAGGTGTGCTTCAATACTGTAACGACAGAGAATGCTCTTTAACCGCGCTATGGCGAGTTGCCGATCACTGTTCTAAGCTCAAAAGCTTTGAAACTTTCAGACTTAACAATCTACTGTGTCGATATTTTATACGAGCACATGTTTGTTAAATTTTATACTGAACAAGAGCTTTTTTCTAAATTATCATAAAACATATATATAATGTTACAAAAATTTCGTATTTATATAAGCTTAACAAGAAATAAGCTTTATAACGTGTTTGTTTTCTATGTTTTCAAAGGATTTTTTAAACTGTATTTTTTTTTCCCCCTTTTTAATAATTTTTTTTCCTGTTCAAACGCTCCAGGATCTCTGGATTTATGACTTTTCATAATTTGTATACATCGAGATTAATTCGTAGACAGTCATCAGCAGTGACAAACCGCAGCACATGGTTTGGCTTTATCTGTGTACAGATGCATCGCATCAAGTTCATTTGTTGCTGAACTTTTGAACCAAACAAAAAGCCGCAAATATTCTGTTAAAACTTTTAAGCAAAAGTTTGCCGCAAACATGTTGTCATCACTAGTAGTCCTGTTTCATGAACTTCAGCTGCAGTTATTCTAACTCACTCATGCTTTCGACACTAACACATGCTTCCACTCTCACTCACTCACTTACACACACTTACTTACGCAACCTTTTAAAATGAAGCTGCTCATCAAGAGCAGCTATGCGAATAAACTTGAAGCGCATGAAACATTTAAATATCGCCCTAAATTATGCAACAAATTGTTTTGTTTATTTTATGAGCTTGAGAAGAGAAGTCGTAGTCAACATGTGCGGCTCTTCTCGTATGCACACAATTAGCTTAAGTTAGTTGCACTGCCCAAAAATGTGCTTTAATTTTGCTTTTGCCAGCGAGTGTGACTGTGAGTGTGTGTGTGTGTCTGTGTTTGTGTATGTTTGTGCAAACCGATAACTTTTGTAGTATGAGCGCGTGTACTCTAAATTAGTGCTATTTTAATTGCAATTCCAAGCTGTTTGCATAGCAAACTAAACTATTTGAAGAGTAAAGCAACTAAAAGTATGCAATTGTTTTTTTTCTTGCATTACATTAATATGCAAGAAACACAGAAAGGCTGCATTTTGCTTAGCTTGAATTTCCTGTTCTATTTCTGTTTAATTTAAATTTCTATGAATGAAATAAATGAAGTTTTCTGTTGGTTTGAATTTGAAATTTGAAAGTTGAAACCTGAATTAATTTTTAGAAAGCTTTTCAAGAACTTTTCAAAAATATGAAACAACTAAATGTTTGCAAATACGAATATTTGCTGCCTTAAGATATGCAATAAATTATTCTAAGCTGATGGAAATGAATTTGCAAGTGCATATTTGAAGACTACCTAAAGCCTAAAACTATGCATTATGTAGCTGTGGTCATCTTGTCGAAGCTGGTTTTCGAACCCAAAATTCTGGTACTGTGGGCAATTGATAAGTGATGGAGCAAAACGGACAACGCATTCGAATTCAACGCATTTAAATACGTAAAGGCGGGATTAAGGTTTGTTCGATCAAAAAAAGGCCTATTCTCAAGAATTTTTCTATAACACAAATTGGCTAGTTCAATTAAAAAGACTTGGAAATTTATTAGCAAAAAAATTTTTCGCAAAAAGTCTATTTTCTGCAATCTGTGGCACTTCTACTTCACTTGTATCAAAAACTACTCTCTTAAAGGCAATAGTAGTACAAGTGCACTTGTACTGGTCATATACAGTTATTTTAGATCCTTTGAAATTTGGTGTTCTAAAAATATTATGGTTTAAAACAGTGATAAATACCAAACCATGACCGAAAATAATAACTAATTATTTAATTTTTAAAGATTAAAAAGGAATAATTTTGTTTTGATTCCATTAAAAAAGATACTGCTTTAAGGGGGGACATGACAATGGCCATTTTATCAAATTTTGTATTTTAGTAAATATTCTTAAGAATCTAAGAAAAAAAATTTCATGAAAAAATTCCTACGGGTTCAAAAGTTACAGCCGGATTAGTGAGAGCCGGATTTTTCTTTATTCACAAACTTTGAAGGCGTTTTTATCGAAACCATGTTTTTCGTACTGGTTGCGGCATTCATTCGGGTTCATTTCTTACCGAAATTTTTTTAAACTTGATTCGTTTTCGTATGATACAAGCTTTTTTTAATTTTTTTCGATTTTTTATGAATTTTTAAAGTCAATATTTTTCGAAAAAACACACTTTCAAATTTGGAACATCACCAAAAATTGAAAAAAAAAATTTAAAAAAAACTCCTGTCTTACGATAACCAATTTTGTTAAGATTTAAACAAGTCATTTTTTTCCAGATCGGACTTTTTTTGCGACTCCCAGCGCTGCAACCAAGAGGCTCCATTTTTTCTCTGCCGCCAGTTTGGAGCTCTATAAAACCATGTTGAAGTGAAAAATATATTTTTTTGAATTTTTTTCTTGTATTTTGTTCAATTCTTCTACAGTTATAAAAAAATTTTGGAAAAATGTTTGTTTTTGACTGAGTTATGAATTTTTAAAAAAAAGTCTGTTTTCTCTGCTGCGAATGTTATGTCCCACCGCGATTTAAAGAAACGGCCAATGTCTTGTCCCCCCTTAAGCGCTTTGAATTATAAAAATTGCACTTTACGTGTTTTAAAGCTTTTTAATGTCTTAAAGCTTTGCATAATCAAAATCTTGTAGCCTTCAACTCTCTTAATTAAAATGAAAGCTTTTCTAGACTAAAAATTCATCCAATTCATTCATCTTCTGAAATATAAATTCATTCATATATTCGCCAAAAGCTCTGAATTTCAAATGGCTTTAAGCTCAAATTTTAGGGATTTTTACAGTTAAAAGCTTTAGCGCTTTAAAATATTATAATTGCACTTCTGCATGCTTTGAAACTTTTCAATATAGTTAAAAACCTTGAAGCCTTGAATTTTTTCTTAAATGAAAATGAAAGCTTTTCTTGACCTTCTAGAAGTAAAATTCGATCATTAAACCGTAAGCTCTGAAATTTTTTATGCATGCATTAAAAAGTTTTTGTGCAAAAATGTATAAGAATTGCATCTTTGTATGAAATATTAGAATATTTTGAAACTTTTTCTAAAATTAGCTCATAAAGCTTGTCTATTGTAAAGCCCTTTTAAATGTAAAATGCGATCATATGTTCGCTAAAACTGTGAATTAAAATAAAAGCTTAAAGCTCTTTAATTTATTATATATAAATTTATTATATATATTTGCATGCTTTAAAACTTTTGAATCATTAAAAGCTTTCCAAATTATAATTTCGATAAAAAACTTGAATCTTTTAAATTTTCTAAAATTAAAATGAAAGCTTTTGTAAATTGTAGAAGTAAAATTTGGTCATATAATTGCCAAAAATATGATGTGTATAAAAGCTTTAAGCTCTGAAATTTGTTATGCATGCATTAAAAAGCTTTTGTGCTAAAATTTCAAAGAATTGCACCTTTTTATGAAACTTTTGAATGTTTTGAAACTTTTTGAAATTCTGATTACGATATAATTTCAAGCTTTAAAACTGCCTAAAATAACACTTAAAACTTTGACCTTTTAAATGTAAAATTCGGTCATATGTTCGCTAAGGCTGTTAATTTAATTAAAAGCTTTAAGATATAAAATTTATTATATATGAAACAAAAAAGCTTTTATTGCTATACATGACAAGAATATCACTTTTGCATGCTTTGAAACTTTTGAAAAATTTTAAGCTTTTCAAATTTTATTTTCGATTAAAAACTTGAAGCCTTGAAATTTTCCAAAATTAAAATTAAAGTTTTTTTTTACTTTGAAGATGTAAAATTTGGTTATATAATCGCCAAAAAATGGGAATTGCATAAAAGCTTTAAGCTCTGAAATTTGTTATGTATGCATTAAAAAGCTTTTGTGCTAAAATTTATATGAATTGCATCTTTGTATGAAACCTTAAAATGTTTTGAAGCTTTTCAGAATTTCAGTGAATTGTATAAAAGCTTTAAGCTCTGAAATTTGTAATTCATACCTTAAAAACTTTTTTGCCTGAGGTTTTGGTTGCTTCAAGAACAGCTTTTAGCAGTTATGAACTAAAATTTGTCATTATGAGAAAAGCTTTGTTCTTTGGTTTATATAAAAAATATAAAAAAATTTTTGTTTCACTGAAACCAAATTTTCTCAAATATATTTTATTTCAACAAAAGCTCTTCTCTCTTGGCTCTTAGCAAGTAACATACAAAAATATTTTGCACATCAGTTTTCAAAACGATGTAGTAAGAAGCTTTGAATAGGGAAAAAATTAAAAATATTGTTTTTTGAAAAGAATATTTATATTATAATTTTTGCTTAAAAAAATTTAAATTTGAATTTGCTAAGCTTTCAGCTCTTTACTTACTGTGCAGGGTGACATCAGAAGTTTTCTTGGTTATCTTAGGTATTTTCTTCTACTAACCAAACACTCAAACTTTGTTGACTGTTGGTTGCATCTGGCTTAAATCATGCTGCAGACAAAATTCCAGCACGTGGAATGTGTGTGTGGAATGTTTAACATGAACTTGAAAATAGTTGCCTAGACAAAACCACACCCACTTGTAGCTTTGTTCTCTCTGTCGTTCTGCTGTTGAACTTTAAAACATTTCATTATAAATATAAAAACAAAATCTTATTGATCCTTTTCTTCTTCCAACTTTACAATTTTTTCAACTTTTATATACATTTTTTATAAATTTCTTAGTTTCATCTTGTTATAGTTTTATTTACTTTATCCATATATTCATATGTTTCTTTACCTAAGGGATAGCAACAGTTGTTGTAATTGTTGTTGCAGTCTTTGTTATTCCCTGTTGCACGTCTGTATTTGCCATTAAAGTATCCGCTGTTGGAAGGTCCTCAGCGTCAACATGTCGTCGTCGTCGTCGGTGTTTATTTGTATCTGTATATTTTTATATATCTATGTATTTATATGTATTTTACTCCTTTTGTCCATTCTGCTTTTTTCTTCCTGTTATAGCTGTTCTGTAGTGGTGCTCTACACTAAGTTTCTGTCAGTTTTTTTTTTTCTTTTTTTTTTCTTGCATGGCTGAAGTTTTAATTTTCTTTTGCAAAACTCCTTTTGCTTGTATCTGTTGCTACCTGCACTACAATGTTGTTGCTGGCAGTTGTTGTTGTGTTTGTTTTTGCCACCTTTATATCTTGCCTTCGCTATCTGCTCGAGTGCATTTTAATTACTTTTTTTTTTGTAGCGCGTTTTCTTATTTTTTTTCTACTGCTGTTTGCAATTTTCACTCTTTTAAAATTTGTTGAGCTTTCAACGTTTCCTTCCGTTAAGCTCGCTTGTTGCTTTTGCAGTTGTTTTTTCTGTATTCCACTGTGCATATTTATGCATCTGATGCTGGCAAAAAGTTAGCGGTTGAACTCTTGTTTTTCTTTTATGGTTTTTTGGCTTGCAAAATTTTTATTAATTGAGCTTAACTGCGCATAAAAAATTTTGAATAAAATTCAAAAATTTTATGAGCTGCAAAAATCTAGATTAAGCTGGGAAAAAAGTTAAAAAGCTACTTTAAAAGAACTTTTTTCTACAAAGCTTTTTTCTAAAGCTACAAAGAAAGATGAATAATGAATGATGAATGATGAATGATGAATGATGAATGATGAATGATGAATGATGAATGATGAATGATGAATGATGAATGATGAATGATGAATGATGAATGATGAATGATGAATGATGAATGATGAATGATGAATGATGAATGATGAATGATGAATGATGAATGATGAATGATGAATGATGAATGATGAATGATGAATGATGAATGATGAATGATGAATGATGAATGATGAATGATGAATGATGAATGATGAATGATGAATGATGAATGATGAATGATGAATGATGAATGATGAATGATGAATGATGAATGATGAATGATGAATGATGAATGATGAATGATGAATGATGAATGATGAATGATGAATGATGAATGATGAATGATGAATGATGAATGATGAATGATGAATGATGAATGATGAATGATGAATGATGAATGATGAATGATGAATGATGAATGATGAATGATGAATGATGAATGATGAATGATGAATGATGAATGATGAATGATGAATGATGAATGATGAATGATGAATGATGAATGATGAATGATGAATGATGAATGATGAATGATGAATGATGAATGATGAATGATGAATGATGAATGATGAATGATGAATGATGAATGATGAATGATGAATGATGAATGATGAATGATGAATGATGAATGATGAATGATGAATGATGAATGATGAATGATGAATGATGAATGATGAATGATGAATGATGAATGATGAATGATGAATGATGAATGATGAATGATGAATGATGAATGATGAATGATGAATGATGAATGATGAATGATGAATGATGAATGATGAATGATGAATGATGAATGATGAATGATGAATGATGAATGATGAATGATGAATGATGAATGATGAATGATGAATGATGAATGATGAATGATGAATGATGAATGATGAATGATGAATGATGAATGATGAATGATGAATGATGAATGATGAATGATGAATGATGAATGATGAATGATGAATGATGAATGATGAATGATGAATGATGAATGATGAATGATGAATGATGAATGATGAATGATGAATGATGAATGATGAATGATGAATGATGAATGATGAATGATGAATGATGAATGATGAATGATGAATGATGAATGATGAATGATGAATGATGAATGATGAATGATGAATGATGAATGATGAATGATGAATGATGAATGATGAATGATGAATGATGAATGATGAATGATGAATGATGAATGATGAATGATGAATGATGAATGATGAATGATAAATGATGAATGATGAATGATGAATGATGAATGATGAATGATGAATGATGAATGATGAATGATGAATGATGAATGATGAATGATGAATGATGAATGATGAATGATGAATGATGAATGATGAATGATGAATGATGAATGATGAATGATGAATGATGAATGATGAATGATGAATGATGAATGATGAATGATGAATGATGAATGATGAATGATGAATGATGAATGATGAATGATGAATGATGAATGATGACTGATGAATGATGAATGATGAATGATGAATGATGAATGATGAATGATGAATGATGAATGATGAATGATGAATGATGAATGATGAATGATGAATGATGAATGATGAATGATGAATGATGAATGATGAATGATGAATGATGAATGATGAATGATGAATGATGAATGATGAATGATGAATGATGAATGATGAATGATGAATGATGAATGATGAATGATGAATGATGAATGATGAATGATGAATGATGAATGAAACTTTTTTATCTATACTTTTTCGTTTGTATAGATAAAAAATAAAAAGAATTTTAACACTACATTAAAAAAAAAACGCACAAAATTTCATTATAATAGTTGAAATCGACCGAGTTATGAGTTGAATATGATGTTTTTCTCCGAGTAGTCATTTAATAAATAAAAAATACTTGCGTTTTACATTGATTTTGTTCAATGGATAAAACGTATTATTTTATCCGAATTATCCGCTTAAGCCTAAGAAAAGTTTTGCTTTAATGATTATCACAAAAACGGGCATATTTAAGCAGATTTCGTACCGGAAAGTAGTGGAAAAAACGTCAAAATTAAGTAATCCGGATTATTTCACATCAGAAACATTTCTTACTCATAATTTCATGGTTGTTCAAACAATTTTTGTGGAACGGATAAAACGGATAATATTATCCATATTATCCGAATTATCCAAACTATAGAAAACTTCTATCTACTTCTTTTGCTAGTTCAATAAATGTTTTAAGGCGTTGTCGTTATACAAACTTTACTAAAAATTTTCATTTTATGTAGTGCTGATTGTCATACAGGGAAAGAAAAGTGATAAAAAAAGGACTGAAGCAGATTTTTAGGCAGATTTTTGTAAAAAGAATAATACTGTTAATTTTCTCCGAATTATCCGCACTATCAAAACCATGTAAAAAAATCGATTTGTTAATATTTGTTTGCTTTAAAAATGATCACAAAAAAGGAATATTTGGGACTTCATACCGAAAGGTAGGGCACAAAAACGCAAAATTCAAGGTTTTCATGACCATTTTACATCGGAAACATTTCTCACTCATAATGTAATGGTTGTACAAAAGATTTTTGTTGAACAGATAAAACGGATAATGTTATCCGTATTATCCGAACTATCCAAACTATAAGAAACGTGTAGCTACTTGTATTGTTAGTGCAATAAAAGCTTTAAAGCTTTGACTAAAAGCGTATTTTACTAAGAATTTTCATTTTATGTATTGTTGACTTTCAATACGGCAGCAAAAAATGATGAAGTCAAGCATATCATAGTTATTTCTCATAAAAATCCTTACTAGGCAATACTAAACGACTTTTTCGGCAAATTTAGTCAAACGGATAAAACGGATAATATTATCCGAATTATACACACTATCGTATAGCTATATGAAATATAATATGCTTAGTTATTTTGCTTAATAAATGTTTTTCTGCAATGATTATCACAAAACATAAGAATATTTTAACAGTCTTCGTACCGGAAAGTGGAATAAAATGCGCCAAAGTTGAGTCATAATGATAACTTTCCAAATATAACACTTAAGTCATAGTTTATTGGCTGTACAAAAGATTTTTGTAAAATGGATAAAACGGATAATATTCGCAGTATGACAAGTGGCACCATCCTGTTGAAACCACATTTCGCCCACATCTATATCTTGAAGATTTGGCAATTAAAATTCATTGATCATGGTTCTGTATCGATTTCCATTCACGGTAACGCATCGTCCTTCCTCATTTTTTAAGAGACAAGCACCGATGATTCTACCAGCCCCATCAAATTGTACATAATTATGTCTTGCTACTACAGTGCTTCTTAAATTCTATCCAACAACTAACCTCTTTAAACATAAAAGACAAGCGTGCTGCTCCGCATCAAATATCGCTCAAACTATTCATTCTTGCTATTATAGTGCTTTTTTATATGAAAAAATTTTCAGCCTAGAAGTATGCAAACAAAATTTATTAACAAATTTTATCAGTAAGCATACATTGACGACGACTGGAACATAACAAGATTTGAGGTGAATGTAAATATGTTTTCATATCGTCTGCAGCCTTGCGTCATATGACGGGCTTCTATACTAGTTTTTTTATTTATTGTTAAAGATTGGAAAAGCGGGCTTCAGGTCTGTTTTTAAAAAAATTATTTATTTTTTCCAATATTTCGAACTCCGTCGGAGTTTGAGTTTATTCTCAAGGATATCGATATTTAATAAAAATACTTTTTAGAAAAAAAAAAATCATAAATTTTGAAATAATTTTTTTTACGATACAATTGATTATAATATGATCCAAACTATTTGCAACCTCCAAATCCTTCTTCGCTTTACTTAATCAATGCTTGAGCACCATTTTTATATGTTTTTTTTTTCTTAAAAAAAAATTAACCTTAACATTATTTAAAATTAGCATTTTATGTTTTAAAGAAATTATCTGCACACGAACGCAGCTGCAGTTTAAGCACAGTTTGTGTTCAATAATTTTATTTGCATTAAAAAATGCAAGCTTTTTTCTAAAGCTTTTAAGCATAAGTGTCTTAAACAGTCTTTTACCTTCATGAAGTCTATGCATGAGTTGTATTAAATTGTAGTTTTTATGCTCGCCGGCGTATGATTATTATTTTATGCAGTTTTGCTTGCACAATCATTGAATTATTGCAAATACTACACTGCACTACACAATACAATTGAAAATTATACAAAAAAAAAAAAATAATGCCAGCATAAAAAACTGCAGTCATTTAAAAAAAAACACGCACATCACTTTAAGCACAAAACGATTGTCATTGCGGTGCTGTTTGTTTTTTTGTTTGCCTATTTTTCCCTTTTTTTTCTCTTAAGTTGGTTAACAACTGTCATTACTTCATTCGCAACACAGTCGAAAACACAATCATCACTACCATTGTTCACATTGACGTTCAACATCATTGCCGAATTTTAATTGGAATTTTTATTTATTACATTATATTGACACAAACCATATTCTTTTCTTCATATCAACCCACTCTATATAATTATTGTTGTTATTTACACGCATGTTTTAATGAAATGAATGTATTGTTCGTTTTTTTTTTTTTTGCATTTTTGTGGTATATTAATTGATTTACTGAACCATATTAATTGCAGTTTCACAAAATGAAACGCACAAATAAAATGTTTTGCCCAAAGCAACTGTTGACTTGCTTTTTTGTAATTAAAAAGTTTAAAATATTTTTTTTTTTCACAACGTTATGTAAAGTATTTAAACATTTTGTTTGCCGAAGTTCAATCGAATCTTATCACAATTACTCAATAAGTTCACTTTGAAACTGCTTTTGAGAATAAAGTAAAAATTTAAAAATAAATAAAAATATTCCTTGCAAACGCTGAACAAGAACCTAAGATGGTTATTAAAATTTTAAATGTATCTGAAATAAATGATGTATCAAAAGTTATGTATAATACATACTACAAGTACATTACTATTTTATATCATCAAGGGTATGGGTTGTCAACCGATTTCTTTAGAATTTCTTCGCAAATCCCGCAGAACCACGCCTTTTTGAGCCTCTGTTTCCTACTTAGATAGGTTGACTAGGAAGAAAATGGTAGGATAGGCCATTTTATTTCAAACGAATACGCAAATGATGGCGTGTGCGATATGCTTTGTGCCGCTTATTGATAAGATTTACCATCTATACATCATGATTTCTACCTGTGCCGTACACCTCTGGCTGAAAACGTTCCATAGTGATCGTTATATCATTTCATTTGATAACAAATGCGGACAGAAACTATGAAAGGTTAAAGCGAAGCACCTTAAAATGACCCGGATTCGAACCTGAACCTCAGGATTGGCAGTCAAGGCTAACTACTCGACTATCCAGCTCGCCAAATTTTGACCTGCGTTTCGATTTGATAAATATGATTTGATTTTTGTCTGCATTTCTAGGAAGTCTAGATTTTAACAAATGATGTTCAAAATGTATCATCATATCTAAGTCATGGTTACTTTAGTATCTGAAAATGTCCAAACCTTTTTATACACTAAACCTGAAAGGTCAGGGTATATTAACTTTGTGCAAACGTTTGTAACGCATAGAACGAAGAGAGTCCGGTATAGAAAAGTATATATATTCTTGATCAGAGTCACCTCGTGAGTCGAGCTGTCCATGTCCGTCCGTCCGTGCGTCCGTCCTCGGTACACATAGTCACATAGACCCAAGGATCTGCACTATTTTTGGAATCCGCCTACGGACACGCCTACCTCCCATATAACGCAAAATTGAAAACTGCATAACTCAGCTCATAATAAGCCTACAACAATAAAATATAGTACGTATGTGTTTTGTATCAACACAAAAATGTCTTCGAAAAATGAGTATCATCCGCTTACGGACACGCCTACCTCCCATACAACCCAAAAATTGAAAACACAATAAATAAGCCTCTGTTTAAGAAATAGAATTTGGCACTTGTGTTTTTTTTAACAAAATAAAGATGGTTTTGAAAAATGGACATCATCCGCCCACGGGCACGCTTACCTCCCATACAACGCGAAAAGTGAAAACTGCATAACTCAGCTCATAATTAGCCTACAACAATAAAATTTAATATGTATGTGTTTTATACAAACACAAAGATGTCTTCGAAAAATGGTCGTCATCCGCTCGCGGATACGCCCACCTCCCATACAACCCAAAAATTGAAAACGCAATAACTAAGTCTCTGTTTAACCTAGAGAGATAAAATTTGGTTCGTTTGTTTTTTAAAAGTATGTTTTTTATAAAAAACCGAAGATGTTTTTGAGAAATGTATGTCATCCGCCCATGGACACGACCACCTCACATACAATGCAAAAATTAAAAATGCAATAAATAAGTCTCTGTTTAACCTACAGAGCTAAAATTTGGCACGTATGTTTTTTATGACAAGACAAAAATGGTTTTGAAAAATGGACGTCATCCGCCAACGAACACGCCTACCTCCCATACAACCCAAAAAGTTAAAAACTCAATAAATAAGGTTATGTTTGTCATAGAGAAATTATATTTGGTATGTATGTATTTTATACCAAAACTAAGGTGTGTTCCAAAATTGGGAGTAATCCGTCCATGAACACGCCCACCTCCCATAGCGAAAGTACAATGAAGGCATTAACTGTGAGCTACAGGAATAAAACTTGGTATGTGTAAATTTTTCATCAACATTTAAAGTATAGGCTTCATCCGCCCACGGAGACGATCATTTACAATAAAAATTTTTTGTTTTTGAAAAGTAGGTTTAGGGTATTTCATAGTCGGCCTAGACCGACTTTAGACTTTCTTTACTTGTTTAAAGTTGAATTCGAGAGGATTCCGAAAACAAAAAAAATTTTTTGTTTGGACCACCGGAAAAACAGCCAAAATGGTCTTTTTTGTATAACTTAAGCATTACATGTCAAATCTTAAAAAATTATGTGTCGTTGAAAAGGACTTTACGAGCACTACAATGTCTTCTTAGAACATTTTTACTTCTGAGGTCATATTCAACTAGTATTTATCCCCATTAGCCCGATTTATCCACCTTAAATTTTTTAAGATCTGACATGTAATGCTTAAGTTGTGCAAAAAATACCATTTTGGCTGTTTTTCCGGTGGTCAAAAAAAAAAAATTTTTTTGTTTTCGGAATCCTCTCGAGGTCAACTTTAAAATAGAGGGTGGTTTTTTCAAACTTTTTTTTTTATGGAGGCCGATCCACTCTAGTGTATAAATAATTTTGCATGAAATTATAATATTGAGCCTAAGACTTATAATACCCATATAATTTTGTATTAAAAGATTTTATGTTTAATGGAGAAAAATGCATGTTAACTGCTATGACTGAAACGTGAGTGACACTAAATTTGCCGTTGTACCTTTAATTTCGTTATTTTTTTCGTGTCTTATATCTAAGCATAAAATATTTTCCAGGTTATATGCCAGCTGCAACGCCCACTTTTCCAATCTCGCCAAAATAGTTTTTCACTTTTTGGAAATCATATGTAAGCGTCTTCATTTGATTTCGTTACGCAGTTTCTCTGCGACATTTCAATGTGTTAAGGATTAAAGAATGCTGCTACCACGCCCACTTGTTCATAATTTCTGAAATACTTTTTTTTACCTTCCTATACCTTAAACATTAAAAATATCAAAAATAAAAAAAATCCACAAAATAATATTTTCAGTCTAACTTATATCAATGCCTTCATTAGCCTTGATTAGACCTTAAAATAGGTTAACGAAAAATTGACAAAAAAAAAATTGTTTTTTATAAATTACATGGTCCCTTCTGGGAGCAAGATTGAATGGGCTAACGTGTTGCTTCAAATTTGATGCGTGAAAAATAGCTGTTCTTCACTTTCATTGAGTTTTTATTCATTTCAGCAAAAAAAAGTTTAGTTCTGTTTTGTTAGAAAGCTTGAAACTTCAGCTTTTTGCTAAAATTTAAGTATTCCTTGCTTTAACTTGAGAACATCCATTAGCTTTTTGTTTTTTTTTTTTTTCTCTCTTCTTCTGTCAACAAAATTTTCTGTCACTTTAGTTCCCTTAACAAGCCACGAAAATCAGTTTTCGTCTGCATCGCTGTCATTGCATGCTTTTGATGTCACATTCAACCAACGCGCCTTCAACAATATCTTGATTTAAAAATTTTTTTCATTATTTTTGTTTTTTTTTTTAAATTTTTTTCGTATTTATACAAGATTTCTTTGTTCTTGCTGTCGCTTGCAGTCGTCGTTATCCTTTAAACTCTGCTCCTGCTGCTGCTGTTACTTTGTTAGGTTTATCATTCTTTTTGATTTTCTTTTATTTTCACTCGTTTCTTTATTTTCGCTGTCGTCTTTTTGTTAAGCAGTATTTTTGTTTTCTTTTTGCTTTTTATTAACTTGTTTGCCTGTCAGGCGCCCGCTGTGCCGCGCGTCACGCCCATTTGAAAACACACACAAAGATGCATATATATATACCGTCACACATTCACTAACTCACTCTCACACTTGCATAGACAATCACAACAATTGTTGTTGCCTTAATTTTATTATATATCCTACGCAGCTTACTCGTTGTGTCCTTGTTGCTGCACGTTACTGCTACTTTTACCCTATTTTTATGAAGCTTTCGCTTAGTGTGGCGCTTAAAGTGCATCAAATTTTCGCCTTGTTTTATGTTCTATTGTTTGTCTCTCTGTGAACGTGTTTTTCTTGCCTCTTGCCGCTTGTTTCTCATTTGCATCATTTGAAAAATGTTCACACAATCAACATTTGCTGCCTTGCATAAAATCAACATGCAGCAATTGTTGAATTATTTTATTTCTTTTTGTTTTCTTTTTTATTTGTTTTTTTTTTTTTTGTGTAATTTTGTTGCATTTATTTTAGTTGCTATAATTTTTGTAAGCGCACGTTTTCTGCATGCAAATGTCTACTTTATGTTTTGACTGTTGCGAAGATGCGACTTGGCGTTAGTCTGTGTGGTTGTTTGGCGGATATTGCATTGTATTTTCGGTGGCAAAACGTTGCTCTTTTCGGTGGCAAAACGTTGCTCTAGTATTATTCATACGATTGCTGCATCTAATGTTGAGATTTTTGTTTTTTTAGGAACTGTTATTTTTGTTATTGTTGTTATTTATGCTTCTTAGTGGCTTTGCATTAGATAGTAGAATTTTGCTAAAGCTCTTGCAGCGTGCGTGTCTTTTATCTTATTACGGTGCATTTTGCTGTGCTGCTACTACCAGAGTTTCACTGTGTGTGTGCATGATCACATATGCAACTGTCTTTATTCATTAGAATGTGCACTTGCAATTTTGTTATAAAAATACTTCTCTTTATATCCTACTTACAGTTTTTTTTTTATGGAAAAAAAAATATTTTGAATACCTAGCAAAGAAAAAAATATTTCATTTTATATCTACTTAAATATATCTTTAGGCCTTTATCTACCTCGTAAGGAATACAAAAATTTGTTGGTGCATCACTGCGTATGAGTAACATTTAACTCAATTTTTCCCATTAGAAACTTTTGTGTATAGCTTAGGGACATTTTTTTAATGTTGTCGAAATTTTTAAAAGTTTTTAAAGGATTGTGAAAAAATGTTGGAGGTTTTTAAGCATTTTTTTTTTACTGTTTCCATATGTATTAAAATTAACAAAAAAAATTGTTTTGGTTTTTTTTCGAGCACTCAGAAAAATTTTCTAGGAATATGATAAAAATGACATCATATTAAAAGAAAAATGGCATAAGCTTTGCTTCGGAGAATGTTTTTATCTTAATGGGATCCTAAAAATTTCCTGAAAATGAATAAAAGCTTCCATGAAAAAGAGAATTATATAAAAAAACAGTGAAACTTCTCTAACTCGAAACGTCAAGGAACCGGAATAACAATTCGAGTTACGGAAAATTCGAGTTATAGAAATCAAAAACTAAGAAAAAGGCATAGAGAAATCTCGAATAGTACTTCGAGTTATGAAGAATTTCGAGTTTGAGAAGTTAAAATTAGGGAAATTTCACTGTATATCGTTTTTAGAGAAAAAGACTTTTTTATTTTTGAGAAAAGACGTTATTTTTATTGAAAAAAATACTTCGCATAGTGAAAATTATATCAAAATATAGGAACAATTTTTCCTGTTCAATAAATTTTTCTTTATAAATGAGAATTTTTTGTGCGAGAAAAATACTTATCATTATTAGAAACATTGAAATATTTGCATTTCCCGCAAGTGTAGAAATATTTCTTCAAAAATGTGAAAATTTATGCTAATTGAAGAAAATTTTAATTAAAAAAGAGAAAATTGCTATTATCGAAAATAGAGAAATTTTTTATCGCAGCAAGATATATATTTTTTTCTGAGTGTGACGTCACTTGCGTGTCAAACGTGAGGCAACGAAGGAGGAAAAATAAACTGCAGTTTTTCCAAAAATAAATGGAAAAAACAGTGTGCAGTATAGCACGTGTTAAACTTATCTGCAACAAAAAAAAAATTAAAAAAAAAAAATGGTAAAAGCTTAAACCTAATGTTAGGGGCTGACTGAGCCTTCATTTTGTTTCTTTTTAATTAGCTAATAGATCTTATTAATCTAATTGATCCTGCATGGTTAAAAATCTATAACTGAATTTTAGTTAATCCTGTACTGCAAGGACCAAAACACAGGAAAAGTTAAAAGTAAGCATGATAAATAGAGCATGCAAAATGTCAAATTCTTTCGATCATTTTGTTAAGTTTGACGGTTTGAGTTCATTGACTGAGTTGAAAAAAAGAAGAAATAAAGCTAAGCAAATGCCCTTTCCATTGATGCCAATCATCTTTCATCTCTTTACGATATATAGTTTGCGAGATACAGCCAGTTTTACAGCTAAATTCAAAATAAAATTAAGACCCCCGATTTTTGAGGTGGTGGCTATATCTCACGCTGAGGAAATATCCTTTCCATTAGTGCCACTTTTGTCTCTGTCCGATATATAGTTTGTGAACTACACTCAAATTAGTAGTTGTATGTGGGATCCAAATTAATTTGCATTGAAAAAAAAAATTCACAATTGTTCCAGAACGAACGAACGAACCCTGAAACCTTCTTAAATCCAAAATATATGTGTTCATTTCACATATTTAGTTCTGTTACTTTCTACTAGAGGCACTAACCAACGCTTGCTCTGTTGGATGCATACATCATCTCAGCTTAAGACATAACGCCATCTATTGTGTAATATCATAAAACGAAATGTGATCAAAATCGTTTTTTTTATAGAGTTAAATCTAATCGGATCACAGACCCATTTCGTTATGTTCCACAATTTGATTTCATTGACTGAGTTGAAAAAAGGTTGTGATGGACCTCTTGTGTTAAAATAGAGCACTCAGTAAACTAAAAAAGTAGTGCATACTTAAACCCAATGAGCCCTCATAACGTGAAGTACAGAGTCAATGCTGCGAATCAGTTCATACAAAACAAAAACAACATAAGATAAAACAACAAAACAAAAACATAGAAAGCAGCAGGCACAACATATGCAGCTAATGATAAGGATTGATTTGCTTGTATAAAAATATAAATTTTTCTTTGAAGATTTTGCTGATTTGTGTCTTTAATACAATAGTGAAAAAAGTTAAAATTAGATATTCGTTCAACGCATGATATATCTGATATTTTCACATATATATTATCTTTGAACGTTGAGTAGTAAAAGCTGTAGGCATACCCTAAAGTATTGGTCCAAAAAGTTTCATGACCTTGAAAAAATTTGTTAAAATTACGCCCTTACAAACCGCGCTGTAAGGCGTAATTCTACGTCAAAAGAATTTAAAAAATTTTTATTATTACAACGATTTGTTATAAAATTACTCCAAGATTTTTTTACCGTTTAGTTATTTTGTATTCAGTAAGTATTTTGTATTCAATTTTTAACCTGAGGTACTGAAATTCATACTTTATTCCCAATTTTTTTTAATTTAAGTACAGCCTTGACTTAAAAAATTTCTAATATTTTAAAAAGTATCAGTTCTAATAAAACAAAAAATTTAAAATGCATTACTACAACGATTGGTTTTAAAAATTATTACAAGATTTTTAACCGTCTACTGTTCTCACAATAAAATACATCTATTAGGCTTTTTTATACCCTAAACCTGAAAGGTGAGGGTATATTAACTTTGTGCATATGTTTGCAACGCATAGAGCGAAGCGAGTCCGGTATAGAAAAGTATATATTTTCTTAATCAGCGTCACCTCCTGAGTCGAGCTATTCATGTCCGTCCGTCCGTCCGTCTGTCTGTTGTCCGTTAACACAGGATAAGAAGAAAGAGTTGAGATAATTGAATGAAACTTGGTACACACGGTCACATGAACCCAAGGATCTGTAATATTGAATATTTTTGGAATCAGTCCAAGGGCACGCCTACCTCCGATACAAAGCAAAAATTGAAAAATGCATAAATAAGCTTACAACAATAAAATTAGATATGTAGTTTTTTAACAAAACAAAGATGTTTTTGCTCACGAAGTCGCCCATCTCCCATACAATAAAAAATTTGAAAACTCAATAAATAAGCTTTTGTTTAACCTTTAAAAATACATTTTGGTATGCATGGTTTTTATATAAAAACATAAATGTTTTCGAAAAATTGGTTTTCACCTGCCCACGGACACCTGCCCACCTCCCATATAACCCAAAAATTTAAAACTCAAAAAATAAGATTATGTTTGACCTAGAGAGATAAAATTTGGTTCGTATGTTTTTTTATAAAAAACCGAAGATGTTTTTTGAGAAATGTATGTCACCCGCCCATAAACAGCCCACCTCCCATATAACCCAAAAATTTAAAACTCAAAAAATAAGATTATGTTTGACCTAGAGAGATAAAATTTGGTTCGTATGTTTTTTTTTTTAAAAAAACCGAAGATGTTTTTGAGAAATGCATGTCACCCGCCCATAGACACGCCCACCTCCCATATAACCCAAAAATTTAAACTCAATAAATAAGCTTATGTTTAACCTAGAGAGATAAAATTTGGTTCGTTTGTTTTTTAAAAGTATGTTTTTTATAAATAACCGAAGATGTTTTTGAGAAATGTATGTCATCCGCCCATGGACACGACCACCTCACATACAATGCAAAAATTGAAAACTCAACACGCCCACGAACACGCCCACCTCCCATATAACGCAAAAACTGAAAACTCAATAAATAAGCTTACGGTTTAACTACAGACTTAAAATTTGGTAAGTATGTATTTAATATCAAAACGAAGATGTTTTTAAAAAAATTGACGTCATCCGACTACGACGCCCACATCCCATACAACCCTAAAATGGAAAACTCCATAAATAAGCTTATGTTTGTCTTATACACTGTGGCATGTATGTATTGATCTTATTTATCTTATTAATCTTATTGATCTTCTTTGATCTGTTTGATCTTATTGATCTAGTGGAGTTATTGATTTAATTGATCTATTAATTTGATTGATCTAACTGATCTTATTGATCTTATCTTATCAATCTTACTATCTTTTGATCAAATTGATCGTATTGATCTTATTGATATTTTTTAATGTATTGATGTTATAAATTTTTTTTGCTTTCTTTTATCTTATGGATCTTATTGACCTTTGTGGCTGTTTTGCTCTTATTGATATTTTTGATTTCTTCGTTATTTTTTGTCTTATGAGCTGATTGATCTATTTGTCTATTGATTTAATTGATCATGTTTTTTAATATTCATATTTGTGGTTTTTTGATCTTTTTGTAATCTCTGTTCTTTTTGATCTTATTGATCTTTTGATCGACTGATCCATTGATCTTATTGATATTTTTATGTCATTGATCTTATTGATCTTTTTGATCTTATCGACTTATTTATCTCATTGATCTTACTGATCTTACTATCTGATTGATCATTTTGATCGCATTGATCTTTTTGATTTTTTGATCTATTGATCTTTTTTGTCGTATTGATGTTATTTATCTTTTAACTCTCTTTGATCTTATGGATCTTATCGACCTTTGTGGTCTTTTTGCTCTTATAGTCTGATTGATCTTATTATCTATTGATTTCATTGACTCATCTTGTTGATGTTATTGATATTTTTGATCTTTTTGATCTTATTGACCATTGATCTTTTGATCTACTGATCATTTGATCTTATTGATCTTTTTGATGTTATTGATCCATCTGATCTTTTTGATGTCATTGATCTTATAGATGTTTTTGATCTTTTTGATCTTATTGATTTTTTTGATCTTTTTGATTTTTTTGATCTTTTTGATCTTTTTGATCTTTTTGATCTTTTTGATATTTTTGATATTTTTGATCTTTTTGATCTTGTTGATCTTGTTGATCTTGTTGATCTTGTTGATCTTGTTGATCTTGTTGATCTTGTTGATCTTGTTGATCTTATTGATCTTATTGAACCGATCTACATAAATATTATTTTAATTTTAACTTTCTTATCGGATTCCGACTAAATTTCCAACTGGACTAAAGTAAAAGTTTAGTGTTTCTGGAAAGACTTGACGAGTCAAAGAATGTTCTATACTTGAAATTTGCCGGACACTCCAAAAATCTGGACTAACGGTCAAAATTTAATCGGATCCTATAAGTCGAAACTTAAACTTTTTCGCTAAAACGCTATATATGAGAAGATAACATTCAAAACCAGATAAGTCACACCGATCGAATTGTTGGGAATTCGAAAAAAATCTTAAGTTTGACAGACATTTTTTATAAACAAACCAATTCTGCAAAATTATGCTCCACAGGAATAGATATATTATGAACTTGCAAAAAATTCGTATTTTCAATTTCAAATTTGAACTTGTCTGGTTTTGAAAATTAGAAATGAATAAAAATTTAATTTCTGCAGTTCGGGGTCTTAAAAGTTAGAGAAACTCAATAAAATAATTTCTGCATACTTTTTTCTCAAATCGGAGGAAATTCGCCGTAGCAATTTTGAATCTCCTGAAGGTCCTTTTTAGCAAAAAAATTTTTTTTGCTTTTCACTTTTTTTTTTTTTACAGAACGCATACTCAAATCCGCTACAATGTTATTATAACTCATACCAACGTTTTGACGTTTTTGAAAAGTTTTTTAAATATGAATGAAAACTACATAAATGAAAACTTGCTTGGACTTATCTGTTTTTCATTGAATATTTACAGTGGACATGTGTGTTTTTGATTGAAAAGTAGATTTTTTTAATGGATTTTTCTCTAGGATTTTTATCAGTTTTATCAAAGAGGATTTTTTGGATCGATCATATTGTAAGATTAGCTTTAGAATGACATTTCTAGGTAAATTTTTTTTTCTGTGACTTATCTGGATTTGAATGTAAACTCTTCATATATATTGCTTGGGACAACTTGAGAAAACTGTGTAAGAAAACTCTGCAAATACAATTTTTTTCGACTTTTTCCAGCTTTGACGATTTTTCTATACACTAAATTATATAAAGACCACACTAGTCCTGTATGAATTTATTAAAAATATTTATTAACAATTTAAAGGCTATTTTCTTTTAAAAATCCGTCAGTAATTGACAAAGTTATTCAACTTTTCATAAAAATATGATCATCATATTCATTCATATCATTATATTATTATAACATTGGTGAAAGAGAGTTATCCTTAAGATTATACCAATTTCTAAAATTTTCGTTACATAACTATTACCCTATTTGTCTAGCATTCTCACCGAGTTTCGTTAGGATCGGCTCACTTTTGTATGTACCTCCCATACAAAATAATGTAAAAATTGAATATGTGTCCAAGGGAGATACCCTTAAGGTCTTACCAATTTCTACCATTTTCAGTGCACATATATTTCTCTTATTGGCCTTCTGGCCAAATTTTGTTAAGGTCAGCCAACTTTTATATGCATCGCTCATACAAAATGATGTTAAAAGTTAGTTTAGGTCCAAGCAAGGTACCCTTAGAAACTGATCGATTTCAACAATTTTTTCATTTTTTTTAAATTAAATGTGCAATTCAATGCACATTTATTTCTCTTATTTCCTAGCCTTCTGACCAAATTTTGTTAAGACCGATCAACTTTTGTATGCATCTCCCATACAAAATAATGTAAAAAGTTAGTTTAGCTCCAAGGAAAGTACCCCTAGAAACCATCGATTTCAACCACTTTTTTGAATTGAACTGGAATTTGAATTTTCTTAATTACTAAGTTTTTTGTTAATTAGCTTTTAAAAAATGTAGTTTTCTGCATGCATCAATCATCAAATTTGTAAAAAATGGTGTTTTGAATTAAAAATTTTGACTTTCCATGTTAATACCTCAGTCGAATTTTAACGGTTTTCCAATTTTTCTAAATATTTCTAAAAGTTTGCTAAATTTTCTTTCAAATGTAATAACAATCGCTGTTAAGCTCTAACCAACAGTATTTTTAATCAATTTTCTTAATATTGTCGCTAGTTATTTAGCGTGTACTTCAACCAAATGCCAAGAGAGAGAGAAAAAACTGCCTCAACTTGAATGTGCTGAATTGGAAAGCCAATATCTCTGCCATTTTGGAAAAGATTTAATTAATTTCTTTTTTGTATTTAAGTCTTATAAGTAAACTTAAAAAATTCATAAAAATTTTACCGTTACTTTTTTATTTATATTTAAACTAAGCCTTTTATAAAGAGACCAGAAAATTTAATCTTTCTCAAAATATGGGCTAAAAATTATTTTTGTTGTAAAAAGAGAAAAACTCAAATTTGCATTTTTAATTGTCTTTCATAATGTAAAGCGCATTTAAGGGTCATTTATTTTGTCTTGAATTTGTGACATTTTTTGAGTCCATAATAATTTCCACCATTTTTTACTTGCAGCAAATCTTATTGGCATTGATACGATACACCATCAGACTCTCTCCGGACAGGAAATGGACCAAATGAACGAACATCAATTGGACAAGGTGGCCAATAATGTTAGCGTCTTCTATCGCGTCAATCCGCGTCATAAGGTGGACATTGTCAAGTCCTTGCAACGCACCGGCAACATCGTTGGCATGACTGGCGATGGTGTTAATGATGGCGTTGCTCTCAAAAGAGCTGACATTGGCATTGCTATGGGCAAAAATGGCACAGATGTTTGCAAGGAAGCAGCAGACATGATTTTGGTCAACGATGATTTTCACACAATAATGTAAGAAAACAAATTTTCAATCATAATTTTTAACTTTTTTAATTTGATATTTTATTCTCTCTCTCCCTTAGCGCTGCTATTGAAGAAGGCAAAGCCATATTCTACAACATACGCAACTTTGTGCGTTTCCAGCTCTCTACTTCGATTGCTGCACTCTCACTCATTGCTCTAGCTACACTGATGGGCATTGCCAATCCGCTAAATGCCATGCAGATACTCTGGATCAACATTATTATGGATGGACCACCAGCGCAGTCACTGGGCGTAGAACCTGTTGATCATGATGTGCTCAAGCAAAAGCCACGCAATGTCAAGCAACCCATGATAACCAAATCGGTGGTTGTTAACGTCTTACTTAGCGCCAGCATCATAGTACTTGGCACACTCTGGGTGTTTCAACGTGAAATGGCCGACGGCACCGGTGGCAAAACGAAGCGTGATACAACCATGACATTCACATGTTTTGTCTTTTTCGATATGTTTAATGCGCTCTCTTGCCGCTCACAGACCAAGAGCGTTTTTACAATCGGTCTATTTAAGAATCGCATGTTTATGCTAGCTGTTGGCTTTTCTATCATAGGTCAACTGCTGGTCATCTATTTTCCACCGTTACAAATGGTTTTTCAAACGGAAGCACTCACTGCTTACGACATACTCTTCTTAGTTTCGCTCACGTCGTCGGTGCTGATTGTGTCCGAGGTGAAAAAATGGTTTGAGCGTTCCATGGAACGCAAGCTGTACAAAACACGCACTGAGCTGGATTTCGTATGACAAAAAGAGGGTGCTGGAAGATTGTTGAATGAAAAAAATGATTAAGCGAAAGCGGAGAGAAAGAGATAGAGAGAAAGAGAGTGGCAGCAAGCGAGTGAGCGAAAGTGAGACAAAGTGATAGAGCGAGAATAAAAACTATTTTAATTTTAAATCTTAAAAACAAATTGTTTTAAGTTAGATAGTTGAAGAGAACACAACGTAACGTAATGTAACGTAAGAAGAGTGCAAGTACGAGAAAAAGTATAAGAAGAAGAACAAATAAAAGTCAACTAAAGCAAGCAAGCAAGCAAGCAGCAAAGCCAAAAAGCAAAATGCAAGCAGCTTAAAGCAGGCAATGCAAAAAAAAATGCTTTTGAATGAATACAGCTTTTTCAAGTACGTTCAAATAATTTAAAACAGGCTCTCTTGAAACCAAGCCGCCAAGTATTACAGTCAAAAGCTGCTGTCGTGCATATAGATTGCTGACAGCTTTTGCTTGTTGTAATGCTTTGCAGCTTTTTTCATGTTTGTACATCTTTCATTTTTATATGTTGCTGTTTATTTGTTGCTTTTTGATATGCACCGCAATTCTTAAAAAAATCTCTTAATTTAAACAATTTATTTAGTTTTAATTTTATTTTAATTATATTCGTTTATAGTATATGTTGTTTCTTTGTTGTAAAAAGTAAAAAAAAATCATATATTTATATTTTGTATTGTTTTGCTCATTGTTTTTTTTTAAAAAAAAAAAGGAAATTGACGAATATTTAGTTTTTAAGTTTTTTTAATTCTTAAGTAAACATGTCATAGTTATGTAAACAAATAAAAACAAACTTAATTCCATGCTTTGGCCTTTATTAAGCCAAATACCACAAAAAGCTGCTTTTATATATACATAAAAAGTAGCTGTAGTTGCTGTTGTCGCAGTAGAAAACTTAAGTAGTTGAAATTTTGTATTAAAAGTATTTTGAAAACAAAACGTGTAAAAAGCTTTTTATTTCAAATTTTAATTTTTTTTTTTTTCATTTTTATTTTTAAAATTTTTTTTTTGCGTTAAATAATTACTACGTGTGATGATTTTTGCATTTTGGGCATATGTGGTATATAAAAAAAAAAAAAATACAACAAACAAAATAATTGGTACAAGGAAAATATTTATTCGTCTACTTGATTGATATTTTCATCGTAGCGAATGTATTTGAAAAACATAATACAGTTTTCAGGAAAGAAATTCAAAGCAAAGTTATTGACTATAGCTTGAAGCTTAAGAGGTCGATAGACAAGGGTTGTAGGTGCACCCAGCAATGATGGTGAAGACGAAGTTGAAAATTCGCGCCTTTATAAATGTTTAGATGGTTTCTTCTTTTAAAAACTTAGCATATCCGATAGAAATTCCGATTACCTTCTCAAATTCGATTCGGAATGAACTTTCGATTTTATCGCAAATTAAGATAATTTTTCAACACACTAGACATTTTTTCGAAAAATGCGAAAAATCAGTCTTCCCATTGGTAACTGTGCATTATTTCGGGTTACAAAACAGCTAGTCTAATGCATCAAAAAATTACCTGATATCGATGAGTTTAATGGATACTAAGGCGCCTCATGAAAAAAAGTTGTTCGGCATATGTTGCTCAAAGTAATCCTTGTTTTCTGTTATGACGATTCCCCAAATATTTCAACTCTAGCGATAGCCATGCGTGAGCTGGAATAGTTTGAAAAAAAATTTAAAAATCAAGTTTTTTGTAAAAATATTGGCTCATGTGGATGTTTTAAATAACAAAAATTTTCAGAAGTAATCTTCTCTTCAGTGAGTAATTTAAACGAAATTACCTTATTTGAGGTAATTTCCAAATCAAGAAATTGTATGGCATAAAACTATAGTTTTTTTAAATCATTCCAGTTGAAATTATAAAAAAGCTCAAAATTACCTTATTTGATTTCAGTGTGAACATAGTATTACCTACGGTACACCTATTTTGAGCATCCACTCTGACCCAAGACATGTTGCAGGAAATCTACAAAACCAACTTAAGGTACTATTACAGTGTGTAAAAAATGAAAATTTTTTTTTTTTTTTTTTTAGAATCTGGTTCCTTAAGGTCTTAAGAATACGTGTACGAAATTTTAGAAAAAAATATTAAATAAAAAAAAAGATATAACATACATTATATTCGTATGAGCGCATTTTTTCATATATTATCGTTCATAGAAGAAAATCTAATCGCATTTTTCTCGAAACAAGTTTTTTCGAATTGGTTTCCAAAATATCTCGAGTTCTGCTTGATCGATTTCGATGAAACTTGATTTATTGTGATCTTCATAGACTCTGTTAAGCACTCTACCTATAAAAAGCAGAGAAACTTTTATATTTTGTTTTTTACGGCTAAGAATTTCTGCCAAAAAGAGGGGTTTTTTGTAAATTTTTTTTCAACGCATGCCATTTTTTTTGTTTGCCTTATTTTTTTATTTGCGTAGGTAGAGTGCTCAACTACAACCTTTTACTGAAGAATGCCCTTTGATTTTTTACTTTCCGATGCCTTGGAAATGCTGGAGACGAGAAACCAACTAACAACCTTTTTTTAAACACGCCAACTTCAACGACCTCTAGAAAATAAACAACAAATACAAAAACAAAAAAAAACATTTTTTTTATATCTTCAACTTTAACTGTACATAATGTAAATAAATTTGAATTGAATAATTTTATAATACTATGTAAAAACAATTAATAAAAAAGGTGTTGTTTTTAATAGCTTCACACTGTAATAGTACCTTAAGGCTGGTACACTACAAAAAGATAAAGTTTTATTGTTTGCCGAACCCATAGCGGCAAACAA
Organism: Tetanocera ferruginea; assembly: GCA_958299015.1. NCBI lineage: Eukaryota > Metazoa > Arthropoda > Insecta > Diptera > Sciomyzidae > Tetanocera > Tetanocera ferruginea. The sequence goes on along the minus strand of OY282644.1, from coordinate 20,239,106 downwards.
TAACGGAAACACCTCGGTTCATCCAAAACACATAAAGGGAGATTTTTTTTGGTACTCATTTTTTTCGGTATAAAATTTTGACACCTCATGCATGATTCATAACATGTGATAAAGTGAAAAATTCTACAAGCGAACAGCGCTTGCAAATTAATGAATTTTTTCATCAAAATTCGTACTCTCTTAGAAATGTGTTTCGCAAATTACGCCCATTTTATGGTTGTCATAATGGACACACCGAACAGGTTATTCAAGATATTGTGACCAAATTTCTCACCAGTTTCACTTTATTGGACAACAATTCACCAATCCTTATGCGGAGAGTGCGTGCCGAGAAGAATATAATGGGTTATCAATACGAGGTCTCTTTTTCAATTGGGTTGTTTTGACAGCTGTAATGTGTCAAATGGCTTGTCCATATGTCGTCTGTGTTCAGTATTCAATACAACTCAATCATGAATAGACTAACTCCTGAACAACGTTTATTAATTGTGGAAGCTTGCTACCAAAATCAGCTATCAGCAAAAGAATATTAATGTTATAGAGTTCTTCAACATCATTTTGGTCGTCCAACTGAGCGCACTATTCGTAACACCATCACCAAATTTCCAAACAATTTTACACTGGTGGACATTCATCATCATTCCCACCATTGACCAGATCTTCACGCTCCGACAAATCTTGGAAAAGACCCTCGACAGTCCAATAAGGAGTCACCTATACTCCATCATGTCTGAATTTGGTATTCCTGCCAAGCTAATACGTCTTTGCAGGATGACACTGAACAACACCAGCAGTGCAGTGAAAATCGGGAAGGACCTCTCCCTTCCGTTCGATACCAAGCGAGGTTTCAGACAAGGTGATTCCTTATCGTGCGACTTCTTTAATATAGTAATGGAGAAGATCATCCAAGCTGCTGACCTGAGACGCAGCGGCACAATTTTCTATAAGAGTGTTATGCTGCTGGCGTATGCTGATGATATTGACATCATTGGCCACAATACGCGCGAAGTTAGTGCAGCATTCTCCAGGCTAGAAAAAGAGTCGAGTTCAATGGGTCTTGCAGTGAACGCAGATAAAACGAAGTATCTTGTGTCAACAAACAAACAGTCCCAGCGTCTTGGAAACCACGTCACTGTTGACAACACCTCCTTTGAGGTAGTGAAGGACTTTGTTTACCTGGGATCCAGCATTAACTCCTCCAACGATATCAGTATTGAGATTAAACGAAGGATAACTCTTGCCAACAGGTGTTACTTTGGGCTCAGTAGGCAATTGAGAAGCAGAGCTCTCTCTCGACGAACAAAACTGACGCTCTATAAGTCAATAATCATGCCCGTCCTACTATACGCATCACAAACCTGGACGATGAGCAGCTCTGATGAAAGGACTTTGGGAGCGTTCGAGAGAAAAATCCTTCGCAACATCTATGGTCCAATCTGCGTCAATGGCGAGTACCGAATACGATGGAACCAAGAGCTGTATGAGCTATATGCCGACATCGATATAGTCAAGCGTATTAAAATAGAGCGGCTTCGCTGGCTAGGTCATGTCGAGAGAATGAACGACGAAGCTCCAGCGAAAAAAATATTGGATTCGGTACCCAGCGGTGGCCAACGCAGACGAGGAAGACCGCATCTCCGTTGGAAAGACCAGGCATTGGATAACCTGACAACGCTTGGAATTTCCAACTGGCGCCAGCAAGCACACGACAAAAGAGGCTGGCGAAAATTCTTAGACGAGGCCAAAACCGACCAACGGTTGTAAGAGCCATCTAAGTAAGTAAGTAAGTAAGGACATTCATCATTCAACTAGAGAGTTGTTGATTGGACCCACAGAATGGACCATTAAAGAGCTAATCGTTAGCAAGAAATGAAGGAAATAATATTTAAACATTGATCTGTAGGAACCGAACTATCATTCCAAATAAAGATTTGCCTCAATACATTGATTTTAATAAATAAATTATTTAGAAAACAAAATAGGAAGCTCTTATTGGGTCACCCTTTAGCTGCTGTATCGGTCTCAACTTGTGTGGGCTTGTGTTATTCGACCATCTGGAACATTTTACCTCGGCATGAAACGATATAAAATATATCTGGTGCAAGAACTGAAGTCGACAGACTTACCACAACATCGTTTGTTTGGTGAATGGGCCTTAGATAAATTGGATGATTCACTTTTTTATCGAAAACTTATCATCAGTGACAAGTTCATTTTCGAAATGGCAATATTTAGTCTGAAGAGCAGCCAGAGGCAGTTCAAGAGCTACAAATGCAACCTGAAAAAGTTACTATTTGGTATGGTTAGTGGGCCAGCGTCATCATTAGGCCGTTCTATGTCAAAAATAATGAAAATAGTTACGTTATAGTCAATGGAGCAAGGTACCGTGTGATGATTACCAATTTTTTTTTTGTCCATGGAAGAATTGGATTTGGTTGACATGTGGTTAAATATGACGGTACTACCTGCCATACGGTACGCGATACCATAGACCAATTGAGAGGCGAGCTTGCTGAACAATTTATCTGGCGTTTTGGAGCGGTCTAATGGCCCGCAAGATCGTGCGATTTGACCTCACTAGAAGGGGGCTATGTGAAGGTTCTCGTGTAAGAGGACAAGGCAGACACAATCGAAGCCCTGAAAAACAACATTACAGCTGCCATTGGTTAGATACCGGTCGAAATGCTGAAAAAAGTATGCCAAAATTGGACCTTCCGCATGGACCACCTCAGGCATAGCCTTGGGCAACATTGACATTAAATAATCTTTAAAAAGTAAATGGCAGGCATTGATGTATCGCTTCAATATTTCATTCTCTATTGCAAATTTTATGTTTTGTTTTCGATTTACAAAAACCAAACCCTTAAAAAAATCACCCTTTAAAAGAAGAGAATAAAAATCGTATATTCGAGGGCGAATATAAAATCGTATGTAAACGCCCTCTTTTTAGTTAAATTATATTTATTTGTGGTTTACGAGATATTTGAGCAAAACTGATTTCATCGCCACTTCACCGTATATCTCCAAAAATGTTGATCCTTCGTTAGTTTTTTTTTACAGTTTTTATGTTAAATAGTCTAATGAATGAAAAGTCCTGATTATGTGGTTTTGAAAAATCTGATTCTATACTTCTGAGCTATACTTTTCACCGAATTTTAAACACTGAACTTTTGATTCTACAGAAAGTATGAACAAAAGTTCTTGAGGCCGAAAATAGGTTTAGGTTTTAATTTACTACATAAATGGGAGTAAGGGGGGAGTAACACTTAAGAGTGCTGAAGTGTTAGTTCACTAGGAACATTTTTTTCGAAATAGCATAAAATAATTGGTTTTAAGCATATTTGAACATTTTTTCTTTATTTGTTAAATCAATTAAGCTGCTATTAACATATTATTAAATAAGTGCAGTGAGTTGAAAGTGCATAATATAAAGTACATTTAGTGCAAAAACTAATACAAACAATTAAATAATACAAATAAATAGTGTTGAGGTTATATAGAACCAAGACAAACAAACAAAAAGAAAAACTAAAGTGAGTTTTTGTGTTTAACAGAGTTCACGTGTGAATTAATAAGTGAACAAAAATGAAGGATCCTCCTGACCTTCCCTCCCTTCATTGGGACAAAACTAAAGCATCTAGTTTTCAAAATGTTGGTCCACATTATCTTGTGATGTGCAGAACCAATAGTTCAGACAATCTCTCAAGTGTCTCACCTTTTTTAATTAAAAAGGCCATCGACTCAACATGTGGTGGTGAGGTCGAAGAGTGTAAGAAAGCAAGAAACGGTACAATCTTAATAAAAACAAAAAATAATTTACAAGCTAACAAACTAACAACATTAATTGCTCTTTCCAATACAATTTTTGTTGAAATAACTGAGCACAAAACACTGAATCATTCAAAGGGTGTTATATATTGTAACGACCTCAGAGGAATCCCAGAAGAAACTATTCGCTTAGAATTGAAATCTCAAAATGTTTGTGAAGTTAAAAAAATATATAAAAAATCTAGTGACAATCTTGTCGAAACAGGGCTTATTATAATGACATTTGCTACATCAATTTTACCTCTTCAAATTAAAATCGGCTATGAAAATGTAAATATTCGGCCCTATATTCCTCAGCCCCTTCGCTCTAATAAATGTTTTCGATACGGTCATACATCAAAATTTTGCAAAAACACTAAAGTTTGCTATAAATGTGCAAACAACTATCATCTCAATGATGATGCTAATGAAAAATGCAATAACAACGACAATTGCATTAATTGCAATACTCTCAATATTCAACCAAGCAACCATCCCGCTACTGATAAAAAGTGTCCAATATTCGTAAAGCAACAAGAACTTCAAGCAATAAAAACAACCAATAAAGTGGATCACAGAACAGCAATAGCCATATATAATGAACGTCACCAACACGAAACACCTTTTTCATCAATTATTCATAACCAGCAACAATCAAACAGACAACAATCAAATTTAACAAATCCGACAACGAAACTTTTGGAAAAAATTACGAATTCACCACATATAGCTGCTTCAACTACCAATCGCACTTTAACTAATTATTGTGATTTACCAAGTGATTCCGAATCTGATTCCCAAGCAAAGGCTTCTACATCTGGAAATGCGGCGAAACAAAATACCAAAATTTACCCAAGAAATATGTCCAAACGTCTACAGTCACAACTAAAGAAAATGAAAAGTACAAAAACTAACAGTAAACAGCCAGATAAGTCCGTCACTATGGGAGCAATCGTCGATCAACCTATGTATGAATGATCATATAACTAATATATCTTAAAACTAACACTTAATTTATTAAAGTATTTTAAAGTTATTTATTATAGTAATTTTAACCAATTTAATTTTATTTATATTGATAGACATATTTACCCCTATTTATAATAATGACAATTAAAATAGTACAATGGAATATCAGAGGATACTCTAATAATTACAATAACTTACTTGTACTTATAAAACAATTAAATCCTAAAGTTATATCATTGCAGGAAACACATATAAAATCTAATGATAAAATACCAATCCCAATCAATTACTCTCTCTATACCATCAACACAACAAATTCTTACGGGGGCGTAGCCCTTCTTATACACAATTCAATTCAACATAACACCATTTCACTCAGTAACGACTTCGATGCAGTTGCTGTAGAAATACAATCATCAATAAAAATGACAGTTATTTCCACTTATATTTCTCCTTCTCGAAATTTAAATAAAAAAATTTAGAAAATATTTTACTTAGTTCAAACAGACATTACTTAGTAACAGGTGATTTCAATTCATTGCATAATATGTGGGGCTCCCCTGTTAACAATCGCAGAGGTAATACCTTAGCGAAGTTTATTACTCAGTCTAACTATGTTATCTTGAATGATGGATCCCCAACTCATTTCACAACACTTAATACTTTTACACACATTGACGTCACTTTTTGCTCCCCTGACATAGCCATTGCATCTGACTGGTCTATTCAAAATGATTTACACGGAAGTGACCACTTTCCTATACTTATATCTCTTTTTCAAACACAGACACAAGAAGCACAATCAATGAAACCCCGGTTTAATGTAAAATTAACTTTTTGAAAAAAATTCCACTATTTTAAATGAAACCAGACCTTTTTCTACAAATATCAATAAAGAAACCGCCACAATCAGAAAAATTATATTACAAAGCGCACATTCCTCGATCCCCCAATCGAGTCCAGTCAAACACGCCCGCACAGTTCCATGGTGGAATAATAACCTTCAGAAACTCAAAGAAAGTAAAAACAAATATTGGCAAGCTTTAAAACGTAATATCAATCAGCAAAATATAATGAACTACAAAAAAACAAATGCCTTATATAAAAGAGAAATAAAAGAAGCCAAAAAAATATCCATTGATAATTTTACTTCGGAAATCAATCCGTCTTCATCAATTGAAAAAATTTGGTCCAACATAAGACGCTTTAGCGGATACAAGTCAACTCATGGTATACATTGCGTAATAAAACCAAACTCAGTTAATTCAACAATATGTGATCCTAAGGCTATAGCAGATGCATTTTGCTCATATTGGTCTAAAGAATCGTCTAACTCTAACTTTCCACCAGATTTTGTTATCCATAAACAGAGAGTTATAAGCACCCATTTCAGTACCACTTTAAATAAATATGCCTTGGCAATTGAAACTGATATCAACTTAATTGAATTTCAGGCAGCTTTAAAAAGTCTTAAAGGACATACTCCTGGACACGATAGAATTTCTTATTCCATGATTCGTAATTTATCAACACCTATGTCATCAAGGTTATTACACCTATACAATAGCATTTTTAATTCTTACATTCCTCAGTCTTTTAAAAGCTCAGTTGTTGTTCCCATATTGAAAGCTAAATCTGACAAAACTATTTTAAAATCTTACCGGCCAATATCTTTAAATTCGTGCTGTGCAAAACTGATGGACAAAATAATAGCTAATAGAATATGGTGGTTCGTTACCAACAACAACCTTATAGACAATAACCAAATAGGTTTTAAGAGAAGAAAGTCGACAACTGATGCTCTTTTATACTTAGATCATCTGATAACGAGCTCTTTATCAAAAAAGAAGCACATTTCAGTTATATCACTAGACTTTGCCAAAGCGTTTGATAAAATTGGCTTACACTCTGTTATAGACCAACTTCATCAATGGCAAGTAGGTCCAAAAATTAAAAACTATGTTCTTAACTTTATGAGAAACAGAAAAATAATTGTAAGAGTTGGCAAGACTTATTCTAATACTAATGACTTGTTCAACGGAATACCTCAGGGCTCTCCTCTTTCGGTCATTTTATTTCTTACAGCATATAATAAATTATGTGACACCATTAAAATGAATAAAGAAATAAAATTTTGTGCTTATGCCGATGATTTTCACCTTATTATTGAACAAAAGAAAGAAAAAAACCTAAATATTAACTTGGACTCATTATTTGAAAATATTCAAGGATGGTGTAACTATTCAGGGGCAGTTCTGTCCATAGAAAAATGTAAACATTTACATGTATGTCGTAAGCATAATTGTTACTGCAGGGTCAGTAGCCATAATATCCAAATTGAACCTGTTGATAAATTAAAAATTCTGGGAATAATTTTAAATAAAAAATTCAATTGGAATTCTCACATTCTTAGTTTGCAACAATCACTTGCCCAAAGACTCAACATAATAAAATGCCTTTCAAGTGTAAAATATAATTGCAATACTCACACATTAGTCTCTGCAGTCAAATCTCTTATAATATCGAAGATAGACTATGGCCTTTTTTTATATGGATCTGCCCCTAAAACACAACTTAACAAAATAAAAACGTTATTCAATTCTTCTTTAAGAACAGCTATTGGTGCATATCGTACAACGCCGATTAGCAATATTCTTTTCGAGACTGGCTTACAACCCATTAGAGCAAGAAGCAAGTTCATAACTAATAAACTTTTCAAAACATTAATAAATAGTTGCAACACTCCTTTAAACCATATATTAAAAAGACACCGAAACATTAAAAAAAAATTAAAGTGTCCTTCCACTATTTCAAAAATCATATCCTCATGTAAAATGCTTAATTTGCCGTATCTTCCAATGAAACATGCAAAATACATGTCACCACCATGGCGCAATCAGAACCCAATTGTAAATTTTAATCTTTGTCAATTCAATAAAAACACAACTTCACACGAAACTTTTAGGCAAGCTTTCAATCAACTTAAATGCGAACTAGGAAATCCAACATTTTTATTTACTGATGGTTCGAAAACAAATAATAGCACTGGATACAGTGTAACAACAGAGAATTCTATACTTACTATATCGAATTGTCCGAATTTTACCTCAATATACACTGCAGAAATTATTGCTATTGCATCAGCAATAGACCTGATTAAATCTAAAAGAGGAAAATTTGCTATATGCTCTGATTCTCTTTCCTCCCTTGAAGCAATTGACAATATAAATAATAACGATCATTACCCTACTCTGATCAGAAATACACTTTCAGAAAAGTTTCCCAAAATAGTTTTAGTTTGGATTCCAGGACATACGAATATAATCGGGAATGAATATGCCGATAAGTCTGCCAAACTTGCAACAAAATCTCCTGTTTTTACTACTACGAATACCAACGCAAAAGACATAGTAAGATATCTTAAGCAAAAATTTTCCCGGAAACAGTCACTTATGACATGGAATAAGACTTCTTCGTGGTATAAAACACACAACATAAACAAATTAACCATAAATGATTTTTTAAGATTTGACTACAATCCCAACTTAACCAGACTTGCTTTAACAAAATTTGAAAGATTACGTCTTGGTCACAGCAAACTAACTCATGAACACTTACTTAACAGCACAATTCCCCCCAAGTGTCCATTCTGCAGCTACAGCACTCTTATGTCTATTCAACACATTTTATCTGATTGCCCGACATTCAGCGCTCAAAGAAAACAAATATTTAACAACAATGATCCAGTTCATTGTCTTTTTAATCCAACTTCTACATATATTGAAAATGTTATTAACTTTTTAAAATCAACAAACTTGTATCATAATTAATTTTTTAGAACTCATTTATTGATATGAATTAACAAAAAACTTCCAGCTATAAATGTTATATATAAACTGTACTACAATATATTGTTACATATCTCATTTTATATCTAGTTAAAAAAAAAAAAAAAAAAAAAAAAAAAAAAAAACAAAATTTATTTTATCCTCCTTTATTAAGCCAACCATTGTATAAATACTTATAAATTCACTTCAAAATAAGCTGAAGGCCTTAGCAGCCATTGCTCTTTTTAACTTAATTTAAGATTTTAATATTAAATTATGGTTTTATAAATAAATAAATAAATAAATTGGTTTTAACGGAAGGTTCTCATGAAACTCTAACAAAGATTTCTATTATTTTTGTGCATTTTTCGAAACTATCGAACTAGCTGTACAGAATATGTTCCAAAGCGGTTTGGCCTTTAACGGTTTATGCACCTCTAGATAAGGATCTTCCCTGAAATTTTTGTGCCTCGTCTTTCCTAATGTTTTGTTAGCTTTTTTTAAGATTAGCACTCATCTAGGTTTAAAACTTATTAAGGTTATTTTTTCAATTAAATTTTTAGTCATATTTTATTTCTTACTAGCTGGTACCCGGCGCATTACTGCGCCGTCCTTGCATAATTCCTGTTCCAGTTTGGCAATAGAAGACCATCAAAAAATAGGCTATCATGTCCCAATCTGTTAAAAAAATACCCATTTTAGTTTGCGAGTAGCAGGATACTATCAAATAGTAAATTCATTCTGAGTTAAAATGTTCTGCGATCTTTTCTTCCATTGCTATTCTGTATCCTAAATTTGAGTTGTATGGGCGAAGCAACGCCCCGTTTTCCAATGCCCGTATCTGTTTTATATTTAAAAGACCTGACCAATCAGTTATTTCATACTGAGCTTCATAGTTCTACGAGATTTAGTTTCAAATCTATTCGATATCAAATAGTTGAATTGTATGGGCAGTGCCATGCCCCCTTTTCAAATATCGCTCAATTTTGATAGTCGAAAACCGATAATTTGTGCTTATGAAAAAATGCCACGCCCCTCGCGGATAGGAAGGTGAAAAATAATTTTCGACCTATTCTCATACCTGCTTAATAATAAAAAAAAAGTTTCATTAAAAACGGTCTAGCGGTTTCTTGGAGCTTAAACACTAACACCGGAACACGAGATTTTTATTATTAGAAATATATAAAAATTTGCGAACCAAGACAGCAACTTCAAAAAAGCTTCGTAGACATTTTTATTTGTTGCTTTTTTAGAAAACTTTTCAGTTTGTTTAAACTTAACTTTTGAGTCTTTTAAGAATAAAAATTGTATTCATCTGATCTTAATTTTCTTTTGAAATTTATCTTTAAAAGCTTATCAAAAACAGCTTTTTAGGCACTATTTTTGTTTGCCTACGAGATATCTTTTCAGTTTGTAAAAATTTATTATTAAAAAATTAACGAAATTTCCCATGTTCACTTTTTTAGTTCTCTTTCAATCTTTTAAGTATAAAATTCAAGCTTTAAAGCTATTAACCCACTTGGCGCCGCTCTGCTCAGCTGAGTACGGCACACAATTTCAGTAGTTCTTAAACTGTAAAAGATTTTTCTGTTTCTAACCATCAGTGTGGAACATAAAAACATTTTCACTTGGCACCTAATGGGTTAAAGCGTTTTTTATTATATGCAAAACTTTTCTAAGAACTATTTTTAAAATTAAATATTTTATCACTTCTTCTTGCAGCTACTTTGTTTTGAGTGAAGTTAAGAATGAAATTGCAGTTCACAACAACAACTGGAAGGAACAGCAATTAATGTGCAGCCAGGGCGATCATTTTTTGAAATTATTACAACAACAATTGGACAACAACCAAACATCTTCTAGCGCTGTTTATGAAAAACAAAAAAAAAAACAAAAATTTTATAAATTAATTTTGTTTTTGCCTCAAAGCTGGCAACACTTCAATGATGAAAATTGAATTTCAAGCAATGAAAGATAATTCGTCAGTTACCAGCTTAAGAGAGCTTACATAAAACAAAAACTAAATTTTAATTGAAACAAAATTTTGTTGAAATATAATACTTAAAGAGAAAAAAAAGAAAGAAAAACAATTGCATTTAATTTTAAAAACAATAAAGCGCACTTTCACAAAAGAAATAAATTTATTAAAATTAAGTTCAATTGGGAGCAAAGTCGTCACTATAAAACACTTTCAGTAAACTTTAAATTCCATGTTAGGAAATTTAAACTTAAGCAACTTTTCGAAAAAAAAAAAACCAAAAAAATTAAATTTTAAAAAATTTTCCTTCAAAATTTAAGCAGAAATGGCAGTAATGCACAATAAAAAAAAAATAACAACAACATTATAATGAAATTTAAGCAATAGTTGAACTTGAAAACGAAACAATAACAACAATAAAACACGGTTTTCAGCTTTTTAAAGTACTAAGTAGAACAACTTACATGTTGCGAAAAAAAAATAAACAATTCACAATATAAATTTATAAAATAAATAATTCACAAAAAATTATGAACTTAATTCAAGACAAGCCTTGTCATTGCAAAAGCTTTAAAGTGGCAAAACATAATATGATGGCAACTCTATTGAAAAAGCTCATGTAGAACAAGAATCTCAATTGACTTTAAAATAGTGCAGTTAAGCATGCAGCTGCTTTAATTAGTTTTAGAAAAACAACAACAACAACAAAAACAATAAAAAATTAAATTTAATTAAATAAAATTAAACAGTTATTAAGTAAATACATGCATGCAAATAATTGTTATAAGCATGCAAGAAAAACTTTTCAAAATTCTAAAATAACTTAGTGAAAAGAAAGCTTTAAAGCTACAACTTAATATTAGATTTGCATATATTCCACTTCAATTTTCACTCAATTTAAAAATAAGTAATGCATTTTCACTAAAAATACCAAATCATGACAAGCAAATCACAGCAGCAAAAACTATAAAAAAAGCTGTATTTCAACTCGTATCATAAGACAGGCACCCATTTCATATATTCCACGCTAAAGCTCGCACCTGGGTCTTATATGAAAAAAAAAAAAAATATTACTTCAATATCAACAATTAAGACATGCTTTACACTTAATTTTCATTTAAAATTTTAATTTAAAAATTTCTAAAAAACAAAATTAAATTTTAAACCTTTTTATTTTTTTACAACATTATTTCGCTCCATAAAAGAACCAACAGTCAAAAAATCTTCACAATTCACAACATCATGGCATCAAAACAAGAGTAAGTATCACATCAACTTATGCTTGCAAAGCTCTTCTATATATCGTTATCAATATATCACAAATACACGCCAACACAAATACATACATATTCAATTGCATACAAATAAATTAAGATTTAAAAAAAAAAATAAAAGCGTAAAATTCTAACACGCAAATTTTTCAGAAAATTCTAGCAAAGAGTGCAAGAATTTCACTCTTCATTTTATTTGTATTTTTACTTTAAACTTGATTGTACAAATCTCATAATCGTCTCCCTCAAAATAGCGTCTCTACAAAATAGTTATTCATATAGAATTCAATAAAATATTAGCTTTTTAGGAAATAACTGAAATCCAAAAATATATACAAAATTTTTTTCTGTCATATTCTGAAAGATATATAATGGGTTAGAATATCAAATTCTGTCTCATAATTATTTTTTTTTTTTTTTTTTTAGAATTCCTTATACCTTTTTTATAGAATTCTTATGGTATCCAGAGAAGTAGGATGAAATTACCTGACAGTAATTCTTTTGTATTAAATTATGCAGTGAAATATAAAATTAATCAGTAAATACTCATATTTTTTCTTCAAATTATTTAAATGGCTTAAAAAAAAAACAATTTTTCGAAATCGAAATATTTTAAAAAATGGATCGGGGTTTGTTTGGACGCCTAAAACTTGAAAACGATTAGAACAAATTGTATACCTTATTCTGCGGGTTTGTTCGTGATTATTGCGCAAAGGTTTAGGAAAAGAGAAATGTCGAAAAATTCTCAACAGATGGCGCTGTAAAAATTAAATTACTCAGTGTAAAACAAAAGTAATCAGTAATTACTCATTTTTTTGATTCAAATTATTTTATTGGCTTAGAATAAATAATTTTTCGAAATCGAATTATTAAAAAAAAGGGTCGTGATTTGTTTGGACGCCTTAAACTTGAAAACGATTAGAACAAATTGTATACCTTATTCTGCGGGTTTGTTCGTGATTATTGCGCTAAGGTTTAGGAAAAGAGAAATGTCGAAAAATTCTCAACAGATGGCGCTGTAAAAATTAAATTACTCAGTGTAAAACAAAAGTAATCAGTAATTACTCATTTTTTTGATTCAAATTATTTTATTGGCTTAGAATAAATAATTTTTCGAAATCGAATAATTAAGAAAATGTATCGTGGTTTGTTTGGACGCCTAAGACTTGAAAACGACAGGAAAAAATTGTATACTCTCTTCTGCGGGTTTGTTCATAATTGCTATGCGAAGGTTTATGAAAAAAGAAATTTCAAAAAATTCTCAACAGGAGGCGCTGTGAGCACACATTTCGTTTAAAGAAGCACTCGATCGAACATTGAAAGATTTGTACAACAATAATCGTCGCTTTTATGGCGTGATGATACTGTTGGTGAGCGATTTCAAACACAAACACTTGTCGTTATTCCGAAATCAACAGCGGCGGATGACTTATAGCCCTATTATGATTTACAACCAAACTTAGTTGAGTTGTCTACAACACAACTCAACTTGAACACCACTGGAATATTTTTTGGTATTATGGCTTACAACCATTTTAAGTTGAGTTGTATGGAATACTTTCCAAATTGTAATAGAATTTAATGGAAATTTTGACAGCTGAATGTAAATAAAAAACAGCTGATTTTTAATTTTAGCTGCTTTTATAAGTTGGTGAAATAAAAAGTTAAGCACACAGGAATTTTGAAATGGAATCTTCTTGGATTTATTTTTAACGATGAAGAAGACAATAGTTCAATGTGTCTGGCGTACGTAAACAAATCAGCTATAATAAAAATCTTGTGCAGGTGCCGCACACCAAGTAATTTTTTTATTGATATTGATTCAAATTTATGTGAACGAAATGCTTTTTTACAGATTCCTTAGCTTATTAAGGCGAAGCAAAGAAGTATTTGCTGATGTTGTAGATGATATCCGAACATTACTTAAAATGGGTTATTTTTCATAAATTAAACCATCAGCGCGATCTATTTTTTGTTTGTAATTTTTCTAAATATTGTTTCATATATTAATAAAGTAGTTTCAAAGTTCTTTTTTATTATTTTCAAGTTTTTTTCCATCTAAACTGTTCAAGACAACCACAAAAATGCAGTTGTATAATTTTGACAGTTCTTACAACTAAAATTTGTTACGGTTGTGTCCCATAATATCAAAAATTCTTACAACTCAACTGGAAAGACAACTGAGTTGTGAAAAACAGAGTTGAGTTGTATGTCATAATACCGATTTGTGCCTGACAACTCAACTTTTGATTCAGTTGTAAACCATAATAGGGGCATTAAACTCATGTTTCAAGATATTGTTTTGTAGCTATACGTGAAAACCATTCAATTAGGTATGTATGAGAATATGCGAGTGTCTATTGAATTCAAAGTGTTTTATTCAATCTATAATTGGAATTATTTTATTGCCTCATCTGTTAACGACCGCAGTTTTCGAAAAAAAAAATGTCAGATGGAATCATGAATGCTCGATATTAATTAAATCAAAAAAATTTTTTAGGCAAAACGAAGTTGGCCGGGTCAGCTAGTTTTTTTAATTTAAACAAATTTGTTTTTAATATAACTTAAAAAAAGATTTATAAGCAAATTAAGTAGCCATTTACATAAATTTGAAGAGAAACTTTTTAGGCGACGAGTGAAATTTCAAGATTGCCTAAAATTTCTTATTATTATATGAAAAATTGCATACCATACAAATTTATTAATCTACCATCAAAAAATTCGAACCGTGAACCATTAAAACCATCGCATATGTGGCAAAAGCTCTAACCTCATAACACTAGTCTTATAACTAAAGGGCGAACAAAATGCGAAAAAAGCAACCATGCCGAAAAGCGCTCTGCTTCGCACTTAAACTAGTATTGCTCAAACTCAAATTATTCTTTGCTTTTAAACCTTCTCAGCCTAGAAGTATGCTCAGAAACTTAACTTGATTCTAATACATAACAAGTAAGCGTCCTGCTGTGAATCTTTTATATCGCTCAAACTGTAATCTGCTTTCAGACAGGCAGGCAGGTTGAAATCTGTGTGAACAAACGAGACACAAATATCTACATATCTCGCTTGTTTACACACTCTGTCTGCCTGCCTGTCTGAATCGGCGTTTACTATGCATGCAGTCTAAGGGTGCCCGCAGAGTGAACACCGATTCAGACAGGCAGGCTGAAGTCTGTGCGAACAAACTACAAGGTTGGTTAAATAAGACCTACTAATGTAAAATACGTATAACTCTTGTAATAATATTTTTTTTTTTTTTAATTTTTTTTATATATTAAATACATTTCATGTAAATTTAGGGGTACTATGCATGGAATATGACA
Source organism: Tetanocera ferruginea (assembly GCA_958299015.1). Classification (NCBI taxonomy): domain Eukaryota; kingdom Metazoa; phylum Arthropoda; class Insecta; order Diptera; family Sciomyzidae; genus Tetanocera; species Tetanocera ferruginea. The sequence continues at coordinate 20,223,934 of OY282644.1, read as the reverse complement.
TCAAACAAATGTCTACCATTTTGCTCAATACAAATATTGGCTCTTTTAAGCGAGTTTTCCATAAGCCAAAAATTCCACATTCCACAGCCAAAATTTCCACATTAGCCAAAAATTTCTCGCAACAAATACATAGTTTGCCTTGCAGTGTGCGCAGTCGTTCCATCTTGTTGGAACCACAAATTAAGATGCTGCTCTACCATTGGCCGCAAAAAGTTATAAATCATTGTTCTGTAAGAAACTCCAGAAATTGTTTCTGGCGTTTCATTCTCATTCTCGAAAAAATATGGACCGATAACTTTATCGGCCATCACACCACACCAAACAGTGTATCTAGATGAATGTAACTGATGCTAGTGTGTTGTCCTGGGATTTTCAGAGCCCCACAATCTACAGTTTTGCTTCATAACTATTGATCTTTGAAAAGAATAAAAAAAATTGAATAATTTTAACACGTTGTTGTATACTGTATGTATCCTTTATAAATTTTCAAATGTCAATAACCTGCAAAGAAAAAAACACAATTAGAAACCAAAAAATTTATTCGGTCTTATTTGGCCCACCCTGTAGATAGAAATAGCTATCTATCTCGCTTGTTCACACAGATTTTCTGCGCCTGTCTGGATCGGCTTTCACTCTGTGGTCAGCCTTAAACTTATACTATCAGAAAATATCAGCCACATGGAAAAAAAAAGAAAAGCAGCAGCAAACGATTTTAAACATGATTTTTCTCATACGAAAATTTGAAAAACTAATTGTTTAAAAAAAAAAATGTTTAATCTTCAAAACATAATCGATATATTGAAATTACGGAGATGTTTACGGAGAGAAATTTGAGCAGAAAAAAAACCCAAACTAATTAATTTTGGGAGTGATTCTGAGCTAAGCGATAATATTCTTGATATCAAGCCCTTATGTGGTTGTTTATCAAAAACTGAACACGCCCTTAAAGTAAGTTCGTGCATTAAGTATGTGACTTTGAATAATTTATCAAAAAACTAATATGCTCACTTGTGCCCAATTTATGATATTTTGGTTGAGTTTAACAAAACAATAAATCATGCTTATTTGTATCCAAAACATGCCATTTATGGATAGTTAGTAAAAAAAATTAATATGCCCAATCTAAATTTTGGAATTGTTTATTAAAATATGTCAAATGTCAAAAATATTTTCAAAAAGTACAAAAAAATATGAATACGCTCAATTGTGCACAATTTAAGACATTTTGGTACACAAGCAGCAAAGAAACCGAACAAAAAAAAAATGACAAGAAGCAAAGTGAAAATTATATTTTCATTGTTCAAAATAGATATTTTTGATCCAATCCGAACAGGAAAACATAATTTTTTTAATTTATTTTCTACACTTTTATACCAACAGTAACAAAAACCAACTAAGAATTACGTCGTTTTGTTGCGAGTTTCTTTGATGTGCAAAAACAATAACAACATAATTAATTTTTTTACAAACAAGAGCAAGATCAAACTTATTTAGCACAAATTGACGTATTTTTCAAACACATTTTCAAGCCCAATTTCTGGCTTAAGCTGTGAACGTGAATTGCATGGTTTTGAGCTCTTTTGAGCTGATTTCAGTTACGCACGCTTTGAGCTTGATTTTAGCTTTTTCTTTAAAATATTAGATTTTTTTCTTTTTGTGTTCTGTCGGAACTGCATGAAGTGAGGTTATCAAAATGCTCTTTGGCTTTGCGATGAGGCTTTTGCTTTGGCTTTTCTTTTTCATTGGAGTTTAAAAGTTACCAACCCCTTTCTTCTCTGAAAGAATGGCAGTAGTCGCTTTCTTTTTAGCCAGTTCATTTGCATTGCCGTTGAATTCCATATCTCAGTGCTCTGGTACCCAAATGACGTGTGTTTTGACATGCTCAGTTATCTCGTTAAGAGAACTGCAACATTCAGCGATCTATTTTGAACTAAAAGAATTAGCATAGATCTTTGAGTATTGCATGTCTATCTGAAAAGAGATATACGTAGGTTTGTATGTGAGATGCTCCTTTGGCGGATTTCTAGCACAGCCTCTTGTGCAGCCAAAATTTCCACTTGGGAAGTGCTAAAAGAGGATTCCATCCACAGATCCAGGGAGAAAACTCCTACTCCTACTCGTCCCTTTAGTTTTTGGTCGTCTGTGAATATGGCTAGTGCTACAGGACTAAGATTGGGGGTCTATTATTTCATTTCTGGCGTAACAGTGATGCAAACATCGTATTTCTTGGTGAATGTTATTTCTGATACACGGTAGTCAATATTAGAAGGTGGGTTGACCGAAGCCAGTATAGGTTAGGTTAGGTTAGGTTAGAAGGATCGTGCATCCTATGAGATGCTTCCGTGAGGCCCTATTGGTCCATTACGAATCAATTATTTGTTATTTTTAACCCATTTAAGTTGTGGTACCCAATATACCAAGTTACTTTTTATTCCTGTTCACCTGTGCTTTTTGTGTACCTCCATTTGTTTAGCAGTGGTGTGTTCACGAGCTGCTCCAAATCTTTGAAAAATCTATCTCCTGGCTTATTCCATACAGACGAGTGTGACGTTTTGACTACTTTATCGTGCTGAAAATGGTATTAACCGGTTAAAATTTAAGCAATTTACTATAGGGTATTTTAGAAGATGCCCCAAGGTTTCAAAATGCTAAAACATAATGCAATTATTTATACTAGTTTAATAGTTACATTCGCTTAAACACCTGGGACGGGTGTGACGAGCACAAGTTTAAAAACTAAAAATTCTGAGTTTAACATTGAAATTCAGTCCATCTGCCACAATGAGACCATTTTTGACTTGCAGTTATTAAAATTTAATATATTTTCTGTAGAATACCAGTGAAAAATATTTTGAAAAAATGGCGATAACCATTCTTTTTTAAACTTTTAAATGGGACGGGTGTGACATAAGATTGTCCCGGGTGTGACGAGTGCGAATGATGTGGGAATTATATATAAGAACTTAATAGGTTTAATAACTTTCACATATTTTTGACACTTAAATCATAAAAATATGTTTTTAATTAATGTATTAATTTCAAAAAAAAAATATTTTTTTGCAAAAAATTTTTTGAATGAATTTTTTATCAAATTAATACCTATACAAATAATTTCAAGTTTTTAATATATTTAAAAAAAAAATATTTTTTTGCCAAAAATTTTTAGCATGAATTTTTGATCAAATTAATACCTATACAAATAATTTCGCTAGAAATGAATTTACAAAGCTTGTTTTAATCAAAGAATTTAATAATATACTTGCAAAAATTTCATTATTAGAAAAAATTTTGAAAACCGTTCCGGGTGTGACCAACTTCTTGTAACGGAAATGAAAAATAAAAATAATTTATTGAATGAAAAAAGTTAACAAATTTATTTAAAACATCAACATCCTTACTTTAGGAAAGTTTCATTCTTATCATAAGCCCATGTTTCTTCTTAGGAAAACTATAGCCTTTTTTGGGGCGGGTGTGACACAGAAAAAACACTCAGTTTAAATATTTTGTACTTTGAAAACGCAGTAACCAACCATTATTATAAACTATTCTTACACAACATTAATATCTTTTTTAATATTGCCAACCTTATTTTTTTTATTTAAGTTGTATCAAAAGATGACTGATTTTAAGGTTTAAATTAAATCAAAATATTTAAAAATTTTTTTCAACTCGAAGTTTGTTTAGTAAATTGTCAAAATAATATAAAAAAGCATTTAATTTATAAATATTTTTACAGCAGGACTAACTTAAGATCCACTTCAATTCGAAAACCAAAAATTACTTCAAATACATGCATTTTAGAATTCATGTTTCCGTTCCTCATTTCTGTGGAATGAGCCTCCTATAAATCGGAGTCGACGATTATGTAGATAGTCAGTATAGCCACGTATGCTATGTTTGTGCTGGGCCACTGCACAGCCTCAGGCATGCGATGGCTGCGACTTCTTTGATAATTTCGTTTCAGAAGATGTAGTATGTAGAAGATGTAGAAGATGTAGTATGCCATTTAGTGTGGTGGGAAGAGCTCCAGTGGTGCACAGTTCTGCATTTTGTTGAGTTTATTCCGGATTGAGTGCTTCGAAATGACCGGCCACCAGACTTTTGCTCCATACAGTAGTATTGGTCTAATGATCGCTGTATTGATCCATCGCACTATTTCTGAAGAAAAACCTTATTTTCTTCGTTCATCTAAATTTTCATTCCAAAGATATTTCTTATACAAGATAACTGCTAGATTATTTTATTTTTCCTTGTGAAGAGGACTAGTTTCATCTGTAATGGATTAACGCTGATTCCGCGAGTTTTTTTTTTTTTTAGGCTTAACCAACGCTCAGGGGATTCCCCTTATAAATGCGCAAGCATTGAGTTTATTTCAAAGAGAGGTGATGGTTTAGCTGGATGATGGAAAGTTAAAGTAATGACGGTGAATATTATTTTTTAAATTTGCACAGTTTGAAGTCGTCGGGAAACATAGACGCAGGGAGATGATTAAAAAATCTTACTGTGCGACCAAAGAACGAATTATCCCTGAAATTCTATTGGGTTCTATTGGCCGCCTCGGCAGTGGTATAGGGACGATAGGTCTTGGAGAGCTGCTCTAGTGGATCTGGAATACACACCAGCTGATGGCATCAGGCCAAGTATTTCCCTTGAACACTTCCCATGGTAATACCTAAACAGAAGCTCAGGCAACCAACATAGCATCGATGCCCAAGAGAATTGAGAGACGAAGAAATGGTTTCATCTCTAATCAAATAAATCGCACGACGTTGAATTTGTTCCAAGAGTTCCAAATATGATCTTGAAGACCCTGCTCAAATTTGCGAATTGTACTCCATTTTTCCCCTAATATAAGAGGTGTAGATCATGTGAAGATCAGTTGGGTTGAAGTATTTCTTGCATTATTCTAAAAAACCTAGGCACTTGGCCGCTACTTTCTACAATTGAATATATAATCATTCCAGCGAAGATCAAACTGGATCGATATGCCCAGAACGTCAAAGGGCTGCTGACTTCACAATATCAACACTGTTCATATTAAGGGGTGCTAAGGGACAATTCACTCGCTTATGGGTATAATTTGTCTTTTTATGAGACGTGGAGAGGAGACTCCTCTTAGTGGAATACCTCTACTGACAAATCTACAAATCGTGTAATCCCCTAGCTTCGAGTTGGCTGCCCTAGTATACTAGCAAGCATCTAACTGATTAACGATACTAAGGGTTCCTCGACCCCCAGATTCGGCAAGGTGAGGTTCTTGCTATGTCCAGAAATGCTGCCAGAGTGTACTCCTAAATTTCTAAGGATTTTTATATTGTAGAAACTAAGAAGTGAAGATCAGTGTCCATTGATCTACCTTTGTTGTAGGCGTGTTGAGTTTCTGATAGTCTCAAAGGATCGATAGTTTGTATTAAATAGACTGTAAAAGAGTCTTTGTACGGTTTTTAGTTAGAAAAAGGAAAGGCTTATTGGTTCAAAGTCATTTGGACTGGCATGGGAGACTTTGCCAGCTTTGGGTATAAAGACTTCTTTCACCTTCTTCCGGCAGGAGGGGAACTCGTAAGATGCTGTTGTTGAAATGGACAATGTGGTTCATTACCCTGTAGACTTTTGAAACGTCTTGAATCTATCAGAAATGCTGAGCCATAAATGAAAATTTAAAGTCAGCGACCTCATCATGCTCCTGAGAAATCTAAACTCTCCAATTCTGTGCAGTTGCACGCGTCTAGGAGAGGTTTTATTAAAGCTAAGCGTAATCAAAAAAAGTCGTCATATTGTTTTTATGTTTTGAATACCAATGATATCATCCGTTTATCCATTCCGCTTCAAAAGGTTGGCGTTTCTTATCCAAATATATATTGCCAACACCATTGATTAGGCTCAGGAGCAGTCACTAAAAGTAGTCAGTGCAGACTTTAAAAATGAATGCTTTTGTATTAAAAAAAACAGTTTTGTTACTTATCTCATAAACTGTTCTTGTTCTCCTCGTATTTCTACATGAATTTAATTCATTAAATTTACGAAATTTTGCATGGGTTCATGTATCTTGTACACACACTTTATGAACTTAAAACACTAGACTTATGAAATATTCATGTTCTCGTATGTTGTTTCCTTTGTGTTTAAGTACATGATATCATGAATAGTTTATGTGACTCATGTATTTGGTTACTGAACCAAAATTCATTAATGCGATGCATGGAGATAATGTAAAAATTCATAATTATTGTGTAATTTTGTGATTCAGTGCATGGAGGAAAATAGAAACACTGTTTTTGTTTTACAACATTCAAGTCTTTTTAGAGATCAGTAAATTCGGCTTATTTTTGAAATTTGGTTATCTTAGAAAAATCAACTGATTTTTGATATATTTTTTTTTCAGGAACTAATTTATCACAAAAGATCTTTATATATTCGAAACATTCAATTTCTTTAAATTATTTTAAATCTTTTAATGTTTTTATAAGAATTTTAAATTCATTAAATATTTCTATATTCAAAGATCTTTATTTTTAAAATAATTCTAGTTAAGAATTTTTAACCATTCACCAAAAAATACCACTCTTTGCTGGAAAATCTTTGAAAATAAACACATAATAAAAATACAAAAACCAAATATCAGTATTGCAAATAAACAAATCTTGAATGCATACAAATACAAAAAAAAAAAAACAAAAAACAACTATCAAACATACCCACACGCATACATATACACATCTCAGCCACTCAATGGTAACAATAATTAGTTGGTTAAGTCAATATTTACATATTTATATAAATTTAAAGAATTACAAAAATAATTTAAAAACAAAAAAACACAAAAATTTAAGAAATCTTATTAAATATGCTAATATTTAAAAACATGTTTGCTATAAAAACAAAACAAAAAACATATATTAATAAAAATTATTATAGAAAAATAATAAAAAAACATTAATTGCAGCAAACAAGCGAAAACACACACACATACACCCACACATAAAAAAAAAAACACGCCTACATTATTTATAACAAATAAGTTACACATGAAACACAATAAATGTTCGATGTATTTTATACGAAAACTTATTGTATTGCAAAATTTGCATTCTTAATAATAAAAAAAAAATATATCAATATTTTATCTAAGCATTAATTGTAATAGAAAGACAAAAAAAAAACAAAAAAAAAAATGTATCAACTGCTAGAACTTTATGCGTCTCAAATCAGCAGACAAGTTAAATGAAGCAGAAAACTTATTATGAAAGCCATCATAAAAAGAGAAAACAAAATTTTACTAAAAAATTCTACTAACTGTGCTATTAATTTAAGCTAAAACTATTTTTCACTCCTTTTTTTCATAAAAAAAAAAAAAATATTTTATTTTTTTTTATAACTACTACTACGTTTTATTTAAATTGCTGTGCTTTTAAAGTTAATTTTTATGTAGCTCATTTCATTTTCAAGAATTAAATAAAACAAAAAATAAAATAATACAAATATTGAGGCAACATCTTTGCTCGTTAAGTTAAAGTTTAAAACATCATATGTATTTATATAAAACTATATTCATAACTTTAATAAAAGCATGAAAGTATTATAAATTTATAAAAATTAAAAAATAAATAAAATAATAAAAACAATAACAACCAATTATTTATGAATAAAACTTTATGTAGAAAAACTACTAAAAACCAAAATATGTGTTTTATTTTTAAAATTAATATTTTAGATATTTACTTCGGATTTTCGTAACCCATTCCTGTCTGGTATCAGTAGCTCGTTTCTGCAACTTTTGCGACAAATAGTCACTTTTTCTGTCGTCACGCTATTTCGTTCCAAAATACTCACTTTTACGAAAGCTAGTGAGTATTTTGGAAGCACAGAGCTAGAAAATATTGCGCTGTGATGAGAAAGATACACAATTGATAGGGAATATATAAAATTGAAACAATTCACATTTTTTGTTTTATTTTTATTTTTTCAAATTTAAAACAATTTTTGTCATGTTTTGACACTTAGTGATGTTGATATTTACAAAACAAACCCTATCCATGCGTTGAGATCCGAGTATTCTTTTCATGCGGTTGCTTAATGTAGTGATACAAATTTTATCAGGGAATAAATCTAATTGATAAAATATTAATATAATCATTAATAATCATTAATTTATACATTGTAGTACTTATAGTATTGTATATATTATACAAGTGTAAAAGCCCGTCCTACGACGGGAAGGAACCATTTAGAATACAAAATGCGACAAAAATTTATTGGATTTATATACAGAGTTTTTTATTTGAAAACATGTTTATGAAACTATTTTGATAAAACTTCCTTATAAACAACATTTCTAGTAAACAAATTTTTAGAATTTTCAACCAATTCACCTTGCCCCTTGACATCTATAATGCTGAGTCTTACATCATCAGCCCGCTGAACTCTAGACATGGCTACATAAAGCTGCCCATGTCTATATACCGGCTCTTTTAGAAAAACTCCTACTTTTAGCAATATTTGACCTTGCGATTTATTTATGGTCATTGAAAATGCCAGTTTAAGGGTAAATTGTTCACGCCGGAGAGTGAAAGGCAAATCTGAGTTTGTCGGGGCCAAATCAATTCTATTTATGAAAACCATTTCATGTTCACCAGTGCTTGTCAACACTTGTGCGATGATTAATTTAGTTTTCAGGTTTTTCACAACTAACCTCGTTCCATTACAGAGACCTCTTTTGGTATATAAATAATACTTAATTTTATAATGCTTCCAATTTTAAGGTTTAACTTATGCAGTGGCATTCCTGAAGGACAAAATTCATTCAAAAACTCGGCGGGGTAATTTTTTTTATCGTTATCATCACTGTCTTCAATTTAATCCATGCTCAGATCTATCACTGTATCACCAACTAAAATATTTATAACTTGCTCGTTGACTTCGTTCTCGTCGGACTTTTTTGGACACAGGATAGCAATTTTGGAATAACGGTTGATGTTATCCGGACTCAAAGTATCGCCAAAAGTCTATTAAATCCTTTCAATGGATTTGTCCATTATATTGGACACTCCGGAAAATATTTTTTTTATTTTCCAACGTCTTTTCTAAAATCAAATAGGTTGGTACTATGAAATGAATTTGTGCCAATATGACAAAAATAATTTAATGAATATATATATAACGTTTAACTTAGATTTTCGATTTTATGCCCAACAGAAACCTAAAATTTTTTTATATTGCGTGTTAATAAATTTTGCAAAAAAAGTGGTTATTGTGATTGGTGTGCGAAGTATTTTTTTCTATAATAACATTTATAAATAACGCATTTGCTTTGGTTCCGGTTGTTTTAGTTGAGCTTAAATATTATAATACAACGTTATCATGGTTTTGTCCATTACATAAGACACCTGCCAAAAGCAAAGCAGCGATTATTCTAACCAAGCCATTAAAAGGGTTAATAAGCAAACCTTTACAAAAAAAAATTGATCGGATTTTTATGATATCTTCAGGCAAGCTGTGATTATTCGTAAGATCCACCGTTTCCTAACTTGAGTAGCCAATCGCTAAAACTTGGATCAATTCCAATTGACACCACACGTCCGTGAATGTAATAATTGCTGTTCAGCTTATGCAGACATGTTCTGGTTCTGCTTATTAAGAAGCACTGTAGTAGCAAAACATGATATTTGATGTATAGTAGTTGAGGAAAATGACGATAGTCTTCAAGTACAAAGATTTCCAATGCATAATTTTAGAACAGGTTCTGGTCCAGGCTGAACAGGTTTTAAAAAGTATAGTTAGTACAAAGATTTCCAATGCATAATTTTAGAACAGGTTCTGGTTCAGGCCGAACATGTTAAAATGCATAACAATAACAACTGTAACAGTTTGAGAGATATAGAGCACGGAGCATGACGCTTGTCTCTTATATATTGAGATATTATATATTTTTAGTCTAAATGAAAAAGTTAAAGTTGATACCTTGTACCGTGTAGAAGAATTAGTAACCACTTCATTGAAATCGAAAGTTGCACAATCAAACAAAAATTGTTCTCACCTAATGAGAACATACACCGAAAAAAATGTGCGGAGTCAATTTAAGTTTTTTCGTGAGTTAAAAGAGTTTTTGAAAAGTTACATACGTTTTGTCGCAGTAAAACTCAAAATGAATTGGATCAATAGTTTTTTTCTTAATTGAAAGCTTTTTCTGCTTAAAACAATTAATTTTCAAAACTTGAATTAAATTTGTAGCAGTTTCATATTAACTCTGCATCTTCTCTGAAAATTTCTGATGTTAACTCTGTTAAAACTTATTCCAACTATCACCGAAAAAAATGTGCGAAGTAAATCCAAGTTTTTTCATGAGTTGTAAATTTGAAGCAGTTTCATATCAACTCTGCATTTTTTCTATGCATTTGTCATCTTAACTCTGTTAAAACTTGTTGTAACCAACGACGAAGATCATATTTTGTATTTTAAATAGAAAACGGAGTTTTGTTGAGCACGAAACAGAGTTCGCTCGAGTAGTTTTTCTTTTTACTCTGAATGTAGAGAAAATACTCTAATATTTTAACAAAAAAAAAATCAAGTTTGATGTAGAAAATATTTTACAATGACAGCTAATTTTTAGTATAACAACAATTTAAAATATTTGTGTTTGTTTTGTTCTCTGGCATTAGTTATAAACATAAATAGTAAATCAAGAAAAAAGTGTGTAAAAAAATAGTGTGTGATTCAGCGAATACTACGGCTTAGCCAGAAGAAACTCGCCGGAAACCAGGCGCGGATACAAGGGGAGTAAAGAGGGTAATTACCCCCCTCCCCCAAGAACTGTTAAATACTTTACTTTTTAGTACTTTATTTGGAGAAAATAATTGTGCCCACAGTTTAAGGGTACTTTTATGTATACATAAGCGATTCTGAAGGCGTTTTTGAAAGAATATTAGAGTATATAAAAAAAATTTTTTTTTTTTTTTGTTTTGTGACGACATTTGCGTGAAGGTGCCGTTTTTATGAAGCGATGAGAGAAGAGTAGGACCATTTTGCTTGTAGAATAACACGATCTGTAGTCATCTGAAAAAAACAAAATATAATTATATGTAAAGCAAACACTTACGTCGAGGTAGTAACTTCGCCTTTTTTTAAAAATGAGCCTGAAAATAAAGTTACATTTCGTTTTAGTACTCAAATTTACTGCCATTTTTTAAACAATCAAGTTTAAAGACGCGTTATTTTCTTACAAACAAAAATTAAAAAAAACTTGAAGTCAATACCTCAGCGTAAGTGTTTGCTTTATAATAAGTAATTATATTTTTGCAAAATATTAACGATTAGTTTAAAACTGCCCTTTATATGAAATCATTGAGCAAGTAACATTGATTTTGATTTGTAATGAGCTCAATTAAGATTTTGGCAATGCAGACAAGAGTTGCCACTTAAAATATTTTATTCTTACATATAAAATATAAAATGTAAATATTTTATACAATACGTGCATTGTTACTTTCAGTTTTCACTTTATAAATTTTCAAAAAAAAAAGTTCAAACAATGTAAAATCCAAAAGTTTGTTTTTACTTCAATTATTTCATCATCAGTTAAATTAGTTATTTTTAAGAAATATTTCTGCTATAGTCCTTATGAAAATATTATAAACATCTGTTATACTTTTTGTCATTTATGTTATATAACAGGGCTGTTTTGAAGTGAACTAATGTTAAGTTAATGTTGCTAAGATTGTATCAACTGCACAAATAATTTGTTGCATACAATTATTTTTGTTTGAGTTAATTCTAAATTGTTTGGAGTTCTGAAATTTTTCAAGCTTACTTTAACTTCATCTTTATATAAATAGGCGTAGGGAAAACAGTTAAGAAACATTTTCTCCCGTGTTTTTCAACCGATTATTAGGATTATCAACCTTGTCTTAAATGAATTTGAGGGTAGAGAAGGAGTGCCTCGAATATTTTATACAACTATAAATAAGCAAACAAAAGCTGGTCGATTTTCGAACCCAGGCGGTACTAGTAATTATAATTGCAACAAACCAACCAAATTGCCAGAACCGACTTTCATGAAATAAACCTGCCACTTTTAGTCCACTTTTAGTAAGGAACTAATTCAAATTCAATTATTTCATGAAATTCAAATTTGGCAGTGTAAATAGGCGAGCGTAACTAAAATTAATGATATCAACGCCGTTTTTACTCTTTGTAATAATGACATTTTTCCACTAATTTCTAAAACGTTTGCTATATTTGCCACGCTTCCTATCAGTGTAGCAACAGCTGACCGAAGTTTTTCTACACTGCGACGATTTAAAACATGGTAACGTTCAACTATGCAACAAGAACGATTGAACGGACTCGCATTATTGCATATACTTGAGATTTTAAAATAAATATTTACGAAGTTATTGATAATTTTGCGATGATTTTGTCACATAATTTTTTTCTCTATCTAATGACTATCTAATAACACAGAGTAACAAAATTAAGCTTTATAAAAAAAGCAGAGTTCTCGATAAACAATCCCGAATGCATTTTGGTTGCTGATTTGATGTTTTGCCTATAACTCAAAAACTCGAGCCGATGTAGAAAAACGGAGTTAATGTGAAAAATTGGAATAAATCAACCTTAATTCTAAAATAAGTGAAATTTAGAGTTTTTATTTATTTTTCGCTAAGATATCATTCCAGAAAAAGGGTGAAATAAATAAATACGGAAATGCTTCTTAAGCAATTCAATAAATTCAATTCAAAAAAGTACAATTTGTCTATTTGTAAAAATACAAAATTTTCTCAAATCGAACAAGTGTGTCTTTGACAATTTACGCCCTCAAGATTTTTTTCAGATCCGCCCCTGCCGGAACGCTGAAGACCATTAGCAGAGGAGCGTGATAACACTCGCTATAGAACTTCATCAAGCAACCGATGGTGCTATGTTTTGTGTGTAGGGTGTATGGAAATTTTGAATTCTTCATGAGGTTGTCTTCCGGTTCTTTCTGATCTTCGACACAAATCAATATTTTTACCACTAATTAAAGCAGGTAATATTTGTGCTTTTATTAGCAAATGTTAACATACACAAACAGAAACTTCAGCAGTGATCCATTGTGTACGCCCTTTTTTTGTTCTATTTCTTGACAGACTATTTCTTGGTCCAACAGAAACGTCACTGTCATCGTTCTATTAACGGAAAACTTTGAAATATCCACGAATGTCAAATCGTGAAGCATCGCATTTTAATGATTTTCCCATAGTACATGAATGTTGTTTTAACATACCATAAACGTTATATTAAATAACAAAAAATAAATAAAATAATCTGAATATAAAAAATTCTTAATTTGACTCTTTTGGGGATTGGCTTGTCTATTCTTTTAAGCTTTTCATGAGTTGCCTTAATTAAAATGATAAATTTTAAAGTTCTCAATACAACTCAAAACGGAGTTAACACGACTTCTCCAACGAAGTAAAATTTCGGAATAATAAGCACTTCGGAGTTAAATAAAGTTTTTACAGCTTTGTCTAAATACCATACATGAAAAGAGTTACATTAACCCTGAATATGGCTGTATTTACTGCGTTTTTTTTTTTTTGGGTGTATTTTCGGAGTATTTTCAACTCACAGACGGAGTTAAATATTGTTTTTACAGCTTTAGCTAAATACCATGCACGAAAAGAGTTAAATTGAGATCGAATACTGCTTTTTTTACTCCGTTTTTTTTTTTGGGTGTAGTGACAACTTTTGTCAACTCGAGTCGCATAATTTAGTTCACAGAAACACTTTAGCTATTGAATTCCTACGAAAATAGAATTGAAACAAGCGAGACGAGTCACCGACTTTTCTCATTTTATTACAGAGACGGTGCAAGTGAGAATGATGTCATTATGGCGTCAAAGTGAGAAAATATTGTGAGAACTGCGGTGACAAAAGTTGCAGAAATGAGCTACAGATCCGCTCATACTATTTTGATAAAATTTCATACACAATCTACAATTGATCCAAAATTATCAGTAATTTCTTGCTCTTTTTGTACTGTTCGCTGAACTTTATTCGTTTTTTGAGTGTTTTTTTACTGTTTTTCAATATATTTAAATGCGCAAACATTCAGAACGAATGATCGCACAAGTACGGTGTTGTACCGACGGCCTGCAGTAACCTGCATCTCGATAGATTAATCGAGCAATAAACAAATTCATAAAAAATTAATTATTTTCTCAAGAAAAAATTGTGAAGTGAAATTCCGGCTGACAAATTATTTTCTGATATACATTTTTTTTTTCAATTTTGATTGGTTGATTTTGAAAAATAAAATTCCGTACTTCCCATGATAGAATAATTTTACCAGGTAGTGTTGGCAAATGTTGATTCTCTCAGCTACAAGTAAACAAACTCTTGTCAAAAACAGCTGTTCGTTGTTATATACGTTGGCCATATTCAGCTGTGTTAACTGTTGTGACAGCAGCACATCGGGGAGCGCTATTATCGGTATTGAAGTTTCAGAAAAATTGTCAAATTTATGAAAAATCAAGCTTTGTATCAAATAAGAATTGAAATTTCACCGACAAATAAAAAATTTTCTATTTTTAAATGCATTTTAATGCGCAATTTCATATTTATGTGCATGAAGTTATGACTTAGCAATTGGCATCTGTTGGGTACGCTGAATGTGACCAGTGAAAATTAATTGTATACTATGACGGATTGTGAGCGCTCTCTTTCTTGTTATATTTTTTGGCAAAAGTCCGTTTCCAACAGAAACGTCAATACTACCTTGGAGTAATTATATCATGGTACTTACGCAGCGCAGTTGCGATGAACAACAAAATTCAGCAATAACCATTAGTTTTTCTTCATTTATTTTTTTGCTCAGAGATTATTCAATTTTAGTTTTAATGTCGACCAATCAGAATGAAGAACACTCTCAAAATTATATTCATATTCTCAAACATGCGCGACAATGTACTTCTTTTGAAACAGGCTTTACTCATGATTCAATGAAAAAAAGGTTATTCGTATTTTTGACGTCTTCTCTATTTGGTATGCTTATTTTAAAATGAGAGCAGAATGAGAACATGAGAGCAATGTCATTGGGTTGAAAAATGCATACGGTTGCCTAAATATCATACTATTTGATATTAAATTGTTACAATTAATTTTTATTGCTACTTTTAATGCTCCGTTTTTTTAAGCATTAATATATTAGAGGGGACTAAAATTAATTGAAATTGTTTAAAAAAATGTTAAAAAAACTTAACTTATGCATAATACTAGTCATAAAAACTATATAAAAAAGTTAAACTAGCGAATTCTCTAAATATCATTATTATAAAGGGTGATTTTTAAGAGCCTTCGGATTTGATTTAAAAAAACAAACACATAAAATCTAGAGAAATGTATGAAATCTTTATTTGAGTCACTATAACGATCTATATAATTCAATGTGTAAAGATTATTTCATGAAAATGTTGACGCCGCCTACGCCTTAAATGGTTCATACGTTAGTTCCAATTTTGGCATTCTCTCTCCAACATATCGGCCGGTATCTCTCGAATAAATTCTTCAATGTCGGCTTCCAGTGCGTCAATCGTGGCGGGCTTCTCCCTATAGTCATGAGCCTTAACATGGTCTCTCAAAAAATAATCTAAAGGCGTTAACTCGCATGATCTAGGCGGCCAATTGACCGGTCTCGAACGTGAAATAAACTGTTCACCGAACTTGCCTCTCATTGTTTCGCGTACTGTGTGACATGTGGCACCGTCTGGTTGAAACCATATGTCAGGCAAGCCCAGCTCTTCCATTTGTGGCAAAAACATTTGTAATCATCGCACGGTAGCACTCGCCATTCACAGTAACATTCCTGCCTTCGTCGTCTTTGAAAAAGTACGGTCCAATGATGCCACCGGCCCATGATCCACACCAAACAGTACATTTTTCGGGATGCATTGACAGTTTTTGTAATGCTTCTGGCTGCTCTTCACACCACATACGACAATTCTGCCCCTGCAAACATTTGGAAGACGATTGGAAGATTAGATCATTTGGCGACGCGCTAGCGATTCGCCTAAGGGTTCTTTGGAAGATTGATCGCTTTTCGATCGCCGAAGCGATGAATACGCGATTCTCAAAAAATTTAAAAATCTTCCTTCGCTCATTCCGGCGATCGTTGGAAGATGGATCGCTTTTCGATCGCCCAAGCGATGAATTCGCGATTGACAAAAAATTTTCAAAATCTTCCTTCGCTCATTCCGGCGATCGTTGGAAGATTGATCGCTTTTTGATCGCCCAAGGGATGAATGCGCGATTCAAAAAAATTTTTAAATCTTCCTTCGCTCATTCCGGCGATCGTTGGAAGATTGCTTTTAAAAAAGCTTTTCAAAATCTATCATTGTTGTATGAAGCAGGCTCTGAAAAATCGTTTAAATTAATCAAAAAATTTAACTTTAAAAAAATTTCATGAAACTGGGATAAAACAACGTCTGAAGAGCCCGCTAGTTCAAACATGCAACAACTTGTAACATTCAACAACGATGCTCTGCGACAAACAAAAACCCCTTCTGTCATTCGTTGGCGAATCGCTTAAGACTCCTTTCAGCGAATCGTTCGCGACTCTTCCTGGCGAATCGCCTAAGACTCTTCTCGTCGATCCGTTGGCGAATCTTCCCGGCGAATCGCTTAAGACTCCTCTCAGCGAATCGTTCGCGACTCTTCCTGGCGAATTGCCTAAGACTCTTCTCGGCGATTCGTTGGCGAATCTTCCAGGCGAATCGCTTAAGACTCCTCTTGGCGCTTTTATGGCCTCAGCTGCTTACATTCGGCGATTCCCGGAAGACTCTCAGAAGATTTCGCCGGCGATCGTTTCATCTTCCAAGCGATTCGCTGGAGATTCTCAGACGATTAAAAATGTTTGCAGGGGCTTGTTCACGTATCCATTCAACCAGAAATGAGCTTCGTCGCTGAACACAAATTTTTCGGAAAAAAGTGGAGTTTTGAAAAGAAAAGCTCGACGGTTTATAAATTTTATGTTTCATAAATTCACTGAAAAAGGAAAAAACGAACGTGAATATCGCATTTCAATCAATTCTGAATGAATTTATTGGCACCTTGTTTAAAACAGCATCACACAAATTTAATGTTTATTTAAAATTTGCACACGAACTTTTAAATTTAGATTAATTTGAAGCATACACTTGATACAACACCTACATAAATTTTTTCCTTGTTAACTTGAGAAGAAATCATTGAACTATTTTTTACACACGAAAACTACACAATGAAACACTGAAAAGTACGTTTTTTCCCCAGCATCACAAAACTCTGTTGGCAGATTGTCAAAATTTCTTTGTTTACAAAAAATAAGCATACATCAAAAAATACGAATAACCTTATAATTATTCAATCATGGCTTTACTATAACATAATTCCATAAAATATGAGTGCGGAACGCTTGATTTTTTTTGGAAAAATTGCGGCATTTTCTGTTTTGTGATTTATTGAAACTTAAAAACTTTATATTTTTTTTCATTTTGAAAGTTTCAGTTTTACAAAAAATTTTTAAACATATTTCGTCGTACCTACTACTATGGTTTTCGCTTTTACTTTGAGATATTTCATAAGTATTTGGAACTAAAAATTATTATTTGTATAATTTAAAATCGAGTTAGTGGAAACGGGCCCGTCATTTTTGACGGGAAAGAAGTAGTATATGTAATAATCACATAAAAGAGATAGACGCTGTTCACTCTTTAGAGCCTCTTGTAAAAAATTTTGTATTTGATATTTTGTTCACCCTATGGAATGTTTATGTATTTGAGTATCCAATGAACAGTATCGAAAATTTCACCGCACGCCAGCTAATCTAAAGCGTAATTAAAAGCGAAAAAAATGTTTTTATGCCGAACGCAGGGTCGCGCATCGACTTATTTCTTTATAACTTCAGTATTTACCGTCCGGTCTAAAAGAATGATATGTTTTTGTTTTCGGCTCAACGAGATTTTCACAGATTTTCTCACAGACTTTTAGTTTTTTAAAATTCATTGACCTCAGTTGACCACTAATAGTACTGACCCACCGGATCTCAGTTTCTACCATCTTAACGTAACATTTTGATTTCAGAAATAAAAAGCCTGTTAAAAATCAATAAACTTTTATTTAAGAAATTTTTACGTTATTTCCACTAGAAGTATTTACAAAAATTTTTTTTTTATATTTTTTGCAAATTTTTAAATTTACATAAATTTTGAAATTTTTTGTCACATCGTATTATTTTTATAAAATATCCACCGAAAACGTTCTTTTCATACTGAATCCCTAAAACCCGGGATTCCGGACCTTTTTTAGTCCCGGAATCATTACGCCTGAAATTCCGCATTTTTGAGATTGCTTTCAAATTTCTGTATTTGGGTGATTTTTCCAATTTTTTACATAAGTTTAGATGAGATACAAGAATTTATAAAACAGTTAATTTAAAAAAATCAAAATTATTTTTAAAGATTGCTTGCAATTCTTTTTCGAGTAATGGAATTTTATAATAGTTGTATCACGAATGCAGCACTTTAGTTTAAAATTCGAGTAAAATCTGTATACTATGTTAGTCTATTTTAGATCGCTGGCTAAAAAGGATTGTTTGTTGTGTTGCACAAATGGCTGCAAATCAGCTTTGTCTTTATTTTCCAGAGCTTACTGAAAAAGACAGATGTATTCTATATAAAAACAAAGCGGAAGGACTTATAACGGTATACCGGGATTCTTAATTATAATTCCTGAAATTCCGAAATTTGTATTCAGTTCCGGGATTGGAAGCCCTATTTAAAAAGCGAATTGGGGAAAAAGTTGGATTGAAGATTATGGGCTATTTTTACAGAAGTGATTTTCAGAGTCACTTAAAGCAGAGATCACCTATTTTATACCGATTTGTATCATGATAATACAGTTTTTGAGCATGTTCTGCGAAACTTGAAGGCTGTTCCATTAGTTCCATTAGGGAGACTAAAAAAATAAAAAATTATACTCTCGGTCACTATTAAAATAACTCGTTGAGTTATTAAAAGCAGCCATACTTACTTTTTTTATCTTTCTCGAAAGTAGTAACGAATAAAAGAAAAAAATGCCTATTTATTTTTATATTACAAGATTCACCTTTATTTTTAATTTTATGACTCTTTCATTCAATTTTCTTGTATAATAATATATAATTTTTATTTTACTTAATGTTGTTGTTGTTGTTGTTGTTGTTGTTTTTCATGAATTGTTTTTCGTTCTTTTTTGCTCAAAATTGTCTGCTTAATTTTTAATTTATATATATATATAATTTAAAAGTTTTAATTTAGTATATAGTGGTTTTTTGTTTTTTTTTTTTTTTGGTTTAGTAGTATTAAAAATGTTTATTTTTTGCGTGTTTTTCTTTTCTTTTTGGATGATGTTTTTTTTTTGTTTGCGACACAAAACTTACAAATTCTCAAATTTTTTTTGTCATTTGTTTTTTTTTATTTTTAAATATTTTTTGGACAAAATTTGCTTTTGAACTAAAACTTTTGTTTAAAAAGTATTTAAAAAATGGATTTTAAATGTAAAAATCTCTTTTAAAAATTTAAATAAAAGAGGGAAGAAATGCGTTTATTTGTTGTTGTTTTGTGTTAAGCAAAACTTGAAATTATATCATTTAGTTGTTTTATTTAAACTTTTGTCGTAAATTAAATGTTAAGGATACGGAGTGAATGGAGGGATGTGGTTTAAAGTGTGTTGGTATGGGTTTTAAAATTGGGCTGTTATGTGTCTGTAAAGTTATAAGGTGGGTGGG
This sequence comes from Tetanocera ferruginea, assembly GCA_958299015.1. Classification (NCBI taxonomy): domain Eukaryota; kingdom Metazoa; phylum Arthropoda; class Insecta; order Diptera; family Sciomyzidae; genus Tetanocera; species Tetanocera ferruginea. The sequence goes on along the minus strand of OY282644.1, from coordinate 20,204,157 downwards.
CGTCTGTCTGGTTTGGTGTTAAATGATTAGTACGGAGTGCTTTGGCTGGGGCGGGGGGGCAGGGGTTAGGACATGGTTGTTAGGGTGTGTTTTACAATTATTACAACAATAAAATTTTGAATTTTTGTCACTTTTTTTCTTAATTTAGTTTTATTTCATTTTGGTATATAATTTATATGATTTTATTTTTATTGATATTTTTGTATGACGAAAATTTTGCTGTTTTTACTATACGATTTCTTTTATGTGTGATAAATGTTGTTGTTGTAGTTATTTTTATGCCTAAATTGTTAAAATTTTTATTTTAAATACTAATTTTTGTTTTTTATAAGTAAAAAATATGTATTTTTTGTTTTTAAGCAAATTAACAAATTTTAAACATTTTTTTGCTCCAAAAATTTGCAATTTTATTGTGTTTGTTTTGTTTTTTTTTTTTTGCATGCTCCAAAAATTTTTTTATATCTTAGTGTTATTTAATATTTTTGCTTGCTCCAAAAATTTTTTACATTTCTTGTTTTTGATTTCCTCAAGTTGAATTTTGTAAGTCCAGGACGTGTTTTTGTGATAAATTTTGTCATAAGCCGAGTTTTAAAATTTTTTTCTTTATCTTCATTTATTTTTCATAGTTTTTATGTTTTCTTTTTGCTTTAATGAAATATTTTTTAAATTTGTTTTTTGGCGAAAATTTATTTTTGCTCTTTTTATAATTTTCATGCTTTGAAAATATTTTCGCGATGTTTTTGATATTTGTTTTTCTTTTGTGTTAAAAGTTGCAAATTTTTCAAATACTTTTTTTGCCTTACGTCAAAATTTTTTTTTTATAATTTTTATTTTTTTTTTTTTTAATATTTAAGACTTAATTATTAAATAAGTGAATTTTAAAAAATGCTTGCTTGTTTGTTTTTTGTTTGTTTTGTTATGTTTTATATTTTTGCGAATATTTATTTCCAATATTTTTTTTTTTGCCACACAGTAATAATTTTTATGTTTATATGTTATGTTTTAGAGTTCCTTAAATTTATTTCATCAAAAATTTTAGCCAGTTATAAATTTTTATTTTATATTTTTTTGCCTTTTGTGGTTTATTGTTGCTTTAGTTGCAGTTGTTGTTGTTGTTGTTGTTGTTTGGATGGATAAACAAGTTAGAATTAAGTTTAAAAAAATAAGTCTCTATTTTTATAAACAAAAATTTGATTTTAAATAAATTTTGTTAAAGCTTTGTTAAAATGAAAATTTTGCTGTTGTCGGATTTTATTTTGTTGTTTGCTGTTGTTGTATTTTTTTTTTTACCAGAAGAGTGAGATTTTTTGCATTTTATTATATAACATATTTCATGCTTTTCTTGTAATATAAATTGTTCTTGTTCTTTTTGTGTTTTGTTTATAATGTTGATGTTGTTTGTTTGTTGTTGTTGTTTTTGTTGCTGCTGCTGTTGATTTAATTATTTGTGTCAACATAAAATTGCATTTAAAATTTAACTATTTTTAACTATTTTAAGTTTAAATTTTATTATTTGTTGTTGTTGTGTGAAAAATATAGTAAAATGTTTGCTCTTTTGCTCTCTGTTTTTCTCTCTCTCTTTCTCTCTCACTATCTTGCTATAATTTTCTCTCCTGTTTTCTCTTTTGTTTCAATTTATTTTCTATTGTTTTTGTTTTTTGGTTTTGTTGTATAAAAAATTGTATTTAATTATATTTGCATTATTGTACTTTGTTGGTTGGTTGTGATGATTTGCTTCGTCCTCTTCTTCCTTTTCTTTTCTCTATTGTGAATAAATCAGTAGATAAATAAAAATAATGTTGAAATTCATATATTTGCATAATTGTGAATTATGTATGAAAACTTTTGTTAAGATTTTAACATTGCTATTGCATTTATTGTGAATTCAGAGATAATTTGAGGTAACTATTGTGAATAAAAATTGGATTTGTGAGACTTTGTGTGAATTGTGGATTGTGAGAAAATTTGAGACTTCATAAAAATCAAGTATTATTATACTTGTAGTATTTAATTCAAATACTAAAACACAACTGATTGTGTTTGACAATACAAAATATGCTATTGTGAATGCTATTGAAAACATTAAGAATGTTATAATAAACTGTTAAGTTTATTTTTATTACATATAAACGTGCCTTGAGATCTATCTCTATCTATGTATTTGTGTTGGTATTTTGTTTCAATTAAAAGTATTTTTTAGAATTTTTTTCTATTGTGAATTAATTTGCATGATTTCTTAATATGGATTTGCTGCAATATAAAATCTGTTATAATTTATTATTTCATAATGCTTTGTTGATGATTTCTCAAGAAATTATTATTTTTCCATTGTGAATAAAACAAAAAAGTAAATGAAAATTATTTGAACTATTAAAACGTGTATTAAAACTTTTAGGTATTAAAAGACATCCATATTAACGGAATATAAAGATGATAACTACTGATAAGACCGACTTGAAAGTGGTGTACATTAAATTTTATTTTTGTCATTGTGATATGATGTGATAAAGAATGAAACTACATTTTTAAGATTTGCCGAATTTAGATTTTTGGTGACTGTAAAATGGATTTAATGCTCAAATAAAAAAAAATTTTTTATACTGTTTTGCCTTCGCCTATATATAAAATATATATATAAATCTAAATAAAATATTAAGAAATTATTAACGCTTCGATTGTGAATGAAATTTTTAAAATATTTGTGCCATTTAAGTACTCTGTAAGTCAGTTATTGTGACCTTTATGGAAATATATAAGACAAGTTAACCAGCAGTTTTTTTTTTTTGGAGATTATTTGGAAACCGACTAGTTTTTTTTATAGCGCACTTAGAACTAGTTTTGAGCTAGTACAAATACTTTCAGCATAGAAGAGTTTATTTTTATTTTAAATTCGAGAAAAAAATTCGAGTTCAAAACGTATCGTATATCATTTGACCAGTTTAGAACTATTCACAATAGAGTTAGTACAAACATAGGCAAAAAGGAATGTTTTTGGCGACTTTTATCATCAAGTTTATCATAAAACTTGTTAGTTGGATAAATGCAAAAGGATATTGTAGTGGGACCAGTACTGACCCTTTTTGGAACTAGTTCAGAAATATTTTGAAGTGGGAAGACTTTTCTGCTGGGTTTATAGAAATCAGAGAGTTGCTCTAGTTGGTATATTTCAGAGTTAAATGAGTATGCCGCTCAGAGTTGCCAACAAAATATTTTCAAATTCCTCAAATATTTTGAAAAAAAACCCACAATTATGGAATTAAACCCTCAAAATTACCATGTTACTACCGTATAAATAAAAAGTGAAACTGTTAAACATGAATATTATAATATATATCGAAACTTTTAATAAATTCGAAAATGCATTATTAATTCTTCAAATGGTACGGAGATTTTTATAAAAAATTCCATTTTAACTTCGAGTTTTGGGTTCTGCATAATTTGAGGGTTTAGCCATTTTTTGATTAAGTACGAATTTTTTATTTAAATTAACAAAAAGCAAAAAATATGCAGAAAAAATGTAATAATTTTCGATTTTTTTTACAAAATATATAAATTTTATTAGTTGCTACAAGCAATTCTTAGTTTTAATTGTAGTCTTGTGGAAGTTCAACACCAATAATAACAGCTTTTAAGAGATTAATAAGATTATGTAAAAAATGATTGTATTCCTTTACCGACTTAAACACTTATTTCGGATACCGGTACGTCAACTTTTGTTTTTGCTGCCCGGTCAGTTATAAAGTGTCTTCTTAAGTCCCTTTCTTCTTCAAGGATAAGTACCTAGCAGACAGTCTTCGATTTGAATGATTTTCGGATATGAGATAGAAGACAAAAATCAAATGTCGACGTATTTTTTATAAGTGCTCAATCAATGTTTTAGGGTTTCAAACTAGCGTTAAAAAATGAGCGAAAATTTCGTTTTGTTTGCTAAAATTTCGCTTTTTTCTATGAATACATTAACAAATTTGATACCAAACGAAAGATATTACAAAACCACACACGATGGCATCAATTTTTCACAAAACTAGTAAGGTATATCTTCGACTTGGCCGAAGTTAAAATACCCCCACGGCCGATTCTTAAGGGTGGAAGAATATTAAATGGGAGAGCTTTTTGTATGAGATTTTGAGAAATATTATTATTTTTATGTGTCTAAAAAACATACATATCAAATTGTTTTCCTGCAGCTTAAATATAAGCCTTTTTATAAAGTTTTAAATTTTGAGGTTGTATGGGAGGTGGGCGTGTTAGATTTTGTATGACGCCCATTTTTCTAGCATATCTCAGTTTCGACATAGAATACACAAATACCGAGTTTCTGTCTTGTAGCTTTAATATTAGCCTCTTTATAGATTTTTCAATTTTGGGGTTGTATGGGAGGTGGGCGTGTTAATGGGTGGATGACGCCCAATTTTATAACACACCTCAGTTTTGACATTAATTACACAAAAACCGAGTTTCTATCTTGTATCTTTAATATTAGCCTCTTTATAGATTGTTAAATTTTGGGGTTGTATGGGAGGTGGGCGTGTTAGTGGGTGGATGACGCCCATTTTTCTAACACACCTCAGTTTTGACATTTAATACACAAATACCGAGTTTCCGTCTTATAACTTTAATATTAGCCTCTTTATAGATTTTTCAATTTTGGGGTTGTATGGGAGGTGGGCGTGTTAGTAAGTGGATGACGCCCATTTTTTTAAAACATCTCAGTTTTGATATAGAATACACATATACTAAATTTCAGTATTGTAGCTTAAATATTAGCTTCTTTGTAGAGTTTTCAATTTTTGAGTTGTATGGGAGGTAGGCGTGGTTTTCATCCGATTTAGCCCATTCTCGAACTTGATCTTAGTTTTTTTAAAAAAAGCTTAAATATCGAATTTCATTACGATAGCTTCAAAACTGCGGCTGTAATCGTGTCGACAGACAGACGGACAGACGGACAGACGGACAGACGGACAGACGGACAGACAGACGGACATGGCTAAATCAACTCAGGTGGTGATGCTGAGCAAGAATATATATACTTTTCCATACCTACCACGCCTCCTTTTGGGCGTTACACACGTCGTGACAAAATTAATATACCCCTTACGCAGTACGCGTGGGGGTATAAAAATTTGTTGTTGCAATTTTAAGTAATGTTTAGTCGATATGTTAATTGTATATATAATTTTAAAAATTGACAAAATTCATAACTTGTTGTTATTGAACATATTGCAATGGTTGAATGGTCAAAAATACGTTAAATCTAATCTTCTTTCATATGGTTTTAATAAATTTTAGTATTTATTTAAAAAAAAAATTGCTAGCATAAAATTGTGAGCACCATTTCGGCACGCTGATTCAATTACATTATCACTCTTTCTATCTGTACGGTGTGAAAAATGTTAAATTTATTCTATAAATTTTGCGACTTGCAAAAAAAATAGAAAAACACTGCTTTGAGTTAGTGAAAAGCGCTCCGTTAATTTCGTTTTGGTTTTGCTGCAGTATCGCTTGTTAGCTTTTCAAAGCGATTCGATGGTTTAAGCGAAGACTGCTTAAACCATAGATACTACTGGTGAGTCGGAGTAGTGTCTAACAAGACCTTCAATGCATCAAAACCAACCAAAGTCGCCGTCTCAAAGCAATTGGAAAAGTTAAAAAACCCAATCTATGGGTTCCACATGATCTAATCCAAAGAAACAAAATGCTCAGACTTCAGTTGGCTTCTTCAATACTGATGCGATAGAAGGTGGAACCGTTTTAAAGATAATTGTCATTTGTAATGAAAAATGGTTTTTATATGATAAAAAAAAAAACGTTCAGGACAACGGATGGATTGAATCGCGGAGAAGCTCCCAGCCATCAGTCAAAAGTGGGACTGCACACCAAGAAGGTCATGGTAACTGTTTGGTGGATTTCTAACGGCGTCGTTCACTTTTAATCCTAGCTCAATTGGATGAAATCCACCCGAAATTATGTTTCAAACAGCCTTTAGGTGAAAAGATACGGACCAATTCTGTTGCACGATAAAGCACGACCGCATGTATCTCGTTTGACCTTGCAAAAACTAGGTACAGCAGTTGCATTACAAAGTTTTCGCTCACCCTCCATGTTCTCTAGACCTGCCATCAATAGATTATCATTCGGAGTCTGGGAAACTATTTACAAGAAGAGCGTTTTTCCAACCAAAACGTTGTAATTGCGACCTTGGAACATTTGGAGCAAACAAATACGAGTTTTTTTGGTATGAAAGTACCTGATATAAGAGAATAAATTTCTTTAAAAACTTCGTTTAAATATTGTTTAGCTCTTAAAAATAGTGAATAGAAGCATTTTTATAATTTGCGGCCCTTGGCATAAAATATAGTCAAATGCAAAATAAAGTATGTTAATCTATTAAACTCAAAAACATAATTAAAATTAAAGTTTTTCCAAAATTTTAAAATTGAAGGGCTTATTGTAAAAACATGATATGCCACACAAAAAATATTTCGAAATAATCGACCTTAAAGTTTTTAAAAAATGTATTTTTGTATGAAATCATTGAAATTCTTACCAGAACTATTACGTATACGGCCAAAATTAATCAGGTAATGGTCACAATATTTTTAGTGGATATTGATAATGCATCAAGGAACGTAATGAACATAAAAAATGAACTTTTGAAGTAGTGTGGCATATCATGTTTCTGCAATAAGCCCTTTAATTTTATGTTTTTATCATTTGAAGTCTGCTTTAATACCCTCTGATACCTAATTTTTTATTCTATGCCAGGGAAATAATAGATGAAAATCAGTATAACGACAATAATGTGATTGAAATAAGTTAACAATTTTAAATATGTAAAAATAAATGTTTAATAAAGGTGATACGAAGAAAAACCCAAAGTTAATGGCCAATCGATTTATTTCTGAAGCAAACGCACTTTGGTCGCAACTACTCTTGTCATAATCGGAAGATACTACATCCACTCACCAATCAGGATACCCAATTAAGATGCATGAATGCATAGCACAAAAATAATAATAATTCAATAAAAATAATTGAATTATTTTTGAAACTGACTGATTTTTTAATTATTTTTAAAGTGCCAGTTTCGAAAATTTTAAAAAACGAAATGAAAATAAAAGTACTGAAAAATAAGGAACATATATTAAAATGTAACTGGGAAGTAAAAAAGAGGGCAAACTTAAGGTTGTATGTCAGATACTTTTGCCACACAAAACTTAACAAAAAAAAATATTTAAAATTTTTAACAATGTATGAAATTTAATTCTGAAAATCATTAAATTATTGCATTAGTGGCAACACTGTTCGGCATAAAAAATTCACCGAGAGCAACTGCCCATACAACCCAGCAGCCAGTGTTGCCAGTCTAGCCTTTTTGAGGCTAGATCTAGCCTTTTTTTTTGTTGTTTAGCCTCGAAAATTACCATCTAGCCTCTAGCCTTTTTTTTAGCCTTTTTTTGTTTTTTTCTAGCCTTTTCTAGCCTTTTTTAATACATTGCTTAAAGATGCATTACTACATCCAATTTTTCTGACGTTGCAATTTTGAAAGTGTAAATCTTCTATTGCTCTTTTTATTCTTTTAAAGTGGTTAAACCCAAATATTTTCTGTTATAGAGAAAGAAAACTCCAGTTACTCTACAGAAGAAATAACTATAATTGAAATCTAATGGCAAAAAATTGTAAATCACAAGTAGAATAGGAATCTAGCTGGGCAGAAGCTAGAGATTCATTGAATGAAGATCCGTTCCAAGAGCTATCAGATTTGGTTTTTAGTTTTATAATTTTAGCATTAAGCAACGCTGAGGTAGAAAGAATTCTTAGTACAACGAAATTTAAAAAAAAAACCAGAAAAGAAACCGTATTCAACTGTTCTTAAAAGAAAACGAGTAAAGAAAGTCTAGTCCGACTATGAAATACCCTAGACCTCCTATTATATTTAAATAAACTATATATAAAAATACTAAAACAAATAGAAGTAACTTCCTATTTTTGTTTAAAATCCATGTATTTATAGAACTATATAGGTTTAACTAATGAAGGTTGTATGGGAGGAAGGCGCGTTCGTAGGTGGATTACGCCTTTTTTGTGAGCACACCTTATTTTTATATACTATGATCTCATACCAAGTTTTATCTCTGTAGGCCAAATATAAACGTTTTATAGTGTTTTCAGTATTGTGGGTTGCATGGGAGATGAGCATGTTTATGGGCGGATGTCGCTCAGTTTGTGAACACATCTTAGTTTTGATACAACAATCTCAATACCAAGTTTTATATTTTTGGCTCATATAAACCTCTTTATAGCGTTTTTACTATAGTGGGTTGTATGGGAGGTGGGCGTGTTTAAGGGCGAATGACGACTATTTTACATCTAAGTACACATCTAAGTTTTAATATAAAATACATATCTGATTAGTTTAATCCCTGTAGTTCAAATAAAAGGGTCTTTATAATAGTGTTTTCAATGTTGGAGTTGTATGGGAGGTGGGCATGTTCATGGGTAGAGCACGCCCATTTTTTGTGTACGCCTGCGTTTTGATACAAAATAAATACATTTAAATTTTATTTTGGTAGCTTAAATAGAACCATCTATACAGCGATTTTTATTTGTTAGTTGTATGGGAAGTAAGCGTGTCCGTGGGCGGATTCTAAAAATATTCAATAGTGCAGATGCTTGGGTTCATGTGAACATGTGTACCAATCTCATCTCCTTCTTAACCTATATTAACAGATAACACATAGACAGACGGACGGAGGGACATGGTAAGCTCGACTCAAGAGGTGACACTGATCAGGAATATATACTTTTCTATACCGGACTCGCTTATTTCTATGCGTTACAAACGTTTGCACAAAGTCAATATACCCTGACCTTACAGGTTTAGGGTATAAAAGCGTTAACAAATCTAGCCTTTTTTTAGCTTTTTTTTTAAAGCCATCTAGCCTTTTCTAGCCATTTTTTAAAGGCCATCTAGCTTCTTTTCTCAAAACTTTCTGGCAACACTGCCAGCAGCCATGATGTGATGAGAGTTCTTCAGAGAAAGTCGCTCATAGCAAGAGCTTAAGCAGTGTTGCCAACAATCTCAAACAAAAAGGCACTAGCTCACAAATAAAAAGGCTTAATTTTGATAAAAAAGCAATTAAAACAAAATCGTGAAAGCCATACTCCAAAGTTTGCGAATTATTTTAAAATTAAATAAAAAAAATAAGTTGAAATTTATATTAAGAAAACTGAACCTATTTTCGATCATAACAGCCAAGTATAACTGGTACTTTTGTATAATAGCTTAAAATTTCTCTAATTCTTCGTTCAGCCGTGAATATTTGAAATTCATTGGCTGAAAATTAAAGTTTTGGCAGGAATATGTTCTCAAAATTTTTTATAATTTTGCCATTTATATGGTAAATTGGAGCCAATCGAAAAAATCATCAAGATATTCGAATTCTACGAAAAAGTTTACTATGGAAAATTTATCACCATTTACTGTGGAAATACTTTGTCAAGTTATGTTATCTTGGAAAAAAAATTCTTTCTACATTGGACGACTCTTTCTATTTTTTTTTTAAAATTTATATTTTGGATTGATTTATGTGAAACACCTTAATTGTATTTTTGTGATATTTATTATGTGAACATGGATGTAAGTCTTTTGATTGATTACCTTTGCAAACGGGTTGCAAATTATTTATCGTGAATAATTTATGTAAATATGTAAAAATATTTTTTTGTATAGAATTTTAAATTTTAATAAATAAAAATAAAAAGGCTATTTAAAGAAATTTGTGTATGTGTCCTACATATTTATTCTTACTATTGTGAATGCTTTTTTTTTGCATTCAAAAGTTAAAAATATTTGATTGATGTTTGAGACTGAAATAATTTTGAAGAGTTATCTACTTGATTTTTATGAAATCTTAAATTTTTGACTGTTTTAAATGTTGAACTCTTATGTTCAAATATTTGCGGTTAATTCACAATTATCTTCACTGCTATTTCACTTATAGTTTCATATATATTTTTTTTTGGTTTGTTTGTTTTTTATTTTTATAATCTCTCACTTTCTGATAAAACGAAAGGAATGAATTGTTATTGTTTTGTTTTTTGTGTTGTTTGTTTGTAACAACAAAAAATTTAAAAAATTCTTTAGTTATTATTTTACAATAGCATAAAAGTTAGTTGATACAAAAACAAAAATTGAGATATGTTTACAGTTAACAGAAAAAAAAATAGTAACTATAACTAATTCTTTTAGCTGATTTGTTTGATTTTACGGTTACTTTAAATAATATATAATAAATTCATTTACTTGAGTTCGGCTGCTATTGCATTCTTCGGTTTTATATACTATGCTATATATATAAATGTTTATATATATAGGTTTATATATATAGAGATATATATGTTAGTTTTGTATATGTTTATTTATATAACATATACAAACATATACACACACATAGGCATATAGATATTTATATTTTTAAGATGTATGTTAAGAGCGGTTTTCAGTGACTTACTTGCGGCTCTGCGGTTTGTTGGGTTTATTTTTATTTTATATTATTTACATGCTACAATTAAATGCATTTAAAATAACTGAAATTTTATATGTATTTATTTTTAAAATTCAATTTAAGTAGTTGCTATTTTTGAGTTGAATTTTAAAATTATTTTTTTTATTTTTTTTATTTTGTTTTTTTGTTTAAATTTTTATTTATTCAGGGTGCGCCCATTTGCATGAAGTAAATAAAATAAGGGTTTGAGAATTTTGAAAAATTATGTTTTTATCTGTAACTCCAGTACAAGAAACCTGCTAAGACAATTTATAAAAGTAATTTAATTATTCATTAATAGGTGATTTTTACAGATACTTTAATAAAGTATTAGAAAACCAGTTAAAACTGATTTTTCAACTTTCAAATAAAAAATGTTATCATCATGTTTTTCAGAACAAATGTAATAGTAATTTGTTTGCTAAATTTTATGGGTTCAAGTAAATTAAAAATTTTGAAAGTAAAATTTTTCAAAAGTTTTAAATTTAAAATTTTATTATTTCTAATTTGAATTTTTTAAAATTTTTAATTCACAACAAAAAATATTTATGTTGAAAACTTTTAAAATCTTCGAATCTCGAAAAAAAAGTTCGAAATAAACATTTTGATGTTTAAAAAAATAATAATAAAAAATTTCTGTATTTCATCTGCATAATAATTTATGTTTATAATCAATATTAACATCAAATAATGAAAATTTTTGTTTAAAAAAGTTTGTTAAAAATTAGTTCTTGGGCAAAATATGCCTGTCTTGCGCACCCTGCTGTATGTATTATTTTTCTTCCTGTTACTTTAGTATTTTTCCTGTGTTGCTGTAGTTTTTCTGATTTTTTTTCGGTGATTTTGCTATTTTTTTTTTGTTGGATTTTTTGTTTAAATATATTTTATTTTGCTATTGTTGTTGTTTTAGTGTTATATATGTTTTTAAATTATTATTTTGCTATTTTTGTTTAAAAAAATTATTCGTTTTTTTCTGATTTGCTTTGATTTTGTATTGTAAAAAAATTGATTGGTTTATTTCAGTGGTTTTTGTTTTGCTTTATTTCGTTTTGCATTAAAATATTCACTGTTTTCTGTTGCTTTGTTGGTTGCTGTTGTTGTAGAAAAGAAAATATTTCTATTATTTTTTTGTAAGAATACATAATTTTTAAAGTTACGGTTCTATGGCACTGTTTGGTAGCATTGCCAGCTAGAAAAAAGGTTTCATTCGTTTTCTCTGCTATCAAAGTGTTGCCAGTTTCATATGTTAGATTAGTCAGGGTTGCATGACTAAAAATTAAATATTTAAACTCTAAGAATATGTAACTCTTAACTTATATGAGTAAGCAGCTTTAAGCTCTATTTTGAAATCAAATCTAAAGCTTATAATAGTAATCAAAATAATATTTTGTATACATATATATATATTATACATATATATAATCTGTGTGTATATATAAATAGTTGCTATAGATTTATTTATATAATTATGTATATATAAATAATTATAACAACTTTGGTTTATTTCATTAACTCCATCATCTTTTCTCTTTTTTTTTTTTTTTGTTTTCACGTAATTACGAGGTAGCACAGATAAATTTGCTTAAAATGTAATTAATTAGTTAATAATAATGTCTGTTTATATTGTTTTCATAATAGCTGCTATTTCGTTTAACTATTTCATTTACAAATATTTAATCGTAAATTTTTCGGTTTTTGTAGTGGTTGCTGTACATGGATGGTAATGAAAAGAATTGAAATGGAAAAATTGTTTTGATACAAAAACTATAAAAAATTTAATAAAAATAATAACTATTGCAAGTTATTACATTTCCAGTTGGCAACACTGACGCACTCTTTGAAATGTACCACCTGATTTCCTGCTGGCAACAACTTTGGTTTGTTTGTTGTTTATAATATGAGGCTATTGTTTTTGTTATTGTTGTTGAAGAAAAAAAAGTTTTATTACTGCTATTTTTTAATCTCTTGCTGTATAGTGACAGACATACATACAATTAAGAGTTCTCTCAGTCACTGAAACTCAAAATGAACAAACTCAAATTAAGTTGATGTCAAGAATGGAACCTGTTCATGACGGTAGCCAAGGGGGAATAATTTCGGGGTTTAAGCCCCCATAGCAACCAAAAAGTAGACAAAAAACAATTCAAGTCGAACAAATAAAAGCAAATGTAAATATTTTTCATTAAAGAGACAATATATATAGAGATAAAATATTTGACCGTTTTAAGAAATTTTTAATCGGTGAGAAAGTAACTAATAATAAAGGTTCTAATTGAATTATGGTCATAAAACAATAGTAAGAAGTCACGAAAATTGTTTTTTTCTATCATTATGAGCCAATTTAATCATTCAAAAACGGTCAAGTAGTGATGGAAATATTTCAGATATGTTTTAAAATCTAAATGAAAAAAATTAGTGTCAATTTTTAAGTTAAATTTTTTATAAATTTAAAAAGAGTATTCATGAATCATTTTTTTTTTGTTTATTCATGAATCATACGAAGCACAGTGCAGTGATTGATCAATTTAGCTAGAAAAATATCAAAATCTAATTTTGATTTATTTTAAATAGGGATATGTTTACAAATGTCCATGGACTTCGAAACACATTTTTTTTTTTTATTTAACCCACTCTAGACAAAGTTATGATGGGTCACAGTTTCTCAAAAATTATATTTTGGGAGAACAATTTTTTAAATGTATCCTTTAATAAATATGAAAAATTTAAGTTGTTACCAATGACTTAGATATGAAAGAAAAAATATTACACAAGCCAAAATTATGTTCTTCTTAACCAAATAAATAAAAAATATGTAACTCTTATATCGACTCAGCCAATTGTTACATAATTTAAGATTTTTGTATTACAAGCAACAAAAATAATAAGCATATTTTGGAAAATATAAGACCCGCTATAAAATCGTATGCAAAAGAAATGTAGGTTTTCTCAAGAGTTATAATGTCTTTTCTACTAATTCAAAAGGATTATACATGGCACGAGTTCGCAAAGCACGTCTTTTTTTCGTTTTTCCGCATACTTAATTTTTATATTTTTTATTCCACATATGTTTTTCTTTACCAGTGATTCTTAGCTGGTGAGGCGCATCATCTTTGGGTGCCTAGCCATATTTTTAGGGGGAGAGGGGTGTGCTGCGCCGACATTTTTAAAAATATCATGGAGGGAATGATTTTTTTGACTTTTATATAAATACTTTTTTTATAGTTCTTAATTTTTTCAGACTTTTGCCCATTTTTATTAAAACCTTGCTTTTCATTTCAAAATTACTAAAATCCTTTGAACATGAAAATGAATATTTACCTTTATAACTCAAAATATCTTTAAAAAAAATAGATATTTAAGATATTTTTCTCAGCACCTTTTTATTTCAGGAAAAACTGCTTTAACCTTTTTTGAAAAATTTTCGTCATATTGGATCTTGCATTTCTTATGTTTGAGTGTGGATTTGTAGGCAGTGACCAATTAACTTGGTCAAAGCAAGACGAGCAGCTTAACTTTGTAGTTGCTCAAAAAATTCCGCCAGGAAGAACATGTGCCAGGCAGAAAAAATTAGACTTAAGTTTGTGATCAAAAATATTACTGCGATAGTTTTTTGAAAAATTGTGAAGACATGCCTGAAGAGCATGGTTTTAACTTATTCCGAATATAGGGCATCGAACTTTAGCATTAGTTTGTAAGTTCTCGCCACGCCATCATCAATTTCATCAAAGAAATATTTTTCGGGTTATATCTCGTTTTATGGCTTGTAATTTGTATCTAGTTGGCTGTTTTCGTAAAAATTTCTTTTGAAAAGTTGCTCAAAATGTCTCAGGCTTAATCTTTTGTAAAAATGCCAAATTCCAAAAGATAGGTCTTGAAAAGTTTTGAAAAATATTATATCTTTCTCTAACTTTTTCACAGTTTTTAGACGACAACCTGCCAAAACTTGTCAAACTTTCACAAAAATATTAAATATATACGCAAGAAATTACTTTGGGCCTCATTAGATCCAAATAATAAAGAAATTTCATTTGTCTGCATTTTCATATTCGTTATGTCGAATTTTTACAAAAAAAATATTGCATTCGTTTTTCTATGTTAGTTTCGTGAGCTTACATGGACATTTTAAACTAGGTATTGGGTTCTTCAAAACCGAAATATAGCTAAAATATAATTTTTTCACATTTTAACATGTTTTTGTTAATTTTTTTGCATGTTTTGCATAAATCGGCAAAACTTACTATTTAATCGACTTAATTTATATGTTATATTCACACAGAATCTTTCGAAAGTTCTTTATCTGGCGTGGCAGCTATTTCATAATATATTTTAAAGTGCTCATATTTATTTTTTATCAGAGCCCCCAAAGGGAATCCTGGCTACGGCCCTGTACCTGTTGAATACTTTCTAAAATCGTTTCTCTTTTTCTTTTGTAGAGAATGAAAAAACCTACATTTTGTTTGAGTAATGTTGCCATATTTCCCGTATTATGCAAATCATTGAAAATGACCCGCTTGGACATGATTTGCCCTTCTTATGGAAAATTTGATGAATTTTTGTGTATTGAAAGTTTAAACCAATATAACTTTTTTGCTTATGAATTTTTCAAGAACTTCGTTTATAAAACTATATAATCGGACTAAAAATAACCGAGTTATGGAGAAAAAAATCCGATTCCACCACAAAATTGCTTTTGAACACCCGACATTTTCTCAACATAACTGTTTAAACAAGGTGGTAAGATTTATATAAATTTTTTTTCATGTACAGCGTTACGATTTCCTGTACAAATACTGTAAAAAAATATAATTTGTTTCGGAAAAATGAAAATTTCATTGAAGTATTATTTTAAATTATTCTCGATATATTTATATGAAAAGAACGTTTTAAAAGAAGAATTTTGAAACGAAAAAAAAGGACCGTAAAAAGCATGCTTACGCTTGCGTTGTAATGATATTTCTTTTTGTTAGTCTTTTCACAATTCATATCAATCAATTATTAAGTATTAAGAAAAAGGAAATGTGTTGAAAGTCAAAAATTTCTTAATTGTATGAATGCTCAGAACACTTTACAGCAAAAGTTGTTGTTGATATACTGCTATTTCTTTGTTGTTGTTGATATTGTTTTATTCGATTTTAGTTGTTATTTCTGAATCCTTTAGTATACATTATTATTTACTGTTATATTTGGGCTATAGCGTGGCTGAATTTTTTATTATTTATTTGAATTAATTTTTATTTTTCATGTGATTTAGTTTTCTTCATATTATTATGTAGTGGATTTTTTTTAAGTTAAATGTCTATAACTAGCATTATTTGATTATTTCTGGATGTGTTAGTAATTATAAACTATATATGGAATATTTTTAAAAAATACTTTACACCAGTTTTAAATATGTTTTTGTGTTGTTGTTTTTTTGGGTTTTTTGTTTTATTATTTGGCTTATACAAATATGCGCTAAGCTTATAAACCATTATAAACTAAGTTTATATACCATTTATAAGTATATACTATATTTTAGTATATATAAATATATTATTCAGACAAGTACATCAAATTGTTTATAGAATATATGTATATTATATATTAGGTTTATATAAATTATTTTCGTAAATCATATGTTTATAAAATTATTTAGTTAACATAGCAATTTTAAAAGTAGAAAAATTTAACTAAAACGCTGGTCAATTGACACTATTGCAAACTATTTAGTTTTATGCTGAGAAAAATCTGTTTAACTCTTTACTTTTTATAATAAATTCATTTAATATTTTAAGTTTAAATTATTTTGTTAAACATAATCGTAATAATATAATAAGAATAATAATAAACTATTTTCTGTTTGTTTACTTTGTTTGTTTTACTGTTACTATTTTGCTTGATTTGCTTTTTTTCAATAGTTGAAGAGATTTTTTCTTTTTATGTTTATGGTTTTACTTAAAACTATTATCACTATTGCAGAAATGCTTTTATTTTTGGGTTTTTTTTTCGTTTTGTGTTTTTATTTTAAGCTATTATTTCATGTTTTATACAATTAAACGTTCATCTTTGCTGTAGTTGTTGTTGTTGTTGTTTTTGTAGTAGTTGATGTTGTTGTCTTGTTGTTGTAGGTATTTTAATTGATTTGGTTTTGATTAAGTGAATTAATTAGTTAACAAAAATTAAATTAATTTTGCTTGAGTTTTAAATAAAATTTAAATTTGCTTTATGAGTATGATAAAAACGATCATCGTAACTGTTGTTGGTATGAATTTTGCATACTTTTTGTTTTTGGCATTACAATATTTCAAACACTTAATATTAATTTTAATTTTTTTGTTTTTTTTTTTCGAAGAAAGTACAATATTTATTTTTAAAGGTTAATTTTTTGGAGTTATTTTGCTAATGCGTTAAAGCATTGCCTAAAATTTAAATAAGCTGATTGTTTATTTTACTGTGTAGCTTTGTTGAGAGCGAAAAAGCTCAATATGGAATGGCTACGATCAAATAAATTAAACTTTTAATTTGTAGTCCCAGCGGTAGAAAACAGTCCAACTGACAGCAGTGCACTTAAAAAGAAGCGCTTCCAATCAAGATATCTCGGGGAGAAAGATTTCAAGACATGACTACAGCCAGTAGATTGTGGCGTCTGTTTGCAAGCCGTGTGGAATCACTGTTTTATGAAGAAAAACTGAAATTCGTTGGTACAATTCTGAACAAAAACATACGCAAAAGTTAAGTGCAATTCAAATTTTTTCTGAAATTGAACAAGTTATTTCCAGACAAGCACAAGACAACACAAAAGTTTCAGAAATCAAACTAGCTGAGTTTTTATAATATTACCATAGATATAGTTGAATAACTTGATTTTGAGCCTGCCCGCTCAAATCTGTGTCGCAAGAAATCTGATACCTCTGTTGATTATTCTATAGAGTCTTTAATATATTGAATTCAAATGGAAGCTTTTTGTTAAATGGAACCAAAAGCTTTGCATTTTAAACTGCAGGACTATTTGTGCTTAAAAAATAAATGTATTGAAGTTAATATTCGTGATGACGTGAGTGGTGGAGTTCTTCAAATATCTCAAAGACTCTATAGGTTGCAATTAAAAAAACATTGAAAAATTCTCTAAAAAAAAAATAACATCAGGGCATTCAAACCCAGAACCATGAAACAATAATGATCCAAAAGTAAAAAATCAAACTGCAATGCTTGTTCGCAAACGACTTTTCATGCGACTTTTGGTTTTAGACTGAAGCATAAGCTTATTTATCGTAGAAGTTTGGAAACCCTAGACGTTTTTCAAACTCGAGCTTTACAATTAATCTTCCTCATCCCACTTCATCTTCCTCTCCTCATAATAATCTACAAAGCATTAGCGAGCCAAGAGCTAGGAACCGTATTGGGAGCATCTTATAAAAACGCCCCTATAAAGCCAAATCCAAGAAGGCATTTTTTTGAAAAATTTTATTCAAATGTATTTTGCTTGAAAGTCGTTTTATTATATTTTTCACAAATGTCAATTGAATATTGTTGCCAAGAACCTTAATCACCAATATCTGTTGGAGAGTGAACGAACTAAAATATATTTTCCGATTAATATTTAAAAAATTTATCCAAGTTTCGTTCTGGATCATTTTTTGTTTGTGTTTTCCAAGCAAAACATGATCTAGATCTAGATCATGGGTTGAAAAAAAAACGCAGCATATTTTACTTGTTCCATTACTCATGTACTTAACATTTTATCTCATATTAAAGATATGGTTGAAAGAAATTTTAGAGATTTTTCAATATTTTAGAAGGAAAAATTGGAATTCTTCAGTTTTTTTGTGGGGAAAAAGTAAAAAAAAACTGGCAGCACTGGTGATAACTTTTTTTAAATTCTACTTCTGCAACGATACTGCCAGCTTTAAATTTTTTGTGAGAGAAACTATTCATAACTTTTTATTTAAGATTTTTTTCTATGAGCTCGTTCACACAAAGATCCTGCTTGTAAATTCATGAATTTAAAAAATTACTTTGATTGTTTTATGATTGGTATAAATATCCAAAATATTTATGAAAATAACCAGTAAAATGTATTCGAAAAAAGTTTTTGCAAAATTTCTTTAAGTTATTTTTATAAGAAAAATGTTTCTAGGCCAAAACTTCTAAGAACATAATTTCCAGAAGTAGACAATATTTTTAGATACTTTTTATATCAATTATTGATTTGATATTAATTTAAACATTTAGTTACTGGCTGCCAACAACTATGAACATCATAAAGAAAAGAGATATCTAGAACTTTTTAAAAAGAATTTGCTATTCGTCATTTGTTCAACGTCATCGCAAGACAAAAAATGAACTGTATGTTCATGATGGTCTGACAAACAGCCTCAAAATTCCTTGATAATAGACCTGCATTTTTCATACAATTGTCCGTTTTTACAGACCTGACTTAATTTAATACTTTTGGCTGAATTCTGATTAATTTTAGATTTTAAACTTAAGTTCCGGACCGATATTGAAATTTGATTACCAAGAATCAAAACTGTAAGAGAATGCATTAAATTTGATTCCTTTAACAAAAACTTGAATCAGTGAATAACGAAATAAGAATGCATTCAATGAATGCAAAATTGATTCATGAATAAAATTTTAAATTCACAATCAATTTTAAAAAATTGATTAATTATGTATTTCTATTATTCATTTGTCGTTATTCTAAATAATGCATTCATTGTGTTATTCACATGAATGCTATTCATAAAGAATGCTATTCACAAAGAATGCAATTCACAAAGAATCGTTATTCATTTTGCATTCATGCATTAATTTTTTATTCATTTTTAATTTTTTTTTTTCATTATTCAGTTTTTATTCATTATTCATATTTTATGTATGCCTGTGGTGTTAATTTTGCAATCAAAGTAGTATATTTTTAATTTGGTGCAACAGCGTCACTACCTGGGGCTTGGGGCTAATTGTTTTAAATTTTTAATTAAAGTTAAATTTCAGTTTTAAATTCGCAACTGTGTAGCTTCACTTGAAAAGAGTGAAAATTATTATGATGATTAGAAAATGTATAACGAATAAAAAATAAATAATGAATATAAAATGAATAATCAATTAAAAATGAATAATGAATACAAAATTAATGCATGACTGCAAAATGAATAACGATTCTTTTTCAATTGCATTCTTTATGAAAAGCTTTCATTTGATTTAAAAAATGAATAAATCAATTTTTTGAAATTGAATGTGAATTGAAAATTTTATTCATGAATCAATTTTGTATTTATTGAATAATTCTTGTATCCTTATTCACTTGTACATAGAATTCTGAATATGAATGCAGATTTTACAGCTTTGTTAAGAATAAGAGTTAGATTTGCGAGTTACGCAGTCGTCGTCAAAGGTTTATAGATCAGAATTTTTTGAAAATAAGTCTTCAATATTAAGACAAGCACTTCAAACCAAAGGGAGCTTAAACTATATCAAATTTTGCGCACATAACAAAATATGGACATTTTCATCAAGTCGGGGTTTTGACAAATCTTTACTAAAATGTTTAACTTTACTCAAAGCATAAAGTACAATTTTTATTTTTATGAGTGTGGCGTGATTGAGTTAAAAAGTCAAAACTGATGGTACAGTTAATAAAATGAAAAGGTTGAAAAACCCTTTTGGGAGGTTTCAACTCTTTCAAAATTTAATTTCCTCACTTAGTTTTGGATCTAAGAAAACTTAAAACAA
Source organism: Tetanocera ferruginea (assembly GCA_958299015.1). NCBI lineage: Eukaryota > Metazoa > Arthropoda > Insecta > Diptera > Sciomyzidae > Tetanocera > Tetanocera ferruginea. The sequence continues at coordinate 20,183,896 of OY282644.1, read as the reverse complement.
AACTTGGCCATTTCAGCCCTTGAAAGGAGTTTGACCAAGCTTCTTATGATCAATATTGGAAAACTTAACACATAAAAAAAAATAATTCAAAATTCTATGAGTAAGAACTCGCCACTGTATAGCAATCTAGCCAGACGGGCAAGTTGTTTTCTTTTTTGACTTTTTTATGACAATTTTGTGCTGTTGCTTTAATATTTTTATTTCAAAGTTGAATTTCAAAACGTTCAATTATTATCTATGATGAATTTCGATTTAAAGTGATTAATTTATCAAAAGTTTTAATATTTTCTTCATTGAAATTATTTTTGTTATATAGAATTTTGTTTCAAATTCTCTTATTTGAAACCTGTTCAGACAAACATTGAATGAAAAAGCCTTTTTCTTCTTTTTCACAAACATTTTTTAGCTTCAGCAAAATTTTTAAATTCTTTGACTCATATAAATAAGTAGTTGTTATATGAGCTGTTTTCTTGAATTTATCAAACTGTCAGCTCAATTAAATTTTAGACAATTTTCTTGACTCTAACCAAAATTTCTTGAAACTATTTTTCCAAAGTTATCATTTATAATATTATGTAGAGTTTAAGTTGTTTTGTTGGAAATGAAAAAATGCTAGTTTATTTGCTTTACTTTTCTTTTTCTGTTTCTACAAAATTGAAGAGTGTTTTAACAACTCTAGGGAAATTTTTGTTTTTGAAAACAATTTTGTAATCATATTATATCATACAACGGAAACATTTTCGTTTATTTTTTCATCAAGCTTTAATAAGTTTCATTTTATATCAGCTTATTTGATTTTCATTATTATAGCCTGATTTTATTTAGATTTTATTTTAGTTACATTTTTTTTTTTAGTATTTTAGTTAACTTAAAATTTGAAATTGTTTTATTTGCTGTTATAGAAAATTTTTCTTTTATTTTATTGAATTTATTTTACTGCTATTTTATTTTCTACTATTTTTTTATAAGGTTTTATTCTATTTTTTTTTTTATTTTTGAAATCTGCAATTAAACTTTTAAATTATTTGTACTCTTGGTTCATAATTGGGCTATTGTTTTTGTTGTTGTTGTTGTATATATGGTTTATTTTGCTTTTGCTTTGCTATGGTTTTGTGTAGTTTGCTTGAAATATGCTTTGACATTGTTTGATTTGACGGTGTATTTTTTTTTGTTTATTTTAACTGTTTTGCTGCCAAAATTGCATAGAGTTTGTTTTTTTTGTATGAGCCAAAAAAGTCTAGAAAAACTTTACAAATTTCGTTCTTATATTTATATATATATATATATAAGAAATTTTTTTTATTTTCTTTATAATTTTTAGTTTTTAATTTTTTAAAAAATTTCTTTTTAATGTCTTCATTTTAGTGTCATATTCATTATATCAAGTTTTTGTTTTTTTATATATCATCATATCGAGCATAGACGATTTTGTTTTTAACCCCTGTTGTTTTTTTACAGTGTTGGAAAGTCAAGTGTTTGTTTTTTATTTGCAGTGTAGTTGCTGCTTCAGAGCTTGAGCGTGCTTGAGAGCGCGCATGCTTGAGAGTGGATGTTGAGTTGCTGGTTTGCATCCAAACTTAAAGCATTGCCAGCTCTCAGTTATTAAGTTCTTGCATAATGTCTGTGTATTTTGGTGTTTTTACTGCTGTTTTCTGTTTCTTTGTTGCATTTTTTTTTGCTTTTGGTTTGTCAAAATTGTGGATTTTTGGAGCCTAAATTTATTTATTTTTTTTTTGTGTTTATATTTAATCATGTTCTTTTCTTGCTTTCTACATATTAAGTTTATCAAATTTTGTTGTTGTATTGTGAATACATTAACAAATATGTTTGTTGTCGCAGCTAATAATTTTTAATAGTACATATTTCTAATATTTACATGGATTTTGTTTATCTTTTGACATATCTAATTATTTTTCAAAATTTTTTAATTTTTGTTTTTTATATATTTTTTTTTTTTTATTTTGTTATATCCATTATTGCACATTATAACAATTAAAAGAAAATAAAGCAGTTTGGCTTAAATTGAAATCATTTAAGAAAATTAAATAAAAAAAAAAATTATGTCAAAACAAAATTGAACTAAAATATTAACTAAAAAGTACACTTTGCAGCAAATTTTGCAGTCTATAATTTTGCTCAATTTAAATTTGACGTTTTAAACGCTCACACACACACACTCATGCCTAAATTTTGCATTAATTTTTTATGCCTACCTTTAATTTTTATTTTTTCTTTAATTTTGTCATAATTTTAGGTTTGTTTGCTTGTTTTGCTATAAAAATTTTGATTTCCTTCATTTGAATATGTGTTTGTTTTTTTTTTTTTGTGTTTTTTATGTTTAAATTTACAAAAGTTTTACATTTAAAAGTAGTTTTAATTTTTAAGATTTTTATTTGGTTTAATAGCTTATGTATTTTAATTTTTTTTTTTTTGTTGTTTTTTGCTTTTAATTTTTAGATTTAAAATTTTTTTCTTTATCACAGCGACATTCAGTCTAAATTTGCGCTTTTATTAGAATTATAGCTGGAGACAGACGACGTAGCGTACAATTTTTATATAATTTTATATTACCAACAATTTAATTAAAATTAAAATAATTATTTTTTTTTTTAATAAAACAATTTTTTAAAGCCAAAAATATGCATAACAACTTAAGTGTTTGTAAAGCCAAAAGGTTTTTTAGTTCATAGAAACATTGAAATTTTACTATCATTTTTTTTTTCTAAACTTCTCGTCTCTCACTTCTATTTTAAATGATTTATGCTACAATTCTAATAAAAGCCATTTTTTCGTAGTTACGCAAGCCAAAAGTTATTTGCCGAAATTTTTAATATTCTTTCATATTTGTTTGTTTTTCTTTTTTTTTTAATTCATTTTATATTCAAGGGCCTAAAACGTAAATAAAATTTTGTCTAATAAAATCCGAAACATAATTTTGCTATAAAAATCTTAACTCTTCTTCAAATTCAATCTCGATTTTGCACTTTTATAAATTTCTTTTCATTTCATATCAAAACGTACTCAAACTTTTTTATCAAAACTACAAACAATTTTTTTTCTAATATATATATTTTTTTTTTTTTTTGGAAATATTACTTTAGTCGAAATATTGCCAAAATTATTTTTATTAGTTTCATGCCAAACTTGTTCGCTATCACATTCAAACGGAGCGCATTCAGATAGTACTTTCAGGTCCTAAAAACTTTTTCTTGAGCTGCTTTAAAAAAGATTAATTTTAAGATAACAAAAAATTAATGTGTGTAAAATATATAATTTTAAATATGAAATTGAAAAAAAATTTTATATATTAACTTGAAAACCCAAATAAAGATTTAAAATCAAACATAATTTTATAAAAACGAAAACTTTTTAAAAAAACTCATAAATAGTTAACTGCAATGTTTAGAGGATTGCATTAAAAAGTTTTTGTGTGAGTTAAAAATAAACTTTTGTTGATTTCATAAAAAGTAAAATTTTTATAAATTTATATACAAGAAAATTAATCCGCACAAAAAAATATAATTACAAAACGAGATAAACGAGAATTGAGGTCGCGGCAGTAGACAAACTTTCATATATTAACATCATCCGAAGAATGAAACAGAAAATTTTAATTGAAACGTCTCTAGAGTTAGGCACACGGAGAAGGTAGAGGTACAGATTCAGTTCAACTACCCAGACGACTCAGCAGTTGAAAAATAAGTTCGATTCTGTCTTTGTTGGTCGAACTGAGACGAAAGCACTAATTTTTGTGTCTTCCCTAGAACAAATGTCCTTCTTTTTGTCATCTCTTGTTCTTCCTAGCCAAATTTTGATCAGATAACCCTATCCAAGACAAATTTCTTTAGGTTATTTTTTACATGACACTAAAGTACATTTTTATAGTACAAAAATAAAATAAATCCCTCGAGTATATCAATAACAACCCAACTGCAATTGTGTTATTTGTTCAGGTTGGAAATAAGGCCAAACGGTACTGACAGCCGCTTAAAAGTTTCTTGAAAACCGTCCTGAATCATCACCTTTTATAATTTTTTAGTTTGAACATCAGGTGCTGCTTTGAATGGTTGAATTCATGGCTGAATTCTAGCTTGAGAAATGAATGCTGAATTCTCGTTAAATTTTAGTTTTAACTTCAAGACTGTGTTGTGGAAGCTTGAATTATATTTCAATGTCAGTCTTGGAATCTGAACTGAAAAATAGTGGGTTGATTTTTTGCAGAATTTCTGGTTTGAGTTTCGGGATAAGTAAAAGGCCTGAGAGAGTTTTCTGCTGGGAGTTCTCTTAATATTCAACTAGCTAGTATTATCAAAAGGGGTTTTTATTGAGAATTTATCCTACTATGCATATCTTTCAATATTTAATAGGCATCTGAAGAGGCTTCTTGTGAGTCAATTCTCTATAGAACATAATTTCTCCATACTTTCGTCTTAATGTACCTTCCAATGTAGAATTTTTGACTAAATGCATAAAAAAGTTCATTTTTCCGTTGTATAAGTTCATGAGTTTCATACATTTTTTGTCGCTTATCTAATGAACTGTTCTTGTTCTCTTCTTATTTTTACATGAATTTTATGAATTTTACTCTAAATAATTATGAACGATTCATATTCCTTTCGTAATTTTTTATGGCATTTACGAAAGTTTTTTATTGGTTTATGTATCTTGTGCACACATTTTATGAATTTGAAGCACTAGGCTTATGAAATATTAGTTGTCTCTTGTTATTTCTTGTGTGTATTTTGTACTTTAGTATCAAGAATAGTTCATGTGATGCATGTAATTGGTAACTGGACCAAACTCATGAATGCGATTCATGCAGATCATGGTAAAATTCATAATTATTGTGTACATTTTGGTTAAGTGCGTAATGATCTATTTCTGTGCTGAATTCAAAATGGTTTGTTCTGTGATCTGTACAAAAATAAACAAAATATTTGTAAGGTGCATCAAGTGTTTTGAGCTCATCTTCATCAAGTAAGAGCCACGAAGTTCAAAAGCAGATTTTTTTTTGCTCTCTTTCTCCATAAAATTTTCTAAAAAAAATCAAACTTTGTATTGCTATGCAGAATAGAACCAAAAAATAACTTGTTGGGGGCGATAAATAGCTCTTCTTCTGGCCTAATTCTTTCATAATCAGTATTTATTGAGTTGAACTCAACAATTTCAAGCCGCATTCGCATAAGAAGAAGCACTCGGCAAATAAGACAGCGCTAAGTTTTCCATCATCATCATCGCCACCAATATCGATTATATTATCGGCATCAAGATCTGAGTCGAACTATTCTATAACTTTCCTTATCTGATCATCAAAAGTGATAAAATTTTAAAATTTGACTGATGACTTAATTTAACAATGAAATCCAAACTTCAAATGGGACGAATGCCCCATGTCTTCGAACAGGGCTAAAAAGTGGTTTAAAAAAAATCCAGACTAGGTATTTTTCAATGGAAAACGATCTACGAGAAGGTCGGTCAAAATATTTGACCTATGAGAGAAATATGACTCTGATCAAGGCTTAAGTTGAAGAAGATCAATATTTGACACAAGAAATGTTTGTAGACGATTTGAGCTTTAGGAGTTCCTATTGCCTATTGGGAATGACCTGCTATACACAGAATATAAAAAGAGATCTGCTCGAAGGGTTCCATGAATTTTGATTTGACAGAAACTCCAGTTCGTTTTGGTCAATATTTTTTAAGCAAATTCGAAAATGGACGATCTAGCAACTTCAATAAAATCGCAAGAGGTCATTAAGCTTGGCTTTACAAGTACGACCCGGTTTACCCGGGTATTACGACCCGGAGATTATACGAAAGTGCATGGTATGGTGTGCGAAAGAAGCTAATGAGCAAAAACCTTCAGAAGCAATGCGGAAAGGTACAGGAAGGACATTTAATGCAGAAATCGAGAAGCTTCAAAAACACGATTTTGAGAACTTAATATAAAAGTGGATCTACAATAGAGTGTATCGAAAATCTGACTATAAATTCCAGTACCAAAATAAAATTGTATACACAATTGGTCACAAATGCCATAATTCGGCCCCTGGATTTGTTTTTCACCGCTGCGATATGATATAAATACTTTGTTTAAAGTTTTTAAGATTCCAGAAAAATTCAAAAATCTTTTTCTTTGGTAAGACCGCCTTCTATAATTATTAAAATTAAAAAAATTTAAACCATTTCGTAGTATCTTTAAGAATTTTTTAATAAACTCTTATACCAAAGACTTCAAATTTTAATATCCTGTCACCCACCATGTTTATGGTTCTTGACCAAAGAAAATTTATGATAGACATTTTCGTCATTTTTAAAGATTCCAAAAAATTTTTTGACGTGGACTCGCCAACCTTAAATTATTGTAATTTTTACAAATTTCATTCAAATAATTTTTGAGATTGTTTCCTAAAAACTTCGAATGCAATTTTGAAATTTACAGTTCATATTTAATTTGAACCTAGTAGGATTTCAGGAAGGCATTGTTTAATATCAGCCTTTTTGCATAATCCAATGATTTAAGAAATTATTCAAAAAGTAAGACCATTTGGGTACCAGTTTCCTAAATGTAAAAAAATAATAATAAAATTGTATATAAAAAAATTTTTTCGAATGGCATACTTTTTTTTGGCTAACTAAAAATGAACTGTAAATTTCGAAATTGAATTCGAAGTTTTTAAGAAACAATCTCAAAAATTATTTGAATGAAATTTGTAAAAACTAAAATAATTTAAGGTTTGCGTGTTCACGTCAAAAAATTTTTTGGAATCTTTAAAAATGTCGAAAAATGTCTACTATAAATTTTTTTAGGTCAAGTACCTTAAACATGGTGACCGGATATTAAATTTTGAAAACTTTACTATTAGAGTGTATTAAAAAATTCTTAAAAATACTAAGAAATGGTTTGCATTTTTTTAATTTAAATAATTCAAGAAGGTATAGCAAGTACTTTACAAATTTGACACCAGAATTGAGGGTCAGAGTTTTTTTTTATACAAGTAGAGACACTCTAATCTACAGGCTAAAAACCGTATTGAAATTAATGGAGGTTTCACCGAGAATTGTAAAAGGGATGCGGATTGAAAATAAATAATTCAAAATATTTTTTCTTCTAAAAATTGATGATCAATTTTGTAAAGTCCTACAAACGAAGGTAAATGGGTTTAAGAAAATTGGATTAAGTTGAAAAGAATAAGGCAAATTTCCGTATAGTTGTGCTGGCCGAAAAAATTATATAGATTTCTCTTAAAAAAATCATTTTTTAAAAAATATTTTGGAAAAACAAAGCTTTAATAAAAAATCAATATCATGCTAACAGAAATTGTTTACTAAAAACAATTATAAAGTAGGGGTCAAAAAATAATGAAAACCAAAAAAAAAAAATTCAAATAATATTTATATATATATATTTTTTTATTTCGTATATAATATTTTTGTTTATATGTATATAAATTTATGAACTTATATCAACTAAAAAAACAAAATTATAATAATAATATTATCATATTATATATAAATAAACACGTGTTTGAAAACTTTTTGAAATTTTTTTTTATAGCTAGCATAAAAAAAATGTTTAATATTTTTATAATAAAAATTAATACATAAAATAAAGGTTTTTTTCATATATATATATATTTATTTTATATATATATATAATAATAGGAAATATTAAAGCATAACTTTCTAGGATAGGCTACAAGAGAAATTAACGAACATGAGGTTGTTACATTTTAATGTTTTTCTTTTAATAAATGCTTTAACGGTACAGAATTGTTTTTAAGAACTAAAACAAAAATTAACGAAAAAACAATACAAAATAAGACACATTAAAGGAAATTATATAAAAAATAAAAATAAGGTTAAAAAACAGCAAATAGAAAGATTTATACCGGCAGGTTGGAATTTATTAGGTAAGAAATCAGTGGCAACTCTAACATTGCCCCAGCAGGCAATATTTTTATGCACTTAATTGTAAATGTGCTCTTCATTCTTGAAGAAAAAAAATTCTCAGTGAGAAAAGGAGTGTTTGTTTAACTTGTCTTCCAAAAAGCATTGCCAGACCCAAAAACCGTAAGCAATTGCTTTCATTCTACAAAATAAGGCCTTCAGGCAAGAAAAACCGTTTCGTTTTATAAGTTGATATAAAAAACTGTGTTTCAGACAAACCTATTCTAACATAAGTTTGCCTACATTTTGCTTTGAATATTTGACTTTCAGCTTCTGCTTCTTCTTTTACTTATTCTTCTCTTCTAGTACTATTTGCTATAGTGTTTGTTTGTATGTATAAATTAATATGGCACCTAAAGAGTCACAGTTGAAAATTTTATTAAGACTATTTGTGTTAACATAATAATTGTAAGCAATTTTATGAAAAACGAAACGTTTTTTCTTAAGTTTTGAAAAAGCAATTCATATAAATCTTAGCTTTTTGCTGTGGGAAGACGACTTTAATGCTTATTGTTTTTACACATAACAGGACATTTTTTAATAATTCAGAATTAAAACAAAAATAAAATTTAAAGTAAAAATAAAAATTATTATAATATGAAATAAACAGCAAGTTACTAAACATCACATATTATCAGATTAAAATCAAATTCAAGCAAACTTAAGTATTATATATTAATTTTTATATATATAAAGTGTTAAAAATGTAAAATATATATTTATATATAGAAAGTTTTGTGTCAAATATGTTTTTTTTTTTGTTGTTTTTCAAATAAAATTATATCACTTAGTGCTAAAAATGGTAAAAATAATATTTTCATAGTTAACTTATTCATGCGTATAATAATGTAGTTTTTAACATTTTCAGTTATATTTAAATAAAATTTAAAGAAAACGAAAAAAAACAAAATTAAAACTATTGCTTAGCTGCTCGTATTTTCACTCACACATACACCAAGTTAAGTTTTTCAGTTTTTCTTGTAGTACAAAAAAAAAAAAATTAAATGAAAATTTATATAAAATTTTCTCTTTTTTGATTTATAAGAAAACTTTATAAAAAAAAAATTAAACAAATAAAATAATTGCAAGTTCAATACTTCGATATTTTTGTTTCTACTCAATTTATGCTTAAAAGTTTTAAATACATGCCATACATCACTTACAATTTTTCGCTTTCACTCTCGATCTCTTTCTTTCGCTCGGCTTAAATTTTATAAAATTTACTTTTTTACGTTTTTGCAATTTTTTGTTTTTTTAGTTTCTTTTCATTATTGCTTATATGCTGTTGTTTTTCTTATAGCTTGTATTTTCTTGATGTTGTGTTGACGTTTACCACATTTAGCTGCTATTTTGTTTTTTTTTTTTATAAAAAGTAGAATAATAATAATAATTTTCAACACTTTCAACACAAATTTATTTAATAACTAAAAATTTTCTTATGAAACAATGAACTTGTAAACTTTTCTCTCTTGCGTTTGAGCGATGTGAGTGCTTTTTGACAGCTTAAGGTGTGTTTAATATAAAGACACTTGATGGAAGAAAGTGTTTCAATAAGAGCTCTATTCCAATTTCGAAATTCGAGTTGGTTTATGTTCGGGTATGAAGCAAGTTTTTGGACAATTTTCTAAATAGTTATTGCAATTGAGTATTTTATAACATAAAATATTTATGTTTTGAATTTTTTCTTATACTTTTTTTTAATTTATCATGTTTTTATTAGTTTTTCTAAATCTATCGTTTACACGTTTACCTCGATAAACTAGGTTGCCAGATTTTCATTTTAGTTTAAAGTTTAGAAAGTTTCTAGAAATTTATAGAATAATTTCGACGTTATAGACTTCAATTCTGATATATTTAGCCGAAAAAAAATTAAGAACGTAGTTCAGTGTTTTAAGTCTTAAGAGTGAAATTTTAGCAATTTTCTAATTACTATTCAGCAATTTTGGAGATGGTAAATTTTTCTCTTTAACGTTACACTCGAAAGCATATTTTTGGAAATGAATCGAAAATATCCAATGCAACCCAAAAATGTTATTTGTGAACATGAATGTAATGCCACAAGACTTGCAATTTATACGATCAAACTTTTTTTTAAGTTTTATTGTTAGGACGATAAAACCAGTTTTATGTGGTCTTAAACGTTATATTTTCGGGAAGTAAGTTTAAGCCTTTTTTAAAAAATCTTCGAAATTGACAATAAGAGAACTTAAATATTTTGACTATTTTATCCAAAAAGTTTTTAGTTTTAAGAAATATAAAATTCAATTTAAATTGATTGATATTCAGCATAAAAATTTGAACATATATTGATATTCAGCATAAAAATTTAAGCACCTCAGAATTTAAATATTAAATTTAAATAAATTTAAAATTTTTACAAATTTTTAATACGTTTCGACAAGTTTAAAATATTTAATATTTTCAGAACTATTGAGCTGAAATTGAATCGTTTGAGTATCAGTTCGAAAAATTTTGAGTTTTAAACCTCAAACTAAAGTATTAAATAGCAATTTTTGAAATTTAAATACTTTTCTAAGTAAGAATTTTAATATCTATAGATGGAATGGCTGTATAGAATGGAATTCAACTTGAATTATTTGATTTTCAATCCGAAAAATCAAAGTTTTAAGCTCTCAAATCTACGTATTCAAGCAATTTTTTTAAATTTAAATTTAAATTTTTTTAAAAAGAATTTGAAATTTAAAATATATAAGTTTTCTATTGGGGAAGTTTTTTTGTTCTAAGGAACAAATTAATTAATCTTGGGCAATTAATTTGTGATTTTCAGACTTACGATTTTCAGACAAAAAAATTATTTTTTGACATAATATATTTAATAAAAATAATTCAATAAAGCAAGGAAGCAACTTTTCTCTTAACATTTTTCAATTTCAGTGATCAATTTGGATTTATTGTACTTTTCAAAGCATATTATTTTAAATGAATTTCAAAAACGTTTTGATTTTTTTCGGGTTACAACTTTTAAAAATTTAGAAATGAAAAAATTCAGTTTGACCCATTTTCGGGCAGCGATTGTAAGATATTAATTGAATGTTTTAATCTATGTGTGGCGCAATTCCATTAAAAAATGTTCAAGTTTAACTTTGAAGCCTTCAACCGCAAAGCATTGCATGTTTTTTTAATATCAAAGTGGCGTTTTTTGAAAAACAATGTATAAATTTAATGTTCGATTCATTTTGATTTTAAAAATATGCAATTTGTATTAAGTGGTCTTGAATCACACAACAAAGTCATTTTTTTCACAATAAAGTTTGTATTTTTCTTGTTATTAAAATTACTCTTTAGAGTTTTTAATTCTTCTGATTTGCTGAGATTTTAATAACTATAAATAGTTTTAAATTTTTCGATTTCTTTAGACAAATATTTTGCAAAACTAAAATAAAAATCGATGGTCTGCATTTTCGACATTATTGTATATTTTTCTTTGTTTTAGCGAAAATAAAAATATCTAAAATTCACGTTTTCATTTTAGTTAAAATTGCTACCTACATTTTGAAAATTTTGTGTTTTTAAGAGTTAAATTAAAAAATGGCTGGAATTTAATTCTGTATTTTGTATGTTTTCTTTTCAAAATGATTGCTGATGAATTTTTGTGCATTCGAAATATTTCTGAACTAGAAATAAACATTGAATTGATTTCTTATAAAGGCTTCAAACTTCAAATTCATCCTGCTATATATCAAATAAATTTTTTTCTAGCTCAAATTAAATTTTTTACAAGTCGAACAAACTTTTTACCCTTTCATATTCAACCTTTTGCAGCTTAATGTGAAAATGAAAAGGCTTATTTTGAATTTTAAATAGTTTAATTTGAATTTTACAAAATTAAATTTTAAGTGTAAGAATTAAATTTGGAAAAGTTTGATTTGAATTGTAAATGGTTGAATTAGAAATTAAAATCATGTAGTATAAAAATTTATACCTTCAAATTTTTCATTTCTGTGCTAAAAACTAAAATTGAAATCTAGTCATCAGTAAGTTTTTTTCGAAAATATTTATTTCGAGTTATGTTTGATTTGAAGCCTGCATCTGTATGAGTTTCTGTAAATTTTGGGCGAATTTTCTGTTGCGTTCAAATTTTGTCGGCAAGACCTCTACTATTTTCTATGGTTTCTGTATAACTTGAAATCAGAAATAAGTTTTGAGCTCTTTAAAGCTAATTTACACTCTTTCTTGAGTTTGAGTTAAGTCTTAAGAAAGTACTTAAAAAAAAACAATTCAAACTTTCTGCATCAAGTGCTTTAGTGCTGGCACTGCCAGCCTTGAAAGCTTGTCAAAAAAACGCGCTCAAATTTAACTCACTCCCACGCTTTATTTTTCTGTCATGCGCTCTCTCATTCTATCATTCTCTCTCTCTCTCTTTTTTTCTCTCTCTCTCCCACTCTATCACCCAGCTTGTTCAACTTAAGAGAAAACTTAACTAAGAAACATAAAAAAACAAAAAAATACACTGTAATTTAACTTAGGCTGCAAATAAGGAAAGTTTTGTTTAGTCTTGTGTGACGTAGCAACGAAACATTATTGTTTTTGTTTTTTTTTTTTTGTTTCATTTTTCAATAATGAAAATGAATTTTGGAAAAAAATTTTAAACAATTTTTTTTAAAGCAGTTATTTTTTTTAGTGTCTAGTTTAGAGTCCTTTTCGAAAAGACTGCCTATAGGGTGTGTCAAACATATGCATAATTTTTAATTTTTTGTTGTTTTTTTTTGTTGTGTGTTTTTACCTTAATATAAATAGAAAGTTTAAAACTTATTTTAAAAAATTGCTGTTGTTTGTTGTAGTATACTTATTGTTGTTATTGTTGTTGTTTTGGTTAGCCGCATAAAAATACTCACTAGAATTGAGTAGTTTTTTTTCATTGTGTTGACAGTTTAAAAGTGGGGGGAAGGGGCGTAGTTTATGAAAAAAGTGGGCGTGGTTCAGTTGTTTGCTGCTGCTGTTGCTGCTTACTAACATCATAGAGATCCGAAAATTGAGTGTATGTGTGGATGTATTGGAATTGCATGTGACAAAGATGGCGGATGCGTGGGTGGTGGTGGTGGTGGCACGCCACCAGATGCCGTTGGCGCCGTTGAGCCGGCAGCAGTATGCGGCGGCGGCGGTGGTGCATGATGCTGTTGCTGCTGTGCCGCATGCTGCTGCTGCTGCTGTTGCTGATGATGATGATGGTGATGATGATGTGCAGCCGGCGGCGGTGGTGGCGGCGGCAAAGTGATGGACAATGTCACAGTTTGTGGTGCTGCTGCGGACGCTGTTGTGGGCGCCGCCGCCGCCGAAACTGCCACAGGCACTGCTACAGTTGTGGGATGTCACTGAGCCACCACTGAGGGAGCACCCTGCTGCTGTTGTTGCACCACGCCTGGCGGTACGGAATTTGCCACTGTAACCGTTACCGGTGGCTGTGAGTTGGCATGCGCGGCACTTGGCTGTTGGCCATGTGCGGCAAATGCCTGCTGGAAGGGTGGCCCATAGCATTGCGGGAAGTAGAGCTCGTTCTTGACGATGGACTGTTGCTGTTGGCCTACCGGCCCTGTGACAGCGCTCATGGAACGCGCCAAAATGCTGTTTTGCTTTTCAGGCGGCACGCCGACGCCTCCAGGATTGTTGTTGTTATTGAGAAATTGTTGTTGCGCATTCTTTGTTTCGTTCATTAGATGATTGGCAGCAACAGCGGCCGCGGAGGCTGCTGCAGCAGCGGCATTAGCTACGTTGGCGGCACTATTATTGTTGGTGCGTCGTGACTTGGCCGTATTAGGATTCATGTGGTTGTCGATGTGTTTCGTGACCTCATTTTCAGTGGCAAAGCGACGGCGACAATTTGGCATGGGACAGCAGAAAGGACGGTCACCCTGAAATAGCAACGAAAGACAATGTTTGAGAAATGTTCATATTTGACGCAAGTAAAAGTTGCGTGCTTTTATTTTCAACTTTACAACTACCTGGTGCGTTCGCGTGTGCTGATCCAGAATTGCCTTCTGACGGAAGTCCTTGCCGCATTGGGCGCACTTGTACGGCTTCTCGCCGGTGTGTATGCGCAAGTGCTGCGGCAGAAACAAAAATCAGTCAACAAATTTCAAGCTGACTGCCTTAACGCCTAACTTACCTGATTCAAAATGGTGCGCTGTCGGAAGAAACGCGAGCAGTAGCAGCAACCGAACGGCTTTTCGTTCGTGTGTATGCGCAGATGCTGCGTTAGGTGTGACTGCTGTCGGAAGCGTTTGCCACACTCCGGGCAGGGATATGGACGCGATTCAATGTGAATGCAGCCGTGCTGCAGCAGCGTTGTCTTCTGCTTGAACTCCTTGTCACAGATGGGACAGCGCACATAGAGCGGCATATTAGCCGGACGCACGCCGATATGTTGCAACACATCGGGCAATATTTTTTGCCCTATATCAAAGAAAACAAAAGCAATGAAAAATAAAGCAATAATTCAAGCCCAACTCTACACAAACTCCGTAGAAACCAAACCAACACAAACTCAAAAAACCAAAACTTTGATCAACGTACAATTCTTATTACCTTTGCCATCCTTGAAATATGACGGATAATGTATGCCGCCACTGCCATCGGGTGTACCTTGCGAGTCTTCATCATGATAGCCCCCATTACCACCTGCGCCGGCAATATCGTTCTTCGAGTCAGTCTCATCGCCCGGATAGGGTACATCTTGTGGCCACAGTGTTGGATGTGGTCCATTTTTGAAGATGAGATGCGGTGAGACATCTATTTTTTGGGACGTGACAACGTAAGAACATGCGTAAAAATAAAGAAAGAAAATATAAATTGTTAGCAACATTTGTTAATAGCTTTGAACTCAAGATAATTTAGACCAAGAGTTCTGATATCGAAATGAAAATTTATTTTTAATTAAGTCACAAAAATTTTGAAAATTATAAAAGCTAGAAAAATAATGAAATGTATTTTTTATTTATTTTAATTTTTAATTTATTTTCCTATGTAATGTGCAATTTACAGCCAGATTTTTTTAACTTTTCAGAATGTTGGTTAACCGCAAATGTTGGTTGAGATATGGTAAAATTTATTTATTTTCTAATAAATTTAATATATATCCAACTATTTAAGTTTAAATATTATTATTATTAATAACAACAGCTGTGGCTATCGGCTTAAATCTAAATATATTCTACTAAACTGTATTGAAGAAATCTATAAATGATTGAGAACTCGTTGAGGAAGCTTTTAAATTTTTTTCAAGCACAAGATGTTAGAAAATACTTAAAATTAGTAAAAGTTTAGTCTATTACTCAGATTCTAATCTATAACATTTCTCTCAAATTTTTCTTAACCATTTTATGGAGTTAGCTTTTCAGAAGTTAAAAAAGCTACCTTTGCAAAAGGGGTTGAATTTAAATGCAAAGATTTCAAATTGAATTATTTTTTAGGTTTTTTTTTTCAGCTGACACTAAGTTAGCATTAAAGTGAGGAACATTACACAATCAGCTAAATCAATATTAAGGTAACTCTTTTTCTACTATTAAATTTATAAACAGCATTTCGAGCTCATTACTAAGAGGGATTGAGATTTTCACCCTCAAAAATAATTGGGCTTATATTAAAGTTTAAAATTTGAAAAATAGTTTCTCAATATAAAATTTCGATTGGCGTGAGACTCGCAAAGTTTCAATATTCGCTTCTTCACGTCGATCGTTTCGAAGCTTATAACTTAAAAAGAATTTTTCTCAAAACTAATTTTTTTTTTCCTGTGTACAAGATTAAGGAAAACTATTCTCTCTTTGATCTCTCTGACGTTTTGCTCATTTTTTGTTACAATAACCCACTAGGAAAAGCGATCATTCCAAGATAGCGTCTTGGCACATTCTTTTAGATTCAGAGGCCATGACCCTTCGTTTCTAAACGTTATATACTTTTTTGTATGAAACTGCTACTATGAGGGTACTAAGCTCTTTTTCACTTCCTTGGTCAGTGAAGAAGGGATTAGTCCAATTATTTCCCCCTTGTTTTGGGAATAAACTTTAAAACTTTTCTTAAAAAAATTCACAAACATATGCATTTTTTACCTGAAACTTCAAAACGCCTAGATTTACTGCTTTAATAGCAGATTTTAAAAAAGAAAAAAAATCTGAAGAGTATTGCACGACAAACGTTAAGTTCTAACTCCCTTAATCCATTACACACTTGATCCTTGATAGACACTTTATGTGCTACGAAAATACTTGCTGAAAATTAAGTTGGAAGTCGATTTTGTCAAGTATAGTAGTAATAAAATAAAACTTAGGCACTTTTTATTCTCCTGTTTGACTGGACGTAAGGAAGAGAACAATACGATCAACATTTATTATATGTAAAGAGTCCGGATTGAATGATCGAAAATCTTAAGTTAAATCGCTTCTGAAACAAGCTTTCATATGAACAACCCCAAAATATAAGGAATAAAATGGAGCTTTGAAGTCAGATGGAAGTTCATTTTAGTACTTATAGTGCACTACTCCCATGTAAGCTTAGTTCTTTTTGCCCCATGGCGACGAGTTCAAAGTTTCATGAAGTTAACTTTTAGTTTAATTATTTTTTAATAAATAATTAACGCGTTATCAGGACTCAATCAACAGTGTTCGTCCCAATTGGATCGATTTATCCATTAGGAGTTAGTAATATAAATCCATTTTTTGGGAATAAAATTAAATTAACAGACCCTTTTCAAAGCACTCACCAGCCAAATTCTAATGAATGCCCTTCTTTTCAATTGTTTCAAGCAGTAATATTGTATGCTGTCACAGATCGGAGCAAAATCGGAGTACAAGCTAATTGATCCAAAAAGAACTGAATTTCAAGAAACGCCTGAAAAAGAGCTGATATATCAAGCTTGGGAAAACTCTTAAATTTACTACTGTACTTGCACTTGGGCGAGTCCTACTTAAGTCTTTGATTTTTTGGTGCGAGTATGGCTAGGATCACGCTAGGATCTAAAGATATTTGAAAATATATTCCGCTTCAAACAACTTCGGCAATAACTCAACTCAGTCTTTAGTTCACTTAGTATTAAATTTTTCTGGGCCTGGCTAAAGACTAACTATGTAATTAATTTATAAGAAACCTTAGAAAATATTATATAATATATGACTTTTTCAAGACTTTTTTCCAAATTTTAGCAGAAAGACTTTAATTTAGACTAGAACTCTCATAGAATTCTATAAAAAGTGACTCTTCCTACCGTTTCTCTATTCTTCTATTAGTTTTTATTTCCAGTCCTACAGAATGCTGTACTACGTAATTCTATACAAGTTCTGGGAAAAGAGATTTATAACTATCCGCTCAGAGAGGATTTGAATTTTTCAACCGATCTGATTTCTCAAACATTATAAGAGATAAGTAAAAAAATGTAATAGTCGGAAATCAATAATAGACAAGTTCGTCAAAATGCATACGGCAACATTGTATGTATACTCTCTATTTTAATTTTTCTTTTAAGATAAAAGTCTTTGTATGTCCTTAAAGGAAGATTGTTTTTATATACATTAATATATATTTCCAATGCAAAAATAAAGATTTTCAACTATCTGATAATAAACAGCTGATAATAAATTTATCCCAAGTTACCTTCCCTACAAATAATTAAAAATGGAAGCTTACGATAATGTTAAAATTCCCTACCTTTCAAAAGTAAAACCAAATTATACAGTAAAAAAGTCACCAAAATGTTAGTTGAACAGAATTTATCCAAAAGTTGAAGTCTTATTAAAAAACGAAGTACATTTTACTTCTCCTTTCAAGTTTCAAGTCATAAGCCTTCTTCCCGATTCTGTTAAATAAACATTTTGTAGTTTTTCCTATTTGGGGTTTTTGATAAAAAATTTACTTACATACAAAACATTTTATAGAAACTCTTCTGAAGAGCAAAGACAAAACATATGCCGTTATACCAACATTCTGAAAAATCAAGCCATTTCCTTCTAACAAAAGCGCATAGAAGACGAAATGCTCAGAATTGAATTTTGTACAAAATTTTGAAAAATATTTCAAATTTTTTTTTTAAAGCAGAAAATATAAAACATTGATATAGGGATAGAGAGGAGTGGAAGGGATATATGAAGGATTTGCAAGTGGAACTAAGTATGGTAAATGCTATAAAGGGAAGATAATGGATGAACAAGAGAAAGCGTAAAGAAGCAAATGCATGTCAGTAGAGATGATCGGATGTTTGGGCTATGCATGAACGATAGGACGATTAACAAAAAAGGTTTGATTATGCAAGGAGCAAATAAGGTAATGAAAAAGCAAAAAAGAAATAGAAAAATAAGGTGATTTGAAATAATATTTAGAGTTTGAATATCGTTACCTATATATAAAAAGGACGTGACTCATAATTTTACAGAATGATGAAACGATCTTAATAACTTCTTAAAATGTTATTTTATTTAAAATTATTTGATGCAGATTGTAATGAAAATCGTACCATATTTCAGTTTTTTTGTTTTATGGAGGTTATTCTACCAGAAAATGCAAAAATACGATTTCGAAAAATTATGAGTTACATCCTTTCTATATTAATGTGACGATATGTAAGATTGATGTAGGCAAAAAGTAGAATATAATTTGTAGAGTAACTCTAAAAGATATTTTTTCTTTTAATAGTTGAAAAGGAAGTGACGAAATGGTTTGGTTAAAGTCTAAACGTAAACTTCCCAAAAGTAACTTAGGATTTATATGAAAAAGTAGGAAGAAACATAGGTAAGTTTCGAAATAACTATAATATTATTTAATTTATATTATTTAATTTGAGTTTAGAATTTCAACATCAAAATAAGGGTGGATTGTTATATGCAAAACGCGAAAGTGAGGTATAATATGAAATTATTTTAAAGAATATCATGAGGAGTCACATAGAAACTTTTTGTTTCTGAATTAGAAAAACTTTGAGGAATTGAATTTATGAGTGAAAAATTTTTATAAAGTGCATTTTGCTGATATGGAAACGAGTTACTTATGTGACAAGGAATTTATTTTTGCAAAATAATCAAGTAGAGTCGCAATTTGAGGTGAAAAGATTGCCTTGAAATATGAATATTATGAAAATATTGTCATATTGTGAATATCGGGGGTTCATGAAATCAAATAGCTGTTGGAAATGATTTTTAAAACGACATGAAATTTATTTTGGTGTTATGAATTCCAGCATTATTGGTTTTATGTTCCAAAGAAAGGGTTAAACCAAAGTTTTGACAATTTATAATTTTGAAAGTTTTTTGGTTTAAGTGAGGTTAAGATTCATTAAGAATTTTTCGGTTATAAGTCGACTCAGAAAAGCAATATTTAAAAAAAATTTCAAAAAATTTTTCCAATTTTAAAGGACGTAATACTAATAAAGGCATTAATACCTAATACAGGGAACAGGAGGACTTCGAAAAGTAGGGGATAAAATGATTGAGTGGGGTGATCATTAACAGAAAAAACTTTTTGGGACATATAATGTTATAGGGTGATTGAGCTGATAAAAAATGTTAGAGAGCGATGCTGTGGAACTGTATGAAATGCGATGTGAACTGTGGGCCAGGACATCATGTTAGAAGCATGCCCATAGGTCTCAAAGGCGTTGATGGAAGAATTTTTTAAGATAGTTTTTCCTTTATTTCGGAATTCTGACAGCAATTAATTAAATTTGTCAAATGCAGAAGCTCAAGAAGTTCATTAAGAACGTTAGAAATGAAAGTAGATATGAAACCTTGGGTACAAAAATTTAGTAGTGGGCATAAAAAGTACGATTTTTTTTTGGAAAATTTGTTTTATCCACTAGTAAAAACTTTGTTAAAGTAAAATATTTTCAAATTCGCCAAATATAAACAGTTTTTTAAAGTGAATAAAGTAAGAAATAGCTTCTGGAGCTCATTGAGGATACAAGAAAAATGTATGACAATTTCTAGTTTTCTAGATTACGTATGGAAAACCAGAAAAAACCTAGTATAAAAGCTTTTTAAAACTTTACTTTGAGTTTTATTTAATATAGTATCTAAAGGGACTTGTATAAAATTTTTGTGAAAAATTTAGGTGTTTCTTATGAGAAGATTTACGAAACAAAGGTTTAAAGAACCATTCAATTTAAGAAAATAATTGTTTTTTTTGTTTTCTGTGACATCATTTCTTCGTCATAAAATTCCTAAAGCACCAAGAAAGACATTGGCTTACCATTTTTGTGACCCTGTAACCCTTTACGGCCCACGGACAAATTTTGCTGCCATTTTTAAGAAAGCTAATTTGAAAAAAAACTTCCAAAACAAACGTTATTAGGTTCCCCAAAAAGATGCTTTCGATCGCACATTCACTTCATACGGAATTGACATCGAGTCTGTTTTTAAGGTCGTATATACTATATACACTAAACAATCTACAATATACAATATACAATATACAATATACAATATACAATATACAATATACAATATACAATATACAATATACAATATACAATATACAATATACAATATACAATATACAATATACAATATACAATATACAATATACAATATACAATATACAATATACAATATACAATATACAATATACAATATACAATATACAATATACAATATACAATATACAATATACAATATACAATATACAATATACAATATACAATATACAATATACAATATACAATATACAATATACAATATACAATATACAATATACAATATACAATATACAATATACAATATACAATATACAATATACAATATACAATATACAATATACAATATACAATATACAATATACAATATACAATATACAATATACAATATACAATATACAATATACAATATACAATATACAATATACAATATACAATATACAATATACAATATACAATATACAATATACAATATACAATATACAATATACAATATACAATATACAATATACAATATACAATATACAATATACAATATACAATATACAATATACAATATACAATATACAATATACAATATACAATATACAATATACAATATACAATATACAATATACAATATACAATATACAATATACAATATACAATATACAATATACAATATACAATATACAATATACAATATACAATATACAATATACAATATACAATATACAATATACAATATACAATATACAATATACAATATACAATATACAATATACAATATACAATATACAATATACAATATACAATATACAATATACAATATACAATATACAATATACAATATACAATATACAATATACAATATACAATATACAATATACAATATACAATATACAATATACAATATACAATATACAATATACAATATACAATATACAATATACAATATACAATATACAATATACAATATACAATATACAATATACAATATACAATATACAATATACAATATACAATATAAAATATACAATACAATATTCAATAAACAAATAAAATATACAATAAAAAATATGTGGTGTTTTTTATTTCCTCAGATTTTCAAAATCTAGGATATCCAACCCGCCAAAAGGAACTCGGTTTTCTTGATGCTTCAGCGATTTTATTATGACGAAGAAATGAAGTCACAAAATATAATGTCTTTCTTTAAATTGCATACCACTTGAAAAATATACAACCCTTTACTTCCGTTTTTTTACGGATTGAGAACCTCTTTAAAAGAAGGCACTAAAAATAACTGTTTCCAAGACGTATATTTAAGAGTTTTCCTACCATTTACTTTGGTAAAGCTGCTAGCTTTATAGCTTTATAAGCTGTTAGCTAGGTATTAGCAGGTAAAAGTTTGCAATTTTGAAAAAACTTGCAAGTTGTTGCACAGTGTAAGCGAGTCAGAGTCTTTGTAAAGGTACAATGTTTGCTTTTGAAGAGCTTTGTTAAGAAAGAACTTTGTTCCTTCATGAATAGAATGAAAAGAGTTTTATAAAGAGATCCTTGAAGGTACTAGAAAGGGTAATAGACATAACACAGTCGATGTGGATGTATGTTGTGGATAGTATGTAAGAATTCGGCTTACTAGAAAAACCTAGTTTTACTAGTTCTGATTGAGACGAAAGTATACGTATGAAAAGAACTTAATTTCGCGTTTCAAAAGTAGCTTCAGTAGCTCACTGAAAATTTTGTAAAATGAATTCAAATTGGGAATTTGGAGGAGGATATTACAATGAAAGCATGCTAAAAGATGTTTGTAAAAGCGCAATTGATGCATGTAAGAAAAAGCGTAAAATTTCAAGTGATAGAAGCTTAGAGTAAGGTATTTAAATAATAAGGAATGTAATTAAGATAGTGCAATGGGGAAAGCTTGATGAAACAAAAGAATAAAGATGCAATATTTTGAAGGATATCATCACTGGCAGAGGAGTTGTAAAATGTTTTTTTTTTGGCATATGACTGGATGGGGAATGGTGGGGAGGAAAAGTGGAAATGGGTAGATGGGCTTAGGTCTCTATCAATTTCTATCAAATTCAAATTCAATTGTTTCAATTTCAATAACTGTCGCTCGCCTTGGTGGGTGCGCACATGTTGATTGAGGATGGCCTTCTGGCGAAAGTGCTTGCCGCACTCAGGGCATGCGTAGGGCTTCTCACCCGAATGGATGCGTATGTGTTGATCCAGATTCGTCCGCTGACGGAAGCTGCGCGAACAGTAGGCGCATGTAAACGGCTTCTCGTTGGTGTGGATGCGCATATGCTGTATAAGATGCGACTGCTGGCGAAAGCACTTGCCGCACTCGGAGCACGGGAAGGGGCGGCCATCGGTATTTTCTAAATTAATTTATGAAATGACATTAGGAGTTTTGTATGCGAACGACTGAGAGAGATAGAATAAAAAAAAAAAAAGATTAAGGAATGCGCTACACCCGTTTCTCATAAATATAACTATCATTATAAGCTAGATCAATGCCCCTAAGTGTTGGTTGCGTTTCCAGCAGAGAACAGTTATGGTTTACCCGGACCGGACATTTTGCTGCCCCGGACAATCTCTCATTTTGACGGACGATATATGACAACTAAGCTCATAAAATTTCAAGACAAGCAAATAATTTTAAATTTATTCTAACTATCCCCACGGATGTAGAGCATTTGTAATAAAACGGTTTGCACTTTCAAGCCAGATTTTATAATTTTCCAGAATGGGGCTTACGTAGATCATGGGCGTTAATTTAATAATTTTTGGAATGACAAACGTTAAAGGCATACTTGCTTAAGTATAGCGGAGAGACTTATAGAACGGAAGGTAATAAAAGACGTTATTAACTAGCTAAAAAATTCCCGAACATTATGAAAGAACATAGTTCTTTATGATCATTTAAATTTAATTTTTAGATTACAAATTTTGGTGGTACCAAAATTATGGTAAAAAATGTTTACGTTGAGTTTTTGCCTAATAAAAAAACTTTTACAGACCGATTAATGGGTATTAAATTTTAAGAGTTTGGCGTCAAAAGCTTATCTCGCAAGTCTACCATTCTGGAAAATCAAGCCGTTTCCATCAAATCAAAGTGCATAGAAGACAAAAACTTCAAAATTGAATTTCGACAAATGTTCCAAATTGTTTTTGAAGGACAGGACACAGAGATATTTGGGAATGGATAAGGAGCGGGCTTTGATTGGGTGTTTATGATTAATTTTTTCGGTTTTTTAGGACATGGGACTATTGAAATGGATTTAGGATGGGATAACACGGATGAGGCTGGGTCATCAATTTCTGATCTGTTCAAATTCAATTGTTTCAATTTCATAAACTGTCGCTCGCCTTGGTGGGTGCGCACGTGTTGATTGAGGATGGCCTTCTGACGAAAGTGCTTGCCACACTCGAGGCATACGTAGGGCTTCTCACCCGAATGGATGCGGATGTGCTGTATCAGATGCGATTGCTGGCGAAAGCACTTGCCACACTCGGAGCACGGAAAGGGACGGCCTTCAGTGTTTTCTAAATTAATTGATGAGAGAATTTATGAGTTGAGTATGCGTACCGTTAGGGGGAAGGGGAATAAGAGAAATGCCCTACACCCGTTTCAAAAAAAAAAAGAAAATACCAATTCATTTATTATTGGCCCTAATCGAAAATTTTTTACTTTAGGTTTTTCTCAAAGCATGGTTGAGACAATTTCCGAACGTTTAGTTTTTGCCGCAGACTCAATCTTATAACCACGGGTGTAGAGCATTGTTATATGGCGTTTTACACTTTCGAGCCAGAGTATATAATTTTCCAGAATGGCACTTACGTAGATGATGTATAACTTTTCTAGATTTGGGCAAAGGCCAATATGTAGAGTATGAAAAATACTCAACGAACTAAAGCAGAAAACTAAATTTTCCTTTGCAACAAAAGCATTTCAGTACATAAGGCAGATGTGAAGCCACTTTTATAGAGTAACCACATAGCTTAAAATCTTTTAAAGAGTATTTAAAAAACAACGTAATAGAACTCTACTTCGTCGAGTTAATAAAAACGCCGTCAAACGTAACCAAAAGTTGAATTTATATTGGCCTTGAATGACTCTAGGCGTCTTCATTATGTCTTCATCATATTTAGTTCGAAACTGTTCCCAATAGTTTCCGATGCAACATCAAATGCCACTAAGAATTGTTTGGGAAATTTTTACAAGCAAAAAAGCCTCGATTGAACGTTTTGTTTTTACATCATATCATGTAACTCTGCCATTCTGGAAAATCAAGCCGTTTCCATCAAATCAAAGTGCATAGGAGACAAAAAAGTTTAAAATTGAATTTCGACAAATGTTCCAAATAAGTTTTGGGGCCAGTGGGAACTAAGAGGATAGTCATAAGGATCAGTTTTGATCTCACAATAGAGATCAGCGGAATGTATGGGAAAAGGAAGTAATGAATAAATATGAATTTGGATTGGTTAGGATTTTTGGTAATGAGCGTACTTGAGACGCGGTGGAACACTTGTGGATTGTAAAATATTAGGATGGGTTCGGGATAGGTGGGTCTATCAATTTCTATTCTGTTCAAATTCAATTGTTTCAATTTCAATAACTGTCGCTCGCCTTGGTGGGTGCGCACATGTTGATTGAGGATGGCCTTCTGGCGAAAGTGCTTGCCGCACTCGGGGCATGCGTAGGGCTTCTCACCCGAATGGATGCGTATGTGCTGATTCAGAATCGCGCGTTGGCGGAAGCTGCGCGAACAGTAGGCGCACGTGAAGGGCTTCTCGTTGGCATGTATGCGGAGATGTTGCGTTAGGTGCGATTGCTGGCGAAAACGTTTGCCGCACTCCGAACAGGGATACGGGCGCGCATCGGTGTGTATGCGATCGTGTTGTAGTAGAGTGCTTTTCTGTTTGAAATCTTTGCCGCAGGTCAGACACTTGAAGAGTCGCAAGTCGCTGTGCGGTTTGGGCGGCTTATGGCTATTGTTGGGCGTTGAAGTCGAGGAATGACGTCCACCAGTGCCATTGGGTGTGCCACTATTGGTATGAGCTCCACCATTTTGCTGTGCAGTATTCTGGCCGGGTAATAATTCGGGCATGGCATAGCCTTCAAGGCCGCCGTTCTGATCCATGCCACCGGCCATGCCGGGCAACACAGGTTTATTCAAGTAGTGTAACGGTGGGAAGCCAGGAGGTGCCAACATGCTGCCTTGTGGTCCAGCACCCGGATGACGTGGCGCATAGTAGCCACCCAGTTCGCCGCCCTGCGGTGGCTGGAAGTTGTTCGAGGGATCGTTTGGTTGTTGTTGCTGCTGCTGTTGCGGTTGTCCGCCGTTCTGTTGCTGCACATGCTGCGGATTCCCCGTTGCACTGCCATCGCTGGGCGCCTGATGCTGCTGCTGTTGCTGGGGATCGTTCGAACTTTGGTTTGGTTGCTGTTGTTGCGATGGGTTTTGTTGCTGATTGCCCTGCTGTTGCTGTAGCTGCAAAGTAGGGGAGGTGAGTTGTAGGGGAACAAACACCGGCCGCTCTCTGCTTACCTGACTCATGGCAACATCGTCGTCGGGCCCGTTTGTGCGCTGCTGCTGTTGCTGTGGTGGATACGGACTGGTTGAGGGCGAGCCCTGTTGCTGTTGCCGTCCACCATCAGCACCGCCGCCATTTTCGCGCACATTCGGATCACCCGTCGGACTGTGTGGCTGCTGACCCTGTTGTTGGGCTACAGCAGCGGCTGCCGCAGCTGCCTGCGCTGCGGCTTGTATTTGGGGCGTCGTATTTTGAGCATTTTGCTGCGCTGCCAAATGTGACTGTGACTGCTGCTGTATGCCGGGATACATGTCGGTACCCCATTGGGCAGCAGTACCGCCGAGTGCTGCGGCATTTCGTTCGGCATCCTGTGAGTCTTTATAAAGCACATAGGGCTGCCCCGTGTCCTGCGTTATGCAGTACATTATCTGACGCGGTACCTTGAGACCGGCTGCTATGCAGGCAGCAAACGAGGCGGAGAAATTTATCGCCATTTTGTATGCGTAGTGTGTGTTGTGTTTGTGTGAGTGTGCAAGTGGAAGAGACTTAGTGTGTCACTGGCGTGTCTGCAAAGAGATACGCTCTATTGTGGAGTTCCCTACTCTAGGGATATTATAAAAGTTTAATCAATTTTCTCGTTTAAAGCGTGCTCTTTGAGACATTTTCTCTTTTGATACGCTAGAATATGCAAAGGAATTTCACGCTACTCTTGCTTTGGTGCTGCACTTAATACTCTCTGGTTGAACTGCGTGATTTTGTGACTTTCTCTTTTGTGTTTAAGTTTTTTGTTTTCAGGGGTTTTATCACCTTTTTTCCAGGGAAGTTTTCGTGCTCTTTTTTTAATGTGGGTGGATTTCTTGTTTTTATGTCTAATGATATTTATTTTGTTATCTGTTCTGTTATTTGTTGTTTATTATTTATGCGATTTTAAATATTTTATTAGATTTTATTTTTTAAACTTGAAGTTGTATTTTAATGGTTTTATACCGTTGGCTGAGTTCTCTTTGCTATTTTTCACCTGCTGAATTTTATGACTCTTGACAATTTCTCAATTTAAGCTTTGTAGAGTTTTTAAGTTTTTGTCCTTTAAAATTGAAACTTATTATATGATCCATTCAGAGAGTTGTTGATGCTGTGCGAAGTTTTAAGTTCAACTGTAAAGAGAGAAAAAAAAGAAGAGAAAAATAAGTTAATTCAACGAATGGAGAATAATATAGAATTAAAATGGATATGTGTGGAATTTAAAAAATCAGTAAAAATAGAACGTTAAGATTGAGCAAAGAACTTAATAAAATCTGAACTTTTTATTTAGAACTCGGATATAACTCAATCGAGTACGATATCCTTAAGCAATCTTGAGACAAGCATAGAAATGGAGCGTGGTTTCACAAAAGTGAATTGTTAAATTTTCATAAACAACACATGGTTATCTTATTTATAGTTTCAAACATAAATTAATATTCCACAAAAAAAAATAATAAATAAAAACGAAATTAAACTCAACCACCAACAGCAATCATGCACTTAAACATCATCAGCTTAATAAAGCTGCTTCCATCGGCAAGCAACAAGCGAGATCTTTAAACACTACCAGCTTAATAAAGCTGCTCCCATCTGCAAGCGCAATCTAACACCAGCTTCAGCGCGCACTATAAAAGTGGCCTAAGAAAAGAAATAAATAGTCTCAAAAACTCTACCTGATATACCAAAAGTTTAGAGAATGAGAGAAAAGTTTAGAGAATGAGAGAAAGAAAAGTAAAAACATACCCAGTAGAAAAAATAACCACATTTTTAATAGTCCTGAACTAGTTGCAAAATTGGCCAATAATGTTCGCACTACTGTACCCTTTTATAAGCGAATTAAATGACACTATTAATGGACTGCTACCATAGTAAAAGACAATCGTTCCTTTTCTCCTATATTTGTATTAAATCTATTGTAAATAGACCTTAACTGGTCTCTTTTGCTACAACCTGAAAGTGCTTAATGTTAAACTCGATTAATAACCTTATTTGGAACTCGGGTGGTTTGTACAAAATTATAGTAAATTAATGTATGATGTTTTACCAGATAAAACATTAAAAGCTCTAGTAAGTCTTTGCAAATTAAAAAAGACGTACAGAAACTAAATTAAAAAGACTATTCAAGATACGTCAAATCCAATTTTACTCATTTTGGGTCGAGAACGAAAGAAATATGACGGTTAATATGTTTGATTAGCTATTTTTTCAAGATGCTACAATAGACCTCTGGAGATAATAGACCCTTTTATCGGTAAATTGAAAAACATGAAAAAGCTTGTGTAGTTTAAAAAACATGTGTAGTTTAAAGCCATGTTTTTCGTACTGGTTGCGGCACTAGCGCTGCAACCACGAGGCCTCGTTTTTTTCTCTGCCTTCTTTTTTAAAATTTTTTTCTTGTAATTTGTTCAATTCTCTACTATAATAAAATTAAAAATTTTGGAAAAATGTTTGTTTTTGACTGAGTTATGCATTTTTAAAAAAAGGTCTGTTTTCTCTGAAGCGAATTTTATGATCCACCTTAAGTAACAATATTCAAAAGAATGAGTGATTCCTAAATAAAAAGTATATGCCTTTTTATAATACTTTCGCTTTGAGTGGTTCCTAAATAAAAATTTGTGCTCTTTATAACGTTGTTATTTTCTCCTTTAAAAATATAAAAAAATGTTGTTACGGTTATGAGAATTTCAGATGGTGCTATGGCGATTTGAAGGCTTCTACTACCTGGTACATGATTCCTACGAAGTTATTTTTAAATTCCAGCTTTATGTATAAGCGAGGATCTATTACTAGTAATACTGGGGCGCATGGCTTGGCCAGTATATGGATATGGATATGGATATATCCATTTATTACATACGTTTCAGAATTTTTAAAATATTTAGATGTTAAGTAACTTAAGATTAATCTATTTTAAATATCATAGTTTACTCATCTGTAACCGGTAGTAAATTTCATTTGAGGTTATATATGATTCATCGGAATAAAGCAAGACCGAAACTTTTGGAAGATATGTTAACCTGGTTGTACTAAGCCCAACACCAGAAAACTCCCGGAGGTCCAGCACATGATAAAATGGACACAAAAATCCACTCGGCTTAAGATTTATCCACCCGGAAGACTGCTTGCTCGACTGTTACTTATTTTTGTTTTTCTCCAAATTCTCAAATTCTTCATTCTCAATCTTAGAATTTTGAGGTACTTCAGGGATTGCCAGATTAGTCGAAAGAGGAACTGGCCGAGTGCCAGAAATCAATGTGAGGTTAGTTACTTCAAATTTGATAATTGCTAAAAAAGTTGGAAAGATGTCTGGGAATGCAAATATTAATTTCTTTCCAAGAAATTTTTGAAAATGACCACAAAAAATAACTTAAATACTTAAACTTTAGAGTTGTTGATTACTTTTATCATGATATAAGATATAACATTATAACGTTTATTTCATAAACCAAGCAAAAAAGTTCTTAATATTGAACTATAGCAAATAATTCCTTTTTAATTTTTTGTTATGCGGTATAAACAACATTAATTTTAAATTTATTTCCAACCGGCAAACTCACGCTTAGTCATGCTAAGCAGCTTTTTAGCCAGACTTTATTTATAACAAAAAGCTTTAATTAAAAATCTTTTAAATGACACCACAATAAAGCTCTTTGTTTGCTTTGCTTACTCTAAGGAGTGGCTGACAATGTTAACTTACTGCTTTATTCCCTGCCCATTCCTTACACGCTACATCGCAGCAATTTTTTTTTTTTCTTATTCCACACAATCACTCTTAATGCGGGATCAAGGTCTCGATCGCAGACATGCCGCAGCTGCGTTGCATAAAAATGAATTTTCGATATGTGCTTGAAATGCTTAAAATATCTGAAATAAGCAAAATGGCAAAAAAAGCACAACATGATGTCATTTTGACTTTTTTTTTTTTTTTTTTTTTTTTTTTTTTTTTTTTTTTTTTTTTTTTTTTATTGAAATATAAATAAAAATATTAATAACAATTGCTTAATTTCCCCGCGAAGCCTAAGGCTTGTATGCAAGGATCTGAATAATGCAGAAGTAAATTGATACATTTTAAATACATTTTAAATTAAATTTTAGACTTAATATAATCTTCTACATTTTTGTGCATAGTATTGAGCGCTTCATTGCGATTTTATCAAATAATTTTTAATAATAGTTTTTCGTTTAAACTTATTTGAAATATTTATAAGTTCTGCTGGTATTGAGTTGTAGGTGCTTGGTAGTTGTACATTCAAGGTGCTTTTTCCATATTTATTGTTGAATTTCGGTGTTTTAAATCTGCCTTCTGCCCGTCT
Source organism: Tetanocera ferruginea (assembly GCA_958299015.1). Taxonomy (NCBI): domain Eukaryota; kingdom Metazoa; phylum Arthropoda; class Insecta; order Diptera; family Sciomyzidae; genus Tetanocera; species Tetanocera ferruginea. The sequence continues at coordinate 20,153,677 of OY282644.1, read as the reverse complement.
TCTTGTGTTGTACCGATGATCGATTGGTTCCAAAAAATTTTCGTTGTGAAATTCATTTATTATTGTTGATTTGTATAAGTTTTTTATGTTTAGAATATTGTGCTGTTTACAAAACGATTTTAGGTTTTCAGAGTTATTATTGTTTTGATAATATTCGTTATTAGAGTTGTTTGATGTTTGATTTTGTGTGTGTGGCAAATTATTTACATTGTTTGTATTTATTATTTTATTTTTCATTAGAATTTTGATGAGCCTGTTTTGGGTTTGTTGCAAAATTTTACAATAAGACGCGTTTCCATACGCTGTTATTCCGTGTCGCAAGTAGGATTCTGCTAGTGAAAAATACGCTTGCTTTGTTACAGAAAGTGGTGCGCAGTTAGTTAGATGATATAAAACATAACATGATTTACGTAACTTTTTATTTAGTGATATTATATGATCTTTCCATTTGAAATTTTGGTCCACAGTGACCCCCAGATATTTGTAATTATCTACCAGTTCAATTAAAGTTTTACAATTGTCGTTATTTATGTTTTGTACCAATCTGTTTCCGTGGAGACAGTCAGTGTCGTGGAATTTAATTGCTATGTTTGATTTAGGTACATGCGGAAGCTTGATATGCATCAACTTTGTTTTTGTGGCGTTAATTATTAGTCCGTTGTCATGGCACCATCTAGAGATGACGTTGAGTTCGGATTGCATAATTTGAACTGCTGTTGGAAGATCCTCATGAGAGACAAGTATAGCAGTGTCGTCGGCATAAGCAAAAGTAGTACTATTCTTTAACTGATTCAACATTTCATTAGCATACATAAGATAAAGAATTGGACCAAGTTTCGATCCTTGTGGTACGCCAGTATTCAGCGTTGTTTCTTGACTCAAGTTTCCATCTATTTTAACCCGATATGATCTGCACTCTAAATAGTTTTTAAACCAGTGAAGACATTGGCCACGAATCCCGTTCTTTTCTAAAATTGTTATCAAATTTGTGTGCGACAGCGTATCGAATGCTTTGCTGAAATCAATGAAAAGAGCCAGGCAATGTATGTTTTGATCTAAGCATTTGTTGATATGCGTTGAAAAGTGACCAAGTAATTTGTTTATGTTCTTGCCTTTTTGAAAGCCATATTGGTTTTTATTGATAATTTTAAATTTAACAAGAAAGTTATTGAGTCGCCTTACCATAATTTCTTCCAAGATTTTTTCTACTACGGATAAGATAGAAATGGGCCTGTAATTATTGTAGTCATTTTTGGTGCCACTCTTGTAAATCGGCCTTACCAGAGACGTTTTCATAAGTTTAGGTAACGTGCCCTCGTTGAGACTTGTGTTTATGATTGATGTTATTGCTGGTGCTAGTTGATCTGCGTTGAATCTTATGTCTTTTGGGCGAATTCCATCTGCTCCTGCTCCTTTACTCAAATTGAGTGTTTTAAGTATGTTAAGAATTTCTAGTTCGTTTGTTTGTTCAATATATATAGAGTTTTGTATTATTGTTTCTGTTGGATTTAGTGTTTTAATAGTGCAATCGTGCATGATATTTTCAACATTTTGTTTAAATTTCATAGCAAAGTTATCAGTCACTGTTTTAACACTTTCATTTTTAAAATTTTTCTTTATTACTTCGTCGATGTTGTCGACTTTTTTACCAATAATATCGTTTATTAACTGCCAAGTACCTCTAATGTTGTGTCTATTTTTTATGAATTCTTTACGGCGGTATTCATTTTTTGCGTATATTATTATTTGATTTAATTTATTATTAAATGTTTTGTATTCACGTTCTTTGATCATATTGTTTTTGCTCTTTTTATATTTTTGATAAAGTTTATCCCTCTCATCACAATAGCTTAATATTTGTTCATTTAGCCACGGGTAGTCGTTTCTTTTTTTAACTTTTTGTTTGTTTTGTTTAGCTTTATTATAAATTTCCGTAAATTTACTGTGCATGTTTTCATAGCTTGTGCCACAGCTTTGGTTTTCATTTACAATATCGTTCCAATTTGTTTGTTTTATTAATTTATTTACTTTACGAGCGTTTATTCCCGTCATCTCCAATACTTGGTTAACCGACCCCTGACTTTCTGTCGTACCCTGACTGTTTGCCCACCCCTGACTGTTTGGCGACCCCTGACTTTTTTTGTTTACATCTCCTCCTACGCATCCAAAGAGCGAATAATGGTCAGAGATGGTAGTCAATACAACAGCTGATTGAGCATTTGTTACTGTTTTATTGTTTCGCACAAACATGTGATCAATGCAGGTTCCTTTGTGTTTATCAACTTGTTCTCTTGTTGTTTCGTTTACCAAGCTCTTCAATCCATTGGAAGACATCATATCGATGTAAGTTCTTGTTGTTTTGGTTTTTTCACTTGAGATGTCAACGTTCATGTCGCCGATAACAATTAGTGCTCTGTTCTTGTGAATTTTGTTTATGCTTTGTTCCAATTCGTTTATGAAGAGTATGATGTTTGATCGTGGTGGTCGGTAAACCGGGAGAAACGTGATAACATTTGTGCCGAATTGGAGATCAATATGAAGCGATTCAAAGTTTTTTGTATTAAGACGGTAGTTCGTGAAGTTAATATTGTCTCTAATATACACTGCAATACCACCACCACTGCCTTTTCTATTGAGGAATACACTATTAAAATTTTTAATTAAATAAAAATTGTTTTCTTCATCTACTATGTTTGTTTCCACTAGAATTATTATTTTTATCGAATCGATTATTTTATGCATATGGACCAGAAATGTTGAAAAATATTTTCGCAAGGAACGGATATTCAGATAAATAAAAGATAGTGGAAAGTCCAGTAATTCATTATTAATTTCATTATAATTTTGTATTAAACTGCTTTGTTTATTCATAATATTAATGTTTAATTTATTTTATTCTTTATATATAGAGATCGAATTGTTTTGTTTTAAGTTTAGAGTCTTTTTTCTCTTTATTTTCGGTATTGTTGTTGTTTTTTTTTGTTTTTGTTTTTTTTTTTTTTTTTTTGTTTTTTGCTTAGCTTTTAGATTTTATTTTAATGTTATTATTAAGTTTTAACAAATTGAATCAATATCAGACTCATTAATAATTTTTAAAATTGAAGCATTTTCTATTTTGCGAGCGTAAACATCCCCATTTCGTACCCAAACAAATTTCCAATTGGCTTCTTTTGCTTTTGTTTTTGCTAACCATAACAAACTAACCATAAGACTTGACAAACAGACGGTCGTATAGACAGACATACATCGAGTAAGAGCAACACTGATGATCGGTTTGTGGGAGAAAGCGAAAAAGATCACGATTGATCTTTGCAGAAGTCACAAAACAGTCAGCGTGTTAAAAAAAATTATCACTTCTCTAGGAAAATAAATCATTCATCATGAGTTTGCTTGACTATAACTTGAAAGCTATTTGGACAAGTTTTTTTTCGCACGATTTGCGCGCTGTTCTAATGAGGCATTCCATTCACAGATGAATGAGTTAGTTTCACGAATAAACAAAAATGCGTATTCGACAATTGGTAGAAGTTAAAATTAACATTTAATAGATTTCGATGAACAGTTTTTGCCAAAAATTTTGCAAAAGGATTAACATATAAAACATTTTATTATTTTACTTTGTTGGAAAAGCTTTCCGTTAAGTCGTTCTAGGTCCAAATTACGGCATTCTTGATCAAAAAAGCTTTGGTATCGAAATTTATTTCTTGACAAAATATGTGGATGCATAAATTATTAACAAAATAAATAAAAAAAATTAAATTAAAAGTAACCGGAGGGAAGATAGCAACGCATGCATATTCGAATTCGAAAGTGTGGCTGAAAAATCCGACGCTATCTTCACCCATTTTTTCGAACTCAGCCACAGTTTTTAAATTCACCACAATACAACACAGCAATTTCGAACACACTGCTTGCTGAAGCCAATGTTTGCAATTATTTCTTTTAACTTGTGTATAATCGGTATGCAAGCGCTGATGCACACTCTTAATGCTTACGTTTTTATTCATTGCTTTACAGCACTTAAAATTAAATAAGTAAAAAAAAAAAAATATGCAAAAAAATCAAGAACAATTTCACCAAATAATTTTAAAACTTTTTACTCAATAAAATATTATTTTCCAATATTTTAGAACATAGGTATTGCTTTTGAAAAAATATTTCAACACTTTTCTTACTCATCTTATAAAGTTCAGCAACGATTTTGAATTCACCACGTTCAATCCAGTGTTAAAGTATTGAAAAACAAATCAAACTCATATCATAGCAGAATAGTTAAAAAAATATTTTAAACAAATATGCAGGTATTTAAGCGCATTTAAAATTAATTAATTAACGATTCTAACAAATAACCGTGAATTCCATTTTATAAAACAAACGTTGATAAGAATATTGACCACAAATATTTAACGATGGTACTTTCGTACGAAAAACTTTTTGAAAAGTATAAATATGAGTAATAATAGTTAAGTTCCTTTCGCATCAAAATAATCAAGATTATTATTTTGTAATATGCAAAGCAAAAACAAAATTAATAGTCCCACAGACACGCCTACCTCCCATACAACCCAAAAGTTGAAAATTATAAATAAACGTATGCCAAGTCACAAAAAGACACAATTCCGGCAACTAAGACCTAGCAATGTAAGCCTAGTCACAAAAGTCTAGCCACACAATTTAAGAAAATATGACTTAATAACAAAAACCTAGCTACAGAACCCAAGCAACATAACAAGGTAACGTAATAACATAACGTGAGCGTAGCCACAAGTGTCTAGCCACAAAAGTCTAGTCACAAAACCCTAGCCACAAAAGCCTACCCCCAAAAGCCTAGCCACTAAACCCTAGCCATACAATTCCAGAAAGTAAGACTTAATAACATAAGCCTAGCTACAGAACCCTAGCAACGTAAGCCTAGCCACAAGTGTCTAGCCACAAGAGTCTAGCCACAAAAGCCTGGCCACAAAAGACTACCTGCACAATTCCAGAAACTAAGACTTAGGAACGTAAGCGTACCCACAAAAACCTACCAACGCAAGCCCAGCCAAAAGCCTAGCCACAAAAACCTAGCCACAAAAGACAAGCCACACAATTCCAGCATCTATACAGGCGAAAATTTGAGTTTAAATTTAAAACCCTTAAAACTCTCTTTGAATTTATGACTCCTTTTTTAAACCTTAAAGTTTATTTTTAAAAATTTTCCAGTCTTACATTCGAAAAATTAACGAATTCAAATGTTTGGGTTTCAAAAAGTAAACCCAAAAAGTTTAAAAATGTTTGTATTGTGAAAATTAAGCTCAGAAAGTTTATTATTTAAGCCGAAAGTTTATTTTTTAAAATTATCAAGTGTTAAAAATTAAGTGTTAATTAACTAAGAAGTTTTAAAATACATGTTTTGTAAAATTTAAACCAAACAGTGGATTATTAAAATCGAAAGTTTTTTTTTGCAATAATTTTAAACTTAAGGGTTTAAATAATAAACCCACTAAACTTCTTGCGACTTGCGATATTTAAGGCCAAAAGGGTTATTATTTAGACTTTAAGTTTAATTTTAAAACTGTAGAATTTATAAAGCAAACCCATAAAAGTTATATACACATATTTTTTTATATACATATATATAAATCCTGAAGGTTTATTATTTATACTTAAGGTTTACTTTCGAAATCATAGCACGTAGAACACTGTACAATTGAGAACAACAGAAAAAGCAATAGATTAGGCCGGGTTAAAACTCGCGACTCTAATGCGATGGTTACCGTAGTCCGCGGTTCGATACTAGGATGTGACAAAAAAAAATGTTGCTCAATTCAATTTTTACATTAATTAAATAATCAATAATATAAGATAATTATATAAAAATAACAAAAAAAAATACGGTTTAGTCAACAGAGCCACGGAATAGAAATTTTTTGCCCGTGCTAATTGTGTACTTAAATATGAAAATGACTGCATTGACAAGCAGACGCATAATATTTAGTTTAGCATTTGACCACTTTCGTTTATGGTCAAAATCTTGTGTGTGGTGAATTTTTGGTTAAATGTTTTCGAACTTCGAAACGTGTGGATGGGCGTGCGTTGCTATCTTCACTACGGTTTAAAAGTATTAATTAATGATTAATACATAGTGTTTATTCGATATCTAATTAAATGGCATAAAAATCAATAATATATCAATATTCGTTCACGAGTACCTTAATTCTGCACCTGCTCAGATATTTGGTGAATTGAAAGTTTTTAGAAAGTAAAAATTTATCATTTGGAAATTTTATATGATAGTTCTTAGATCAAAGATTAAGATTTTGTCACGAAAGAAATGGTTACTTAATTTGTATTGAGGTTGCATAGAATGAATCCAAAGTAACACACGATTTTTATCAGTTTAAAGTGGTTTTAAGATTTCAAAGTTTAAGTATATTTAACTTGATATTTAATGCTTTCATAATATGCGTTGCAACTGAAGCATTCTTAGCTTAAAATTCTTAGTCTTAGAAAATCCTTTTACTTTTCCTGTTGGGTCAGCAAATTGCAACGCTGTTCATTTGGGTGCAGCTAAGGCGCGAACAATGACTTTGAACTAAATTGTGTGAGTGCATAAAGAAAGGAACAACGACGTTAATGAAGACAATGATGACGATGATGAGGCTTGATGAAGAGTATGGGGGGGGGGGGGTAGGCGGTGGCAGTGGCGTAGCGAGCATAACTGGCGCCCGGGGCAAAACAATTTTTTGGCGCCCCCAATGATATACAAATAGATATTTTTTAATGTTTTGTACAAATTATTATAATACACTTATTAAATTACATTAATACAAATAACACTATGCGTCAAAATCATAAAAAGGTTCTGTCCACTACAGTTAATTCTATTTTGTTATAGATTTAGGGTCTCTTGACACGAAAATCGCAAAAAAAAATTTTAAAGTTAAGCCTCGTAGGGTAAACTGGGGTAGCCTTGACTTTGGGCCACATTCGACTATGACGTTTTTGGTATGAACGAATCGTTATTTTTCAATAATTTGTATTATAAATTTTGTATTTAAGTTATCGTCACGAAGTTTGATGATTCTTGCATTACATGAAGAAAAATAACTGAATAGGTTTTGTGTTTTTGGGCGGGTAACTGTTATTTTCCGGCACTGATTCGTAAGGACTTCCTGACCGAGTTATAAAAGTTAATCAAAGTACCTTTTACAAAAGGTAAAAACTATTTATGTTTTTGAAAATATAAGTGAATTTCAATAAAACTAAATATAAACTAAAAAAAATTAAAAAAAGAAGCCGAGAGCATTTGGGTACATTTGACATTTTTGATTGGGGTAATTTTGACAAATGTTATTTAAACAAAGATCGAGTGACATCGAGATGTTACCAATTAATTTTAAAGTTTTTTAATATATTTCTAAATTGGTTTTAATAAAAAAGAAGTGGTTCAAACATCAGAAATAGGACTATCAGTAGCCGAAGAAATAAAAGGACATGAAGAAAACAGAACGTTGGTTAACGAATGAAGAATGAAAGTCTAAAGATAATAGCAATTCTGGTAACAACTACAGCTTTGATTCTTTTGGATTGTTCAGTGATGCTGGTCTAATTTTTTTCCAAGTATTCAGCCACTTCAATTTTACATAATTTTTTGTGGAGCATCAACATCACTAGAATTCACAAACGCATTAAAGAAACTTGTCCTGGCCCTTAACTACCTAACCTGTTAACTCGTATACATAACATCTTTGCTAGCAATATTTATTCCTAACTTTGACAGGTCGTTAAAGATAACTGTTGCTTACTTTACTACTCACTAACTGAAATAATAAAGTTTATATTGTTTTATTTCAATTAAGTAAATTTTACTATATCTAATTTTGACATCAATTGTATCGAACTGATCATGTAAAATTCGATATTTTAACTCTATTCTACTCTTGCAAACAAGAACTAAACAAATATTGAATTTTTGTATGAATAAGGCTGGTCTATTTTGAGAAGTAAAGCATGACTTTCTCAAATTTTTCAATTTCTTCACAACAAAATATTTGTCAGAATTTTCACGCAACAAAAAAATTAATGTTGCGAGTGAAATTCCACGCAAACGGACAGAGTACTAGGATTTACGTGATTTTTAAAGATTTTATATAATTTATAAGATTTTTGTTGAAATATGTCTTGTTCAATATTAATAATCACGCTAAGCCGAATAAAATTTCTAATTTTCTTCATGTTTGTTCAACGAATTTTTACATTTGGATGAGTACTTTTTGCGCTATGATAATTCATACAAAATCGAAAACTATTTTCATTTTTAGTGGAGAATATAAGCTACCGTCGAAAGAAATACGTGCAAAAATACGGTCAGGAGATGCATTTGACGGATTATGCATTATTATTCAATTTTACACTGATTAATACATTGATACTGAAATAGTAATAAGTATTTGAAGTGTTACTCTCAGGTATGGAAAACATCTTGTTCTTTAAATGGAAGATCTGTTCCATTTAAATCTGTATTATAAAACTCACCCAAATTTTTACAATTCTTTTCAAGATCGTTGTACGGATTATCCTTAATAAATTTTCAGCGTCCAGTAAATACCAAAATTTGGAATTAAGGTCCCTAAGTCGTGTAAATTGTGAACTTATTTCCTGATGCAGACGACCAAGAACGCTTTTCATAACGCCAGATTTTTCGCTTTCTGCGGAAAGACCATATCTCGAGTCAATTCTCCGCGCATTTGTCGGCGACATTTTATACGGATTGTTGTATCGATTCTTCATTTTTTACAAAGATTTTTAGCCTTTTCGATAACTTTTTCACATATCTCGTTACGAATTTCTGCAAGTTCAGTCGCCAATAATTTTAAATCATGGAACGCTTCTTTAAACTTTATTTTAGGACCTTGTAATCTGAGCTGCACACGATTAATTCTCTTAGAGTTCATGCCAGAAATGGACTAAAGTTATGATATTTAAATTCGGTTTAAGATAAAGATTGCAGCATTTCTGGTGTACCACTTGTGTCAGTATTTTCTTCTGCTAATTTTTCTTATAGTTCTACGCATTCTTCCAATCCCTCGACAATAACGCTAACTGCTTGCGCTCTGGAGCTCCATCGTGTTACAGATTCTTTAAAAGAGTTTTTAAAGCATTTTTTAACAATTTCCATCGTAATGTTGAACGTGAGAAAAAGAGACGTATGTTATCAATTATTCCAAAACAAGCTACAATGATTGAATTTTGGTTAGCTGCAGTAACTCCTACTAAATTTGATGTGTGTTTATCACAATTTACAAATCGCACACTAAATACAAAACAGTCACAACTCAAAATTTTTTATACCGACTTTTTGTTATAAATCAATTCACAAAACACATGTCTCACTATCTTTTTCATTATTTTCTTCATTAAATGAAAGAATGTAGTTTGTGTGTTTAAATGAAAATTGCTTTTTAACCGACTTCAAAAAGGAGGAGGTTCTCAAGTTGGTTGGTTTCTCTGTTTTTTTTTTTTTTTTTTTTTATTTTTTTTTTTTTTTTTTTTTTTGTGAATGTATGTACATCGATTACTCCTAAAGTACTTGCCCGATCGCCGTAATTTTTTGTCAACATATAGAGATTATCAACGCGGAGGTGCCCGTTTATGAAAGGGGGCGGTATTCGGAAAAGGGGCGTGTCTCTATAAGAAAAACACTGTATCTCAGTAAATATTGACACTACGGTAATAAAATTCACAGTAAAATTACAAGGACAAGCACAAGTATTAAAAATGACGATCACTTAAGTGGGCGTAATTCTAAAAAAGGGTGTGGCAATATTGTAAAAACTCTGTATCTCGAAGAAAATTGACACTAGAGTACTGAAATTAAGTACAGAGGTAGGTACAATTGTTGGAAATTACTATAACATAAAGGGGCGTGTCACTGTACGAAAAACACTGTATTTCAGTAAATATTGACACTAGAGTACTAGAGTTAATAAAATTCACAGAAAAAATGCAAGGGTAGGTAAAAAATAACAGTCAATTAAGTGGGCGTTAGTCGACAAAGAGGTGTGGCAATATTAGAAAAACTCTGTATCTCGAATAATATTGACACTAGAGTACTAAAGTTAACTACAGGGGTAGGCACAGTTATAAAACAATTAATTTCAATACAGTGGACCTTGTTTGATAAAGGGGTGTGGCAATATATAAAATACACTGTATCGCGAATAATATTGATACTAGAGTACTGATATTTAGTAAAGAGGTAGGCACACTTATAACAAGTTATTGTGAATAAAGTGGGCGTCATTCGACAAAGGGGTGTAGCAATATTAGAAAACACTAAATCGAATACTGACACTACTAACTGAAAAAGTACAGACGTAGGCACAATTATTACAAATTACTACCGAAGAATTTGGCGTTATTCGACAAAGGGGTGTGGCAGTGTGTAAAAAACTGTATCATATTGACTTAAGGGTGGTAAAATTCATTGTTAGAATGGGTAGAACTATTGAAAATACTATGACAAAGAGTGTGATATTCTCGACAAAGAGGCGTGTTAATATTATAAACACACTATATTTCAGTCAATATTGACATTGGGGTAGTGATAAAAATACAAGAGTAGGTACTGATAAACATACTGAGAAAGAACAGAATATGAAACGACAGAAAAGCATTTTCCATATTATGAGCATAAATAATTGGTGTTTAATTAATTTATACACTTTTTTAATATATATCATTTTCTCTAAAAAGAAAGAAATAAAAACTTTTTAACATAAAAAAAAACCTACTTCAAAATCACTAGAAAGTAAAAAATAATTTTAAATTACTTTTACTATTTATTTCTTGGTCAAATTTGTATTTTTATAATAAATATATTTATTTTTTTATTATAATAAGAGCTTCGAAGTCGGCGCTAATATAATCAGATTTTTGTGCAGCTGCAACACACATATAGCATTTTAATTAAGATTTAAGAAAAATTAAGATTACAAATTAATACAGCGTCACCCAAGCAGGATATTTACAAATAAAAAAGTCTTTAATAGAGTAGGGATGGCGAAAAAATCATGATTTTACGTCAATGATTAGCGCTGACTAGAAGCTTTTATTATCATAAAAAAATAAATATATTTATTATAAAAATACAAATTTGACCAAGAAATAAATAGTAAAAGTAATTTAAAATTATTTTTTACTTTCTAGTGATTTTGAAGTAGGTTTTTTTTTATGTTAAAAAGTTTTTATTTTCTGTAGTATCAACCAAAAGGTTGTATTTTTCGCTTCTCCAGAAAAGTCATGTTTTTTGAGTTGTGACTGTTTTGTATTTAGTGTGAGAAGTGTTGCCTTATTATTTTTTTCTATTATTTTTTGTTGAGCGCCAGATGTGTGATTTGACATAAGGGCAGCATTATCATAGCATTGTACCCTACAGTTGGCTAACTTAATTATTGAATTAATTAATTAAAAAAACTTTTTTGCAAAATTTTGTTTGTCTTGCTTGAGAATGATTTGGCGCCCCTCTGCGAGTGGCGCCCGGGGCATGATGACACCCCCTGCCCCCCCCTCGCTACGCCACTGGGCGGTGGTGACGTTGTGGAACACAAAGGCATTGAGTGACAAAAGTGCGCAGCACAAAAAACCACAAAGAAAACTGCTGATGTTGGTTACGACGTTAACGATATTGATGATAATGATGATAATGACGAATAACTAGCAGTCATTGAAAAAGCTTTTAACAATAAAAAATTAAAGGAAAAAATACATGTTGAAATAAAATACATGCGAAATGATTTGAAGATTTCTGAGTAACAAAAATATTTTTTGAATTATAAAAAAATCGATAAAAAGAAGTCAAAATACAGAAATTATCTGTATAGCTGCGAATGATTTCTAAGCTTATGGCACATGTCTTCATTTCATTCTCCAATGATACATTTCAATAATTTTTTCCTACCGGGTTGCACGCAATTTGCAATGAATAGCTCTGCTCAGCTCTATTAAAAGCGATAACAAAAGCGAAAAAAACGCGATGCGCAAAAATATAATTTTTTAAGTCAAATCAATTCGATCAACAGACCTTAAAATTCACTTCGAAGGACGGTGGCGGATGCACTCAAGCGAGGCCGAATGCAAGTCATGGCAAATAATTTTGCATTCAACAATATTTTTAATTGAAGAAAACATAAAAAAAAAGTTAAATATCAGTTTAAGTTTGACAATGCTTAATGTTAATAAAATGTTAATAAAAATTTATATAATTTAAAAGCTTTTAAAAAAATTTGATTGATTGGTAGACAAACATTTTTTCATTATAAATAAATTATACAAAAAAAAATAAATATAATTTTTTATTAAAATAAAGCAAACATTTTTATATATATGTATATAAACACACATGTAGGATATGTAAGCCATTCCAAGAGATATTGATTTAGCGTGAAATTTTTAAAAACATTTAAATCATCACGTTGCTTTAAATGTGAACAAAAATTGCTTCACTTCACATTAATTAAAAATTTTTATCAAAATAATTTTTACCTTAAAACTTTATATAATATAATTTTTAAAATAATTTTGACTTTGAACGAACGAACACTTCTACAAAAATATTATATAATAATTAAAAAAAAAAAATGCGATCGAATAAATTTCAGCCAGGGATCAAAACACTATTTACAAAAAATATGTTATTCAATATATAATGGTTTTGGAAATATTGGAATTTTGATCAAAAGCATTATATTGAAATATCCTTACCGAAATCGTTGATCTTCAAAATATGTCCCAAAATAAATTGTTAAAAATTGGTTTCGAACTTACAGTCTTTTAAAAAAACTGAAAGACTTTTATTTTTATTTTAAAATTTTGTTTATTTACGGCTGTATTCATAAAAATGTATGAGCCTCTTATAAAGCCTTTAAAAGAAAAATATCAAAAACCGTATTCATAAAATCAAAGAACAACCGTTTTCCAGAATAAAAAATTGTTAACAAACTATTTGAATGTCAACCTGTTGATAAAATTGTGACAAATAAAAACAAAATCATAATACTAAACGACCAATAATGACAAGAACCTCTTATAAAAGCTTCATAAATCCTTGAATAAGCATTTTTAATATTTGAACACTCATCTAAAATCAAAAGTTATTTAAAAAAAAAACATGAAAACATGGCTTAAAATTTAAAAATAAAAATATAAAGTGACAATTTTTTCAGAGCAAAACATAAATTACAGAGAACATTTAAAAGCTATTTTAAGATTTTTTTATGATTAATACCTTATGTTTTTAGTGTATTTTGACACGGTGCATTGAATTGAATTGAATTTTTAGTAACTTAGAGCTTTTATGATTTCATATGACGATATGCACGATTATAAAAAAATTAGGTAGAAATCTTAAAGTATATTTTTATATTGAAACAATGAAGTATATTTTTCAACATTACTCGGCGAGATGAAATGAACAAATAATTTTATTTTATGACTACACATAAATCATTTTCATTTAATAACCCATTTTATTATACATCAACAGCTCTTTTTCATTTTCAGACCATAAGTGGATAAAATAAAATCAATTAGTAATTTTATTTAAGACATGGAGATGGTTAATCTTTAGTTGATATATCATTTTATCATATTTTAAAAATACTTTTTGCTTAACAAAATTTCAAAACCGAATGAACTTGAAAATTTGAATTTCTTTAATAATAATTGAAAACTGATTTAAATAGCAGCGTGTTTCAGAAATGGTTTCTAAGTTTAGTTTGTTAATTAGACCCATTTTGTATTGGATTAAAAGAAGCCGTCAACTTTAAAATGAGTGAATAAATGAAGAGAAAGGCAAGAATCTACAGTAGTAAAAGTATCAACAATTGAATTTCATTTTGAAAATTTAATGAAGGCCAATAAAAATCAAACAAGTGAAGACTATAAAGTCCACTTTTTGTTAGAATACAGGCAACTTTAATTTACTCATGCAAATATTTACGAATATTTTCTTATGTACGACCTTTCCATCAATGTAACCGCATTAATTTTTTTTTTTTTTTATTTATGTCTTAAATATGTTACTATGTTCTGAGGGCCTGCGATCAACATTAAAACAAGTGATTTTCCTTAAAAAAAAATAGTTAAGCATGAGAACACACAGAAGAAATTAATATTTAATTTCGACAAAATATTAGTAATTTCTCATGTCATTTCTAAAGTGATGATGAGCTTATAAGGAAGCCTGTTTTGTTTATTGGCTTATCCCATCATACGTGTTTTTTTTTCATATATTTTAAACTCCCCTCCACAAAAATATTAAAAGTTCGGTTTTTGATAATTTTTTTCGAAGCAATTTAATATGGTTAGACAAAAAAAGAAGGAAAAGTTAAAAACATTTTATTTAAAATATTTCTGTGCAATACTTCTTTAATTTCTTTAATTAAAAAGTACAAGTGGAAGTACTGTTTCCCTAACCAAAAATTACTACTCCAAGTGGTGCAACAAATGCCACAGATTACAGAAAATTGCCACTTTGCGAAAAACTATTTTTGCTATTAAATTTGCAATCTTTTTAACCAGAAGTATACCTTTTTTTCATTAATATTTTACCAGACAGACCTTAAAACCGCCTTTTAACTTTAATGCCTTGTACTGAAAAAATAAATTTATGTCACTTGTACAACTGTTGCCCGCACACCCTCATATATTTTTTTTTTCTTAATCGCCTTAAGACCTGCAAAACGCTCCTGAGCTTATATTTCTACGCATGCGCTTACCCTATTATTAAGCGCCATAAACAATTCGCAGTCGTCAGACAGAATACATTTTTAATTGAGCTACAAAATTTATTGCTCAGCAGAAGATATAAAATTTGTTTCCGGTTTTTTTAATTGTTGGCTGCGTGGAAAATTGAATGCAATGAAAAATTATGAATTGCAAGCTCAATGCGGCCCTGCAGTCCGAAGCATTTTCACTGCCGCTCAATGGCTCTCTTTTGCGCTCTTGCTGTATAAACTACCTTGAACTCAAAAACAAATGCAATCGAATGCAGTGAAGCGATCGTGCAGCGCGATTGGCGACGATAACAAACTCAGCGAATGTCGTGTGTCGCCAACTCGAGATGTAGCAGCGCGCCGTTCTTCTACAGTCAACTAGACTAACTCATTTGTTTTTGTCTGTATTTGTTTCTTGACTTTTATTTTTTATTTTTAGCTTTTATTTATTTAGTTGAGCTCCTCAACGAGGTAACTAACATATTAATTTTATTTAAAACATATGGCAACGCCTTATGCGTTGTCAGTGGCAGTGAAAGTTTTTACGATGTCGCTCTTCTGGTGTGCATACGTGCGATAAAAATCGCATGACATAAAAAATGCATTCAAATTCAACGACCAATGATGGTGCTTTGTGAGGAAAAACATGTTAGATTTTGTACGCTTAAACGTTGCCGAAGCATAAAAAACCGCATTCGCCATGAACTTCGAGTCACACTTCGTGAGGCAGGCGGTGTGCAGAAAGTGGGCGGAGTCAGTGGAAAACTGCTATGTTTTTACTTAGCTTATCTCTTAGCTAGATCAAGAAAATTTGCTGCTGCTCTCTTTTAACGAAAGACACAGAAAACTAAAATAAACTTTCAAACTGTTCATCTGGTTGATGTGAAGGTGTGAAAATTAACAGTTTTATATAATTAGAAAAAAGAGCAAATTATTTATGAAAATGCAGTTACTTTTCTAGTTTACAGGGTGATATTTTTATAAAAATAGTTTTTGTTTCTTGTATTCAGATTTAAGTTTGTTAAGATTTTAGTTTGGCTGTTAGCTGAAAACTTAAAGATTTAAGATTTAAGATTTAAGATTTAAGATTTAAGATTTAAGATTTAAGATTTAAGATTTAAGATTTAAGATTTAAGATTTAAGATTTAAGATTTAAGATTTAAGATTTAAGATTTAAGATTTAAGATTTAAGATTTAAGATTTAAGATTTAAGATTTAAGATTTAAGATTTAAGATTTAAGATTTAAGATTTAAGATTTAAGATTTAAGATTTAAGATTTAAGATTTAAGATTTAAGATTTAAGATTTAAGATTTAAGATTTAAGATTTAAGATTTAAGATTTAAGATTTAAGATTTAAGATTTAAGATTTAAGATTTAAGATTTAAGATTTAAGATTTAAGATTTAAGATTTAAGATTTAAGATTTAAGATTTAAGATTTAAGATTTAAGATTTAAGATTTAAGATTTAAGATTTAAGATTTAAGATTTAAGATTTAAGATTTAAGATTTAAGATTTAAGATTTAAGATTTAAGATTTAAGATTTAAGATTTAAGATTTAAGATTTAAGATTTAAGATTTAAGATTTAAGATTTAAGATTTAAGATTTAAGATTTAAGATTTAAGATTTAAGATTTAAGATTTAAGATTTAAGATTTAAGATTTAAGATTTAAGATTTAAGATTTAAGATTTAAGATTTAAGATTTAAGATTTAAGATTTAAGATTTAAGATTTAAGATTTAAGATTTAAGATTTAAGATTTAAGATTTAAGATTTAAGATTTAAGATTTAAGATTTAAGATTTAAGATTTAAGATTTAAGATTTAAGATTTAAGATTTAAGATTTAAGATTTAAGATTTAAGATTTAAGATTTAAGATTTAAGATTTAAGATTTAAGATTTAAGATTTAAGATTTAAGATTTAAGATTTAAGATTTAAGATTTAAGATTTAAGATTTAAGATTTAAGATTTAAGATTTAAGATTTAAGATTTAAGATTTAAGATTTAAGATTTAAGATTTAAGATTTAAGATTTAAGATTTAAGATTTAAGATTTAAGATTTAAGATTTAAGATTTAAGATTTAAGATTTAAGATTTAAGATTTAAGATTTAAGATTTAAGATTTAAGATTTAAGATTTAAGATTTAAGATTTAAGATTTAAGATTTAAGATTTAAGATTTAAGATTTAAGATTTAAGATTTAAGATTTAAGATTTAAGATTTAAGATTTAAGATTTAAGATTTAAGATTTAAGATTTAAGATTTAAGATTTAAGATTTAAGATTTAAGATTTAAGATTTAAGATTTAAGATTTAAGATTTAAGATTTAAGATTTAAGATTTAAGATTTAAGATTTAAGATTTAAGATTTAAGATTTAAGATTTAAGATTTAAGATTTAAGATTTAAGATTTAAGATTTAAGATTTAAGATTTAAGATTTAAGATTTAAGATTTAAGATTTAAGATTTAAGATTTAAGATTTAAGATTTAAGATTTAAGATTTAAGATTTGAGATTAAAGATTTAAGATTCAAGATTTAAGATTTAAGATTTAAGATTTAAGATTTAAGATTTAAGATTTAAGATTTAAGATTTAAGATTTAAGATTTAAGATTTAAGATTTAAGATTTAAGATTTAAGATTTAAGATTTAAGATTTAAGATTTAAGATTTAAGATTTAAGATTTAAGATTTAAGATTTAAGATTTAAGATTTAAGATTTAAGATTTAAGATTTAAGATTTAAGATTTAAGATTTAAGATTTAAGATTTAAGATTTAAGATTTAAGATTTAAGATTTAAGATTTAAGATTTAAGATTTAAGATTTAAGATTTAAGATTTAAGATTTAAGATTTAAGATTTAAGATTTAAGATTTAAGATTTAAGATTTAAGATTTAAGATTTAAGATTTAAGATTTAAGATTTAAGATTTAAGATTTAAGATTTAAGATTTAAGATTTAAGATTTAAGATTTAAGATTTAAGATTTAAGATTTAAGATTTAAGATTTAAGATTTAAGATTTAAGATTTAAGATTTAAGATTTAAGATTTAAGATTTAAGATTTAAGATTTAAGATTTAAGATTTAAGATTTAAGATTTAAGATTTAAGATTTAAGATTTAAGATTTAAGATTTAAGATTTAAGATTTAAGATTTAAGATTTAAGATTTAAGATTTAAGATTTAAGATTTAAGATTTAAGATTTAAGATTTAAGATTTAAGATTTAAGATTTAAGATTTAAGATTTAAGATTTAAGATTTAAGATTTAAGATTTAAGATTTAAGATTTAAGATTTAAGATTTAAGATTTAAGATTTAAGATTTAAGATTTAAGATTTAAGATTTAAGATTTAAGATTTAAGATTTAAGATTTAAGATTTAAGATTTAAGATTTAAGATTTAAGATTTAAGATTTAAGATTTAAGATTTAAGATTTAAGATTAAAGATTTAAGATTTAAGATTTAAGATTTAAGATTTAAGATTTAAGATTTAAGATTTAAGATTTAAGATTTAAGATTTAAGATTTAAGATTTAAGATTTAAGATTTAAGATTTAAGATTTAAGATTTAAGATTTAAGATTTAAGATTTAAGATTTAAGATTTAAGATTTAAGATTTAAGATTTAAGATTTAGATTTAAAATTAAGATTTAAGATTTAAGCTTTTTTAATTTTAATTTTTTATTTCTTATTTTTTTTTTTTTTTATTTTTTTTTTTTATTTGTGTTTTATATTTTTTATTTTAAATTTTTAGTTCTTATTTTTTAATTTTTTATTTCTTCTTTCACATACTTCATATCTCAAATCTCATGTCTGATATTTCATATTTCACTTCTCATATCGCATATCGCATATCTCATATGTCATATTTCATATCTCATATCTCATATCTCATATCTCATATCTCATATCTCATATCTCATATCTCATATCTCATATCTCATATCTCATATCTCATATCTCATATCTCATATCTCATATCTCATATCTCATATCTCATATCTCATATCTCATATTTCATATCTCATATCTCAGATCTCATATCTAATGTCTCATATCTCAAATCTTATACCCATATCTCATAACTCATATCTCATATTCTCTTTTCTCATTTCATTTATCTCATAAATCATTTTTAATATCTCATATTCTTTTTTCTCGTATCTTATATCTCATATTTAATATCTCATATCTCATATTTCATGTCTCATATATCATATTCAAATTTGTTATATCTCATTTGTTATATCTCATTTCTCATATCTGATATCTCATATCAGATATGAGATATCTGATATCTCATATCTGATATCTCATATCTGATATCTCATATCTGATAACTCATATCTGATATCTCATATCTGATATCTCATATGAGATATCTCATATTTCATATTTCATATCTCATCTAATTTTTTTAAAATCGTTTAAAGTTTAATTTGGTCTGTGATTTTCATCAAGAAACAGTTCGTATAAAATAATGAAAGGAATATTCTTTTTAAGTTTTTTTTTTTTTCGAAGTGACATGAAGTTGTTTACAAAAAAACAATTATATTTATAGGATTATTTTTTAATGTTGGGGACAAAAATATTATTTATATTTTTTTTTATAATTTTGAAACGATGGAACTACGAGGCAGTTTCAGTCTTGTTGACTTACTCTCTATTACGAGCCACTGTTTGATAATTTTGGAACTAGAACGACTCACATGGTCTCATAACTCTTATCTCAGATCTTATATTCTCATATATAATATCTCATATCTCATATCTCATAACTCATATGTCATGTTCTGATTTCTCATTTCATATATCTCATAAATCATACTTTATATTTCATATTCTCTTTTCTCGTATCTTATATCTCGTGTTTCATATCTCATATCTCATTTCTCATGTCTCATATTTCATAACTCATACCTCATATTCTCATTTCTCATTTCATATATCTCATAAATCATATTTTATACCTCATATTCTCTTTTCTTGTATCTTATATCTCGTGTTTCATATCTTATTTCTCATATCCTATACCTCATGTCTTATGTATAATAACTCATATCTCATATCCCATGTCTCATGTCTCATATTCTCATTTCTCATTTCTCATTTCTCATATCTCATGTCTCATGTCTTATCTTCTCATGTCTTACATCTCATATCTCATATCTTATGTCTCATAACTCATATCTGATATTTCATATCTGATGTCTCATATATCTTATCTCATAAATCATATTTCATATCTTTTGTTTGATATCTCATATATCATTTCTCATTTCTCATTTATCAATTCTAATTTCTCATTTCTCATATCTCATTTCTTATTTCTCATTTCTAATTTCTCATATATCATGTCTCATATCTTATATTCTCATGTCTCACATCTCATATTTCATGTCTTATGTCTCATAACTCATATCTGATATCTCATATCTGATGTCGCATATATCTTATCTTATATCTCATATTTCATATATTTTATTTGATATCTTATATCTCATTTCTCATTTATCATTTCTAATTTCTAATTTCTCATTTCTCATATCTCATTTCTTATTTCACATTTCACATTTCTCATTTCTTGGTTCTCATTTTGTGTTTCTTCTCATTTCTTATTTCTCATTTTTTGTTTCTCTCTTCTTAATACTTCTTACTTTATACTTTGACTTCGTTTAACTTTTTCATTTTAAAAACTTATTTAGCGTAACTTAAGCTTTTAATGCTCTAAATTTTATTTATATTTTCTTTAATTTTGCAATTTCAAAATTTCATTTAATAGTTTTTAATTGTTTGCGGCATAACTAAAAAAAGCCATCTGATATTTGTGGTTGTTGTAGTTGTTATAGTTTTATGATGATTATAAATTTTTTTTTGTTCTCTATTTTTTGCTACTTTTTGCAACAACTTCAAGGTTACTTTAGAACTTTTAGATACATGCCGAAAATTTATAACAAAGTCGTGCTCGGTGAACGAACAAATTCGCAAACCAAATCGTAAATAACTACAACTACAACTACAACAATACAACAAAAGATAAATAAATATATGTAGTAATTTCGCCATAAAAACGCCAAATGAGTCATGAACTCGACAACAACTAATACAACAACAACAACAATAACAGTGAGAACGCCATGTACAAAAATAGCAACAACTCAGAACAGTGTACGTCAACTTCAGCTTTTGGAAATAGTTCTATGCGTTGAGTGCTTGAAATTCGCACAAAATCAAAAAATATAAGAGCTAAACATCAATGTATCTAGCAGATACAGTCAGCCAAACAAGTCAGTCAGTCAGTCAGTCAGTTGGAATTTAGACAGTTAGTGTTTTAGCCAGTTGGCCTGTTAGTCAGTCAATCAGTCAGCCGAGACAAGCGCGCGGCTGTGCGCTATAAACAAAGTATCTGCACGTTTAATTAGCGCATTAGGAACTATATAGTTACAGATACAAGTAAAAACAGCAACTACAGATACAAACACATATACTTGCGTAGCTTCAGTATTTTAGTTGTGGTAGTATTTAATGTATTTTTGTGTGTTTTTTTTTTTTTTTTTGCATTTGTATTTTGCACTTAAAAGTATCGCTTAGTTGAAGCATGCAGCTAGAATTATTTTTGCAACGTTTTGTGTGTGCCTATTTGATGTATCTGTGCGATACTCTGTGGTTTTTTGATTTTTTTTTTTTTTTTTGGTGTGTACCCATATGTATTCTGGTGATATACAACATTACCATGTGCGATGCTTAAAAAGATGATTAACGCAATTTCTTGGGATTTTTAAATATGTGCATGATTTGCGGTTGTATTTCTTGCTTTTTTTTCTCTTCTATAATTTTTTTTTTTTTTTTTTTCTTAGAAACAAATTTATTAAATAGACAAAATTTGGTTACCTCGTCATTTAATGGTTTGGCTTTACTAGGCAAAAGCTTAACTGATGTGCTCGAGAGAACTGTTGTCTTCAGATTGCCTGCAAGATAGAAAAATATATTTCATTAAAATTAAATTAATAATTGATTAGATAATAAAATAGAGTGCAATTAAGACTGATTACTTAAGTGTTATCTTAATAGAAAATATTAAAAGCTGTTTAAATATAGCTTTTAAGACTGATTGAAACATTTTAAAAACTTTTAAGGACAGCTTTTTATGCTAAAGCTTTAAGTTGCTTAAACATTTGCATGAGATGATATTAAAATGATACAAAAGCTTTATAGAAAGCTTTGAGCTTTAGATTTATTTAACATATCAATATGCAAATATGTGAAAATCCATAAAATTTCGAAAGTTGAACTTGAACTTGAAACATAGTTTAACCAAAGCTCATATAATATATGATGATATGATAATATATGATCTTTGGTTTAACTTTAACTTGTCTTCATGGCCTTGACTAGACATAAGTCTTGATCTTGTTGTTTCAAAGCATAGCAAAGCTTTTTTCAAATTTTGACGTTATCAAATTCAAAAAAGCTTTGATAACGTGCAACAGAAATAATGAAAAAGTTTTTACCAATAACTTAAAATAAAATATATCATGCCGAAAACTACTCAAATTTTTATAATGACGCAGTTTGTCTGCAAAATCAGGTCTATGCAAGAACAAAAAAGCTCGGTCTAATTTAAAAGCAATTGAATCAAAACCATCTTTGTCTACATTTTAAAAAATAATATAAAATTATATATTATAAAACAATATAATACATATCGTATGTATTAAAAAGTTAATATAACAAGTTAAGTTAATTTTATTTGAAAACAGCAAAAAATTAATAGTTCACTTTAATAGCATTTCAAATTCCAAAACAGGAAAGACTTTCATAAATAGTGCCATAAAATATTAAAATTTATGTTTATTTTTGACTCTTCTCTTCTTTAATTTAATTTTTTTTTGTCGTAGTTACTAGTATAGTCACGCCAGACTCTATTTATGAACTTGTTCTGGCATTATTATAATCATTTTTTAAAGTGAAACTAAAACTGGAATGTTACTCAATATCAACCTTGAAATACATAAATTCTCTTTAGCTCAAACTTACTTTTTGTTGACTTGCATTTTTTTTTTTTTAATGTTAAATTGGATCAAAGTTGTTTACAACAACAATATATTTTTTTGAAATAAAAAACTTTTTGTATCATCTAAGCTAGTTTTCTTCATTAAAAAATCGAAAAAAATTTTTAAAGATTTCAGGAACATTCTAACAGGTTTCTCATAAAAAAGTCTCCGCTTTTGAGAAATTGACAAAAACTATTCAAAATATCCAATTTTCAAAAATAAACTCAAATATCTGGGGTAAATTTTTTATTCCGGGAATGTATAACTGCTTGCTTAAAAATGTATATTTGATACTATAGCACACGTGTTCGAATAAGATTTAACGTTATTTGGTACTTTTTTCAACGTTAACGAATAAACAAACGTATTCGCCGGTACGAAACGTATCTTGATGTGTTATAGTTAAACGAAATAAAGAAAGGATTTACGGAATTACTCAGAATGGAAATAGGATTTTGTCAAAGGATTTTTTCAGCCCAAACATTTATTGATATTTTGTCATTTCAGGCCAAAACTGCTTAATTTAAAGCAAACTGCTTAAAATTAAATTCGTAGATTCGACACATATTTAGAGGAGGTGTTATTTATACATTAATCTTTTTCTTAGATTTAATTTTCATAGTTCAATGAAGATTAATCGCTGAATAAAATTTGTTAAGAAAATTTGCGTTTTCACCTTTAACCCATTTATTACCAAGCCATTTTAAAACGGAAAATATAAATGTTTTTTCATTTTTTTTTATTAATAACGATTAAAGCAATACAAAAAAATAGAAAAAAAATTAAATAAAAATATAAAAACGCGATCGCAAATTACCGTTATCCATATTTTTCCAAAGAAGTAGCTACAAGTATGTAAGCAAGGTGTCAAAGAAAACATACAAACAGAAGTTCAACGGATAAATGCGCAAACAGTAAAACAGCAGCGCAAATAACTAAAACTTTGTTGTGTACCAAAGCGAGTACAGTGGGAGTAAATGGGTTAAGTTAGAAATCAAAAACTATAAACAGCAGAAACATAAGCATTCCGCGGTTCCATACTCATCATACTACACCCGTCATATAATCCATAACATGAAACTAGAGATGGGCACGTGTCACGACTAAACACGTAGTGATTGTAAGCGAACCAGTAAAAAAATTACGAAAAATTCGTGATTGTGCGTGATTAAAATTTTCTCGTGCGGGAGCGTGCGCGACTTAAATTAATTCGTGTCACGACTTGTGTACCAAAATTTTTCAACCCTGTGCCAAATTTTGTAATGATGTTTTCTTACGCTTTTGCTACAAATTGCATACAAAATGCAACACTGACCACTTCTAAAGAAGCGAGAACAACTAATTTCGCTCTCTTTACTTATTTTGCGAAACGTCAGCGACAACTTGAAGCAATATTGGTAATTTTAAATACAAATAAGAAGCTAAGAAATTGTATCAATTTTCTTTTTACAGTGCTGTATCTACCTCTCTGTTGCTTCTGCTCCTTCCTGTAAGCTGGTTTTACCAGAGGTACTCTAAATACACTCATACATTTTTAATAAAACTAATGTGTATTCATCTTCCTATAAAACGTATTCGTAAGAACTCGTGAGAAAAATATGCCGTCGTGATCGTGCGTTATCGTGATCAAAAAACTTATTTTTAAGCGCGAGCGTGCGTGATTAGAAGAAATCACATCGTGGTCGTGCGTGATCGTGATCCAAAAAATTATTTTTGATCGTGAGCGTTCGTGATTAGACGAAATCACATCGTGAGCGTGCGTGATCGTGAGTAAAAATCACTCACGCACCCAAATCAACATGAAACCCATCATATTAAACCAGCATACCAAACCCCTCATATCATATCCATACCAAAAAGGCCTCCACGGAAGCACAACAAAGATTCACGACCCTCCTTACGTAGCCTAAAATTCCATATACTTTATATCAGCCATCATATGAAATCCATCGTACCAAGTCATAGTATACATCATACCGTTCATACCATCATAATGACGACTGTAATATTAACAAAATTCAAGGTGAATATAAAAATGGTGCCATATCATTTGCTGATATTATGCTATCTTATCATGCCTATAACAAAACTCTATCATACCATACCCACCAAACCATTAATTTCATGATATACATCAAACTTTATCCCTAAACCCGTTTTCATAATACTTTACCATCATATTTTTCCACCATACCCATCAGGCCATAACTAACATACCATAACGACCTTCATACTATACCATCATTCCATACGATACCATACCATACCATTCATCAATTCCATACCATTCATTAAATTTCATTCATTTTTATATACATATCATGTACCACCGAACCCATCATTATAGGCATAACCGTCATATTAAACCAGAAGTGCACACAAGAGCTTCGGGGAGCCACTCGGCTTTCACGGACAAGTCGTGTGTACGAAGCTACCGAGCTTCAGCGACGCTAGCATTGAATCAGTTTGCGTTTGATCTTCACGCAGTAAGCATCTTATGAGAAAATTGTTATGTTGAATTTTTACACATATACACACATACTAAGACAAAAATGGTGCTCTTGTGTTGGAAGCTCTGCCAACGCTGTGCATCACTGTATTAAACCAGTGATGGGCACAACATACTATAACATTCTTTGATTGTGTGTAAAGCAGTGAAAAACGAAGATAAATTTTATGTATTTTCTCGCTATATTTTAAAAAATGACGCAAAAAAATGTTATGTCAAAATAAAAACAAAGCAACAGCCGAATGTACACGATCGTTAGCCACACGAAGCATCTTACAGTGAACGTTTGTCGACGTCGCGCAAGCATAGTTTTGTATCCAAACACGTGCGCTTGGGAATTTGAATTGTGCCCTTCTCTGTATTAAACCCATCGAACCAAACGTATCAATCACACCACACCCATCATCTGATCAAGCACGCTTTTCCGGAGTGGGCGTATCAAGTGAATTTCTATTTACAAAAACCTATTTATTTGAAATATGTTTCCACAGATCATTTTTTTTTTTTTTTGTTAAGACCCATCCTTTCTCATTACTATACAAAAAATTTGTACATGTCCACACTTTCTTCGGTATTTAAATAACTATTAGGCAGAAATGAGTTAAGGAAACGTGACGCTCCTAAAACTTGTTAAATAGCTGTTCTGAGCTAACAAAGAACATTTTAAGATTAAATTATGAAGAATTATATAAGAAAAGAAAACAATAAAGTCAAAAATGTATCAAAAATACTGGCGTTTTCTTTTAATTCATAGTTGAAATTGAAAATGGTTGAACAGCTCTGACAGTGGTGATCGTGGCATGCGCCACCACCACCACCTCGCTGCAGATAATGGCAAACCTCAGAAAGTAGTAATGACGTAAAGCTTCTTGAGAACATGAACTTTAGCCGTTCGAGTCGGCATAAGGCATGTAGGTCCAGTTCTCGCTCAATGGTGTACAAACATTTAATAACACACACAACACAATTCATCATAAGAAACTCAGTCGAAGTTTTTTCAAGGGCTGAAATGGCCAATTTGTTTTTTTTTAAGACATCTCTACTTATGTCTGATACCTATTGTTAATTTATGATACCTAATTGTGTCGTACCCATTTCTTTAAAGCAGTTCAGTTGCTTTAGTTTTTTTTCAGAAAATATAGAATATTTTCGAGGTTCAGATTAGCAGTTGTCCTAATGTAACTTACTCGCTCCCGTCATGTCTCTTCGAGAAGAGCTGGACATTCAGTAAGAATATGACTGGAGATTTCTTCATTCTCAAGGCATATACTAAATAGTGAATTAGATGAGAGATTAATTATTTGAAGATGTAACTTTAGTTTACAATGTCCAGTAATAATTCCGGTGATGGGTTGAATCGGGAAATTCAGATTCGGGGTCGGGAAATTCCGATGACTTCCCTATGTTAATAAGGAACTGCGATTTCTAAGATAATAGTTCAGGGAATCTTAATTTAGTGCAAGTTTATTGTACAGAGTTCTTCCAAGAATCTTGAGATTCGCGGAATAAAGTTGTTTTGACGTGTTGCTTGAAGAGATTCTTAACAACACCACAGAATGGTTCCGGTCATATGAATGGTGGTTCTGCTCCCAGTTTGGTTAAAGAGTCCACTTTCTGTGCAGCCAGGTCGTTGAGGATGGTGAGGGGTTCTGACACTAGCTTGGGTTTAATGATGAGTGATTTCAAAGCTTAATGGGTGGCTTGACTATAAAGTAGTTTTTCCTTTAACATTTTTCAGACTATTCCGTCTGATACATCTAATCGCAAGCATTTCCCCTTAACAGATTGTGGTATATCCACTGTAAAATTGACTTTAATGGGAGAACACTCCATAGATTCCAGCTCCAGTAGCATCCTCTATTTCAGAACCATCAGTTTAACATACCAAAAGCCTTGATAAAGCCCGTCATATATCTCTGTCGACAAGAAACAACCATGTAAATCGAGTTAGGACAAAGTGAGGTTATTGCTTTCATAGTCTTCTTTGAACAAAATACACTAATGAGCAAATTTTGATGGTTGTGTCTTGAGAATTAAGTGTTTGAGGCCATCAAATCAGAACAGCAAAAGTCAAGGTTCCCTAATTTTAGGAAGCGATTTTAATCTTTAAAATGCTCATCAGAAAACCTGAAAAATTTCTAAAGCTGTTATTCCTTGTGGATACAGATATATCCCTGCAGATCTTTGAACTCGTTTTAACCGCTTGATGGTTGATCCTTCTAGGATTTTCGTTCACCACACAACAGACGGATATGATAGTGTGGGTCTAACGATCACCGTGAAGAGACTGTACATAGTCTTAGGGCTTATTCCGCAGTTCTTACCGCAAATTCTCCTACAGGTCCACAAAGAGGCTGCTGATCTGCTGCTGAATGCGGTCATTGTGAAGACTTCAGGACAGTTTGCTGACCAGTACCACTTTAATATACTTTGCTGAGTTAGAGAAATCTTCCTTCTCCCCCAAAGAGTTCCGGGCAATTAAAATTAAGCCGTTTTGTAAAAGCCGTAATAACTGGTTCTTTTGACTTTACGGAGAGGCCTTTAATTGAATACCATCTCTGTATCGCGTTCAGTGCTGCTTGTAGAACGTCAGACACTGTACTTTCAAAGCTTACTCGTATGATGACTACAACGTCATCGGTATATCAGACCAGATTATCCAAGTTTCTTTGAGTTCAACTAGAAGACTATATATAACTAGGAGCCAAAACAGAGTTGAAAGGACGCCTGCTTGCGGACATTCCTGTTTGTAGCTGCTTTGAGGGAAGTATTATCTTGGCAGGTCTGGATAACTCCACTACTAAGTGTTGTTTAATCCATTTACTTACGATTGATGGCATATGCAAGGTTGTTTAGAACCTTTAAACGTATTATCAAAAGCTCCTTTGATATCAAAGAAAGCGAATATACATATTGCCTTTCAGTCGACAAATTTTTTCACTAGTGCTTACAAGGTCATTAAGTGCAGAGCCTGCAGATTTACGCGACTGGTAGGCTTGTTGTGTCTTGCATTGGAGATCCATCGTCAAGGCATTTTCTCTAATGTATTTGTCACTGATTTTCTCCATATATTTTAGTGTGAAGGACATAAGGTAAGGCTGATAAGTCTGAAAATTTTAGACATCTTTCCCAACTTGTACCGGTCTAAGTACAGATAAGTATTTTACAATTACTTATCTCCAAGCTCCAGGTATATTGGCAATAGTCGTAAAGGTATATTGTTTGACAATAGTCGTATTAGATGTTCTGAACCTTGTTGCATAAGATCTAGAAAAATACGACTCCAACAGCAGATTTGAAGGGTTCAAAGAAGTTTATCAACTGCTGATAAATTGCATATTAGCTTAGAGGATATCCAATCTGCTGTAATTGGCACCTTGTAAGGGTGTTTTTTTTAGAGTATAGAACTTTGAAATGGAATAAAACAAGGATGCATTTTTAAAATTGACATGAGATTCAAAGATAATCTTTTGGCATTATAATTTAAATATAATTTATGGCATATGACCGCCACGGCTGGCTCGAACGTAATCTAATCTAGAGATCCAATTTTCAATCAACATTTGTCACCATACATGGGCAATACGCAGTGAATGTTGTCCTCCAAGTGGAAAATCGTAGTAACTTCACATATTTCTAAAGAAAATAGTCTAGCGGCGTTAAATCGCACGATCTTAGAGGCCAATCTACGGTTCTGGAACGTGAAATTATGCGGTTTCCAAACGTTTCTTTCAGTAAATTAGTTGTGGAACAAGCTGTGTGACATGTTGCGCCGTCTTGTTGAAACCACAGCTCCTGCACATCATGTTATCGTTTTTAAAGAAGTACGGAGTAATGATTCCACCAGACCATAAAGCACACCAAGCCTTAAGTTTTTCTGGATGTAACGGTGTCTCAATATACACTTGAGGATTATCTTTACTCCAAATACGGCAGTTTTGTTTATTGGCGTAGCCATTCCACCAAAAGTGAGCTTCATCGCTTAACAAAATTCTCTTATGAAAATTTCGAACAGAACCATTATTCTTAAAATAAATTTGCACAATTTGTTCAAATAAGCGTTGTTCAGGCGTCACTCTATTCTGCTAAACCAAAGTAAACACAAATCACTTGATGGCTGACAAAATGGCCGCCAGTAAAACAGTGTTGCCAACTTAAATTTCTATACCTCTAAAAAAACACACTTTATGAAGTAGGCGTGAGCATTTTAGATCACTTAACAGATCACTCTTTTAATTTTTGTTTCAGTTTTGTTTAATGAACTAGTTCATTCATATATTTCGTTAAGTTCACTTAGTTTGTTTGCTCTTGCAGTTAATTTCGCGAACTCGTTCATGTTGTTAGTTCCTTAGGTCTTTTATTTCATTAGTTATGCTAGTTCTGAATATTTTTAAGTTTATAAGGTTTTTTAATTCATTTTGTTATCCACCATTTCAATAAAGTAGCGAAGATGCAAAACATTACGGACTCAAACCATTGTTGATTAGTTCGTTAGGTCTGTTAGTTCGTTGTATCTTTAAATTTATTAGCTTTTTAGTCCATTTTGTTATCTACCATTTCAATAAAGTAGCGAAGATGCAAAACATTACGGACTCAAACCATTGTTAATTAGTTCGTTAGGTTTTTTCGTTAGGTATGTTAGTTCGTTATATCTTTAAGTTTATAAGGTTTTTAAGTCCATCATGTTCTCCACCATTACAATAAACTAACGAAGATGCAAAATATAACGGACTCCAACCATTGTTGATTAGTTCGTTAGGTTTTTTAGTTCGTAAAGTATGTTAATTCGTTGAATCTTTAAGTTTATTAGATCTTTTTAGTTCATTTTGTTCTCCACTATTTCAATAAAGTAGCCAAGATGCAAAACAGTACGGACACAAACCGTTGTTGATTAGTGCGTTAGATTTTTAAGTTCGTTAGGTCTGTTGGCTCTTATATCTTTTAATTCATTAGGTGTTTTTGTCAATTCTGTTCTTCACTATTTCAATAAAATAACGAATACTTAAAAAGTGTTTGCAAGGACTCAAACCATTGTTGGAAAAGTTTGTTTTCTTAAGTGTTTTTTTTTCACTAGTTCATGAGTGTTAATCGTTCAATTTAATTAGTTCGTTCTTGAACCTACCAAGTCTAGTATGAAGGAGCATTCATATCACTAGATTTCGACTAAAATATTAGAATACGTACAAAATATTAGATAAGGTCTTCGAATAATTAACTTGCCTCAGACCCATCATATCCTAACCCTAAATTCAAAATTCGTTATTTTTTTTTAACTTAAAAATTAACCAAGTACACGGTTGAGTTATGGACAAAAATCGTTTGGATTAAGTTCTAAAATAACATTCTATATCCTTGTTCTAAATTAATGCCATAAAAAAAAATTCTCCACATAACCACATTAAACTCAAATTCTTTTTACAATTTAAACAAAGTCCTTTAATATTTTGTGCAAAATCTTTAATTTTATGCTTTCCAAAATAATAATCCTGGAATCCTCTAAGCAAACCCGTGTGAAAATTTTTAGCTGAATTATTTTCAGTTACGTATACAACCGGATAGCCAAATGCTGAATTCACTGGCAAAGGACACTTTACGAAATAAAGCATCAAAAGCAATGAGCAAAAAGAAAAAAAATCGATAAAGGAATTTCAAAGCACAAGCTTAGGCGTCACACCTGCTGAGGGTGAAATCCAGTCAGTTTTCTATAGAAAGCATGAAATTATCATATTTTATACAACTATATTCCGTTCCATATTTCTTTATATAAAAATGATTTGGTTTTTTTTTTCTTAGTTTTTTGTTTCTTTGGTTAAAACCAAAAGATTACGTGAATTGAAAGCAAGCACCAAGGAATAAAAGAGAGAAAAAAAAAATTAAGAGGAAAAAACGCAAAAAAAACTCATGCAAAATGAAGAAAAGCTCACAGATAATACAAACAATTTCAATGCAGTTCAGCGCCCTCTAGTGTGGCCGCTGCATGCGGCTGACGTTGAGCGCGACGTCAACAGCGGCTGGGTGATGACAAGAGTTGTTGGTGTGCGGTGGCGGCGGCGGGTGGTGGCTGAAAATCAAGGCAGGTCGGGGGCACAAATACTGTCAGCAGCAGCAGCTTTAGGTATTTTTTTTTTGCTATTCTTTTTTTTTGTGTTTTTTTTTTCTATTGCTGGCTGTTATACGAGCTTTTATTTGTTTTAAATTATGAGAGTTGCTGATATATTTGAATTGCTTTTATTTTTTAATGCAAAAACGTAACGATACATCAACAACAACAACATTGAAATATTACAAAAACCTATAAAATTCAAGTTCTGTCTGTCTGTCTGTCTGTCGGTCTGCCTGTCTACGCAACTAAAGCAATGTCGTTGTTGGCCATTGATTTGGCCAGACAGCAGCAAAAAAGCACCGTGCATTGAAAATCGCGGCAAAACAAACACATTTTTCTGCTTTTATTGCAGAATTTTTTTTGTTGTTGCGTTGTAAATTTTATTTTTGCACTTTTTTCCGGCACAACAGAATTAAATTTGCTTGTTTTATTATTTTTTTGGTTTTTTTTTTTTTTTGATATATTTTTTTTTTGTTGTTTTTTGTCTTGCTGTTTTTCACCTTTTGTTTTTTTGTGCTCGTTGTTCTCTAGTTTATTTTATTTGATTTGAATTTTGCTGTGTTTTTGCATTATTTCATTTGATTTTTTCACTTTTTTATGTATCCATACGTGGTGAGCGCCAGCAGCGACCGTCGAAGTACAAGTAGCGTCCGTCGGTGACTGCAACTGAGGCCGAGGGGCGCACGAACGCACAAACAAACGAACAAATAACAAACGAACTGTACGAATAGCTTAGCAGAGCTTCGCACGAAAATGTATCTCAATCTAAAAAGCACACGACAAACACTAAAAATTCGCGCTAAGCTTTTGGCGAGTGTTTGCGAATTTTTTCAAAAATTTCGTTGCCTTCGATTTTTAGTGCAAGTGTGTGCGTTAAGTGTGCGAGTATGAGTGAGTGTGGGCACAAATGAGCGAACTTTAAGAGTGCTAAACACAGTGACTAAAATTATAATGAGCAAAACTAGCTCAAGCTGTTAGTGTGAGAGCTGTAGCAGCCGACTGAGTGTGAGTGGAGAGAGCGGGTAGTAGATGTTGCGGGCACTCGTTGCGCCCACCCACTCATACAAACATGTGCGGCATGAGCGTGCGTTAGTGTTTAGATGTGATTTAAGCAGTGATGAGTTAAGAAGATAATATTGTGTTGGTATGTGTTTGCTTAGTAAAAAGCAATTTAAAATCTCTTCTCAGCAAGCAAATGCATGAGTTAGATTTAGTGTACTAAACTAAATCGAGAGCAGTTTGAGCACTAAAGATAACGACAGAGAGAGAGAGAGAGAGCAAATGAATGGCAGAGCACCAGCTAAACTCTAACTAATACAAAAGAGTCTTTAAGTAAATCTCAGTATTAGTGACTAGTTAAGTTGTGTGACCAGAGCATGCAGTTGTGTTGGTGTTAATGTTTGTGTTTGTTTTGGGATGCATTTTTAGTATTTCATTTATTTATAGCCTAAGAAAAAGTAGTGCGAACTCTTTGTTTAAAAGGTAGCAAAAAGTAAAAAAAAGGCAACAAGCAGCAAAAATACAACAAAGTAAGCAAGACCAGTTATTGTGGGTGAAACTATGAGCAGCTGAATTGATGGCAACATAAATTGGCCACATAAAAGGCAGTTTAACTGAGAAAGTTTGTAGTAGAGTATATAAGCCTTGAGTGCAAAAACATAGATTAGAAAAATTTTCGAATACATTGGTTTTTAAACTGAAATCGATGTAAAAATTAAAAATGATTTTTTTTATTAAAAAGCAAAATTAAAATTGTTTGAAAAAGAAAATTAAAAAAATCAATTTTTGACAAATTATAATAAAATAATTATTATTAAGTAAATTAGCCAAAATTTAACGCAATTTGGAATATACTGTTATTTTTCTGATAGGTCTTGTCGAGTTAAAGAATGTTCTATACTTGACATTTGCCAGACACCGCCATCATCAGGGCTTACGTTCAAAAAAACGATACAAAACAACGATTTTGACTACCTTTGACTACTTTTTGGCCTATAACGAACCTGATTGCTAACCGATTTTAAAAATTTAACCGAATCCTGAAAGACAAAACTTGAATTTGTCCAATGATATATACTGTTTTGGACAACTTGAAAAATTTATTCTCTGCAAATAAAATTTTTTTACTTATTCCAAATTTGACGATTTTTCGATACACTAAGTTATTTAAGGAACACACTAGTCCTTAGAATCTTATAAATAAGTGATAATAAGGTCTGTAAGTGACAAAGTTATTAAACTTTTTAAGAAAAGTGTCGATGTCGATTTCAATGTCGGTTTCGATTTCAATGTCGATGTAGATTTCAATGTCGATGTCGATGTCAATGTCGTTGTCTATAGCGATTTCGATTTCAATGTCGATGTTAATATCGATGTCGATTTCAAAGTCGATATCGATTTCAATATTGATTTCGATTTCAATGTCGATTTCGATGTCAATGTCGATGTCGATGTCAATTTCAATGTCAATGTCGATTTCAATGTCGATGTCGATGACAGTGTCGTTGTCGATGTGGATGTCGATTTCAATGTCGATGTCGATTTCAATGTCGATGTCGATGTCAATGTCGCTGTCAATGTCGGTGTCGATTTTAATGTCGCTGTCGATGTCGATTTTAATGTCGATATCGATGTCGATGTCGATTAGGAGTTCACGAATTTTCGGTTTTGATACCGAGGAACCCTAAATTTTGTCGAATTCGACAAAAACTGTTTTTGAAGAAAAAAATTCGGGGTGGCGTGGGGTTAAGCTGTTCATGTCCACGTCCATGTTTATGTCCATGTCAATGTCAATGTCAATGTCAATGTCAATGTCAATGTCAATGTCAATGTCAATGTCAATGTCAATGTCAATGTCAATGTCAATGTCAATGTCAATGTCAATGTCAATGTCAATGTCAATGTCAATGTCAATGTCAATGTCAATGTCAATGTCAATGTCAATGTCAATGTCAATGTCAATGTCAATGTCAATGTCAATGTCAATGTCAATGTCAATGTCAATGTCAATGTCAATGTCAATGTCAATGTCAATGTCAATGTCAATGTCAATGTCAATGTCAATGTCAATGGCAATGTCAATGTCAATGTCAATGTTAATGTCAATGTCAATGTCAATGTCAATGTCAATGTCAATGTCAATGTCAATGTCAATGTCAATGTCAATGTCAATGTCAATGTCAATGTCAATGTCAATGTCAATGTCAATGTCAATGTCAATGTCAATGTCAATGTCAATGTCAATGTCAATGTCAATGTCAATGTCAATGTCAATGTCAATGTCAATGTCAATGTCAATGTCAATGTCAATGTCAATGTCAATGTCAATGTCAATGTCAATGTCAATGTCAATGTCAATGTCAATGTCAATGTCAATGTCAATGTCAATGTCAATGTCAATGTCAATGTCAATGTCAATGTCAATGTCAATGTCAATGTCAATGTCAATGTCAATGTCAATGTCAATGTCAATGTCAATGTCAATGTCAATGTCAATGTCAATGTCAATGTCAATGTCAATGTCAATGTCAATGTCAATGTCAATGTCAATGTCACTGTCAATGTCAATGTCAATGTCAATGTCAATGTCAATGTCAATGTCAATGTCAATGTCAATGTCAATGTCAATGTCAATGTCAATGTCAATGTCAATGTCAATGTCAATGTCAATGTCAATGTCAATGTCAATGTCAATGTCAATGTCAATGTCAATGTCAATGTCAATGTCAATGTCAATGTCAATGTCAATGTCAATGTCAATGTCAATGTCAATGTCAATGTCAATGTCAATGTCAATGTCAATGTCAATGTCAATGTCAATGTCAATGTCAATGTCAATGTCAATGTCAATGTCAATGTCAATGTCAATGTCAATGTCAATGTCAATGTCAATGTCAATGTCAATGTCAATGTCAATGTCAATGTCAATGTCAATGTCAATGTCAATGTCAATGTCAATGTCAA
This sequence comes from Tetanocera ferruginea, assembly GCA_958299015.1. NCBI lineage: Eukaryota > Metazoa > Arthropoda > Insecta > Diptera > Sciomyzidae > Tetanocera > Tetanocera ferruginea. The sequence goes on along the minus strand of OY282644.1, from coordinate 20,118,293 downwards.
TGTCAATGTCAATGCCAATGCCAATGTCAATGTCTCAATGTCAATGTCATTGATACATGATACATGATACATGATACATGATACATGATACATGATACATGATACATGATACATGATACATGATACATGATACATGATACATGATACATGATACATGATACATGATACATGATACATGATACATGATACATGATACATGATACATGATACATGATACATGATACATGATACATGATACATGATACATGATACATGATACATGATACATGATAAATGATACATTATACGTGATACATGATACATGATGTATTGATGTATAATGCATGATGTATGATGTATGTATGTATGATGTTGGTGATGATGATCTATGACGTTAATGTATGATGTATAATGTATGATGGTGATGTATGTTGTTGATGTATTTTATTGATTTTGATTTTCTCAGCAACACGACTCACATGGTCCAAGCATATGATCGACAGTTTATTCACAAAACCTACCGTGTGACAACTATTTTCAACTTGAGCAACAAAGAATAGGTTGTTCTTAAACAACCAACAATTTATTTGGCGGAATCAAACAAATTTAAACAAACAAATTAAAAAATTGTTATATCTTGAAAAATTGATTTTGAAAAGGATTTTTTTATTTTCTCTCAAAAAGCCGTTGAGGCCTTTCAAAAGCTGGCTATTTTCAAAGTGAAAAATATCAAAAGACAACCCTTGTATAAAATTTTTATAAAAAAAAAGTTCAAAGAGAAATAAAATAAAACAAATTGAAACTCATATTCAAAGAAAGTATGTGGGAAAAACATGGTCTTTTAGAAGCGTGTCAAAAAAAAAAAGCGAACAAAATTTAAGAAGCAGAGAAATATATAAATCATTCAGTGCAATGCGGATATTAAAAACAACAATTGAGGCAAATGAACCAGGAATTCAGAAAAAGAAATAAAATAAAAAAACATAAAAAATTGCCAACATTGCTAAAACAAAAATGAAAAAAAAAAAATTGCCAAAACAACATTTAAGATAAAAAAAATATACATTCTGTTTCAGAGCCAAAACAACAACAGAGCTTTTTCTATTCAAAAGCGCTGTTGCATTGGCGCTAAAATATGCTGAAAAAAAAATCCAAAACCATAACACAAACTTTTTCAAAACTAAGAGATTAAATAGTAAAAATTTCGGCATAATTCTAGTTTGGGGCCCACGCCCCTTTTTAATTTTTTTTTTTTGGATTATATGTATTTGGCCCTCCTAAATCCAATGGTGCAAGAAAAAAAAGCCGCTCTCTTCTGGTTTAGGAGATACAATTCATCAAAGTTTGAAAAATCGCTCATAAAAATTTGTGATTTCTCCATAGTTTTTAAACGAATATTCACTATTAAACAATCAATTTAATCGTAAAAACTTACCTAAAAAATAAAAAATTGGAAAACTGAAAAATTGTTATAAAAAATCGCGCGATTTTTTATAACAATTTTTCGCCTGCGGCGCTTTTTGCTCAAACACGACTATTCGTTCGTCTTTTTTATTTTTACTGGTATTTTTTGAATTTTGAATAACTGAATAAATATATATGAATAACTTGCTAAATAGGAAAACTGAAAAATTTTTATAAAAAATCGCGCGATTTTTTATAAAAATTTTTCGCCTGCGGCGCTCATTCCTCAAACATAACTATTCTTTGGTCTTTTTTTATTTTTACTGGTATTTTTTAACTTTTTGAATTTATTATATGTGAACCACTTGCTGAATAGGAAAACTGAAAAATTTTTATAAAAAATCGCGTGATTTTTTATACAAATTTTTCGCCTGCGGCGCTATTACTCATTAAGCATAACTTTTCCTTCGTCTTATATTATCAGTGAAGACTATGGAAAATTTTTATACAAAAATTGGCGATTTTTTACAAAAATTTGTTGCCGCCATTGACGCTAATTTAAAACAACTTTTTTTCAATCATAATTGTATATAACACTTTGTAAAATTTTTATAAACATTTTATTTACCTTTTACAACATTTTCAACTCCAAGGGGGTGTGGTGGGTGAATGGGAGGGTGGGGGGGGGGATCGACCACAAAACCACCCCTTATAGGTGTACTAGTTTGCTTTGCCTCAAACTTAGGTTTGCTTGCACAAATAAGCACTCATATAGCATATTTCCATACAAAAACGACACTTATTTTAACTGAAATTTCGTAACTTTGATGAAGTGTATCTCCGTAACCATAAGAGAGCGGCCTTTTTTTCTTGCACCATTGTGTTTAGGAGGGCCAAATACATATAATCCAAAAAAAAAAAATTAAAAAGGGGCGTGGGCCCCAAACTAGAATTATTCCAAAATTTCTAACAAACATTTTTGCTAAATCTTCATTGTGGCAAGTAATATATAATTTATTTTCTAAATTTCGCCAATCAATGAAATGAACATGTTGAATTTTTGCTGTATTTTAACTTTGTTGCTGTTGTTGCTGCTCTTGTTTTTCTTATCAATTAGCTGCAAAAATTGAATGCTAAAAACTGATAAGGTGCTCCCTGCCGCCCCATTCCCTTAAACGTTCCTTGTGTTCTGACATGTTATGCTTCTCTGTCTCCCTCCAACTCCCCCCTCTCGCTAGCATGTTCAAATGTTGATAGAATTTTTGTTTTGTTCTGCTTGTTTTTCAATTTAGTTTTGCTGATAAGTTGCCGCCGTTGAGTAAAGTAATGCAATAACGATAACACCAACTAAGTAACAACAACAACAACAACAACAACAACAACAACAACAACAACAACAACAACAACAACATCAACAACAACAACAACAACAACAACAACAACAACAACAACAACAACAACAACAACAACAACAACAACAACAACAACAACAACAACAACAACAACAACAACAACAACAACGACAACAACAACAACAACAACAACAACAACAACAACGACAACGATAACAACAATAACAACAATAACAAAAAACAACATTTAAAACATTTAAAGTGATTGGAAAAATTAAATAAGTAAATAAATGCAGCTATATTTAGAAATTCTAAATTATTTGCAATTTTTGTTGTTGTTATTTTTTTAAGATTCTGCTCGCCTTTTTTTATTGTTGTTTTTGATTCATAGAAATAAAAACTAAAAAAATTGCCTCCCATTTTTATGTGCAAAGTCTTGCACTGTTTATATATTTTGCACTCCGTTGCGGTTGTTTTCTTCATCAGTTTGTTTTTCTTATTTTGCACAGTGGGACTAAAAAAGTCTGCTAATAATTTTTGTTTATTCAACCATTTAGGGGACGTGACACCTTAAAGAAAAATTATTTTTAATGTTTTAAAATGTTTTTTTTTTTTTTAAGTTGAATAAAAACTTAGATATAATTCAACCATAAAAATGTGTATTTTATAGCATTAGACAAAAATAGTGAGGTGGCAAAAACCCCAGTGTGCCGTCTAAGGATTAATTATATAATAACTACGTATAATTACATCGAAATCGACATCGACATTGACATTGACATTAACATCGACATCGACATCGACATCGACATTGACATTGACATTGACATTGACATTGACATTGACATTGACATTGACATTGACATTGACATTGACATTGACATTGACATTGACATTGACATTGACATTGACATTGACATTGACATTGACATTGACATTGACATTGACATTGACATTGACATTGACATTGACATTGACATTGACATTGACATTGACATTGACATTGACATTGACATTGACATTGACATTGACATTGACATTGACATTGACATTGACATTGACATTGACATTGACATTGACATTGACATTGACATTGACATTGACATTGACATTGACATAAAAATTGACATTGACATTGACATAAAAATTGACATTGACAGTGACATTGACATTGACATTGACATTGACATTGACATTGACATTGACATTGACATTGACATTGACATTGACATTGACATTGATATTGACATCGAAATCGACATTGACATTGACATCGACATCGACATTGACATTGACGTCGACATCGACATCGAAATCAACATCAACATCAGCATCAACATCGACATCAACATCGACATCGACATCGACATCGACATCGACATCGACATCGACATCGACATCGACATCGACACTGACATCGACATCAACATCGACACCAGCATCAACATTCATTAGGACAAGACTTTCAAGGAGTGGATCAAAATAAAAATTTTGGAAAAAATAAGGACAAATATTTGATAAAAAGATAAAAACTAGTATGAGAACAAGAATAAGTAAAAACGATTTGAGGAAAAAGATTAAAAAAATTATTCAAACAAGGATTAATACAAGCAATGCAAGAATGAAGAGAGCAAGAATCATGACAACGACAAGGACAACAAATGTAACGAAAAGAAGAGGGAGAAGACTTTAGTACGTCTAAAAAGTCTATCTTTCATATCTATCTATCATATTGATTTGAGACTTGAGATACTGATTAAATTATTATACTGATATATATAATTATTTTTCAATTCAGTTCGTCAATTTGTTAAATCCGTCATATTGACGATTCTTTGCGTACATTTTTAGTAATTCAAATATAATTATTCAATTCACTCCGTTGTTTGAAAATGTGAATACTTCGATTTAAATGCCATCAAACAGTGGAAAATGCGTGTTGAATCCAGAGCTCAAGAAAAAAATATCCATTTCTTGTTCCAATGGATATTTTTTAAATCCAATTTCCGAATTTTCCAAATCGGACATCGAAAAACATATCGCAATGATGAAACACAAGAAAGTATTGCAATCAGCATCGACTTCTCAAACGGGAATCAATTTTTCGCATCAACAACCGACGTTATTTTGGCTACGTGTGAAAGAAGCAGGGCATTCTTGATGAAAGATTTATTCGTTTTATTTTATACACACACCGTCCGTGTTGAAACATTGAAAGCGATTTGCAAACCATCGGAAGTCGAGTACACAAAACTTCTGGCCTACGCAAGTTTTCTTTTCGTGAGTACTTCGTACTCATCAATTTTCAAACTGTGGGAGCCGCTGAAAAGGTTCTTTTAGAACAAAAAAAATGTTCAGGCAGTTCTCGCTCAACTCTTCGAACCTGCTCCATAAAAGTTTTTTTGGACAATGTTTGTCTCACCACTTTGACGCACTGCGCGCCAAAGTTTTGCTTCAAAAAGTCGAAAAATATTAAGACCCGAACAAAGAAGCTGAGTTAAACAAAGTCGGACTAGTAGCGAATAATTCGACAAGGAAACTTTTGAAGATTACTCCATTCAATTATTTAGTAATTTTTCGACTATTTCATTTATTTTCGTTTCATAATATTTCTTGATTTCACGATATTCCCGATAATGCAATGGACTACATGAGCAAATTAATCGAATATTTTGAAGTATTTGAAAAACTCTCATGAGTCGTCTTGGAACAATTTTCCGACTGCTGGACCGCAATTTTCAAGCATATGCAGGCACGAAACGTTCCATTTGAAAAATTCCCAACAATTATCGAATTCATTCCTTGTTTTACTGGCTCTTCGGCACCGACAATATTCTTAAGAACGAAAATGGCCAAATTTGAGGAAACTGTCAATAATAAAGAAATATTAGAATAAGTTTGATTAAACTGTTGAAATTTATAAGAAAAAATACTATTCAAAACCTTTTTGTAGCTCTTCTTCTGAGATTTCCATTTTTAAAAACTTACAAATTTTTTTAAACAAGAACCAAAACATCAGACAAGCTTAACTGAGAGCAGCTTAAAAAAATAGCAAGAGCAAGTAAGTGCAGATAAGCAACAGCTCATTGAACACTTTTTGCTGATCTGAAGTGAAAAATCTGAAGCTAGAGTAGTCAAAGAGTAAAACACGGTTGTTTTTTTCATAAATTTTTAATATTTTTATGTTTAAATAAAACAATGAAAACAATCAGATCAGAATGTTTAACCCTTAAGTTGAAAGAAGATTGATTTAAACAAAATAAAAACTAGCAGTAAAGTTAAAATAGATGAACAGTTTTTTTGATATTTATTATTAACATATTAAAAATCGTTGAAAAAAAAAATTATAATATGGTGGCAACAATTTAAGTTTCTAGGAATTATAAGTAAATAAAATTTTATACGATAACATTTGAGTATGAATTTGCATTTGAGTTCAACTCTGGAGTAATATTCAACCCAAACCCATTGAGAGGTTTAAAAAAAAGTAAAGCTGCAAGTGCAAATAAGCTGCACTTTATTAAAATAATGATTTTTTTTATACTTTTTTTATTTGCTTACAAAGTCTATGAAATATGTATAAAGCACAAGCATGCATATCAATGCAAAAACATAAACTCATACATACGCGCTTTTATGTGGCAAGATAATGGGGCTGACTTTTGGTGCTGACTCAAACTACACTACGTTGCTACGTTTTTCAACTTACCAACGAGCCACTCGAAGCACACAAGAATAAAAACAAAAATAGAAAAACAAAAAGTGCACAGCATTCATGCAAAACCTTTGCCTACCCTTCTGTGCAAGCGCCTAAAAGTATGCAAAAATACAAAAATAAAAAAAAAACATGAATATGTAAATTATATTTAAATACATACAAAGCAATGAAAGAAACGCAATCATCAATGTTGGCACAAACAAACTTTGCTGGTTTTTTTAATGCAAACTCATAGAGATGAAATAAATAAAAATCAAAATTATGCAGCAGCAGTATTTGTTAACAGAAAAAAATAAATTATAGAAATATATATATGTATGCTTACGTACACAACAATACTTTTGTGCAGAAAATAATTGAATTTTGTTGAAATTGGCTGCCAATTAAAAATCACTCATACGTCATGCTGCACAGTGGGCAAGAGAGTAGAAATATGCCAGCAGTTTTGTAAATTTCAGAAAGTAGAGAGTGAGTTTATTAAAAAAAGAGAAACAAATAAATAAAAATATTAAAATTAACTAGCATTTGTTTGCTAGCTTTTAATTTAAGGAGGGACATAACATTCGCGGCAGAGAAAACAGACCTTTTTTTAAAAATTCATAACTCAGTCAAAAACAAACATTTTTCCAAAAGTTTTTATTACTGTAGAGAATTGAACAAATAACAAGAAAAGAAATTCAAAAAATATATTTTTCACTCCAACATGGTTTTATAGAGCTCCAAACTGGCAGCAGAGAAAAAAACGGGGCCTCGTGATTACAGCGCTGGGAGTCGCAAAAATTGTCATATCTGGAAAAATAAGGATTTTTTTAAATCTAAACAAAATTGGTTATCGTATGACAGGTGCTTTTTTTAAATTTTTTTCAATTTTTGGTGATGTTCCAAATTTGAAAGTGTGTTTTTTTCGAAAAAAATATTGACTTTAAAAATTCATAAAAAATCGAAAAAAAAAATTTAAAAAAGCTCGTGTCATACGATAGCGAATCAAGTTTAAAAAACTTAAAAAAAAGCAAAAAAATTTCGTCAAAAAATGAACCCGCTAGTGCCGCAACCAGTACGAAAAACATGGTTTCGAGATAAACGCGTTCAAAGTTTGTGAACAAAGAAAAATAAAAATGCGCTCTCACTAATCCGACTGTAACTTTTGAACCCGTAAGAACTTCTCCATACAATTTTAGAATCTTAGTATCTTAAGAATATTTACTAAAATACAAAATTATAAAAAAGCTCGATTTAAAAATGGCCAATGTCATTTCCCCCTTAAGTATTTTAAAATGCATTTAAAATCAATCATACGCCATGTTGCACTTTTTTTGTTAAAGGTTGTCTAAAGCTACCAATAGCGGCTTATATATGCTATAATAGATAGATAAAGCTTATGAGAAGATTTAAAGCATTATTTGAAAATTTACTTTAATAAGCAAAAAAAACACGTTACAGGATATGCATGCTGTTTTTGCTGCTCAATTAAAGATTACATAAATTTCAGTTATTTTTAAGTATATCCAGTAAGACTCATTGTATTTTAAGGTTATAAAAAATATTGATTAGCAACTGGCGAATTCTTACTTTTAAAAGTCAAAGGTTAAAGCTTTTTGAACATCAAACTAAATAATCTTTAACGATTTTTATATGAAAAATCTGCTTAACGCAGCTCCACAGCACTATTAAAATAGAGTTCAATAGTTTCATAATTTAAAAACAATTTTTCTCAGTCTTTTTCTTTTACAATTGTTGTTCTCCCTCTCGCTATAAATTGTTATAAATACCTTATTTATCAATATCTTTCATTTTGGCAGCCATTAAAAGGAATTTTTCATATACTTTCAACTCGGTTGGCTGTAACAGTTTTATTGCTAATGTCTAGCATAAATCAATTTAAAGCTAAAACGCTGAAGTTTTTTGTACAAACGTACAACATAGATGCTTCTACTACATGTACACACAGTTATGTATGTGTAAAAATCATGCACAACCCAACGCCCACCAGCCAACAGGCAGCATCCATCACCCACAACACAAACTTACACAGACAAACACTTACGCAGTACCACATGCAAACTTAAAGATAATCACTCAAAGTCCAACCGGAAGCCATTAATTTCATCAAAAATGGCTGCTTGAAAAAAAAAAATTAAGAAAAGCAAGCAGCATAACCAACGAACAGCAGCAGAAGCAAAAGCTGCGCTAGCGGAAGCGAATATGCAAGTTCATTCGGCAGCAGCAGCAGCGAAGTAATCAAGCATATGTTATTTTTTAACATTTTAAATTTTTTTATAAATTTTTGTTTTTTTTTTTGTAATTTTTTTTTTGGCAAAAGGACATTAAAATTATAATCCTTGCATAAAATGCAATTTTTACAGTGCTGTGAAGCGTGCTAAAAATGCAAGAGCCTAAAGCTGCAAACATATACACTCTCCCACACACACAAGTGCCGAACCTTCCTCACATGTGAAAAGAAAGCGACTGTTGCCGATAAACAGACACACACATACACAAAAATTTACACACATCTGCATAAATAAACATTTAATATGCGCGCTCATCTGTGTTTTTTGGGTAAAAAAATCGCATATAAATGCAAAGAAATATATGCACACCTCTATACATATATATTATGTACAAACAGCTATGTGCATGTATAAGAATTTTCGCATATATATACAAAAAACCTATACACATACATATCTTTAACTACGCCAAAAAATAATAATAATAATTAAAATAAAAAATACCCAAAACTTTGGTTACTAAAAAAATTTTGCGACGCCTCTGCATTTTTGCACCTTTTTTTCACGACATTTTCATGTTACTTTACTTCTTTTTATCTGTCGATTAAGTGCGGCGCTCAAGTGTAGCATCGTCCAATATGCAAAAAAGCCTCATCATTAGTGGAGTTGTTGTTGTTGTTGTTACTGTCCTTCGCTACTGCTGTTATTGTCTGGCAGCAATATGAATTATCCTTTGTGCATGAAAAATGGATAAAAAAATAATATTATTTTTTTTTTTTAACTTTTTATAGGAGTTACCAGGATTTGCAAAGGATTCATGCTGCTTTCATATGAAATGAGATATAAGCACATGATGCATAAAATGTCAATGAGTAGCTGATAGCAAGAAAGAAAAGCAAGCAAGTGAGAGTAGGCGTGAGTGAGAGCTCAAATTGAGTGGCTGTGTGGTATGACTGGCCAGTGAGACCAGATTGAAAAAAACATTTGAAGTGTTTTGCTTCTACAACTTCAGCAACTTTAACTGTAATCTAGTTGACTCTATCATAAAAACGCTCTACGCAACTCTCTGCAACTCCCTCTCATAGCTTTTATATGCTTTTTATGTAGCATACTTCGTTGAAATTTCATTTTATTTTCTTTTTTATGATATTTATAAAATATTTGCGATATGAACTCACTATTATTAGTATTATTTTCATTTTTTTACGTAGAATTACATCTGACAGCGCGGTTTGTATAGCACCGTTTGAACAGATTTTTTCAAAGCCACGAAACTTTTTTGACGAATACTTTAGGGTATACCTTCAGCATTTAATACTCATCGTTCAAAACTAATATGTATGGTAAAATATCAGATATATCTTGCGCTGAATGAATATCTAATTAAGAATTTTGTCTCTATTTTATTAAAGTCAATATAAGCAGAAAAATGCATGTCTTTATATAAGAAAATCAATCATCTTATTAAAGTCACAAAATCAATCATCAGCTGCTTATGCTATGCCTGCTAGCCTACTGCTTTCTTTGTTTTTGTTTTGTTGTTAGTGCTTATAGTGGTGACCGTAGCATGAAAGTTTAGTGTGTGGCTTAGCATGCTCGGAGCCCGGATTCGATCACCAGCCGCGGCGAAAAGTTTTTCAATAAAAAATGTTTATGATCGGTCACCACCTCTCTGCAGACAATGGCAAAACTCAGAGAGTAAATAATGCCATGTAAAGCTTCTAGAGAACATGAACTTTAGCCGTTCAGAGTCGGCATAAAACATGTAGGTCCAGTTCTCGGTCATTTGTGTGCAAACATTTAATAACACACACAACACAATTGATCATAAGAAGCTAGGTCAAAGTCCTTTCAAGCGCTGAAATGGCCAATTTGTTTTTTTTTTTTTTTTTTTGTGCTTGTATTGTTTTTGTTTTATACGAACTGATTCCCAGGCTTCTTCTTTGGGTTCTTGTATGTACTACTTCTTTACTGGGTTCTTGTATGTACTACTTAGAACTGAGTGTTCTTCTTTGTGTACTGAAGGTTCTTGTATGTACTACATTCACAACCTCTTTTCAACTCAGTCAATGAACTCGAACCGTCAAACTTAACGAAATGGGTCTGTGATTCGGTTAGATGAAATAATAGATTTAGATAATGTTTCGTTTTATGCTTTTACCCAATAGATGGCGTAAAATTTAAATTTTTATTTTGAATGCAAATTAATTTGGATCCCAAATTCTACTAGCACTAGCGAGTGTTGCTAATTTTCAGAATCAATAAAAAATACGTGCAAAATGGACAAAACAATTGGACCAAAGACACAAAGTAAAAATGGTTAAAGCTTTAAGAGAGGACATGATATTGACCGTTTTTTTAAATCGACTTTTTTTATAATTTTGTACTTTAGTAAATATTCTTAATAATACTTGAAGAATACTTTTATTCTATATTCTCTTCATGGAAAAATTCTTACGGGTTCCAAAGTTACAGCCGGATTAGTGAGAGCGCATTTTTATTTTTCTTTGCATTTTTCTTTGTTCACAAACTTTGAACGCGTTTATCTCGAAACCATGTTTTTCGTACTGGTTGCGGCACTGGCGGGTTTATTTTTTGACGAAATTTTTTTTTTTTATTTTTTTAAACTTGATTCGATGTCGTATGACATAAGCTTTTTTTAAATTTTTTTTTCGTAATTTTATGAATTATTAAAGTCAATATTTTTTTTCGGAAAAAACACACTTTCAAATTTAGAACATCACCAAAATTGAAAAGAAATTTAAAGAACAAGTTCCTGTCATACGATAACCAATTTTGTTAAGATTTAGAAAAGTCATTTTTTTCCAGATCAGACAATTTTTGCGACTCCCAGCGCTGCAACCACTAGGCTCCGTTTTTTTCTCTGCCGCCAGTTTGGAGCTCTATAAAACCATGTCGGAGTGAAAAATAATTTTTTTGTATTTTTTTGTTCTTTTTGTGCAATTCTCTACAATAAAATTTTGGAAAAATGTTTGTTCTTGACTGAGTTATGAATTTTTAAAAAAAGGTCTGTTTTCTCTGTCCCTCCTAAAATCATTTTCAAGATTCGATACATAAAATTCATAAAAAAACACTCAACTTTTAAGACCTGTAGCGGGCGTAAATTTAACTTTTAAGTAAATAATTTTACTTATATTCTTAAATTAACGTTTGACCGTTAAATCGGTATCAAAACATTCTTTTTTTCTGCCATGCATTTCTTGATTTTTGTCTATTGAACGGATCACTGTGCGTCAGCGTAAATAAATGAATTTAAAATAGACAAACAAAAAATTGGTCGAATTTCGAAATTCCTTTTTTATCTTATGTCATCTGCGACATCTGCAAAATTATTCTTAAATATAAACTTTCAAATCCAAAGAACTGAGAATGTTTTCAACCTGACATATTAACATAGCTAACATATTTTTTTATAAAAGTAACAAAAATTTATATTGAGAAAAAATACCCAAAATTGAAAATCAAACCGAAAGTAGTTTGATTTAAAAACGTATCAACAATTCTTGAAAAACTTTAAAAATGTATATAAGTTGTCAATCAATGCAAAATGAAAAAGATATCACAATTTCAGACAAAACTAAAACAACATTGTTAAAATACGTTAGTGAAAAGTAAGCAAAATGGCGGCTACCAATATTAAATGACAATAAAAGAATGCGTGCAATAAAAAATACATACATATAAAAAAAAAAACACAACAACAAGCAAAATAATGAAATGCAGTTAAAACAGTAGTCAACAAAAAAATTTAACAAAAACAACAAAAACTCAAACAACTTGCAGGAAAAACCATGAAAACACAGAAGCGTAAAAAAATCATACAACAAACACAATAAAAATAATGATGACATGAAAAATCAACACAAAAATAAAAAAATACATAAAAAATAATAATAAGCGATGCCGGAAAGAAAATGTGAATTTTTCGCGAATGTGCTGAAAATAAGAAGAAAATGAGAAATGAACAGGAAAAATAAAAATTAAGAAGAAAATAAACAAAGTAGAGGAATATTTAAACAGCAGCTACGTAAAATTGTATTTATTTAAATGTACATGTGAGTGAATGGTTGGGAGTGTATCTGTGTTTGTGGGTACGTTTTTATTTATTAAGCGTTTAATTGTATTGGTGTGCTGTGTCATGCCAGGCATGCATGTGCAGCAGCAGCAGCAGCATAAAAAGTAAAAAGACTTCAAAGTAGCCGGCAAAGGCGGGCTATAAGGATCAAAAGCAACAACAACAACAGCGACAACATATGTATATATATATATGTATATATATATATATATAAAAATATATATTTATTTATTAAAACATGTAAGTGCAGCGCATACTCATGTTTACTTGAACGCGTGTGTGTTGCTGATGAAAAGTCGTTATTTTTAAAAACCGCCCATTTTTTTTTTAAAAGGACATAAAAAGCAGATCGACGCGCCTTTGATTAAAAATCAAAAGTAAAGAAAAGAAACTTAAGCATGCGCACTTGAGACAATAAAGGAAGAAAAATATATAGATACAAATATATAAGCAAAATTTACTATAAATTTGTATTTTAATTGAGTAGATTTCAAAAATGTTATCTTCTACAAAAAAATGATATAAAAAAAAATTAGTCAGTATTTTGTTGAATACAAATAAAATTTAAAATGCAGTTGAATACATAATTGCATCAAAATCCACATCAATTCTATATCAGAACAAATTTGAATCAATAACACTTCAAAACAAAATAAACTTGAAAAAATCATCTGAAACTAAATTTGAACTCAAACTCAAATCAAGTATATGTCAAGTTGAAAACAAGTTAAAGTCAATTTGATTTCAAATTAAAATAAAGTTCAAGTAGAATTAAAGTCAATTTTGAGTTCATTCCAAGTCAACTTAAATTTAATGTGAAGTCAAGTAAAAGCTAATTGAAATAGAGTTAAAAATAAAATCAAGTTTAATAAAATCATGAAATTGACATCTAAATGAATTCAAATTGTAGGTAAAATTAAATCTAGTTAAAGCTAAACCGAATTCCAGTCAAGTTTGATTTGAAATCAAATTTAATTTTCAAAATCAAATTTCATTTTCAAATTGAAAAAAAATTAAAATTAAATTCAATTTAAAGTCAACATTTAGGATAGTTGAAGTCGAGATATAAGCAAGTTAAGTTCAAGTCGAAGACACCGCAACTTTAAATAAAGTTAAAGTCAATTTGAAGCAATATTGAAAACAGGTGGAAGTCAATTTGAATTGAACTCACATTAACATCACATCCATGTCACATCAAAGCCACATTAAAATAACAATTACATCAAAATCAATCAAATCAAAATCAACCTGAAGCTTTAACTCAAACTCAAACTCAACTCAAACTCAAACTTAAACTCAAACTCAAACTCAAACTCAAACTCAAACTTTAACTCAAACTCAAAGTCAAAGTCAAAGTCAAAGTCAAAGTCAAAGTCAAAGTCAAAGTCAAAGTCAAAGTCAAAGTCAAAGTCAAAGTCAAAGTCAAAGTCAAAGTCAAAGTCAAAGTCAAAGTCAAAGTCAAAGTCAAAGTCAAAGTCAAAGTCAAAGTCAAAGTCAAAGTCAAAGTCAAAGTCAAAGTCAAAGTCAAAGTCAAAGTCAAAGTCAAAGTCAAAGTCAAAGTCAAAGTCAAAGTCAAAGTCAAAGTCAAAGTCAAAGTCAAAGTCAAAGTCAAAGTCAAAGTCAAAGTCAAAGTCAAAGTCAAAGTCAAAGTCAAAGTCAAAGTCAAAGTCAAAGTCAAAGTCAAAGTCAAAGTCAAAGTCAAAGTCAAAGTCAAAGTCAAAGTCAAAGTCAAAGTCAAAGTCAAAGTCAAAGTCAAAGTCAAAGTCAAAGTCAAAGTCAAAGTCAAAGTCAAAGTCAAAGTCAAAGTCAAAGTCAAAGTCAAAGTCAAAGTCAAAGTCAAAGTCAAAGTCAAAGTCAAAGTCAAAGTCAAAGTCAAAGTCAAAGTCAAAGTCAAAGTCAAAGTCAAAGTCAAAGTCAAAGTCAAAGTCAAAGTCAAAGTCAAAGTCAAAAACAAAGTCAAAGGCAAAGTCAAAATCAAAATCGATTCCACATCACATCAACATCTGATCGACATCACATTCATATCTCATCAGAGTCATACTAAACTAAGAAATACATTATTTCATCATCATTTCAATCAAAATAAAAATCAAACTCAAACTCAAAGTATATATAAAAATCAATATCAAAATAAAAATCAACTCCACATCACATTAACATCACATCAATGTCACATTAACATTAAAATTTCAATAAAATTATGAAACATATACAAATCCAAATCCAAATCAAAAACAAAACTAAATTTAAAATAAAAATGCAAATCAAAATAAACTCCACATCACATCGACATCATATTAACATCACATAAACATCACATCAATATCACATTAATATCACATTAAAAAAGATTTACATTAAAATCATTCAAATCAAAATCAATTCAGCATCAAATCAATATTATACCAAAACCTACTCCACATCAAAATCAATAAAAAAAACTTAAAATCAACTCCTTATCACATCAACATCATATTAACATCACATCTAAGTCACATTAAAAAAATAATAACACTTAAAGCATTCAAATCAAAATCAAAATCAAAATCAAAATCAAAATCAAAATCAAAATCAAAATCAAAATCAAAATCAAAATCAAAATCAAAATCAAAATCAAAATCAAAATCAAAATCAAAATCAAAATCAAAATCAAAATCAAAATCAAAATCAAAATCAAAATCAAAATCAAAATCAAAATCAAAATCAAAATCAAAATCAAAATCAAAATCAAAATCAAAATCAAAATCAAAATCAAAATCAAAATCAAAATCAAAATCAAAATCAAAATCAAAATCAAAATCAAAATCAAAATCAAAATCAAAATCAAAATCAAAATCAAAATCAAAATCAAAATCAAAATCAAAATCAAAATCAAAATCAAAATCAAAATCAAAATCAAAATCAAAATCAAAATCAAAATCAAAATCAAAATCAAAATCAAAATCAAAATCAAAATCAAAATCAAAATCAAAATCAAAATCAAAATCAAAATCAAAATCAAAATCAAAATCAAAATCAAAATCAAAATCAAAATCAAAATCAAAATCAAAATCAAAATCAAAATCAAAATCAAAATCAAAATCAAAATCAAAATCAAAATCAAAATCAAAATCAAAATCAAAATCAAAATCAAAATCAAAATCAAAATCAAAATCAAAATCAAAATCAAAATCAAAATCAAAATCAAAATCAAAATCAAAATCAAAATCAAAATCAAAATCAAAATCAAAATCAAAATCAAAATCAAAATCAAAATCAAAATCAAAATCAAAATCAAAATCAAAATCAAAATCAAAATCAAAATCAAAATCAAAATCAAAATCAAAATCAAAATCAAAATCAAAATCAAAATCAAAATCAAAATCAAAATCAAAATCAAAATCAAAATCAAAATCAAAATCAAAATCAAAATCAAAATCGAAATCAAAATTTCAAATTTATTTATTTATAAATTTAATATTTAATAAGTGCTTTAAGATCTTTTTCAAAATCAAAATCAAAATCAAAATCAAAATCAAAATCAAAATCAAAATCAAAATCAAAATCAAAATCAAAATCAAAATCAAAATCAAAATCAAAATCAAAATCAAAATCAAAATCAAAATCAAAATCAAAATCAAAATCAAAATCAAAATCAAAATCAAAATCAAAATCAAAATCAAAATCAAAATCAAAATCAAAATCAAAATCAAAATCAAAATCAAAATCAAAATCAAAATCAAAATCAAAATCAAAATCAAAATCAAAATCAAAATCAAAATCAAAATCAAAATCAAAATCAAAATCAAAATCAAAATCAAAATCAAAATCAAAATCAAAATCAAAATCAAAATCAAAATCAAAATCAAAATCAAAATCAAAATCAAAATCAAAATCAAAATCAAAATCAAAATCAAAATCAAAATCAAAATCAAAATCAAAATCAAAATCAAAATCAAAATCAAAATCAAAATCAAAATCACAATCAAAATCAAAATCAAAATCGAAATCAAAATTTCAAATTTATTTATTTATAAATTTAATATTTAATAAGTGCTTTAAGATCTTTTTCAAAATCAATTTTCCATCACATCAACATCATATCTACACTAAATTCAAATCACATCAATATAACATTAATGTCACATTAAAATTAGAATTACATTAAAATCATTCAAGTCCAAATCCAAATCAAAATCCAAATCAAAATCCATATCCAAATTCAAGTCCAAATCCAAATTCAAATCCAAATCCAAATCCAAATCCAAATCCAAATCCAAATCCAAATCCAAATCCAAATCCAAATCCAAATCCAAATCCAAATCCAAATCCAAATCCAAATCCAAATCCAAATCCAAATCCAAATCCAAATCCAAATCCAAATCCAAATCCAAATCCAAATCCAAATCCAAATCCAAATCCAAATCCAAATCCAAATCCAAATCCAAATCCAAATCCAAATCCAAATCCAAATCCAAATCCAAATCCAAATCCAAATCCAAATCCAAATCCAAATCCAAATCCAAATCCAAATCCAAATCCAAATCCAAATCCAAAACCAAATCCAAATCCAAACCCAAATCCAAATCCAAATCTAAATCCAAATCCAAATCCAAATCCAAATCCAAATAAAAATCAAAATGAGAACCAAAATGAAAATTTAAATCAAAATCAAAATTAACTCCACATCACATCAATATTATATCAAAATCACAACAACACCGTATTACCAACATATGATCATTACGTCAACACCATATTGATAGCATATTAACATTATATTGACATTGACATCGACATGATGTTGAAAATCAGATCAAAATTACAACAATATTGCATCAACATCATATTGACATCAACACCATAATGGCTTCAATATTAAATCAACATCACATCGAAATCACATCAATATCACATCAACAACACAACAATATCGCACCAATATCACATCAATACTATTTTGACATCATGTTAACAGCAAAATCATATTGAAATCATATACTTCTCTCATCAGTTTAAATTACATCAACAAATTATAAGATTGACATAACATTAACATTATATTGATTCCAGATAATCATCAAAATTATATAATCAATATAATGTCTTTCGAATCAAATCAACATCATATCAACATCACACCAATATCGCATCGACATCACATCTACACCATATTGACATCATATTAACAACAAATAATATTGAAATCACGTACTTTTTGCATCAGTTTTAATCACATCAAGTCGAATGATCAATAAATTATACGATTGACATAACATCAACATCATATTGATGCCACATTTAAAAATTACATCAGCATCATATTAATCGCACCAATATTAATCGATATCACATCAACACCATATCAAGCATCAGTTCAAATCACATCACGTTGATTGCTCAATGAATCATAAGATAATTTATAAACAACATATTATCAACATCATAATGATTTCAAAACAATGGTAAGATCACATCAGCATCACATCAAAATCACACAAATATCGCATCGATATCACACCAACATCATATTGACATCATATAAGCAACAAATCATATTGAAATCACATACTTCTCACATCAGTTCAAATCACATCAAGTCGAGTGATCAATAAATTATAAGGTACATCAAAATCATATTGACTTTAAAATCAGATCAACATCACACCTGTATAGCATCGAAATCACATCAACACTTTATTGACATCATATTAACAACCAATCATATTGAAATGCTTACATAATTCTCACAACAGTTCATTTATTGCATATTAACATCACATTAACATCGACATCATATTGATTTTAGAACCATATCTATATTACACCAACATCACAAAAATATCGCATCAATATCACATCAACATCATATTAACAACAAATCATATTGAAATCTCATACTTCTCACAACATTTCAAATCACATCAAGTCGAGTGATCAACAAATTAAAATATTGACAAAATATCAACATCATATTGATAGCACATTAACATCATATTGACATCGACACAATAACGTCTGTAAAATCTCATCAATATCACAACAATATCGTATCGACATCACATCGACACCATATTGACTTCATGTTAACAACAAAATTATATTGAAATTATATATGTATGTACTCAAGTGATCAATAAATAATAAGATTGACATAACATCAACATCATATTGACTGCATATTAACATCATATTGACTTTAAAATCAGAATTGTATCAACATCACATGAGCACCACACCATGTTGACATATTAATAACAAAATCATATTGACATCACTTACTTCTCGCTTCAGTTCAAATCAGATCACGTCGAGTGATTAATAATTTATAAAATTTACATAACATGCACATCAAAATGATATCAATTTAACATCATATTGACATCGACATCATAATGATTATAAAATCATATGAACATCACACCAATATCGCATAGACATCACATCACCTCCATATTGACCTTCATATTAACAATAAAATTATATTGAAATTATATATTTCTCACATCATTTCATATTACATTACGTCGAATGATTGATATAACATCATATTGATTGCAAATAACATCATTTTGAAATCGATATAATAATGATTGTAAAATCACATCAACATCACATCCATATCACATTGACATCACATCCATATCACATCGACATCGCATCAATATCACATCGACATCCCATCCATATCACATCACTATCACATCAACATCGCATCAACATCACCTCAACACCATATTGAAATCATCATATTAGCAGCAAAATCTTTTTAAAATCACATCTTCACCACTTCAGTTAAAATCATATAAAGTCGAGTGATATCAAGTTTAGTTGAAATTAGCCAACACATTTCACTTCAGTCAGCATTGCATGCAAAAATCCTTAAATTGTTTTGCTGCGTTAAAATTTTTGCTGTTTATTTTATGTTTTTTTTTTTTTTGCTTTTTTGTCCTTTCTTTTGTTTCACACGAAGTTGTTTTGCTGCGTCTCGTGCATCAAGTTTTTGGCACAAACAAACCGGTTTTAGCTAGTTTTCACTTTCATGCTAAATTGGCAACGCACACACGTGAGAGCTAACAAAACACAAACACATACACACACATACAGACACATAGACACATTGAGATTATGACGTTGATGTCGACAAAGTTTATTAGCAATAACAACAACTACAAATCGCCGCCAACTTCAGGCGGAAAAGTTCGTTATACAAGCAAACACACACACACACACACACACACGAATTTAACCAAAAAGTAGACAAATGTTGTTTTCTTGTTGTTGTTGTTGTTGTACTTGTACTTGTGTAGACACAACAAAACATAGTACAGCCAACAAATAGTTACAAAAAACAAAGAAAAAGCCAAAAAATCAACAACCCAGCCAGCAAAATATGAAATGCAAAACTAATGAAAAATAGTCTAAAAAAAAATTAAAAAGCCAACCAGCATTTTGGCGCTTTACATTTTCTAAATGCAGGGCAACACTGGCTGGAAAAAGTTTTTCTACACCAACATGAGAAAATAAACAACAACAGTTTTTTAGTCTGCCAGTGCTTGGAGTGGACGAAGAAATGTTGAGGGAAGCGGCAGCGCTTAGCTTTTGACTTTTTCTTGCATTATTTTTTTTTTTTTGTGTTTTCTTCCTGCCTTCTGACTTGTATGCACTCAATCAATGACCCAGAATTAAAAACTTTGGCTCATATTTCGCTGTTAGTTAAGCAGAATTCTTGCACCTTTGCACCGCAGAGTTGTTGCTCGGTATTATGACTTTCTGGAAAATGTTTTCGCAGCATGCCTGGAGTTTGTTTTTATGGCGATTTTTAATGTGCAATTTTGCAGAATTTCAACATATGTGTATAATTATACTGCGAGAAATGCTTTTGCTCTGCACAACAAGAGGTTAAAAATGCAGTTATTTGAAACTACGAAAAGAATTAAGCGAGTGTATTAAAAAATTCTACGTCTTTCAGAAGTAAAGTTGGACTTATGAGCTTGACTGATTTGTAGATTTTGTAAAGCAGCTTTTGGCTTGAGTTACAACAAAAGTTGTTATAAAGATTGTTTGCGTTACAGTTTTGAAGAGGTCAGAGTTTTTTGTAACTGATCTTCTCTTGATTTGCTTGACTTAAGCTTTATATCATAAAGTAACGCCCTGTGTTAAAGTTTTTTGATATTTATTTTATAGTTTTTGCCCCCTTTTTTTATCACTTCTCTTGAAATCTTAACTCTTGTTATGTCTTTACTTCATTTCTTTATTATTTTGCCGCTTTCGCCAAATTGCCATTTATTTTATTTGCCATTTTCTTTTTTTTTATTTTATTTTCTTAAAACATTTTAAAGCTCTTTTAATTGTCATAATTTTGCACGCATTTCACGTAATTCCCTGCTTAGAAACACCTTCAGATGTTATTCGTGTTCAATTTAAATGCGTTTATTACGCCTTTTAATGCGCTTTGTTTGCCCCTCTACAGCACTACTTTGCCTCACAACCAGCAACATTTTAGCTTTTCTCTTTCTGCTTCTTCTTCTTCTTCTTTTTCTTCTTCATTGTCTTCGACAATATTTGTTTTACCCACATCAATTTACATACACGTTTACCTACTTCATTTGCCAACCCTTTCCTCCTCGTCCTGCTCAGTACCATTCATTCAACAACATTTATATTTGTTTCGCCATTTTTCCGCCCATTTAATTTCAAGCCATCTTTAGTTCAACGGCATTATTTATTTCATTTATGACTTGACGGCGTGTTTTCTTTGATTGCTCTCTTCATATTTGCTCCACTTACAGCTATTTAAACTAATCGAATTTAGACAAAATGGCTTCTTTCAGTATGTTTTTTTTAAGATTTTATAAAAAAGGCAAAAAAGGAACAAACTTAAATTGGTGTTAAGTAGCTGTTGACAGCTGAAAAGCACTGTTTAATTATTGTCATTTATATATAAGAAAAAAATCAAAGCATATGTCTGACCAACACACTCAATTGCTCTGAAGACATCAGTGTGTTCTGAGAATGTAAGCTGCTTTACTGCACCGTTAAGAAAACACATTCGGCTATCATTAGGTTATTCAAGCATTTCTTGGCACAAAAGTGTTAAAAAAATTTCCTTAAAATTTTACATAATAAAACAGACAATTTTTTTTGAATCTCTCATTAAGATATAAAAACAAACAATATGAAATATAAAAAACCACAATTCATAAAAAAATTCTGAAAATTCATTACACCGTTCTATAATGGAGGATAAAACGGTGAAAAAAAAAATGGGCTAAAATCAAGCTCAAAGCGTTCGTAACTGAATTCAGCTCAATAGAGCTCAAATTCATCTTAAAACATGCGAAGTTTATGCTTGAAATTGAGCCTAAACATTTTTTTAAAAAATTAATATTGTTGTTGTCATTTTTTCACATCAAAGAAATGAGAAACCGAACGACGTAATTCTCAGTTGGTTTTTGGTACTGTTTGTATAAAACTGAAGAAAAAAAATTACAAAATTATACTTTCATGTCCGAATTGGATCAAATATACCTAATTTGAACACACCCAGAAAACACCTATCGTTCTGCGATAAAAAATTTCTATATTTTCGATACACTGAGAAAAATATGTGTTAAGATTAAATGAAACTGTGTTAATATCAAACGAATTTGTTTTTGAAATAGAGCTTGAAACAATTTCATTTAAAATAAACACATATGTTTTTAAAGTTCAAATTTAAAACAAAAGTTTTTGTTTTTAAAGCAATTTTTTTAAATATGAAAACAAATTTAAACCAATAATTTTAATATTTAAAACAAATGTTTTAAAAGCATGATTTTTTCGATGCCGTTTTTTTTATATTATTGCAGAGAATTGAACAAATTACAAGAAAAAAAATTAAAAAAAATATATTTTTCACTTTCACACAAACTGGTGGCAGAGAAAAAAGGGGGCCTCGTGGTTGCAGCGCTGGGAGTCGCAAAAATTGTTCGATCTGGGAAAAAATTTTTTTAAATCTTAACAAAATTGGTATGATAGAAGCTTTTCTTAAAATGTTTTTTCAATTTTTGGTGATGTTCCAAATTTGAAAGTGTGTTTTTTTCGAAAAAAAATATTGACTTTAAAAATTCATAAAAAATCGTAATTCATAAAAAAAATTTAAAAAAGAAGCTCGTGTCATACGATAGCGAATCTAGTGCCACAACAAGTACGAAAAACATGGTTTCGAGATAAACGCGTTCAAAGTTTGTGAAAATAGAAAAAAAAAACGCTCGAAAATTAAAAATGCGCTCCCACTAATCCGGCTTTAACTTGTGAACCCGTAGGAATTTTTTCTTAGAATCTTAAGAATATTTACTAAAATACAAAATTATAAAAAAAAGTCAATTAAAAGAAACAGCCCATGTCATGTACCCCGTTAAAAGAAAAATTATAAAAGAAAGGAAGGAGTCTATAGTTGCAATTAAAACACGTTTGTTTTAAATTTTGTTTTGTTTTGTAGAACCCAAGAAGTACCCCTGGGTACGCCTTGACCTAAGCAGACCTGAACAATTTCATTTTAAATTTTTATAATTTTTCTTTCGTCCCTTAAATTAACCAAGTAAAGAAAATTTCATGATCACATGAGCATTTCTCCTAAGTTTGTTCTAAGCACACCGTAAGTACGTTAGGGCAAATCCATAGACTCTAAGCTAAACTCCCTGGTATCGACTATTGAAAGATCTCTTGGAGTCAGGAAGTGGCTTTCCTAGACATATCATATGCTGTTGAGTGCTATCAACCAGGCTTTGATGGAACTGAAAGTTGAGGCGTCCCAGGCGACGCTTATCTGTAACTAGCTTGAACTGTCCACTCAATACTAGAGAACTCCATGCTTTGCAGATTTTTCAGAATTGACAGCCCGCAAAAAAGGGTATTTCAGACGAATCAGTCTTTTCTTTTGAAAACTCTGAAAAGTCTCATCGAAGTTTACCTCATAAAAGTCATGGAAACACTAAAAATTTCTAGCGAACAGTATGTCTTCAGTTAGGACAGATTCCCAGACTTTGCTCTACACTCCCTGGTATTGACCTAGCTTAAAAGGTATTTCAAAGTCATGAAGTATTCTTTAATGAATTCCTGGGAGCTTTCAGCACTGTCCTACCGAATGATATCATCCAGGTTTTAATGGAGCTGGGAGTTAAGGCGTTCCAGGAAGTA
This sequence comes from Tetanocera ferruginea, assembly GCA_958299015.1. Classification (NCBI taxonomy): domain Eukaryota; kingdom Metazoa; phylum Arthropoda; class Insecta; order Diptera; family Sciomyzidae; genus Tetanocera; species Tetanocera ferruginea. Next base: position 20,094,353 of record OY282644.1, on the reverse strand, counting down.
TCGATAGTTCATCGTCAGAAAAAAACTTACGCCGCAACTGGGGATCGAACTCGGGCTCCGAGCATGCTAAGCCACACACTTAACCTGCATGCCACGGTTATCACAAGGTTGAATACGGCAACCTCAAAAATTGCAAAATATAAACGAATATTTTTAGCCGTGTACTTAAGAACTAGTTTTTTAATAGTCGGTTTATGATGTCAATTTACCACTGGGTGGCTAATTCAAGAGAATAAGAGAACAACTGAAAGAAAAGGAGAGTGAGTGCGAATTGTAAAAAGAGGAGGTAGTGTTGCCAGACTAGTAGTTTTTTTCTGTAAGTTCTAGTTTTTTTAAAAGTTCGCAGATGTAGAGTTTTTTTAGGAAGCAACACGGTTTTTTTTCATTATTCATTCATTTTTTCACTAACAGTTTTTCACTTATTTTACAGTTTTTCAGAGATAAATAAATATTTTTTAGTCAATGCATAGTTTTTGTTTAAAAATGCTTTGCCACAACTTAATTTTGCTTCTGGTACTATTTTATTCTTTCTTTTGATTCCTTTCCGTTCGGCTCGTTAATTCGTCAGCAGAGACAATACGTAAAGTTTTCTTTTTTACAATTCTAGGGTTTGTGACATTAAATCAGCTGTTGCTAATGTGGAGGTGAAAATTTCCATAAACACTTTGTGACCTTATGAAAACCAGTTAATCATTAACTGAAAGGGTGCCCTTGGGCTCAGCATTGGCTAGACAAAGTCTTAGTTGAACCAGGAAATATTACAGCCTTAAGTTGCAGTGCTAAGTAGTTGTGAATAATCCTAGATAAGAAAATTTATGAAAGGTGAAAGAAGGAGTGTTGACCGTGGCATGCAGGTTAAGTGTGTGGCTTAGCATGCTCGGAGCCCGGGTTCGATCCCCAGCCACGGCGAAAAGATTTTTCAATAAAAAAAAATTTGAGAAAATGTAAAGCTTCTTGAGAACATGAACTTAAGCCGTTCGGAGTCGGCATGAAACATGTAGGTCCAGTTCTCGGCCAATTGTGTGCAAACATTTAATAACACACACAACACAATTGATCATAAGAAGCTCGGTCAAAGTCCTTTCAAGGGCTGAAATGGCCAATTTGTTTTTTTTTGTTTTTTGAAAGAAGGAGTCAATTGAGGAGGACTCTTAATAAAAGGAGCTCTTCCAAGTACTCTTTCCAGTTCCCAAACGGAGGGACTCAACGGAGTGACCTAAATAGGCTTGTTTGCCTGGGAAAGCGCCAACATCGAAGTATCAGGTCTAAGTGATAAGGAGTCTGGAAGCTAGCCCATTAGTAATACGGTTTTGGACATACGGTTTTGTTCATCTCTGTCATTAAGCCTACCAACACCAAAAACTCTGATTCCGAACTTATTGTTATCAAAAATAATAACGTTTGTATCCCGTTACTCCAGGAATGGAATAACATAACTTCATAAATTTAAGGTGCTATAAAAAAATTTATTTACTGACGGATTTTAGTGCGATGGAACAGTAGGAGAGGGTTTTTCTCCCCGTAAATGAGGATTCAGACCTCTTGCCGGCATTCCCTGCTCCCTGCAGTGTATATCATACAGAAGTTTTGGCACAACAACCAGCGGCACATCATAGCCAAAGATAGCTACATCGTTTCAAACAGCCAGGTGGGTCTAAAAGCGTTAGGCTCTCACAATAACTATTCTAAATTTAGTTTTTCATCCCGCAGATCTGACAATGAGGTGTTCAAGAAATTCAGAATCCACCACATCTCGGTATCTGGCCATCCAGGGCATTGAAAAAAAACATTGAAAACCTGTTGAAAAAGCTTAAAAGGGTACAAACATCATTAACCTTAAAAAACATAGAGTTGTATAAAATAGGATCAGAACTTTAAAATTCAACTGAAGACAAAGTACACTTCACCAGAGCCTAGGAATGTTAGAAAAGGCTTATCACAATCCCAGCATAGATTGATCTAGTTCTCTTACGACCTAAAGCATACCTGTTCGCAACTAGAACTAGAACTGAGGAAATTATAATCCTATCATACTCTCTTCATCCATTCTCTCTTGTTCGTTTTCAATCACTTTACACTCCATCTCGCTCTCTGCATTACGCCCCTGTTGGCAAAAAAGTTATTTTATTTTGGCATTTCAACCCACTTACGCCAATTTCAACCCAACACCAAACCAATTCCAAGGCCATCGCCCTCATACCTATTTCAACTGCGTTTGGAATGAGTTAAGGCTGCGCTTCAGCCTACCTGTTTGTGCGAGCATGCATCCGTGTCTGTTTTTGGATGAGTGAATCCTTGGATTTTTGTTGTTTTTTTTTTCTTTTTTAATCCATGCTGTTTCATGCATGTTTTCAATTGTAGCGTGAAGCATTTTTGTGTCGACTTAATTTTTATTTGTATATTTGTTGGTTGTCGGGGAAAATATATTTTTTATTTTTTTTTTTTGGTAAAATGAAAGCCGTTATATAATGCATACATGTGTATGGTATGTATGGCATGTACATAGTGGCTATGGTATCCAGGTAATTAAAGTTCACTTCTGTTTGTGAGGGCTTCTGAAGAGTTGGGCTTTGGTATGTTTCTCTGAATTAAACACTAATTAAGCGCATTTTTTTTAATACGAGTATATTTCAATAGCTTTTATGTTTCTTTTTTAATAAAAGATTCTTTTTAATAAAAGAATGCCCATAATAGGGTTTTGCTTATGACAGGTATTCAAAATATGATTTTTCTTTCTTTTTTTAATTCTGATAAATTCTGATAAATTCATGTCAATAAAAAAACTGACTGCAACAAGAGTTGCAAAGTAATAGAAATTGAGTGTGAAACATATTGTTTATATATTAATAATTATCAATCGAAAGTAATAAATTATAATTTATCTTACTTATTATTACAAGTATTTAATAATAAGTCGAAATTAGATGAAATTATAAAGTCTACAAATTTAAAGACAATTGCTCTTAAAACTTGCTTATTTTTCAGCAACTTTCATCACGCTTAACTTTAATAAAGTAAATTTGACTTTAATAAAAGTACCTGAGTTATTAAACCAAGGCTCAAACAAATATAAGAAAATATTATACTGGCGCAGAAAGCTTTAGTTTGACTACACGGCCTAAAATTGAAGTCTATTTTTTCAACTTTACCTACAAAATTTGGTTTAAAAAATGTTTAAAGTTCAGAATCCAGCTTACAAAACAGCAATGTCTTTATATGAGCTCTGGTAGAATAATTAAAAGAATCTAGGCTTTTATAGCGAAATATTGAATTTATAATGTCTTGCTAGAGCCTTATAAAAAATTGTCTCAGTTATGTTGTATTATGGGTAACAGTATTTTTAAAAAACAAGCACACAGACATATAATTTTTCCGGATCGAACAATTAACACCGAAGATATAACGAAAAAACCAAAATAGCACCATGGGAATTACTTTAAAAAAAAAATATTTTTTTCAAAAATGTCTTTCAAATATCTAACGATTGAGGCGGGTTCAAAAATAGGTTTACTTTTTTGCCATACAAGGTGATACGGTCTATTGTACATGTCACATCTTTGTAAGGAGTATTTTAAAGTCCTTTGAAATAACTCTACAAAAGACATTTGTCTTGAAAGTCATGGAGGGGTACATGTCTTTATAGCCCATAAGCCAAATTGGCTTTATAAGCCCCTATAAAGAACATATAAATACAATTCCCTGTTTTTGTACTTATCTTTAAAAGGTCTGTAAAAGAACCTTTAAATACTGTTTTGTGCTACTAGGGTATTTTTTCTACTTTACCTTAAAATTTTGGGTAGAAAACTGTTTGTAGTTCACTTTTCATAATTTTCAATTGAACTTTAAAACTATTGAGATGTTTCTTCAACCTTTACTTAGTTGAAATATCAGATTTGTAAAAATTTAAGCTTTAAGCATAGTACTCTGTTCGGCTTCACGTGAAATTCCACTCAAATCTCCATACAAAAAATGACAGCTGTGAAACAACCGTGAACAATTTACAACTTTTTCGTCAAAGCTGTACTATGCTTTGCTGCGAAAAATCTAGTGCTATATTCCGCAACATGCATCCAGCAACATTCAACCATTTATTTTGCCGTGAAAAGTGACAATTGCCATTTCATTTAAGAAAAAAGTGCAAGCTAAAGAACAATGTTTCAAATTAAAATGATATTTTTGTTCTATTTCTAAAGTTTTTCAATTAATAATTGCAGTTGTTGGAAATTATAAATACCTACGGATGCGCCTTTCCGCAGTGTTGGCGGTCGCAAAACTTTGCAGCTTGCAGACTGCCATAAACTAATGACTTGTTCTGCTTCACAGCAAAGGACATGCATACTTGTATAAATATTAATTTTGTATTTATATAATCACAAATATGAAAATTAAAGAACTTAAACGATTTTTTGCTTTTCCTTTTATAAATTGTGGCTGTTTATTAACATCTTGTCGAAATTTGTAAGCTGATCATCAGCTGTTCGTTCGCAACAAAATATCTGTCAAATAAATGGCTGTTGCCAGTAAAATTTCACGCAATCGAGCATAGTACTAGGCTATAAAAACATCATATTTTCAGCTAGTTTAATTTTGTAACACAAATTAACATTTTCTACCGGTTGTGGCTTAAATTCATACAGTTAATTGATTCATCTTTAAATTGGCATTTTCTACCTATCAGCTGATTTTTTTTTTCACTGATGGTTGAAAAAGAGAAAAACTGAAATGATATTATAATTAACTTTCAAGCAATACCATTTTTTTATGAAATTTTCAACTAATAACTTCTACTAACTTGATATGCAATTTGCGAATTTTATCCATTCTTTGACATTTTCTAATTTGCAATTGACTTTTTTACTAACAATATCTGAAATTATGCTACAAATATCTTAATTCAATAGTTGAAAATTTAAATTTCTTGCCGGATTTTAATAAATTGAGACTTTATAAATTGAGACATAAAGGCTTCTGGCTGGATTATTCAACTTTTTAAGAATTTTTTTAGCTTCCTATTCAAGGAATCCCAACCATTTCAATCTTTTTGTTCAATATTTAGAGATTCAACAGTTATGCAAATAGTTTTTTCATCACTTTAATGTAAAACTTTGAATTTTTCATTACCAACCTCAAAAGTGTCCAAAAAAAAATTAACTAATATTTTTAGCCGTGTACTTAGAACTAGTTATTTAATAGACGGTTTATGATGTCAATTTACCACTGGGTGGCTAATTCAGGAGTATAAGAGAGCAAATGAGAGAGAGGTAGTGAAAATTGCGAAAAGAGTAACAGCCAGTGTTGCCAGATTAGCAGTTTTTTCTATTAACCATAGTTTTTAAGCACTTCGTAGATTTATAGTTTTTTTTAGGTAGCATCACAGATATTTAATTATTTTACGGTTTTTTTATTAAGAAATACAATTTTTCAGAAATAAATATATTTTAATTTTGTGTGCATAATTTTTTTTTTACAATTTTAGATAGGAAGTGTTCATATACATGCTGCTTTACCATAACGTGACTTTGCTTTAAGATATATTTTATTTCTTTCTATGGCTTCCTTCAAATATATTTGTTTTCAAACAGTTTTCTCTACTGAGTAAACGTTTCAAAGAATTTTTGTTCTATTAAAATCATCTGTTGAAATATTTTTGGTTATTATAAAACAAAAGGAAAAACAAGTAAAGAAAGTCTAAAGTCGGTCTAGCCCGACTATGAAATACTCTAAACATACTCTTTCAAAATACAATACAATAGTATTGAAAATGGGCGTGACCGTGAGCAGATGAAGTCCATATTTTATATGCATTTCAATTTTGATGAAAAATTTATAAAAATTTCTAGTTTTATTCCTGTAGCTCACTTGTTAATGCCTTCATTGTATTTTCGCTATTGTGGGTTTGATGGGAGGTGGGCGTGTTTGTGAACGGATTACGCCCAATTTTTTAATGTATCTTAGTTTTCTGTAGATTAAACATAAGCTTATTTATTGAGTTTTCAATTTTTGCATTGCATGGGAGGAGGGCATGGCCGTGGGCGGATGACATCCATTCTGTGAAGACGTCTTTGATTTGATTTAAATTACATACGTACCAAATTTTATCTCTGTAGGTTAAACATAAGCTTATTTATTGAGTTCTTAATTTGTGGGTTCTATGGGAGGTGGGCGGATGACACCTATTTCTCAAAAACGTTTTCGTTTTGTTACAAAAAACATACGTACCAAATTTTATCTCTCTAGGTCAAACATAAGCTTATTTATTGAGTTTTCAATTTTTGGGTTATATGGGAGGTGGTCGTGTTCGTGGGCGGATGACACCCATTTTTCGAAGATAACTGTACGAATATATAGTACATACACACGTACTCAATTTTATTGTTGTAGATTAATTATTAGCTTATTTATGCAGTTTTCAATTTTTGCGTTGTATGGGAGGTGGATTCCGAAAATATTCAATAATGCAGATCCTTTGGCCCCATGTGACCTTGTGTACCAAGTTACATCTAATTTTCTCAACTCTTTCTTCTTATCCTGTGTTAATGGACAACACACAGACGGATGGACAAACGGACATGAATAGCTCGACCCACGAAGTGACCCTGATCAAGAATATATATACTTTTCTATACCGAACTCTCTTCGTTCTATGCGTTACAAACGTTTGCACAAAGCTAATATACGCTGACCTTTCAGATTTAGGGTATAAAAAGACTTGTCTGTCTTCTCTAGCAATAGTTTTTAAATTTGTTTTGGTATATTTCTCTTATCGCTGTTAATAACTCAGTAGAAGTGTGCTAGACTGGCATGTGGAGGACGTGGGTTCGTATCCTAACTGTGTAAGTATTCAAAATTTAAATTTAAGCATTGAAATTCTATTTCTGTTTCATTAACTGTTTGGTCAAAAAGAACCTCCAAAATAAGTTTGCTTACAATCTTGAAAAGATTATGCATTTAATTTTTATATAAGAATAGTTCATAACATAAGAGTCAAAAATGCATAAAACTCATGAAGTTATCATGAATTTAATGAATTTTAGGCACAAAAGTTATGAATGGCATGCACGAAATTTTGTATTGCTTTTTATTCACAAATCATATGAATGATTCATGTTTCCCTTGTAATTTTTCATGACATTTACGAAATTTTTTATTGATTCATGAATCTTGTACACAGATTTCATGTAATTTTAACACTACGCTTTTGAAATATTCATTACGATATTAGCTATTCATACGTTTTTCAGTGGACGGTTCAGTGCAAAAATGGAGCAGCATTTTTTTTTTATTTTAAAAAGTCTCATATCGTACCAATATAAAATCAGACTAATTGGCTTGATATAGAAGGACCTGGTATGAATCGTATTCATGAAGTTTGGTCCAGAAACTGGTCCATCTGGTTATGCAAATAGCTTAGAATAATAATTTTGAAATCGTTCAAAGGATGGAATCTATTATATTTGCTATTGAAAAATTCTTTCGAGCTATACCTTTTTTTTTGTATGTATCGAAAGGCGACTTTGTTCTATTAAAAATTGTGTAAAAAGTTAAGATAAAAATTTAAAATTATATTCCTCTTAGTTCTTTTATGTACATGTGCATTAAAAACTTCCAACTGCCGTCAGACACAGCCCTGTTGCCCAGGAGCAGCGCCCGACAGCTTCACCGCTGCTGCAACACCAACCAACAGGATATTAAAAATTCGCGCTTGTAATGGCGATTTTATTTTTTTTTTTACTTCACTTTTAATGACACTTTATGAGTTCTTTTTTTTTTTTTTGTGCGCTCCACAAAAGAGTTGGCGCAGTGATAAAATGAAAATATAAAAAAAAAAAAAATAAAAATTGATGGTTGCCAATCGTGCGGCAGTCGTTTGCAATCGCACGACGCATTCGTGTCTCATTACTGACCATCAAGTAGCGTGTGTGAGTTCTTGTGTGTGTGTGCGTGTGAATATGCTGCTCGCAGCTGGTCACTCTGACCAACAGCGTATATAAAAAAGGCAGCCCAGCCGCCCCACACGCTCAAGGATGCAAGGATGCTGTAAAGCGCTCCTCATGCAATGATAGCCAGTCACCCTTTTATCGTGTTTTTGTTGCTGTTGTTGTTATTGTTGTTGTTGTTGTAGCTGCTGTTGTCAATGCGTTTTTCGCCGAGTTGACTGTACTTTTTCGTATGGATTTTTATTGAATTAAAAAAAATATGCAAATAATTGATGTATTTTTTTTTTTTTTGTAAAGCTTTTCTACCCCACCAACCAATCGACTCTCCTACCAATATTTTCAACACCCCCAACTACATGGTTGCAGCCGTATTTTTTTTTTTCTATATACTTAAAGGACATTTTTTTTTTGTTTTTTATTGATAATTAATTTTGCTGCATTCGCGCTGCTGTGCACTCTGCTTTCGTATCTCTAGAGAGGGTGTGGTCATTAGTGTGGGTGGCAGCGGTTTTAATGTTGTTTAACATTAGAATTAAAGCAACGTAAATGGTGTGAGTATTTTTTTAAGTTGCTTTTTTGTATGCATGTTTAATTTAGGCACTGTTGCCAGGCAAAGCTGTTAAATTTAACACTGTTGAAAATCGTTTAAATTTTTAAAAACTCAACACAACAATTTCAAACAAAAATTTAAAAAAAAAAATTATAAATTAAAATAGCAAATTATAACTCCAAAATTCGTTAATTTTATTAAGTCAACTAAATCGTTGACTAAAAATAACTTAATTTCGAATTGATTATGCAAAAAATGTAATTTTTTTATGCAAATAATTTTAAACCTTGGCTTTTTTTTTTAATTAAAAAAAAAAACCAGAAAAATCTATTTGATCTACATTTCTATGTGAATCATCATTTTTAATCTGCACTCTGTGGTTGAAACTTATTTTTTCTGTCTAAATAGTTGCGGTTATTGTGGTTTTCCATTTGTCAAGCGGAAACTTAACTAACAGATTTGTAGTTGTTTTTTTTTTACCCACTTTCCTTATTTTCTTTGGTAATCTTGACGTTGTGAAGAAATATGTATAAAACAATCAAAACATTCAATATATTATACCGAAGCATTATAACAAAATATTACACGGGCAAAATATGTAAATTATGCAAAAAATTTGGTGCTTTCAAAATTCTTAAAAGTTAAAAAAAAATAAAAAACCATCATTCTTTTGAAATTTATATCAATTATAGGCAGTTATTTTACTTAGGGACAAGTTGAAAAATAATTTCTTAGTCGATTAATTTAAAATTTGAAATCAATTGAAATCATGTATGAAGTCACTGTTACTTTTAAATCACTTTCAGTCAAATTAAGTCTTTTGTTATGAATATGAATCAAATAATTTTAAGATCGTTGAATTTATTTGAAGTCAGTTTAAATCATTTGAAGTCAGTAAAAATCATTTGAAGTCACTGAAATTATTTTCAGTCAATTAAAGTTTTTTATTGTGAAAATTAAAGAACTCTTTTCAAGTCAGTTGAAAATATTTGAAGTCGGCCGAAATCATTTCAAATCAGTAAACATCATGTTTGAAGTCACTGAAGCTGTTAAATCACTTTCAGTCAGTTGAAGTCTTTTAATATGAAAATGAGTTTTAAGTAATTTTCAGTCAGTTAAAATCCTTTAAAGTCAGTTAAAATCAGTTTAAGCCACTGAAATTACTTTTAGTCAATTGAAGTATTTTATTTTTAAAATTAAAGAACTCTTTTAAAGTCAGTTGAAAAAATTTGAAGTCAGTTGTAATCATTTGAAATCACTTAACATCATGCTTGAAGTCAATGAAACTGTAGATCACCTTCAGTTAATTAAAGTTTTTTATTATGAAAATTAATTTTCATTAATTTTTAGTCAGTTGGAATCATATGAAGTCAGTTGAAATCATATTAAGTCAGTTGAAATCATTTGAAGTCAGTTGAAATTATTTTAAGCTACTGAAATTATTTTCAGTCAATTAAAGTATTTTATTATGAAAATGAAAAAAATCTCTTAAAGTCAGTTGAAAATATTTGAAGTCAGCTGAAATCATTTCAAATCAGTTAACATCATGTTTGAAGGCACTGAAACTTTAAAACCACTTTCAGTCTGTTGAGGTCTTTTATTATGAAAATAAATTTTTATTTATTTTTAGTCAGCTGAAATGAAAGTCAGTTCAAATCATTCAGTCAAAGTCATTGAAATTACTTTCAGTCAAGCAAATTATTTAATAATGAAAATAAAATAACTTTTTTAAAGTCAGTTGAAAATATTTTAAGTCCGTTGAAATCATTTGAATTCAATTAATATCATGTTTAAAAATCATCTGAAATCATTTCACTTAACATCATGCTTGCAGTCAATGAAACTATAGATCACTTTGATTCAATTAAAGTTTTTTATTATGAAAATGAGTTTTCATTCATTTTTATTCAGTTGGAGTCATATTAAGTCAGTTAGAATCATTTAAGATCGGTTGAAATCAGTTGAAGTTAATTGAAATTATTTGAAGTCACTGAAATTACCTTCAGTCAATTAAATTATTTTATTACGACAATTTAAGAACTCTTTTACAGTCAGTTGAAAATATATGAAGTCAGTTGAAATCATTTGAAATCAGTTAATATCATGTTTAAAAATCATCTAAAATCATTTGAAATCACTTAACATCATGCTTGAAGTCAATGAAACTATTGATCACTTTCATTCAATTAAAGTTTTTTATTATAAAAATGAGGTTTCGTTCATTTTTAGTCAGTTGAAATCATTTGAAGTCAGTTATAATCATTTAAGGTCCGTTGCAATCATTTGAAGTTAATTGAAATTATTTGAAGTCACTGGAATTACTTTTAATCAATTGAAGTTTTTTATTATGAAAATTAAAAAACTATTTTAAAGTCAGTTGAAAATTTTTGAAGTCAGTTGAAATCATCCTTGTGAAACAGCCCCACTTCAAAATTAATTTTTAAGGACACCAACTTTAATTTTTTTTTTTATAATCTAATTCAACGTGGTATTGGGGACACTTATATGGTAAATTATTTCTCTTTAATGTAACACTTAAACTCATATTTCTGCAAATATATACAATATATTCCATGAAATTGCAACAAATTTTGTAAATTTTGTTTTGTACATGAAAGTAGGCCTCAAGACTTGCAGTTTATTTGAACGAATTTTTCTTCTAACTTTTGTTGTTTTGAAGATATAACCAGTTTTATGTGGTCTTTAACGTTACAATTTTTGGAAAAGTGTTTCAAGATATGTTTACTTTCTAAAAAATTGTCGATATTAGCAATAAAAAACCAGCACTCAGAACAAAGTTTCTCGGAATATGATAAAAAGGCATCATATTTAGAGAAAAATGGTTTAAACTTTGCTCCAGAGAATGCTTCTCTCTAAATGTTATCCTAAAAATTCTCTGAGAATGATTAAAAGCTTCCATGAAAAAGAGAAATAAATAAAAATAAATCGTTTAAGAGTTTATTTATGAGAAAAAATTTGGTTTTATTAAAGAAAATACTTCGCATATTGAGTTTTTATCGAAATATAAATTTGCAATAAATTTTTCTCTATAAATGAGAATTTTTTTTTGCGAGAAAAATACTTTATCATTATGAGAGACACAGAAATATTTCCATTTGCCATAAGTGAAGAAATATTTCTTGGATAATGTGAAAATTTATTCTTATCGAAGAAAATTTTATTTGAAATTGAGAAAATTGTTTTTATCGAAAATAGAGAAAATTTTTATCGGAGAAAGATATGTAGTTGTTTTTTTTTTCTGAGTGTTTATTAAAGAACTGTGTGAAAGAAGAGGGATAAAATGAACGACTAAAATCGAAATAATGAAAACAAAATGTTGTCTTGCGCGTCTAGAAGCAAGAATATGTGGTCTTTAACGTTAACTTTTTGTTCTGATTTGAATTTTTTTCGTGCGCAAAAAAAGAGTGCTTTCATATATAAATGTTTTTCGATGGTATGGAATAAATAAATAATCCGATGTTATGGTATAAAATCAATATAGTCGACATAGAGTCAAATTAATATACAAAATTTTTGACCCCTACAGTAAAAATTTACCACACATGTAAATTTAAAAAAAACAACAATTTGATGCAAAAGTCCAACACTTTTTTTGTTGTTGCCGGCGGTACCTTTTCTTGGAAATGCCATATAAATACAAAGAAAAAGATATTTAAATGAAATATTGTTAGAAGTAATTTTAATTTTAAACTTCAAACATTTTTTTGGATGTTCGGGAAGTATTTATATGCATTTAAAGATATTTCTTCAAAATTAGACGTCGATGGGTGCAAAACTCACAAAATCATAGAGTTTTTAAGAGAGCAAGAATTGCAGTTTGAAGGTTACAACTGTTAAGACACGATAAGCCAGCAAAAATATTGTTTCCAAAGAAGGTTAAGTGGAAGGGAAAGTCGTGAGTTCCATTCCTTCTACTTTCATAAACAGAAGGCATTCTGTTAACACATGCATGTTATTGGAAGCATGCTTTCTCTAGTCTTTTCCAGAAGTGATTATAAAATTGTTCAATGGAAAATTTTTTGAGGCCTTCAACGAAAGAATCCTAGTAGTTATTTTCAGTAACTCTAAGAAAACACCCCTAAGAGTGCCTCCTTTAGACCTCTATAACGTTTTTATATGATTTTTTATAGAAGGAATGCACTCAAGTTGACCGATCTTAACGAAACTCAGCCGGAAAGCTAGACAAATAGAGTTATGGATTTGTACCAAAAATGGTCGAAATCAATTAAAGCTTATAGGTACCTTCCTCGGAGCTATAGTAAGCTATAGTAAGTTTTATAGTAAGTTTTACACATCATATTTTGTATAGAAGATATACACAAAAGTACGCCGATCTTAACAAAATACAGTCAGAAGAAGGCTGACAGCATAATAGACGTGATGAACTTTAAATAGTCGAAATTGATGAGACCATAAAGTTTCTCCCTTGGATGTCTATTAAGTTTTAAAATGATTTTGTATGGAAGGTATATACAAAGTTGGACAATATTAACAAAACTCGGTCAGAAGGTTAGACAGATAGAGCATTAGATGTGTTGAAAAATGGCTGAAATTGATAAGACCCTATGGGTACCTCCGTTGGATCTACATATATTACTTTTGTACATGATTTTGTATGGCAGATATTTTCAAAAGTCGGCCGATCTTAACAAAACTCAGTCTGAAGGCTAGAAAAATAGAGTTGTAGATGTTTATTGAAAATAGTTGGAAGCCATTAGACCCTAGGAGTACCTACCTTGGACCTCTACTAAGTTTTTTTATAATTTTGTATTGGAGGTACTGACAAAAGTTAGCTGATCATAACGAAACTCATTTGGATAGAGTTTGGACAAGAAAAAAAGAGTTATAGGCGTCCGCTACAAATGGTCGAGTTCGGTTAGACTCTAGGGGTACATATCTTGTTACGTTATAATAAAAAAAAAATATATTAAAAAGCTTTGAAACTAATAATAATTGATACGGCTGGAGTAACTTTAGATTCCACTTATATCCGAGAGCCTAAAATTACTTTCATTTTAGAATTCATCCTTCCGTTCTCGTCAATGTGGAATCAGCCATATATTGATAACAAAATTGAACAATACTCAAAATATTTTAGTTGAAAAATTAAACTTTATCCCAGATAAAGTCAGATATTCTATAAGTATGATTATATTAACAAAATTATCATTCAATGTAATATAGTTTTTAAATTTTTTATCACTTGAAAAAATTTAGATTAGGAATTTTTAACGATAAACGTAGTAATCAATGTAATTTGAATTAATTTAGAGGCACTTGCAAAAAACTCTGAATGAATATTATGGCTCACAGATAAATAAGTAAGATATGCTATAGATAAAACATTTTAGTTATTATTATTTAACGATGTTATCAGCACTCGTTTAAACAGTGATAGTTCAGGAAAGAAATCAACATCTTCTTAAGGGGGTCTTCTCATTGAGCAACTTTTTTTTTTCGACTTCTTTTTTTTTGCATTTATTTATAGCTTGGGTAGTTTTAAATATGCCCCTAAAAGGATTTTTAGAAATTCAAAATACTTTAGAAGATACAGCCTTTTTTGTGAAGCAAGGTTACTTCACTTACTTAGATTACTTCAAACTTTAAACGCGTTTATCTCGAAACCACGTTTTTCGAACTGGCGGCCATGATATCTCCAGTTCAACTGAACCGATTTTCATGAAACAAAGTGAAATCGACGCAAAATTGTCACCATTCTCGGGTGAACCTCGACCATAATTTTAAAAAATTTTTTACTATTTTTTTTACACTAAACTACAAAAAAAAAAGCCCGAAATTGAATTTTTTTTTTGAATGGCCGCCATTTTGTCAAAAAAAATCACAAAATTAAGCTTGAGGTTCACCAGAGAATTACATCTATACTGATTATAACCCCGTTTTTTTTCATTTCAGACGCTCCGGAGACCCGGAATCGTGGCCGCCGTGACGACACCTTTTTTTTTCATCACCAACTTTGAAGTCTCATTACTTTTTGAACAGCCCACGTATCGAGGCAAAAAAAATTTTTTTATTTACTTTGAAACTTTTGTAATACAATAAATAAAAAAGTTTTCAATTATTCTTTGCGTTTTCAAATAAGAATTTTTTTAAAAAGGGTCCAAAAAACGGGTTTTGAATGAGAAGACCGCCTTAAGAAAATTTTAAAAACCGATTTCGAACCTTTTACTCAGATGTTGTTAGTAAGATAAACTTGGAAAAAGTGTAAAACATCTTAACCTTAAAACGTAAATTCTAACAGAAATCTTAACCTTTCTTACTGTACTCACCAATTGGTCGCTTAGACCGAAAAATCAATAAATCGGTGTTTTCTCAAAAATTAACTTCGTAAAAATACCGCTTTTTTACCAAATAAAGTTAAAGTTCTTTATATTTGGTGTATTTTTTCAATTATAAAAGAAATCTTCTATGATCTTGTCTAATATTCTATACATATTTTCTATTTTATAAGTACAGTAGTACAAAAAGAAATGCAATAGTGCCAAAAATTATGTCATATCATTAAAATAATGCTCACGAGAACAAATTCCTGTCTGAGGCACCACACAATGGTCAAAAAGGGTTTTTTGTAGAAAACTTTGTGAGTAACTTTTGAGCCAAAAATATTTATTTTGTCAGATTCAAAAAAGAATCGGCCATAATAATCTTAAAAAAAATAATTGAAAAGTCAACATATTTTGTTTTTTTTTTTTGTCAAAAATGGTACTTCTTAAATTTTAAAGACATGATTGTAAAGTGATAAAACTTTTGATTTAATTTGAAAAAAAAGGAAACTTTAAAACACTCAATGATTAAATTTCTGTTTTAACCCTTTCAATGGATTTGTCCATTATATTGGACACTTCAGAAAATAATTTTTTTTTTGTATTTTTCAACGTCTTTTCTAAAATAAAATAGGTTGGTACATTGAAATGAAGTTGAGCCAACATGACAAAAATAAATTTAGGGGGATATATAACGTTAAACTTAATTAGATTTTCGATTTTATGTCCAACAGAAGCCTTAAATTTTTATTTCGCGTGTTCATAAATTTTGCAAAAAAAAGAGATTATTGTGATTGGTGTGTAAAATATAATTTTTTTTTCTGTAACAACATAATAAATAACGCGTTTACATTGGACTCCGGTTGTTTAAGTTGAAGTTTAATATTATAATACAATGTTATTATGGTTTTTGTCCATTGTTTTAGACAGCCTGTCAAAAACAAAGCAGCGCATGTAATAATTAGAGGGATGTTTTTTAATCTTTTTATAGCCTAAATGATGGAAATATTAGCTCAAAAAAATTATCCACGATTATTCTAGCCAAGCCATTGAAAGGGTTAAGTAGTACAAAAATATACTGATAAATATACCTAAAAATATGAGGACATATATTGAAATCGCAAGTGGTCGCATTTTAATTTTAAATATATATAAAAAAGACAATCTGCCATTTATAATGCTACCATTTGGTCCTTGGCTGGACGCGGTGGTATAAAGATATTAATCTTTGAAGTTGGAGTTTGCTTTAAAATAAACATGAATTCTAAATTGATCAAATGAATATAAAAACTTAAGATATCTAATTTTATTTCCGGAAATGTATAACAATGATGCACATTAAGTGAATGTATCAAAATTAAATTTTGAAATATCAAAACATTCAGAGCATTCAGAAAACACTTGTTCAATTTGAGATAAAAAATTACGTTTTTTACATTATTTTTAACATGTTAATTGATTTTCATAAATTTTATAAAAAAAACTTTTTAAATTAAAATCGGAAACTTTTTAAAAATTAAAATCTAAACTTTTTAAATTAAAATCTGTGAATTGGGAATTCATATTTAAACATTTTGAAACAACTATAAAAACAGACCTTTTTTCCGTCAATAAACCACTGTGCACCGTGTGGGTGTACATTTGCCTGCTGTTTGGCGCAAGCTTACTAAGGTTAAGGTTAAATCTAAGTATCTCTTTACAAAAATTAAATGTTTTTTGTTTAATTTTAATATATAATCTTAATATATAAAAGACAAGCGTCCTGCTCCGTGCTCTATATCGTAAAGCATGTTAAGCCTGAACCAGAACCTGTTGTAAAATTATCCAATTAAAATGTTTGTACTTACTAAACCTTTTGCTCTGTATCGTAAAACCTGTTCAGCCTGGACCAGAACCTGTTGTAAAATTATCTATTTGAAATCTTTGTACGTACTGTACTTTTTAAAACCTGTTCAGCCTGGACCTGAAGCTGTTCTTAAATTATGTATTGGAAATCTTTGTACTTGAAGACTATCGTCATTTTCCTCAACTACTATACATCAAACATCATGTCTTGCTATTACAGTGCTTCTTAATTAACAGAACCAGAACCTATTCGGTCTGCATAAACTGAACAGCCATTATTACTTTCAGTGACGTTGGTGTCAATTGGAATTGCTAGAATTAAATCACAATTTTCGGTCTTCTGATCCAAGTTTTAGCGATTGGCTACTCAAGTTAGGAAATGGAGATGAAGATATCATAGAAATTCCCGATCATATGTAAAGGTCAGTTAGGTGATCAGTTTGTAAAGGTTCGTTTATTAACCCTTTCAATGGCTTGCCTAGAATAATCGTGGATAATTTTTTTTTGAGCTTATATTCCCAACATTAAAGCAATAAAAAGATTAAAAAGCATCCTTCTGATTTTTAAATGAGCTGCTTTGCTTTTGGCCGGCTGTCTAATATAATGGACAAAACCATGATAACGTTGTATTATAATATTTTAGTTCAACTTAAACAACCGGAGACAAATGCAAATGCGTTATTTATGCAATTGTTATTATAAAAAAAAATTATACTTTGCACATCAATCACAATAATCACTTCTTTTTTGCAAAATTTATGAACACGCGATATAAAAAAATTGAAGGCTTCTGTTGGGCATAAAATCGAAAATCTAACTAAGTTAAACGTTATAATCTCCCTCAAATTATTTTTGACATGTTGGCTCAACTTCATTTCATAGTACCAACCTATTTGATTTTAGAAAAGACGTTGGAAAATAAAAAAAAAAAAATTTTTTCCGAAGTGTCCAATATAATGGACAAATCCATTGAAAGGGTTAAATAGATTTTTGGCAGTACTTTGAGTCCGAATAACATCAACCGTTATTCCAAAATTGCTATCCTGTGCCCAAAAAATTCTGATGTGAACGAAGTCAACGAGCAAGTTCTAAATATTTTAGTTGGTGACACAGTGAGAGATCTGAGTACGAATTAAATTGAAGACAGTGATGATAACGATAAACAAAATTACCCTGCCGAGTTTTTGAATGAATTTTATCCGTCAGGAATGCCACTACATAAGTTAAACCTCAAAATTCGAAGTATTATAATACTTCTTCGAAATTTCCATACCAAAAGAGATATCTGTAATGGAAGGTGGTTAGTTTTGAAAAACCTAAAAACTTAATTAATCATCACACAGGTATTGACAGGTGCACTGGCGAACATGAAATAGTTGTCATACCTACAATTGATTTGGCCCCGACAAACACAGATTTTCCTTTTACTCTCCGGAGGCGACAATTTCCAGTTAAACTGACCTTTTCAATGACCATAAATAAATTGCAAGGTTAAATATTGCAAGAAACAGGAGTTTTTCTAAAAGAACTGGTATTTAGTCATGGGCAGTTTAAGCGGGCTGATGATGTAAAACTAAGCATTATAGATGGCAAAGAACAAGGTTAATTGGTTAAAAATTCTAAGAATTTTTTGCTAGAAATGTTGTATATAAAGAAGTTTTATCAAAATAATTTAATAAACATGTTTTCAAATAAAAACCTTTGTATATAAATTCAATAAATTTTTTTGTCGCTTTTTGTACTCTAAATGGTTTTTTCCCGTCGTAGGACGGGCTTTTACACTAGGGTATTTCATACTTTTAATATTTTTTTTTAATTTTTATTAAAAATGTATAAACTTACCGTTAAGTATTTCAGCTTTATCGTTATTTTTTCTACTATAACTGTTGCTCGTTCTTGACTTGCTGCTCGCTCCTTTTTTGTTTAGTTTTTATATATATTATTTTAAATTTATTATTATTTTAGAACTTTTTATTATTTGCGTTTTTTATTAGTTTTTTATGCAGTAAAATATTAATTTATTTATTTATTTTATTTTGTTTTTTTCTTAATGCCTTCAAAACATTCGTGTTTTTTATGCTTTTCATTTGTTTCTTTCAACAAGCAAAATCGCTCGCTTAGGTTCAAAAATGTTTTCCAAAAAAATTGATTTTCAACTTTTTTTCTTAAAAAATTTTTTCCATCAGAATTTTTAACTAACACACATTTTTTTATGAATTTTTATTTTCTTTAAGCATAGAAGCTAAAATGTTAAAAAAAAATTTTGTTTTTTCTATCAAAACTTGTTTTTGTTGTGCTTCACATATTTTTTATTAATGCTTTTGTTTTGAAGTTTGATTTTTCATATAAACTTTTCAAGTTTTTCTTTGCTTAAGTGTATTTTTTTTGGCGCTTAAATTCTTTGACTTTTTGCCTTGCTTTTTGTTGTTATACCGCTCGTTTGTTTGTTTGTTTTTCTTTTTTTGTTTTGTTGTCGAAACGTTTTTAAATTTAAATAAAAGTAAAAACTTCAAATACGATAAAATGTTTTTTTTTTGTTTATGATTGTTTTAAAAAGAAACTTAAAAAAGTTTAATTTCTGCGCAATTTTTTGTGTTAAATTTTTTTTTTTGTATAGCTTTTGAATTTGAATTTAAATTAAAATTTTGGCTATTTTTTTTTTTTGTTTGTTGCTGTGATTTTATTACTGCTGTTGTTTTAAGTTAATTGTTGTTGCTGCTGCTGTTGCTGTTGCTGTTGCTGTTGTTGTTGTTGCTGTTTTATTTATTTTACTGCATTTAATTAAGAATTTTTTTTTGGTGATATTTGAGTGTCCGAAAATTTGTTGTTATATGTTTTGTTTTGGTTTGGTTTTATTTTAATTACTATTTTCTGTTGTTCTGTTATTTAATATATTGTTGGTTTTTAATATATTGTTGCTTTGTTGTTGCTGTTATTGTTGTAGTTGTCAGTTGCTATTTCTTTGCTTGTAGTTGTTGCTGTTGTAATTGTTGCTTTATCCAAAATTGTTGAGTTGCTTAATTTTGTTGCTATTGTTGGTTTTGTTGATTTTTGCTTATTTTTTTTTGTTGTGAATTTTGCGTAACGGAAATAAAATTTTATTTTTTTTGTTATTTTATTTTTGCGTAAAAATCAAATTATATATATTTTTGTTTTGTTGTTTTTTTTGCGTTAAAAAAAGTCTCAAATTATATTTATACAAAATATGTATTGAATTGTTGATTAGAGAAAAAAAATTATAAATTTTTTTTATTGCACTGAAAGTTATATTTTTTGTTTTTGTTTTTAACTTAAATGAAATTATTTATTTGTTTTACTTTGTTATATTATAAAAAATGAAATAAAGTTTTTAAGTTAAGAATTCAACAACGTTTCAACGTAATTATTAAAAATGTTCCAAACAGTCAAAAAGCACCTGAAAAGAAAAAAATAAAATTGTAGAAAAGGTTTTTTTGATTTTAATATATAAAAAAAAATTGTGTTTGTATGAAAAAATAAAAATATTTTAAGCATAAAAATTAAAGAAAGAAAAAAAAACATATAACATACAATTCAAGCAAATGCAGGCACACTTTTAAAACCTGTCAACAGAGAGATATATTTTAAAAATTCATACTTCATTAAAAACTAATAACGTTTACATCAAACGTAGATCTAAATGATTTTAAAATAATTTTGTATATAATTTAAATCTCATAAAAAAAACATTTTTTTGTAATGTTTTTCTTTTAATGTTCGTAAAGGTTGCGAAGTTAATGAATCCTTTCATTCTTCCGTCTTAAATCCACCAATCATCAGGTTGCACACAATATTGTTGGTAAAAAAGTGAGCAACTTAAGGATTTAAGTTAAAAGAAGAAAAACTAGACACGGAACTGTTAAGTATTTTATGAAAAAAAAAAAATTAATATTGATTAGATATTTCTGGAGTGTTTTTAGATAGTTCACTAAGAACGATTTTAAAATAAAACAAGTAAAGAAAGTCTAAAGTCGGTCTAGGCCGACTATGAAATACCCTAAACCCACTTTTCAAAAACAAAAAATTTTTATTGTAAATGGGCGTGTCCGTGGGATAATGAAGCCTATAATTTATGTGCATTTAAATGTTGATGAAAAATGTACACATACCAAGTTTTATTCCCGTAGCTCACAGTTAAGGCCTTTATTGTGCTTTCGCTATGGGAGGTGGGCGAGTTTTTGGACGGACTACTCCCAATTTTTGAACACACCTTAGTTTTGGTATAAAATACATACATACCAAATTTAATTTCTCTATGACAAACATAACCTTATTTATTGAGTTTTTAACTTTTTAGGCTATATGGGAGGTAGGCGTGTCCGTAGGCGGATGACGTCCATTTTTCAAAACCATCTTTGTATTGTCATAAAAAACATATGTGCCAAATTTTAGCTCTTTAGGTTAAACACAGGCTTATATATTGCGTTTTCAATTTTTGTGTTGTATGGGAGGTGGGCGTGTCAGTGAGCGGATGACGTCCATTTTTCGAAGACATCTTTGTGTTGACATAAAACACATACATATCAAATTTTATTGTTGTAGGTTAACTATGAGCTGAGTTATGCAGTTTTCAATTTTCGCGTTGTATGGGAGGTAGGCGTGTCCGTGGGCGGATGACGTCCATTTTGCAAAATCATCTTTGTTTTGTTATACAAAACATATGTGCCAAATTTAAGGTTTTTAAGTTAAAAACAGGCTTATTTATTGCGTTTTCAATTTTTGGGTTGTATGGGAGGTGGGCGTGTCCGTAAACGGATGACGTCCATTTTTCGAAGACATCTTTTTGTTGACATAAAATACATGCACACCAAATTTTATTGTTGTAGGTAAATTATGAGCTGAGTTATGCAGTTTTCAATTTTTGCGTTGTATGGGAGGTAGACGTGTCCGTGAGCGGATTCCAAAAATATTCAATAGTGCAGATCCTTGGGTGCATGTGACCATGTGTACCAAGTTTCATCCAATTATCTCTATTCCTTCTTCTTATCCTGCGTATACGGACAACACACAGACGGACAGACGGACGGACGGACGGACGGACATGGATAGCTCGACTCAGGTGGTGACGCTGATCAAGAATATATATACTTTTCTATACCGGACTTGCTTCGTTCTATGCGTTACAAACGTTTGCACAAAGTTAATATACCCTGACCTTTCAGGTTTAGGGTATAAAAATATATAATGAAATCAAAAATCGCAACTTCTGCGGTTCACTGCCACGCATTAAAATATGATTTAGGCAAAAATATGATTTTGTTGATTGTTATTAGATTTTTGAGTTTAAAGTTCAGAAAGTTTTTTGCACGCATTTTACATTTTCTCTTTAACGTTACCATTGAACGCATATTTCTGCAAACAAACCGAAAATATCTCATGAAACCAACAAAATTTGTATGAGTGCATGAAAGCATGCCTCAAGACTTGCATTTTATGTGCAATAAGTTTCTTCTAACTTTTGTTGTTTTGAAGTAAAACCAGTGGTCTTTAACGTTACATTTTTTGGTAGTGAGTTTCAAGGAAGTGAAAGTTGGTGAGTTGGCAATAGAAACACCTAAATTTAATAATTTCATCGAAATTATGACAACACAATAGGGGTATTCACACTGACTTGGGTAGTTGGGTACGGGTAGATTGAGTACTTTTGATTACTGCGAGCACCCTCAACTGCACTTGAGTACTTTGTAGAACAACAGCTGATGAGAGATGAGTGACAGCTAGAAAAGAGTTGCCACCATATTATTCATGTCATTTTATATAGAAGCAATTTTTAACGTGAACTTTGCGGCATTTAATAATTTTTATCTTAAAAATTTTAAAATAACTCATTTTAACACATTTGTCTATTTTATTCACTTATTATTTGTTTACTTTGTTTTAGTTTTTTGTCAATTCAATTATTGACTTTTTTTGGAAAAGGTGGAAACCCATGAAAAAAGTACTCAATCATTCAAACACCCAAACAAGTCAGGGGGTCAGCTAGAGTAGGTTGGTAGATGGGTACTTGGGTAGAATGGCACTTTTACAAAAACAAAATGTATGGCATTTGCCAATCTGCCCAACTACCCAAGGCAGTGTGAATACCCCTAATGTTCTTTTCCACTTTCCACTTTCCAGGAGCCAAAATGAGTCACCTTTAACGTTACACGTTCAAAGATTTTTGATCAGATTTAAATTTCTTCAGTTTCAATTTGCAGTGAAGTGCGACAGTTTAAATATTTATGTTTTCCGATGGTACACTCAGAAAAAAAAATCTATATTTATACGATAAAAAATGTCTCTATTTTCGATAATAGCAATTTTCAGTTTTTCAAATAAAATTTTCTTCAATTAGAATAAAAAAATTTTCACATTTTTGAAGAAATATTTCTTCACTTGTGGGAAATGGAAATATTTCATGTCTCTAATAAAGATAAGTATTTTTCTCGCACAAAAATATGCTCATTTATAGAGAAAAACTTAATGAAAATGAAAAATTTTTCCTATATTTTGATAAAAAATTCACTATGCGAGGTAGTTATTTCAATACAAACAAATCTTTTCTCAAAAATAAAGAAGTCTTCTTCTCTAAAAACGATATATTTTTATATATGGGCATTTCCAAACTAGCGTTATGTACGAAAAAAATAAAAAAAAAACGAATGAAGAAGTCTAAGTTTTAAAAACTTTTTTCTATATTTGCGAAGTAATTAAGTAGCACTATATTAAGTAAAAAAAATTATAACAATCGACTCAAAGAATTCAAAGATATAAACAAAAATATGCACTGGCGTGACGTTACAAGAAACAGAAGTGGTTTTCGAATTAGATTAGAAAATTTGCAAAACTCTGCGAATTGGGCAAGACTTTTTAAACAAAACTTTATTTGGAAGAATTTAAAATAATATAAGTTTATTTTGCTAGTTATCAAATTAAAAAATCTATTTTCGGTTTTTTTTATTTTATTAGGCTAAGTCATCGGGCGTGACGTTACTGACGTTACGTTACTTAAATTTCCATCGGAACATTTTAAATTAAAATTTGTTTAAAAAATATTTGACGTAAATAAAACATAAAGTTAAGCTATAATATATTATATTTTTATTAACTCCTACCCCATCGACCATGAGAAGTTGGAAAAAAATTCCACTAAAATACCTGCAACCAAATTCTGTAATGAAATCGGACAAACTTCGTGCAATGTGGCGTGACTTAACTCACTTTTCAAATTTAATATAAAATTATTGGTTTTTCTTCTTAACGATTTTTTTATAAAATTCACTTAACTTTATTTAAATGCAAAATTTCAAGCACTTTTGAACGTCAGCTTAGAAAAAATAGCACTAAATGCTTTTTTGTCTGGCGTGACGTTACCTCAGAATATCATTAAAAGCAAATCAAAATTTTACCGTTAATTGATATTTTGCGGTTAGTTGTTGTTGTAGCAAAAGTTTTGCATAAGAGTGCAATTGCACAATTCCTCTTAGAAATGGAAATTGTTAAGAGAAAATGCTCATAGAAATAAACAAAACTGACCAAAACTTTAACTTTAACTTGGTAGCCCGATATCTTGGTATCGCTACATGGGAAAAATTTGAACTCTTTAATTAAATTAATTTTTAATATTTCTCTTTAACAATACAAGTAAAAAAAATAGACTTTTCTGCGGAAATGCCCATATTTCTCTTTTTCATGGTAGCATTTTGTCATTTTTAAGGAATTTTTAGGATCACATGTAGAGAAAAGCATTCCCTGAAGCAAAGTCTATACAATTTTTATCTTAATATGATGCCTTTTTTATCATATTCCGAGAAACTTTCTCTGAGTATATGGGTCAAGAACGCGGATACAAAGTTTTTTGGGTACCATAAGAGTGAGAACTATTAAGAATTAATTGACGAGCTTTCCTTGACATATAAAGCTTTGGATTGCAGTAGTCGCTTAAAATTAATTTTCTAGACTCATATCTGCAACTTTTTCCTAGAGAATTTAGAGGCCGTTAATGATGAGCATGAGAAAGAGTGCCATCAGAACTTTTCAAAGTTAAAGAAGTGTTATCAGGGTAAATGGAGTCCAAGAATATTGGCTGACAACTGCTGGACGAACAAAAGGGAATAAGCGAAATCCAAATATAACAGAAAATTATAGAAATTTTCTTTACAAACCAAATTATTTACCTGTTTCTATAGCACTATTTAATATTTTCTATACTCACAAAAAAGTTTCTCGAAATATGATAAAAAAGGCATTACTTATATTTAGAGAAAACTGGTATAAACTTTGCACCAGAGAATGCTTTTCTCTAAATGTGATCCTTAAAATTTTCTAAAAATGATTAAAAGCTTCTATGAAAAAGAGAAATATATAAAAATACTAGCTGGTACCCGGCGCGTTGCTGCCGTCCAATGCCTGTTCCAGATTGTCAATAGACAAACTCCACTCTGAGTTTCAATATTCTTTGACCATTATTTCCAAAGCTATTAAATAAAAAAATTTTCTTTTATGGTTGGAGCCACACTCCTTGTCCAATACCCGTTTTAGTTTGCGATTATATTCGAGTAGTAGGATATCCTCAAATGGTTACTCCAAACCGAGTTTATTTGTTACTGTGACTGTTATTTCCAAAGCGATTCAATTTAAAAAATGTGTCTTATATGGGTGGAGCCACACAACCATTACAATGGCCATTGTAGTCCTCCAGAAGCAGGACACCACCAAATAGTAACTTCATTCTGAGTTAAAATGTTATGTGAATTTCTGTATTGAAATATAGCTATTCTGTATTGAAAATTCAACTTGCATGAGCGTAGCCACGCCCCGTTTTCCAATGCCCGTGACTTTTTTATAATTGAAAGACCTGACCAGTGGTGACCGTGGCATGCAGGTTAAGTGTGTGGCTTAGCATGCTTGGAGCCCGGGTTCGATCCCCAGCCGCGGCGAAAAGTTTTTTTCAATGAAAAATTTTTCTGATCGGTCACCACCTCTCTGCAGACAATGGCAAACCTCAGAGAGTAAATAATGCCATGTAAAACTTCTTGAGAACATGAGCCGTTCGGAGTCGGCATAAAACATGTAGGTCCAGTTCTCGGTCAATTGTGTGCAAACATTTAATAACACACACAACACAATTGATCATAAGAAGCTCGGTCAAAGTCCTTTCAAGGGCTGAAATGGCCAATTTGTTTTTTTTTTTTTTTTTTTGTGACCAATCAGTTATTTCAAACTGAGCTTTACTGTTATGCAACATCAAGTTCCAAATCTATTCCATATCAAAAAGTTTAATTGTGTGGTCCTCTTTCCAAAGATCGCTCAAATTTGACAGTCGAAGGACGCGTGTCAACAGTAAGTTCGTACCGTCTTTCATTTATGTGGGATTTATGAACGAAAGTAAAACCGAAAATTTGTTTTCTTGAAAAACTGCCACGCCCCTCGTGGGTAGGCAGATAAAAAATACTTTATAACCTATTCTCATACCTACTTAATATACAAAAAAAAATTTTATTGAAATCGGTCCAGTCATTTCGGAGGAGTTCAAGCACTAACACCGTGACACGAGATTTTTATATATTAGAAAGAATATCGTTTTTAAGAGAAGAAAATTTTTTTATTTTTGAGAAAAATATTTGTTTTAATTGAAGAAAATACTTTGCAAAGTGAATTTTTTATCAAAATATAGGAAAAATTTTCATTTACAAGAAATTTTTCTCTACTAACTTAAACTTAGGGAAACTACTCGATGGTGACATCGGAAAACAATGAAATTTGAAAATATAAAAAGCGAATCTGACGTTTTTACAAGTCTGTATTATACTTTAAGATAATTTACTAAAAAACAAATTTTTGACAAAAATACCATTTCGGCAGTTTTTTGAGAAGACCCACAGTTAACCGTCCAGTGGACAAAACCAAAAAAATGTTGAGTCTTGAAATCCTCGAAATATACTTAAGTCCTTAGTACTAATTTCGACTTGCCAATTGATAATTGATTTATTTTTTATTTTAATTTCAAAAACAAAAAAGGTATTATTTTTCTGAAAAAGCTGTTGAAGCAAGACATAAAGACATGTGAAAAATTTGCTTGTCACATGCAAGGAAGTCATTGCGAATCAACACAAATGTTTGCTTCTGTCTTTGAACCCGCTTTTTCAACACATAGAAAAAAAACCCGTACACGGAGAGAAAAAAACAAGCCAAATTCCAACTCAAAACGTTCTTAACTGAAATCAGCTCAATTGAGCTCAAAACCATCTCAAAACATGCTATTCACGTTTACAGTTTATGTCAGAAATTGGGCAGAAATATGTCATTTTTTATGTATTAGAAATATGTCAAAAAAACAAGCCAAATTCCAACTCAAAGCGTTCTTAACTGAAATCAGCTCAATTGAGCTCAAAACCATCTCAAAACATGCAATTCACGTTTGCAGTTTATGTCAGAAATTGGGCAGAAATATGTCATTTTTTTTATAAACATGTCAATTTGTGATACCCAATAAGGGTATTACCCAATAAGGGTAATATTCTAATAAAATTAATTTTGTTATTGTTGTTTTGCACATTAAAAATTATGAGCAACCGAACAACGTAATTCGCAGTTGGTTTTTATTCATGTAAGTATAAGAGTGCAGAAAATAAATTTAAAAAAATTATATTTTTCTGTTCGAATTGGATCAAATATATCTAATTTGGACAATGAAAATATAATTTTTATTTTGCTTGTAATGGAGGTTCCTTTGTTGCTCCCAAACAATCCCAAAATTTCTTAGATTAAGCATATGAAAGCATATTAATTTTTTTATCAACAATCCATAAATGACAAGAATTGCATACAGATATGCATGTTTTTTATTTGATAAACAATACCAAAATGTCATAATTTGGGCACAAGTGAGCATATTAATTTTTTGATAAATAATCCAAAAATCACATGCATTATGTACGAGTGGGCGTGTTTTCGTTTGATAAACAATCACATTAGGGCTTGATATCAAGCATATTATGGCTTAGCTCACAATCACTCTCAAAATTAATTGGTTTGGGATTGTTTTTAGCTCAAATTTCTCTCCGTGTAGAATTGATTAATATTCAAAATAAATTTAATATCGTAAAAATATCTAATAAAATTATAAATAATTAATTACTTAATATATAATCATGTCTTATTTTAATCTTTGATGACATGACTTAGCACTTAGTTTTTAGCTAACGTGTTAATTTTGAAAATTTGAAATGAATATTGCGTCGAAACTCATTGATTCTCAATTCATATTAAAGAAGTGGTTATATAGAACCAAAAATGGATCTGAAAAACAATATAGATAAAGTGCTCCGCCACACATATAACATTCTAAACTTATTTTTCTTGATTTAACTTACCCTCCTACTTATCTATATCCCCATTTCCAAACTGAGGCAGACTTGACTGAATAGGTTTGACACCTGAAATCCTAAAGTGCCTAACGACACTTTTCACACTAGAATTTTTTTCAAATTCTAAGTCAAGAGCTCGTTTAATATGCAATTTAATTGATAAAGGTTATGCAAACTTCTGCTTTTAAAAATTAAAAAAAAAAATTTTAGCTGTTGTGAAATTTCATTTGTTTTTTGTCATCTTGTTCACTTAAACTCATCAAAATTGTACTCTATTTATTTATTAACAATTTTTTTTACTTATAAATTATTTATTAATTATGTGACTTTTGAAGCTATTCAAATCATTCTCGATGACAAGATATTTTTCAAAACTACAGAACATTCTCAAAATTTAAGTTTTTCTGTCATAAAGCCACATATAAATACATATCTATTGCTTTTTTATACATTGATTTCTAATATGTCGAATTAACAATTTATGGTAGAGAACATTTTTTTCAAATAAAACCAAAACTATCAATTAATCTGAAAAAAACATTTTTTTTTATTTGTAACTTTAACAAACTGTCAAATTTATTTTGTCTTTCTTTAAATTTGGACACTTCGAAACAGTTCTGCACTTTCGAAAATTTGCTAAAATTTTTTTTAAATCCTTGCTTTAAAAAACTTATTTACAATAAAAACAATTTTCAAAAACAATTAGCATACAAGTTGCGAAACCAGCAGCTAGACAAATTAAATCTTAGAATGGGGAAAAAATACACACACAGTCACGCAAACATTAAACTTTGAACTTGAAAACAGCGCAAAGTTTGCCAAAACTTTATTAAAAGAAACAAAAAAAAAAAACCACACAATTCATAGAAAAAACAAAGAACAACAAAAATTGGCAAATACAAATACAAACACAAATAGCTAAAACACAAGCAAGCACAACACAAAATTCAAGTTCAAACTAGCGCGCAACGTTCTAATGTCAAAAAAACAAAAAAAAATACATAACTAAACAACAAAATGGAGAAAAACGCACGAACGCAAATAGCGACGAACAGCAACGGCGACGAACGCTGAAAAAAAAGACGAAAAAAAAGACGAAAAAAAAAAACAGAACAAACAACACCCAAAAAGTGCAACAAAAGCCGAAAACGGCAAAACTTTTGCAGATGCATACAAAAAACTGACATAAAAGACATAAAAAGATATAAAAGCTGGCACAAGATACAAATGTAGCTAAACATTGTCAATAGTTTAGATACATTTTTTGTGCAATTTTGTGCTAAAACAGAATTTGTTGTGGGTGTTGTTAGCTAATTTTGCCGGCTGCAGTTGTGCTTATAAGCAACAAAACTAAAAAAAGATACACAGACACAAAAGAATCTTTTGCTCGAAATTGCAAGAAATGTAGCAATTAAAATTAAAACAGACAATTGAGGCATGTTTTAGAGCAATTTTGGCATTAAAAAGATGGAGAATAAAAGTATCATAGCTGCTGGTCTAGTAGAGGAGGTAAAATCTAAATCTAGCTAAAATTTTGCTCTTGAAAAGCAGCTAGATACAATTTTTGTAAATTTTTTTTTTTACTATTCAGTTCTTCTTTAATTGTGCAAATTTCTGCGGTTTTGAGCTAAGCTGGTTTTTTTTTTTTGTCAGCTCAAAAATAGCTGAGCAATTTTTTTGTAACTTTACAGCTTAGTTTGGCGTATCTTTAAGTTGCCAACGTGCATTTAGTGGGTTACACTTGAAGTTTTTGACTTAATTTCTGCTGTTTCTAAAAAAAAAATATGTTATAGATACAGTGACTGCTTGGATTGAACATATTTCAGCAATTTTTTTAATTGTTTTTTGAAAATTTGTCGGATTAAAAGTTCTTTGTTTATCTATAGCTGAAGCCAAAGTATCTAAGCATTTGGTTTTGCAGTTTGCGGCTAGTTGAGCGTATCTTTGGCATGAAGTTAAAACAAAAATGTTGCCAACTTTCAGTTTTAGTATGCTTTTTGAGCATATCAATACAGCAAAATATCGCAGATACACCAAATACTTGAAATTGTCACAACAGACAGTTTTTAATTATTTTTTGCATAGATTTGCGTATCTTTTTTGGACAGACAACATATTTTTAATAATTTTTTAATTTTTTTCTCATTTATAAAACTCTCTTCTTATCTTTAGCTTTTTCCAAAGTATCTAAGCATGTGCTTTCGAAGTTCGTGGCTAGTTGAGCGTATCTGTGCGATGCAGTGTAACTATAATGTTGTCAACTTTACGTTTTAGTGTACTTTTTGGGCACATCAATACTGCAAAATATCGCAGATACACCTTTTAATGAAATTCTCACAAAAGACAGCTTTTTAATTTTTCTTTTTTTAAAGTTTTTTCCATATCTTTTCAAAGCAAATAACTTTTATTGAATAATTTTTTAAATTTTTTCTCATTTAAAAACTCTCTTCTTATCTTTAGCTTTTTCCAAAGTATCTAAGCATGTTCTTTTGAAGTTCGTAACTAGTTTAGCGTAACTGTGGGATGCAGTTATAACAACAATGTTGCCAACTTTTCGTTTTAGTGTACTTTTTGGGCACATCAATACCGGAAAATATCGCAGATACGCCAAATGCTGGAAATTGTCACACAAAAAAATTTTTACCATATTTTTTAATGCTTTGTGTAGTTTTTTTAAGGTGACAATTTTATTTTTTGAACAATTTTTTAATTTTGCAAAAATTAAGAGTTCTCTGTTTATCTTTGGCTTATGCCAAAGTATCTAAACATTTTCTTTATAAGTTTGCGACTAGTTGAGAGTATCTTTAAGATGTAGTTATAACTAAAATGTTGCCAACTTTCAGTTTTAGAGCGCTTTTTGATCACTTCATTAGCCCTACATTTCATAGATACGCCAAATGTTTGAAATTCTCACACAAGACAGTTTAAAAAAAATTTTTTTTCATTTTTTGCATAGAATTGCGTATATTTTCAAAACAGACAAACATTTTTTAATTTTGTCCCGTTCTAGAATTCTATATTTATCTTATACCCAAGTATCTAAGCATTTTCTTTATAAGGTCAAGGCTTGTTGAGCGTATCTTTGGGATGCATTTGTTACTAAAATGTTGCCAATTTTCAGTTTTAGAAATTTTTTTCGGGCATCTCAATAACCATAAGTGTCCAAATGCTTAAAAATGTCACACAAGAAAGTTCTTACAATTTTTTTTTGTTAATTTTTTGCATAGATTTGCGTATCTTTTCAAAGCAGACAATGTTTTTTTTAATAATTTTTTAACTTTGCCTCATTTAAAAAAAATATCTGTTTATCTTAAGCTCATGTCAAAGTATCTAAACATTTTCTTTATAAGTTTACGGTTAGTTGGAAGTATCTTAAAGATGCAGTTTTAACTAAAATGTTGACAACTTTTAGTTTTAGTTTGCTGTTTGGGCACAACAATACCGCAAAATATCGCAGATACAAAAAAATGCTCGAGATTGTCACACAAGACAGTTTTTAATTTTTTTTTATTTTTTTATTATATTAATTTTGTCTCATTTAAAAAATATCTGTTTATTTTAAGCTTGTTCCAAAGTTTTTATGCATTTTCTTTTGAAGTTTGCGACAGTTGAGTGTATCTTTGGGATGCATTTATAACTAAAATGTTGCCAACTTTCAGATTTAGTGTGCTTTTTGGGCATATTAACATCGCAAAATATCGCAGATACATTTAATGCCTGAAATTATCACAAAAGATAGTTTTTTACATTTTTTTTTTTAAATTTTTTGCATACATTTGCGTATCTTTACCAAGCAGACACATTTTTTTAATTTTTTTATTTAGTTTATCTCAATTAAGAATTCTCAGTTTATTTACAGCTTATGCCGAAGTATCTTAGCATTTTCTTTTGAAGTTTACGGCTAGTTTAG
Organism: Tetanocera ferruginea; assembly: GCA_958299015.1. Classification (NCBI taxonomy): domain Eukaryota; kingdom Metazoa; phylum Arthropoda; class Insecta; order Diptera; family Sciomyzidae; genus Tetanocera; species Tetanocera ferruginea. The sequence continues at coordinate 20,062,443 of OY282644.1, read as the reverse complement.
CGTATCTTTGGGATGCATTTATAACTAAAATGTTGCCAACTTTCAGTTTTAGACGTTTTTTTTGGGCACCTCAATAACCCTAAATGTCATAGATACACCGAAATTGTCACAGAAGACAGTTTATTTAATTTTTTTTTTCCACTTTTGCCTAAAATTTAGTATTTTTCATTTTAAATTTTTTATATAAAAAAATTTATTTTTATCTTTAGATTTTTCAATAGTATCTAAGCATTTTTTTTAAAAGTTTGCGGCTAGTTGAGAGTATCTTTGGCATGCAGTTATAACTAAAATGTTGCCAACTTTCAGTTTTAGTGCTCTTTTTGGTCACTTCAATAAGCCTAAATGTCATAGATACGCCAAATACTTGAAATTGTCACACAAGACAGTTTTATAATTTTTTTTTTTTTAATTTTGTTCAGCTTTGCGTATCTTTTCTAAGCAGACATATGCCAAATGTGTGAAGTCTTAAGATTTTCAGTTAATTTTGTCATTTACAAAACAAAAAATTGTAGTAGATACAGTTTTGCTGAAAAACTTATTCCATGAGTTGCTGTTTTTATCCAGTTTGAAGGCACATTTTGATGTTTTTTCATTATAATTTGTATTTTTTGTATTTATTTTAAATATTTGTTCAAAATCACACAACATGACACTAAAGATACATTTGTATCTTTAAGATACTTTTGCATATAACATGCAAAATTGCTGCACTTTTTTTAAGAAACTGTTAAAAAAGCCGGCTTTTGTGTTTTTTTGAGACAAACAAATTATGCGCTCACTATAAATAAGTATCTTTAAGTTACACACTTTATTTTGATGTCATTTTTTTGACATTTGCATGTCAACTTCACTTTTGTCTCCAGCAACTAAAACACCCGCGCCAAAATATTAGCCACACACGCCAACATCTGCACTTAGTTTTCTTGTTTAACACTTTACTTTGTATCTTCGCATCTCGCACATTGACGATTATGAAATTGCTTAAGTTTTGCCAAAAAATATTATTATCTTGCATGCATTTTGTTTTCTTTTGTGACGCAAGCAGCAAGCAGACAAGAAAACAGACTAGCGCAAAAAAGCTAAAAATCCATAAGAAACAAAAACTTTGCCGCCAACCAAAAAATTTAAGCAGTCGTAGCGCGAAACAAAAAATTCAAAAAATACAAAATACCAACAGAACGAAAATCTCAAAGAAAAAAAAAAAAAACACACACACACACAATACATTAAGAAGAAAAGAAGAACTTAAAAGCAACAAACACTTGAGTCGAAATAAAAAAAGAAAATTTTCTTCGAACTGAATGAATGAATGTGAATGTAAAGTAAAGCGCGACCACGAAACGCACCGAAAACGGCCAAAAAGTTGAATATGAGCAAAAATCTTGGCGATGCACTCAAGAACCCACGAAATCGACACAACGACGATGAAATGACAACGACGAAGTCAGCAAAAGCCGAGCGCAGAAACGAGCTGTTTACAGAAAAAAAAAAATAAATTATAAAAAAAAAACAGAGAAAAAAGCCAGAAAAAGTACCAACTACAAAGACCCCAAAAAAGCCAACAAAGAACGAACGCGTGCACAGACACGGCTCTATACAGCCACGACCAGCCATAGATACAGCAGTAACAACAACTACAACAACAAAACAAAAACCACAAAAAAAGCAGCTCAATTCAGTTTTTGTTGTATTTTTTCGGACCATTTTTGTGTGTTTTTTTTTTTTTTTTGTTGTTTTTGAGCTCGTTTGGCACAACTTCAAGACCAACCCAAAAATTGTTGGTGCCCGCAAGTACCTTGCCAGTTAAGTGTGTGTGTGTGTGTGTGTGTGTGTGTTTGTGTATGTGTGTGTGTGTATGTATCTGCTGAATGCGCGCCGAAATCCAACAAACCTTAAAAAATCAAAAAAAAAATTTGTTGTTTTTTTTTTTGGTTTTGGCGTAGCGCGCGTTTTGGCAGCCCTTCCGAACGGCTTAAATGTAAGCAACGCACTAAATGCACGACGACAACGATGCGGGCACGCCAAAAGTGCCCCCAACAACAACAAAGACGAAAAAAACCAAGCAAGTCTACAAAAAAATACACAGATACACGCATACAAGCACACCCAAAATAAACACACAGCTACATATGAAGTTACCCTGCAGATACACAAGTGCATTTGAGATACTTTGTCGAAAGGCGCAGATACAATGCAAGCGTTGTTGTTGCTGTTGTTGTTGTTGTTGCTATTGCTATATTTTTGGGTTGCTGAGTTTAAAAATAATTAAAAAGTAGCAGCAGCAGCAGCGAGTGAAGCAAGAAAAAATACAACAACCATAACAACAACAACAACAGCACAAGATAAAACGCAGCGTCCACAGTACGTAGAATACATATCAGATACAGCAGCGCCTGCAAGCAACTCGCACTGTATAGCTATGTGTATCTGTGAGATACACTTTTGAAGTGTATCTGCAACTGAATGTTTTGCAAAAGTTGCTATGACTGCTTAACGCTCTTGTAGGCTAAAAATGCTCTCGCGCTTTAGAGTCTCTCACCATGACGCACCTCTATCGAACAGCAGCAGCAACACCCCCTACACTGCCCTCTCCTACAGCAACTGAACCCGCCAACAGTCGCCGTTTGATTCTCGGCTCCCCACTCATGCTCGCTCGCTCTGCTGCTCGTCAGGCGCATTTTTGTTGCCGGTTCTTTGCCGGCGTTTTGTACAAACATTCACTAGCGAGTTGAAATTTTTTTCTTATTTTTTTTTTCTTTCTTACTTTTGTGCTCCCCAAACTTATCTGTATCTGGTGCTGCTCTTGTAGTTGTTTCTATAGCTGTATCTGTATCTGTATCTGCATCTGTATACGTATCTGTGTATCTCTGTTGCTGTGTGTGGTGTATCTGTGAGTGTCTGTTTTTTTTTCGACATTTGCATCTCAAGCAGCACATTTTCATTATTTTTAGCGTTCTTGCATATTTTGTTGTTTGTTCAACAACGTTGTTGCTGCTTTAGTTGTTGTAATGATTTTATTTTAAATATGGATGCTTTTCGGCTGCTGCTGCTGCTGCTTCTCTGTTGCTGCTCTACCTACTAGTTATTTCTACAGCACTTCAGTCTTAAATGCTAATTAAGTTCATTTGTTGTTTTTTTCTTACTTTGTCACCCTGTTTATTGTGTGTTTGGCATGGTTTCGATATGAAAATTCTGCTAACTTTTTTAGAGTTTAGCGTACTTTTTTTTTTCATAGCTACCTTAACTGGGCAGCTTTATTCTGAGAATTCTATCTTTAAGTGCTATAAAACTATGACACAAGCTGATTGCTTATCAAAAACTTCTAACAAAAGCAATAGTTTGCAAGTTGAAGTTGTTTATATAAAAAATTTCTTTACATAATAATATTAATAATATTTTATTTTTTTTAATTAAACATATTTATCGATTATTTCATTCATTCAATATGATATCGATGTATTGAAAATATTTATTTATATCCATCTAATGAGTGAAATCAAACAAAGTTGCACAAAGTAGCAACGCGTTAGTATCGCATTAATTTACAAAACCAAATGTGAAGCATATGCGACGATGTGCCAATGAGTATAAATGATATATCATTGACCTTCTACATATCGCAGCATCAAAGCCAAGAACATGCTTGGAAGAAAACACATGTATTTTCTAGGAACTCTTTGAATATAAAAAAATAGAACAAAATTTAGATGAATATATATCTCACAAAGAAACATGTGCCACGCCTATTTTTTCCTGTTACATCTCATTATGAGCCAAGCATGACATGAAGTAACAAAGATATTAAATTTCTTAAAAACTAAGCGTGATGCAAGACAAGTAAAGTACAAAAGATCGTTTAAGCCTGATCGATCAAACTTAATCCTCGATCAATATTTTATTTGGCATTAAAATTTATCATTTTTAGATATTTTTCAATAACTGATGAACATCAATGATTAATCAATATGTTTCCGATCAGAAAAATTAAAATTAAAAATAATTATCGACCAGCGATCTTTATCGATTTGATCGAAAGATCAAAGTATCAATTTGTTATTTATCGTGATTATTTTTATAATTTGTGATTTTCAATAAAATCATTACAAGTCATTGAATTTTTATTTTTAATCGAAACTATTTCGATCATATTAAACGTGATTATTTCTTTAATTGTTGGTATTGATACAAATTTTTATATTCAAACGAAATTGTATCGATCATTTCATGATTTTTAATTTTTATCTTTAAAATATCGATCAATTATTGTTTTATTTTACTAAAATCATATCGAGCAGTGATCAATTTATGTATCAAAAAATATCCACAACAGATTTTTTAACAAAAAATGTCAATAACTTCAAAAATTTTAGAAATTATTGAATAAGTATCTAGTCATTGAATTTGTTATTTTAAACTGAAATTTAATCGATCATATTGATCTTTATTATTTCTATAATTGCTGAAATTCGATAAAATTTTTATTTTAAAACAACGAAATTTTATCGATCATTCAATGATTTTTTATATTAATCTTTAAAATATCGATAAATTATTATTTTTTTTTAACTTAATCATATCGAGCGGTGATAAATTTACGTATCAAAAATATCCACAACAGATTTTTTTAACCAAAAAATATTGATAACTTAAAAAATTTTAAATTTTTTCGATAATATTTTAATAAATTCTTAGTAATCAATAATAAAAATTTTATCATTTATAAATATTTTTCAATAAAAAAAGAGTATGAAAGCTAAATCGATATATTTTCGATCAGAAATACAGAAAATAAAAGCATTATCGATTTTTTTTCGATCAAAATAAAAATTGTTCGAAACAAGTTATTGGTCATAATTCATAGTTTTTGATTTTATTTGAAATATTTAATCGAAAATATATCGACAAATCTTTCATTTTCTTTTTTATTTATAAAAAACTAAAAATTTATTGAATTTTTGACCAAAATCATACCGATCAATGATGCATTTTTTAACGGAAAAAATATCAATTTTCGATTCTTTATTAATGATTTTCATTCAAAAAAGTTTTTATAATGTTGTAGTTAATTTTTGACTGGAAACACATCGATTATTAACTGATTCTAATTTTAACTTTTAATATCCATTAATTATTTTATATTTTATACATAAAACATTGCTCAATTATGGATTTTTTTGCTTAAATCATATAGATCAATAAATAATTTTTTTTAAACAATAGTTCAATTCGATTTTTTTATAAAAATTATCGATTCATCCAAAAACTTAAGAAATTATAACTTCAGTGTATTAAGTACATAACTTTTTTGTTATATATATTTTATCAATATTTTTTTATCGATATCATATCAATTATTAATCGATATCAATACAATTTTACAAAACTGTAAAAAATTTTATAAAATAACTAATGTTTACTTAAATGAATCGATAATTTTTACATAAATCGATATTGATCGATACTTAAAATATAATTTTCAAAATTTAAAAATACAAAAAGTAATAAATTAAGTTTACAATTTTTTCATTCATCGATAATTTGATTAAAGATCGTTAAATTTCCACCAAAAACATCTCGAAAATATGTAAAAGTATTGAAGGAATATTTTAGAAAATGTTTTTTAATACGTTAATACGTTAAGACTACTTCTACGCACAAAGCACGATGCAAAGAAATAAAAGCAAGGCATGATTAAAAGAAATATGAGCAAATTAGATCATTTAAGACCGATCAATAAATTTTTTATACATAATTTTCAGCTAAAAATGAAGACAACTGATAAATCGTTATGTTTCGAAAATTTTATCGATTATATTTCAATCAATAATATATCAAACACTTATTGACAGTTATTTCCAAAATGTTCTATTTTCGATAGAAATTTAATTTTCAATTAAATATAAATCGGTTAATCTTTGATTTTTATTTTTATCTATAAAATATCGATTAATTATAGGTTTTTTACTGAAATAATACCGATCAATTATAAAATTTGTGCCGAAAAAATATCCATCTTCGATTTTTTATGAAAAAACTACCGATTCGTCCATAATTAATGATTTTTTATATCATTTGATTTGTAAAGGTCACTTTTCAGCGAAAAATAAATAAAGATTTTATATATTGAGTTTTTTATGTAAATTTCTTTTTATTTTATAAATCTCGGTCGCTATGTATCAGCCTTTTAAAATAATAAAATTTTCATAATGATTTTTTTTGTTTATCGAAAAATTTTGATTATTGTTCTGATTGAAGTACATATCGATCACTAGTTGATTTATATTCATCCAAATAATATCGATAAATGATCGATTTTTATTTGTAGTCGTAAAAAATATCGATTATTCATTGATTTTTATTACATCGCAATAAATGCTAAATGATTGATTTTACAAAATACCGATCAATGATGATTATAAGCTTATTAGCTATAGTAGCAAAAAAAAAATTATAAAAACAAAGTTAATTTTAATCACAAAATTTAATCATATATAATTAATTATAATTAATCGATAATTTTTATATACATCGCTACCAAAAACAGATTTCAAAAACTGTAAACATAACTCAAAAGAAAAAATAAACCCATAACTTTGATAAAAATCAAAACCGATAACATGTATCTAAATACTATTAAAAGTCAATGAAGTCAAAAATTTTTAATTTCATTGAAAATTTAATTCTAGTGAATAATGTTTTACTTTACTTTAACTTATCTATGTATATAAAGGAGCCGTGGGTAGCCTGCGGTCTGGTATGCGGACTCAGAAACAACTACTTAGTTATGGCAAAAAGGAACCAAATCGGCCATAGTACACTCACTTCTCATGTAACCGAAATTGGCAAAGTCGCCAATTCATCCTTGAATAATAAATTTTGTACAAAAAAAAAAAAAAAAAATTTTACACTTTAAAATTATTAAACAAATTTTTTTAAAATCCTTACAAATTTGTTCATTATACCCTAAACCTGAAAGGTCAGGGTATATTAACTTTGTGCAAACCTTTGTAACGCATAGAACGAAGCGAGTCCGGTATAGAAAAGTATATATATTCTTGATCAGCGTCACCACGTGAGTCGAGCTATCCATGTCCGTCCGTCCGTCCGTCCGTCTGTGTGTTGTCCGTATACACAGGATAAGAAGAAGGAGTTGAGATAATTGGATGAAACTTGGTACACATGGTCACATAGACCCAAGGATCTGCACTATTGAATATTTTTGGAATCCGTCCACGGACACGCCTACCTCCCGTACAACGCGAAAATTGAAAACTGCATAACTCAGCTCATAATTAGCCTACAACAATAAAATTTGGTATGTATGTGTTTTATATCAACACAAAGATGTCTTCGAATGGACGTCATCCGCTTACAGACACGCTCACCTCCCATACAACCCAAAAATTGAAAACGCAATAAATAAGCCTCTGTTTAACCTACAGAGCTAAAATTTGGCACATACGTTTTTTGTAACAAAGCAAAGATAGTTTTGAAAAGTGGACATCATCCGCCAACGGACACGCCTACCTCCCATACAACGCGAAAATTGAAAACTGCATAACTCAGCTCATAATTAGCCAACTACAATAAAATTTGATTTGTATGTGTTTTATACAAACACAAAGATGTCTTCGAAAAATGGACGTCATCCGCTAACGGACACGCCCACCTCCCATGCAACCCAAAAATTGAAAACGCAATAAATAAGCCTCTGTTTAACCTACAGAGCTAAAATTTAGCACGTATGTTTTTTATGACAAGGCAAAGATGGTTTTGAAAAGTGGACATCATCCGCCTACGGACACGCCTACCTCCCATACAACCCAAAAAGTTTTAAACTCAATAAAAAGGTTATGTTTGTCATAGAGAAATAGAATTTGGTATGCATGTAATTTATACCAAAACTAAGGTGTGTTAAAAACTTGGAAGTAATCTGTCCATGAATCCGCCCATCTCCCATAGCGAAAGCACAATAAAAGCATTAACTGTGAGCTACAGGAATAAAACTTGGTATGTGTAAATTTTTCATCAACATTTAAATGCATATTAAATATAGGCTTCATCCGCCCTTGGAGACGCCCATTTACAATAAAAATTTTTTGTTTTTGAAAAGTGGGTGTAGGGTATTTCATAGTCGGCCTAGACCGACTTTGGACTTTCTTTACTTGTTTTAGTTCTAATAATATTATTTCCTATTTTATAGTTCCCAGAGCAATATTTCTCCACACTCAGAAAAAAGTTTCTCAGAATATGATATGAGGCATCATATTTAGAAAAAAATGGTATAGACTTGGCTCCAGAGAATGCTTTTCTCTAAATGTGATCCTAAAAATTCCCTAAAAATGATGAAAAGCTTCCATGAAAAAGCGAAATATATAAAAATATATCGTTTTTAGAGTAAAAACTCTTTTATTTTTGAGAAAATATTTGCTTTTATTAAAGAAAGTGAATTTTTCTTTTCATAGTGAATTTTTTATCAAAATATAGGAATTATTTTTCATTTTCAATAAATTTTTCTCTATAAATGAGATATATTTTTTGCGAGAAAAATACTTATCATTATGATAGACACAGAAATATTTCCATTTCCCACAAGTGAAGTAATATTTCTTCGAAAATGTAAAAATTTATTCTAATTGAAGAAGGTTTTATTTGAAAAAGAGAAAATTTCTGTTATCGAAATTAGAGAAATATTTTATCGCAGAAAGAAAAGTGTTTTTTTTCTGAGTGTTACCACAACCGTCAGATATATAGCATTTTTGTTGATTTGGGGGCGGCAAAAGAGGATCTAGTCATGTTTTCTTCTAAATCGTGTTGTTATCAAAGAAAATCATCATTGAGCTCAATCGACATAGTAGTTTTGGAGTTTTATCGATATTAAAAGATAAATATAATTTTAAATTGCTCATAACATTAGATTTATTGCAAAAATATGGCAGGATTTGTATATTTTTTTTTTTAAAGATAATTTAATTATCTTTCAAATAACGTGTCAATATTTGAGATGCATTAGATATTGGCAAAGATATAGATGTTTTTGAACAAATATTGTTACAAGGAAAAATTTTTTATAAAATCGATAACTCGATGACTAGATGAGATATCAATTTTTGTACGATCAAACCTTTATTTTTTTTTTTTTTGTTTTGAACGAAAAACTCTTTCAAATCATGGCACCCAAGACATCGTAATCGTGCCGATAACTTGCTTAACAATCGTTATTAATCGGTATCGAAAATTAATTTCTAATAATTTCTAATACTTTAATGTTATAAAAACATGTATATTTAGCAGTTAATTTTGTAAATAATAATACTTTATCGATAAGTTTTCAAAAAATCTATGTTTATGGGTATCGAACATGCATATTTATGACAAATTCATTTAGATAATCTGTATAATTCAAGAAAAAAATCATTTCTTTTGCCAAAACTAGATGAGGTACCGATTTTTGTTGGATCAAACTTAATTTTTGTTTATTTAAAAAAAAAAAAACACTCTCAAATCGTGGCGCCCAAGAAATCGTTATCGTGCCGATAATTTGCAGAATAGTTGTTATTAATCGGTATCGAAAATTAATTTCGAGTACTTTGATATGATAAAAAAATTATTAATTAGTTAATTTTGTAAATTATAATAATTTATCGATCATTTTTGAATCGAATCGATACGATTTGTGTTGCATCAAACCTACTTTTTTTTTGTTTTTAACAAAAAATACTTGACACACAAATCGTGGCCCAGAAAATCGTTATCGTGCCGATAACTTGTAGAACGATAACTTTATTGATCGGTATCGAAAATTTATTTCCAATACTGTGATGTTATCAAAACAAGTAAATTCAATAATTTATCGATAAGTTTTGAAAATATCGATATTTATCGGCTCCGAAATTGCATATTTATTACAAATTTATTTAGATAATCTATATAATTTCGGGAAAAAAATCATTTCTTTTGCCAAAACTAAATCGAGGCATCGACTTTTGTTCGATCAAACTTATTTTTTATTTTTTTTTTAACAAAAAAACACTCTCAAATCGTGGCGCCCAGAAAATCGTAATCGTGCCCATAACTCGTAGAACAATCGTTATTAATCGGTAGATAATCTATATTATTTCAAGAAAAAATCATTTTTTGTTCCAAAACTAGATGAGGTATCGATTTTTGTTGGATCAAACATATTTTTTTTGGTTTTGAACAAAAAATATTTCACACACAAATCGTGGCGCCTAGAAAATCGTTATCGTGCCGATAACTTGTAGAACAGTCGTTCGGTATGGAATATTAATTTCAAATACTTAGATATTATATAAAAATGTAAAGTTAGTAGTTAATTTTGTAAATAATAATAATTTGTCGATACATTTTGAAATAAACCGATATTTATCGATAACGAACAGTCATATTTATTACAAATTCATTTTATAATCTATATTTATATATTTCAAGAAAAAATCAACTCTTATGTATCAAATATTTTTTTGATTAAAAAATATCGATAATATTTTTTGTCAAGATCTTTCAAAATATATCGATAAAAAATATAACTACTTAATGATGCCTGCAATCAATCATATAATATAAATGTTCAAAATCAACTCGAAAGTAAGAGAAGCGTTTAACCAATAGTTTATTTTTTTTATATTTTGTTTTTCTATTTTTATATACAAAAAATGTTTGAACTTTTTATGCTTACTTTAGAGTTTTGTGTGTTTCAGAAACACAGAAAACGAAAATAACTTCGAAAAAAAGAGACAACATGATGAGCTAATGCCGCAAATATTCTAATAAATCATTTCACTGTCGAATATAAAGAAGAGCACGTGTTGCCGCAACAAGAAACCAGAATTTTTAATGAGCTCACAAGACAAAACGCAACAACAATAAAAGAACAACGCAAGCAAGCAAGCTAAATAAGAGTCTTTAAATAAAAAAAAAACAAAAAAAAATATATAAATAGCCAAAACCAAAAAAAGTTCTTCAAAACTCACACGATTAAAGGCAGCGACAACAAAATTAAAGCAACTGATTAAAGCGAAAATATAACAACAACAACAACAGCAATCATTAAAATTACTGACCTTTTCTAATAATCAAGCAGCTAAAATTAAAAAGCAAAGAAAAACAATAAAAAAACGCTAAAACAGCTGAGCAAAATGTTACCGGCTTTGCTCGGTGAGCAATAAATAAAAAAAAAAAAAAATAAAAAAATAAAAAATATAATAAAAAAATATATTAAAATAAATTGAAAATGAAAACGAAATGTGACAAAAATTCAGAGAATACATGAAATAAAATAAGATAATAGCAGCAGCGCGCGGCTGACGCTGATGACAGAAAAAAATGCCGGTTTGTTTTGATGAATAATTTAGTTATTTGTTAGAATTGTTGTTGTAGTTTCAGCTGTTGGCGTTGTTAAATGCGGGCTGCAAAAAATGTATTTATAACGAAAAAAAAAAAAAAAAAATAAAAATAAATAAAAAAATGGAAAAAAAAAAGCCAACAGAGCACAACAACAACAAGCAAAGAGTGATAAAATTTTTGTGCGCTTTTTTAGTAATTTTCCATTCCGCAAGTTCTACGACTATAGAGCAACAACAATAATAACAACAACAACAACAACAACAACAACAACAACAACAACAACAACAACAACAACAATAAAAACAACTAGTGCAAACACAACAACAACAACAAGAACAACACATGCATAAATGAATATCTGGCTATACAAAAACATATAAATTATTGCATACATATACATATATAAAGCACACATATATGTGTATGTTTTTTATATAGCTACACATGTACATATATATCTGTATATATATATATATATATATAATTGTATACATATTTATATTATATATATATATATATATATATATAGAATATATATGTATTAAACATTCGCTTTTTTTCTTTATGTGTTTGAAATATAAACAGGCCATAAAAATAGCTATAAAACTCCAACAACTACAGCTACAACAACAACAGGAGCAACAACAACAACAACACATGGAGCAATCGTTGAAATATCAACGAAGCCGCAAATCGTTAATAATACGACTGCGACTAACGACTGCGAGTACTCGCTCGGTCAGACTCATCGGACGAAGCTATTCGTACGTAAAAAAAAAAAAAAAAAAAAAACAAATGCCAGGAAATCTTCTCTGGAGCCATGCGGGGGTGAGCAATGTAACGGCGGTATTTTACGTTCAAGGGGGGACTTCGGTGTCGCAAGAAGTCGTTCTAGCTTAAAGAGACTCCCGCGGGACGTGCGGAAGTTCAAGTCGTTTAGTTGTACGCGAAGCTCCAGGGCACGCAGGCAAGAATCTGTGAGGGCGAGCTTAATAGCGACAGAAAAGCAAGCCAGAGCAACTGACCAAGCCGTACAAAATTTATATTTAAGCTACCTAAGCTAATCAGACACAGCTTTTCGCTGTTTCAAGCTGTTCTACTGCCCACATTCTGCCCATTTTAAGCGTTGTCTAATTAAAAAACAAAAACTTTTTTTTTGCAAAACTGTCAAAAATTTCCCAAAACTTAATGACGTTTGCAAAAATATGAGTAAGTAAGAATGCAAAAAAAAAAAGCTTTTGCTCTAAAAAATTATTTTTAAGCTCACTCGCTTCATAGTCGTGCGCTATATGGCTCCCTTAGCGCGAATGAGTGCCTTAAAACTTAACCTATACCACACTCAGATGCTTGGAACTTTCCCCGACTGACATAGCCTGGTAAAGGCCGAGGCCAAGCAATCGCCACAGAGTCACACAAAGAAAACACATACACACACACTCACACATTCAAAAAAGCACACACAAGCAAACGTAAAAAACACACAAGCTCATAAACGTTAAAAGAGCGGCGCAGTGCCTCATTTCCAGAGAATTGGCGCTTTTTGAACGTGCTGGTATGCGTGGGAGTTGTTGGTTTTGCAAATTCTCAACGGCCCATATGAATGTGTACGCGAATTTTGCACGCTACACACAAAAAAAAAGCGGTTAGTTATTGAGAGTGAGTTTAAGAGAATTGGCGCCCATATGTGTTGATGAGCATGACAAACCGTAGTTCGTAGAAAATAAATCTATCGGTTGGAGGTTTATTGAACTGAGCGGGTGAGAGAAGTAAATTAAGCAATTGTTGTTTGGGCAAAGGGTAAAGGGCGGTGGAGAGACAGAGAGAGAGAGATAATGTGAATTGATGTGCTATGTTGCCAAATTTCCTCAGTTAAGATTTTATTTAAATTTATTACAGCAATTTTGAGTTAGTTATAATTGTCATAACATAAAGAGCAAATTTTGATTATTTGTTTCTTTATAAATAAATGTAAATGTTATTAAACTTAAGCTTGTAATTGACAGTTTAATCAAAATTATTATGCTTATGTCATTGTTATTTTTAAGTAATTTAAGTCCAGCACACTGACAAGGGGGGCTTTGCGGAATTTAAGCCCCCCATAGGCTACACAAATTAATAGTAACATCAATTATAAATTTTTAATTAAAAAAAAACTAACTAATATAAGGTTCGTATATACCGTGGGAAATGTTTGGTGGTTAGAGGCGGTGGCGGATTTTTATGGTTCAAAAAATTATTTTAATAATGCTTTTATTTTAAGATGATATTTCAAGATGAAACAAACAAATATTTTTAAAGATAAAATCAAAATTTGTAAATTCGAAAAAATGTAAATTCGAAAAAGTTCTTATGGGTAAATATGTTTCTAATACAAAACCCTGCCAACTTTTGAAAATGATTGGAAGATAACTTGATTTGGCGACTTCCTAGCGATTCGACCAAGATTTTTTTTTGAAAATATATCGCTTTTCGGGAATCTGGTGACAGATATCCAAAGTACACTGATGTGGGATTAGCCTTCTTAGTATCGCATATAAGGTCCTGTCCAGCGTATTGTGTGAAATACTGAAGCCCATCGTCAACCAACTGATTGAACCTTATCAGTGTGGCTTCAGACTGGAAAGTCCAGTATCGACCAGATCTTAATGCTACGACAAATCTTTGAGAAGACCCTCGAAGAGCAAATCGACACACACCATCTTTCTGTCGATTTCAAAGCCGTCTTCGACAGTCCAATAAGAAGTCACCTATACTCCATGGTGTCTGAATTTGGTATTCCTACGAAGCTAATACGTCTTTGCAGGATGACACTGAACAAAACCAGCAGTGCAATGAACATCAAAATCGGGAAGGAGCTCTCCCTTCCGTTCGATACCAAGCAAGGTTTCGGACAAGGTCATTCCTTATCTTCCTTAAGAACCTTCCTTAAGGTACCTTCCTTAAGAATTATCACCTTCCTTAAGAAGGTGCTGATAATATTGACATCATTGACCATAATACGAGCGAAGTCAGTGCAGCATTCTCCAAGCTTAAAAAAGAGTCCAGTCGAATGGGTCTTGCAGTGAACGCAAATAAAACGAAGTATCTTTTGTAAACAAACAAATAGTCCCAGGGTCTTGGAAACCACGTCACTGTTGACAACACCTCTTTTGAGGTAGTGAAGGACTTTGTTTACCTGGGATCCAGCATCAACTCCTCCAACGATATCAGTATTGAGATAAAACGAAGGATAACTCTTGCCAACAGGTGTTACTTTGGGCTGAGGAGGCAATTGAGAAGCAGAGCTCTCTCTCGACGAACAAAACTGATGAAAGGACTTTGGGAGCGTTCGAAATTTATATCCTTCGCAAGATCTATAGTCCAATCTGCGTCAATGGCGAGATTCGAATACGATGGAACCACGAGCTGTATGAGCTATATGCCGACATCGACATAGTCAAGCGTATAGAGCGGCTTCGATGGCTAGGTCATGTCGAGAGAACGAGCGAAACTCCAGTGAAAAAATTATTCGATTCGATACCCAGCTGTAGCCAAAACAGTGGAGTAAGACCGCATCTCCGTTGGAAAGACAAGGTATTGGATAACCTGACAACGTTTGGTGTTTCCAACTGGCGCCAGCAAGCGCACGACAAAAGAGGGTGATGAAAATTATTAGACGAGGCCAAAACCAACCAATGGTTGTATGCGCCGTCTAGTATGTAAGTAGTAACGCTTTTCGATCGTCGAAACGATGAATGCGCGATTTTCACAAAATATCAAAACAAATCTTCACAACAAATCGATATGGACTCCTAAAAGCGATTTGTTTACCACTCTTGTCGGTGAATCGCTTAAGAACCCTTCTGCCAATTTGTGTGCAATTTTTCCTGGCGAATCGCTTAAGACTCTTCTCGATGATTCGTAGGCGAATCTTCTTGGCGAATCGCTTAAGAGCTCTCTGGGGGAAAAGCTCGCAACCCTTCCTTGCGAATCGCCTAAGACTCTTCTCAGCGATTCGTAGGCAAATTTTCCAGGCGAATTTTCCAGGCGAATCGCTTAAGATTCCTCTTAACGGTTCATCGGCAAATCTCGGAAGCTCGGCAAGCTCGGTGGCGATTGTTTCATCTTCCAAACGATTCACTGGAGATTCTCAGGCAATGTTTAAAAATATTTGAAAATATTTGCAGGGATTGTTCTCATTGCATTATGGTCATAAAATAATAGTAAAAAGATATCAAAATTGCTTTTTTCCCATCATTATCAACCTATTTAATCCTTAAAAAACTGTGCATTCGTAAGCAACTACATATATATTAGGCCAGCCATTTTTTCCCCTTTTTGACAGTGCTGATGGAAAGCTCCTTCCAGTGCTATGTAAACAACATCCACATAGATGCCATCTGTGACTCACTTACCGAGGTGGCGTGGAATCACCTTTGAAGAGTTGGATTGTCTCGATAATCAGTACAAGTGTTATTCAGACGCGGATCTTGGCAACAGTCAATTTTTGAAGATATGTAAATAGAGGAACACCTCAAGAAGAGGTAATTTCTACCCTTCTTTGACTCAAAGCTATGAAAGGGTTGCTAAATTTCCTCAACAATAGTGATATTAAGACTTTGGAAAAACTCAGCCTGCCTGTCAGGCAGCCGGATGCGGTCTAGGAATGAATCCTAGCAAGACAGAACTAATATTGTTCACCACAAAAACCAAAGTGCAGCACTTCAATTCACAACGCTTAAACGATCATCACACAGTTTCAATATCTAGCTGTGCTAAATATCTGGGAGTCACACTAGATTCGAAACTCAGCTGGAAACTCATTGAACTAACCCTTTTTTGAACCCATTGAACTAATGCCTGTATAGCCTTCTAAGCCTGTAAAAAACATTCAGCAAGAGATGGGGTCTATGTGATACTACACTGAGGGAAAAATGTGTTAAATTTAAATGAAATTGTGTTCAAATCTAACGAATTTGTTTTTGAAATAGAGCTTGAAACAAATTCATCAAAATTAAACACAACTGTTTTTAAGTTACATTCAAAACAAAAGTTTTTGTTTTTAAAACAATGTTTTTGTTATGAAAAACAAATATGAAACAAAAATTTTAAAATTCAAAACAAAGGTTTCAACGCATATTTTTTCGGTGGCATTCTTTTAGCTTTTCCGAATTCTTAGCATCAGAATCACAACCAGCTACCTCCGGGACGCTCCGAATGCCAACTGTTAGCTCCATTCGATTAAGTTTCCATTGAAATAATTTAATAAATAATTAATTAGTTTTTATTTTATTATATGTTCGACATTTGTCAAACCAATTCAAAAAATTCAAAAATTTTCATTGTGTTCAAATTTTTGTTTATTTTTTCAAAGAATAATGAAAGAAAATTAAAAAAAAGAAAGAAGTTTATAAGCTGTTCAAAATTAAACACACTTGTTTTAAATTTTGTTTTGTAGAAACGGAAAGGCGTTAAATTTCTATTTTAAAATTTTTTGTTTAATTTTAAAGTATGTTTTTTTTCTCAGTGTACGACATTCCCAACTTCGACTTTGCAAAACATTCACTAGCCAGAGAAGAATGGCACGGATGGCTCTAAGATGGAATACGGAACTGGAGCCAGTATAAACTCAGAGAAACTGGGTGCTGCCAACTCATTCCACTTACCAAACATAGCCAATGTCTTTCAGGCAGAACTAGCGATAAAACAGGCTTTTCGGGCCATAAGTGAAGCCAACAGAAACAGCTTCAATGCAGCGATACTATCAGATACTCAAGCGGCCATCAGAGCGCTAGCTGCGATAACATCTTACCCAAGCTAGTAAAGCAGAGCAAGGAGGAACTGGCTAAGTAGTCAACTTGATATAAACATAATTTGGGTTCTCGGTCGCAGAAACAATTATGAAAGTATTAGAATTAGAGCATAAGAGAAAGCAGACAAACTAGCCACGTAAGGCTCTTCCTTTGACGCGCTAATAGTGGAACCAGTTCTAGTTCCTCTGAACACAAAAAAAAAACAAATTGGCCATTTCAGCCCTTGAAAGGACTTTGACCGAGCTTCTTATGATCAATTGTATTGTGTGTGTTATTAAATGTTTGCACATACTTGGCCGAGAACTGGACCTACATGCTTTATGCCGACTTCGAACGGCTAAAGTTCATGTTTTCAAGAAGCTTTACATGTCATTATTTACTCTCTGAGGTTTGCCATTGTCTGCAGAGAGGTGGTGACCGATTAGAACAATTTTTTATTGGAAAAAAACTTTTCGCCGCGGCTGGGGATCGAATACAACTTAAGTAGAACTCGCGAATTACTATCGAGATCACGGGCTGATATAGTAAGAGTAAAGGCAATCAGAATGGACTATTGGAGAGACTTGGTATTTTCTTCAACTGACGTGGCTGACGTGGCTGTAACGACCTGAACACAATGGAAACATTGGTACACTCAATATGTGCTTGCCCAGCGCTAGCAAGATGTAGACTTAGTAAACTAGGTACTGAACTCTGAGGAATTATACTTCATTATTTCTGCCCCACATACAAGAACGCACGCGAATTTGAGGTAGTGGCATCAAAATAGCTCAATAGTGCCAATTGGATACCACCCTCATCAACCAACCAACTCGATAAAGAACCGTGTCAAAAGCAACAAGAACTTGCTTGCAAAGTCGTTGGGAGTTGAGCAATCAACCATTTGCAGGTGTCTACAAGCAAATGATTTCTACAAGCAATATTGATTTATAGAGCTTGAGTTTTATCCATCGTGAGAAAGCTCTGGTGTGTGCCGATTTGGTTTTCGAGGGTCTTTTCCCAGATTTGTCGGAGCGTAAAGACCTGGTTGATGGTGGAATTTTCAGATCTGAAGCCACACTAATAAGGTATAATCAGTTGGTTGACGATGGGCTTCAATCTTTCACACTACACGCTCGACAGGACCTTATATGCAATATTAAAAACGCTTATCCCATGGTAGTTGGCGCAAATGGTGGGATCACCTTTCTTGTGGATTGAGCAGAGTTAACTGAGATTCCAATCGTCTTAAATGCATTTTGCTGACCATATTGTTCATAGTAGTTTCTCAGCGTAGCCATTGAGAAGACTAGGAGAGTATTCCCTCCATAGCATCAGATCAGTGTGCTCTGAATATCTGTCACTAGATTCACATTTTCATCTTGTAGGAAGAGGATTTCGAAAAATGTTCGAGTCTCATTCTTGTCGCCATGCATCTTAATTTTCTCGCACTTTTGACGCATTCTGCCTCTCATTTTTCACCTGAAAAGGCATCTCTTTTCCCTTCTCTTATCTCGGTATAGTTTTTTTGTAGCAAGCTTAACAACCGACTGTAGGGTTGCTATGTAGACGGCGTACTTCTCTGCAGTGCCATCACGATACTTCTGGTCGTGCCACTGGTTTCGGTGAAGGCGTTGAAAGCCTACCACCTCTTCGGCAGCCCTACGCATAGAGTGGGATGTGTCTGTTCACTTCGAGGATATATCGTTTTTCGGAGGAGTGCTTTCTTAGGCCGCATTCATAGTGGACGCCGATTTGGACAGGCAAACAATGCGAACAAACGAGATACAAATCTCACTTCTTCACACAGATTTCGGCACTGTTCACACTGTTGGACCAAATAGGTTTTCTTTGTCCACCTTGTTCTCCGCCTCATGGATGTTAAACTTTCCAACTGTTGACTGAGACGAAGTTAATTAACCTCATTCCTTTATCCTTTATGAATTTTCTGACTATTAAACCATATATGGAATACCATGAACCCTTGAAGCGAATTATGCGAAGTCGTTCGTTCACAGGCGTGAATTGCAGACATGACGCCGTAGTCTTTTACCAACTACAAATCCGCATTCAAACTCGTGCTTCTCTGCATGGTCGCTGTAGTGGATATCACAGGATGCTTGTCGTGAGCAACATTGTTTCTTCCATCGCGTTTTTTGGATTTCAATGTTAAAAGAATTATATTTTTCCTCAATATCAAACAGTTGGAAATAGAGGCTGCATTTCAATTTATAGAGTGGACTTTTGAGGTGCACAGTTTTTCGTTTGCGGTAGTCGTTATCGGATTGGGGTATAATATTTTTTTTTTTGTATACATATATTTTCATTGAAATATTTTTTGTGTTCAAAAAGTCGTCAGACTAGCGGATGCTAGTTTTGCCGTTTCCAGGAGACACCAAGTGGAGGTTTGAGTCGACTTGAGACGATTTCGACATCGATAATGCTGGCCTCGTCAAGTTGAAGCAGTCAGACACGTTGCCATGTGCAGATCGCCCCCTTTTCCCCCCAACGTCATAGACTTTGTTAAAAAAATGCACCTCCAATAGTTGAGCTCTTATAATTAACGTCAAACAATCGATAGTTGTAGACATTTAATAGCTGAATGCAATTCTTATAAATTATATATAGAAGATATTAAATCTTTAAAAGGATTAATCAATTTCTTATAAAAAATCTTGTCAGATTCAAAGCAAAAAAAAAAGGAAAACTTTATTGATTTGCATAAATCATTTTGCAAGCATTTCTCTTCATAATATTTCGAGGAGTCGGAAATTGAGCTCATTTTCCATAAAACGGAAATAAGGAACAATATATAACAGCACCTGTCTATCTTGCATGGCTTGATGCCGAAGCTCTCACTACAGTCGCCTCACGCTCTTTTTAACACTCACTCTCTCTCTCTCTCTCTTTGTGGCTAGCCACCCCCTTCCCACACAACTTCTACTCTACTATCTTATGCATGCACTGCGCGCGCATTACAAACGCATCGCAAAAAAATTCCAACGCAGCGTTGCCAGTTTTCTGCAACGAATATTTTCATTTCAGTTTTTGGGTGCATTCAACCCAGGCCACCTTGTCTAGTCGGCAACCCCACCAACCTCCCGCACAACAGTTTAATTGATGTCGTCGTTCTGTCCCTAGTTATTCAAACATTTTTCAATGCATTCTTATTTATTTTTGGCGTTTTTGAATGGCTACGACGAACGATTTGCCTGCCTCCCTGCAAATAGCAGCCAGCCAACATGTGCTACGCTCATCTCTAACCATTTCCATGCATCTCCACCTTTATCGTCATCGTCAACAGCAACTCTTTCATTTCCTTTTATCTAATACTACTCGTACGAACAGCGGCGTGCTTATCAAAGTTTTGTAGTTGTTATTTTGTGTTTATTTTGTTTTTGGTATTTTCTTTTTATCTTTTTGCTTTATTTTGCTTTGTACGCTTTGATGTGTGTTTTGTTTGTGTTTTCTAGATTTTACTTTGACTTTCATTCAAGACGACACAAAAATGGGGCACAGCAGAGTAAAAAAACAACAAAAACAATAAAAGACACAAGAAAATCGAAACAAAAATATTCGCAGCAATGGAAAATTAAAAGAAAACAAAAGACTTGAAACAAAAAAAAAAAAAGAAAAGAAAAACAAAAGCAAGCAATAACATAGACAAAACACGACAAACACAAAAACAAAAAATAAAGCAAAATATGCACGCGAGGAATTCCCGCCAAAATAGAGCTTTACTAATATTTAGAAGCTTCGAATATGGTAGGTTATTGTTGCTGTAACTTTCGTCTAGGGCTGGTGCGAGAGAAAAGTTAGGAAAATTGTAAGCTATTTTGAATTGAACGGTACATTAAACCCTTAGACGAAGGGAAAACACTGTCAAAAAAACTTCGAGGAATTTAGAATACATCAAAGAAAATTTGAATTATATTAAAATAATTTAAAAAATTTTTATACCTAGGTACTAAGTACTGCTAGATAAAGCTGTGATAATAAGTAGACATATACAGGGTTAAGTTGTTGGATAGAGACGTGTCTGGAGAAAAACTCTACCAATACTGACCTCGAAATAAACAACAATATAATTGGAAGTACAGTGTAACATTATGGTGAAGCTGTCATGATAATGGAGCTATATTTCAGTCGATAATCTTATTTTTAGTGACAGTATTACAGAAAAGTCGGTCTACCTCAATATTTTGGCAAAAAAATTTGTTAAAAAGAGCGCGTAAACAGAGGCTTGTTGACAACATTGATTCATTGGATTCATTGGATTCATTGACAAAAGATAATGAATCCAATCTGCTCACTGCTCACGATGTGCGCGAGTGGATCAGGCACGTAGTCAAGGGGGGCATTTTAGGGCTTTAAGCTCCCCTATAGGCAACGAAGAGAAGTTGTTGAACTAATTCAACTAGTTAAAAATTCCACCTTCAAAAAGTACGGTCTAAAACTTTGTTGATTAATTCGTCTGTTAGTGCGGACTCAAACTATTGTTTAATAGTTTTTTTCCTTCCGAACACATTATGAATTCTAATTTATAAGGTTTTGCGAACACCTAGTTTCAACTAAATTCAACTAATTGGCCTAAATTCACCTCAATTCGCCGCAGTTTCATTAGTTTCATCGGTTTTACTACCAGTTTCATTTGCCGTATGTTGTATACGTGGCTAAAGAAGTTTCACTTCAAAAACGTTTCATTTTACAGCCTACATAGCTATTCTGACAAATGTAAGAAAAGAAAACATGTTTTTATTAGTAACGGGTTATATACATATTATAAAAAAAACCAAACATTGTTCAAAAAAAAAGACTGTGCAAAACCTAAGCAACTTTTCATTAAACTTTGAAATAGATTATTTTTTTTATGAATGCCGCTGAACTTAGAGAATTTGATATTAGGGGTATTCACACTGCCTTGGGTAGTTGGGTAGATTGGCAAATGCCATACATTTTGTTTTTGTAAAAGTGCCATTCTACCCAAGTACCCATCTACCAATCTACTCTAGCTGACTCCCTGACTTGTTTGGGTAGATTGATTGAGCACTTTTTTTATGGGCTACCACCTTTTCCAAAAGTAGGCAATAATTGAATTGACAAAAAACTAAAACAAAGTAAACAAATTATAAGTGAATAAAATAGACAAATGACAAATTTTTGAGATAAAAATTATTAAATGCCGCAAAGTTCACGTTAAAAATTACTCCTATATTAAATAACTTTTTTACGACCGTACTATGGCCTAAATTTTGCGCTCATAAAATGACATAAATAATATGGTGGCAACTCTTTTCTAGCTGTCACTCATCTCTCATCAGCTGTTATTCTACAAAGTACTCAATTGCAGTAAAGGGTGCTCGCAGTAATCAAAAGTACTCAATCTACCTGTACCCAACTACCCAAGTCAGTGTGAATACCCCTATAGTCTTATGTTAAATTATATCCATTTTTTTTTCGTTTTCAGATCTTCTGCTAATGTAGTTTATTTCTTTCAAAATAAATATCGTTTTATTGATCTTGATATATATTTTAGAAGTTTGATGTGGTAAAATATCCACTAAAGTAAAACGTACTTTTCAATTTAAAGTAACATATAATTTTCAAAATAATTTTGTAGATGAGACTTTAGGGTTGTATGGGAGGTAGGCGTGTTAGTAGATGGATGACGCCCATTTTTCTAAGACATCTTAGTTTTGACATAAAACACACATATATCAAATTGCAGTATTGTAGCTTCAATATTAGCTTCTTTGTAGAGTTTTCAATTTTGGGGTTGTATGGGAGGTAGGCGTGGTTTTCATCCGATTTAGCCCATTCTCGAACTTGACCTTAGTTTTTTTTAAAAAAGCTTAAATATCGAATTTCATTACAATAGCTTCAAAATTACGGCTGTAATCGTGTCGACAGACAGACGGACAGACGGACAGACAGACGGACATGGCTAAATCAACTCAGGTGGTGATGCTGAGCAATAATATGTATACTTTTCGATACCTACCACGCCTCCTTTTGGGTGTTACACACGTCGTGACAAAATTAATATACCCCTTACGCAGTACGCGTGGGGGTATAAAAATGACGGATTCAAACTTTCTTTATGAGTTCGTTAGGTATTTTTCATCGTTAGGTCTGTTTGGTTAATTTCGTTAGCTTAGACTCAAACCATTTCACCATGGTTTATGCTGAACAATTATATAAATAATGAATTCGCTTCGTTTCATTGAAATGTTACATCGATTTTGTTGATTTTTATGCTGCTAAAGAAATTTCACTTAAAACAAAAATAGACCAAATTGTTCATTTGAGTCCTTGAACAAATTTTGATCGAGGTAATTAAGATCAAATTGTAGTGCGTGTATTATGAAATTTTTGTACACAAGTGATACAAAAGGATTTTTATGCAGACACCGGAATGGCTAATAATCATGTTCTCAAGAAGCTTGTCTTGTCATTGTTTACTCTCTGAGGTTTGTCATAGTCAGCAGAGAGTTGTCGGCCGTTCGGAAAAATGTTTTTTCTACTGAAAAACTTTCTTGCCAGATGTAAGGATGAAAACTTGTGCCGCCGCGTTCAGTTGGCTCGCATGCCACACACTTTGCACGCACGGCCAGAGATGCCTAACATTACTTGACTTGAAAATTATTAAAGCTATCTTTTGACCTTCATGTCAAGCTTTTAAGATATAAAAGCTCTTACGTAGAGGCAACAATAGCAAATCACAGCAATATAAGTAAGAAAGAGTTGCCAGCAGTTATTTTTTTCACAGAAAAAAAACATTTTCTTTAAAAATTCAATTAATTTAAATATTGTTTACCAACTCGTTGCTAAAAAAACATTTAACTAAGAAAACACATACTTTTAACAATAAAAAAATTTTCAAAATAATGCACTCGAACATATTTGTTTTTTTTTTATTTTTTTAAATTTAAAAATTTTCTTTTAATTTTTGTTTGTTGTTGTTGCAACGCGTTCGGTTAATTCTAAACTAAAATACAATTATATATGTAAGCTTAAAATAACATGGCGTTGCATTTTTTTTTTTTTTTAATATTTGATGCGCCCACAAATATTTGCCAAATTAATGAGCAACTGCCACAACAACAACAACAACAACAAAGCAATAATAATTTGCATTTTATAATGAGCGTAGAGCAGAAAAACAACAAACATACAAAAGTGCATTACAAAAAAAAAAAAAAAATAAATTTGACTAAAAAAAAACGCTCAAATGGCAGGCAGAAATATGGCAACGCCGCACTAGATAAAAAATACAATGTACTAACACACGCACTATGTAACAAACACACACATTCACAAACACATATTAAAATTTTAGAAAAAAGCACATCAAACAACAGCGCACACTCACCCATTGTCAACGATTTGGTTGTTGGTTGTTGTTGTTTGTTTTTTTTTTTTGTTTTTTTTTTTGACAAATTAATTTAGTTGCAAACATTTGAGGTGTGAACTTTTTGAGCAAATTTTTTTTTTTTTCGATTTAACATTGAAAACTTAAAAAAATATTTGAAAATTTTTTGCCAACTTTATATTTTCTCTTCATAGCAATAACTGTAAGTCTGTCCGTCGTCCGCATCGTCCACGCTGGTTTTGTTGTTGTTGCTGCCGAAAATGCATTTTAGTGACTGAGTGCAGCGTATTGGTTGTGCAGGTTGCTGCGTCTGGCATTAACAACAAGAGCAGCAACAACAGCAGCCAGCAAGCATAGTGCTGCAACAAACTCATTCACAGCCACGACAGCAACAACAACACTAACGACAACATTAACATTGACAACAGCAACAACATTGCTAATTAGCTTGCATTTTAATAAGACATAAAAAAAAATGTAATTTTTTTTATTTTTTGTTGCCAATAATTTTAATGCTTTTTTTTTGTACTATTTTTATTTTAATGATTTTAATTAATATAAAATAATGTTATATGAATGCACTCAGCCCAGCAGTATTGTGACTGCGCAGCAAGTGCTGCACAACCTGATAAAATGTTGTCGGTTTTTTTTTTTTTTTTTTTTTTTTTTATTTGAATTGCGTTGATAGAACGGGTGGCTAACCTAGTCCTTTATTTGCTATACATGACGATATTTTGAAGGCCCTGCAACTAGCATACAAACTTCTATAAGACTTCTGATAACTTATTATGATAACTGGGTAAGTAAGACTGGGTACGTCTTACTTCTGTAAGACTGCATTTAAAATACAAGCATTATAAAGAGTTTTGTACTTCTATAAAGTTTCTATAGAGATTCAATAAAGTTTCTATAAAGCTTCTATTAAGTTTATATAAAACTTCTGTAACTACATTTCGTATACAAGCATTATAAAGGGTTCTGTAGTTCTATAAAGTTTCTATAAAGCTTCTCTAAAGTTTCTTTAAAGCATCTATTCAGTTTCTATAAAGCTTCTATAAAGCTTGCAGAAGATTGCATTTCGTAAACAAGCATTCTAAAGTAATTTGTGCTTCTTTACAATTTCTATAAAGCTTATTTAAAGTTTGCAGAAGTCTGCATTTCGTATACAAGTATCATTAAAAGTTTTGTAGTTCTATAAAGCTTCTTTTAAACTTGCAGAAAACTGTTCTTAATTGATATATGACCTCTTTACCGCAAGCCATCATTTGCATTGTGCTTTTATAAAGTTTCTATAAAGCTTCTTTAAAGTTTCTATAAAGCTTCTATAAAGTTTGTTTACAGCTTCTATTAAGCTTGCAGAAGACTGCATTTCATATACAAGCATTATAAAGAGTTTTGTAGTTTTATAAAGCTTCTTTAAATCTTGCAGAAGACTGCATTTCGTATACAAGCATTATAAAGAGTTTTGTAGTTCTATAAAGTTTCCATAAAGTTAATATACAGCTTCTATAAAGCTTGCAAAAGACTGCATTTCGTATACGAGTTCTTCTATAAAGTTTCAATAAAGCTTCTTTAAAGCATGCAGAAGACTGTTCTTAATTGATAGATGTCCTCTTTACCGCAAGCCATCATTGCATTGTGTTCTTATAAAGTTCTTTTAAGTTTCTATAAAGCTTCTATAAAGTTTTTATACAGCTTCTATAAAACTTGCAGAAGACTGCTTTTCATAAACAAGCATTCTGAAATGTTTTGTACTTCTTTAAAATTTTTAAAAAGCTTCTATAAAGCTTGCAGAAGACTGCATTTCGTATGCAAGCATTATAAAGAGTTTTTTATTTTTATAAAGCTTCTTTAAAGTTTCTTTAAAGCTTCCATAAAGTTTCTATAAAGCTTCTTTAAAGTTTCTATTAAGCTTATGTAAAGCTTGCAGAAGACAGCATTTCGTATACGAAGTACTCTTAAGTATTTTGTACTTCTGTAAAGCTTCTATAAAGATTGGAAAAGTCTATTTTTCTATTTTCTATTAAAAGCCCTACACCTGAAAGGTCAGGGTATATTAACTTTGTGCAAATGTTTGTAACGCATAGAACAAAGCGAGTACGGTATAGAAAAGTATATATATTCTTGATCAGCGTCACCTCGTGAGTCGAGCTATTCATGTCCGTTCCTCCGTCCTTCCGTCCGTCTGGGTGTTGTCCGTAAACACAGGATAAGGTTGAGATAATTGGATGAAATTTGATACACATGGTCACATAGACCCAAGGATTTGCACTATTTAATGTTTTTGGAATACGCCCACGGACACGCCTACCTCCCATACAACGCAAAAATTGAAAATTGCATAACTCAGCTCATAATTAGCCTACAACAAATAAATTTGGTATGTATGTGTTTTGTATTAACACAAAGATGTCTTCGAAAAATGGTTATCATCCGCTTACGGACACGCCCCCCTCCCATACAACCTAAAAATTGAAAACACAATTAATAAGCGCCTGCTTAACTCACAGAGAAAAAATTTGGCACATACAGTGGCTCACAGCTTATTTCGTGCAGACGATGTGTTAAACTTTGAAATGCTATAACTTGGTAACTAGTACTGGTAATGAAAAAATTTAAACGACATTTGTTTGCTAGTAATTATACATTTAAATATAAACTTTCATTTCTTTATATAAAAGTCTACTAAAAAGATAATAAACAAAAAACTGAAAAAGCAGCAGAATTCAACGCCACAGCTTATTTCGTGCACACTGTTTTTACATGTAAGCTTTTGAACGTGATGCCGTTATTGTCTTTTTCTCGTTCGCTGTTTTTATCTTGACTGATGTCCTGATTCTTCTGATCGGAGTTAACAGTTGTTTTTAGTCTGGACTTAAAACCTTAAGTGCACTAATTGATTTGTTTTAAAAATGGGCCGTCGCACAACAATATAACAGCACGAAATAGTTTTATTTCACTTTAAAAAAGAAAAAATCCAACCGCAAATAGCTGAAATAGTAAAATTGAGACCCTCTACAGTGCAGTACATCATCCAGCGCTTTTTGCAAGAAAATCGTGTGGCTGATAAGGCCAGAAATGCTCCAAATAAAATATGTACAGAAGCGGACGAGCGACTTATTCTGCGAAAAATCGTAGAAAATCTGAGGCTTTAGGGTCCCAAATTGGCCGAGAAGGTTGAGAAGGAGTTGGGCAAGAAATGCTGTGCCGAAACAATTCGTCATCTGCTGCGGGCCAACGAGTTTAATGGGCGAGTTACACGCAACAAATCTTATATTAAAAAAAAAAATCAGCTATGTCGACTGAACTTCGTCAAATAACACGTTTTATATTCTAGGACATTCTGGAATGACGTCATTTTCTCGGACGAGTTTAAGTTCAATATTTTTGGCTCCGAAGGAATGCAATATGTATGGCGTAAGGCTTATACCGAGCTGAACAATAACCATCTCAAGCCTACAGTAAAACATGGTGGCGGCAGCGTAATTGTTTGGGCCTGTATGGCTGCATCGGGCGTTGGAAAATTATTTTTTTTTGGAGGCATTATGGACAAGACAATGTATCTAGATTTTATAAAAGAAAATTTGCTATAAAGTATCGACACCTTGGGCGTACGAGAGACATTTCGGTTCTACCAGGACAACGACCCAAAACATAAATCGAGAATCGTCCAGTCATGGTTGATTTGGAATTGCCCGCATCTTATGAATCCGCCTGCACAGTCACCCGACTTAAATGTAATAGAAATTTTGTGGGCAATTTTGGAGAGTGGCGTTCGCAAGCGGAATATTTCCAATAAAAATTAATTAAAAAATGCATTGATGGAGGAATGGCAACAAATACCCCCCAGATATTACAAAAAATTAGTAGAGTAAATGGATAGCCAGTAAATGGATTAAAGATGTAATTTAACAAAATGGCGGCCACACAAAATATTAAAAAAGACAAACATATTACATTTTCTTAAGATTCAGTGGAGTGCACGAAATAAGCTGTGGCGTTGAATTTTGCTGCTTTTTCAGTTTTTTGATTATTATTTTTTTAGTAGACCATTATATAAAGAAATAAAAGTTTATATATAAATATATAATTACTAGCAAACAAATGTCGTTTAAATTTTTTCATTACCAGTACTAGTTACCAAGTTATAGCATTTCAAAGTTTAACACATCGTCTGCACGAAATAAGCTGTGAGCCACTGTATATTTTTTATAACAAAACAAAAATGGTTTTGAAAAATGGAGATCATCCACCCACGGACACGCCTACCTCCCATACAACGCAAAAATTGAAAACTGGATATATAAGCTAATAATTAACCTACAACAATAAAATGTGGTAGGTATGAGTTTTATATCCATACAAAGATGTCTTCGAAAAATGTGTGTCATCCGCTGACGAACACGCCCACCTCCCATACAACCCAAACATTGAAAACAGAATAAATAAGCCTCTGTGTAACCTTCAGAGATAAAATTTGGCAGGTATGTTTTTTATAACAAACCAAATATAATTTTGAAAAATGGACGTAATCCGCTCAAGGACACGCCTACCTCCCATACAACTCAGAAAATTTAAAACTCAATAATAAAGGTTATGTTTGTCATAGAGAGATCAAATTTGGTATGTATGTATTTTATACCAAAACTAAGGTGTGTTCAAAAATTGGGAATAATTCGTCCATGAACACGCCCAGCTCCCATAGCGAAAGCACAATAAAGGCATTAACTGTGAGCTACAGAAATAAAACTTGGTATGTGTAAATTTTTCATCAACATTTAAATGCATATAAAATATAGACTTCATCTGCCCACTTCATGGGCGTGTCCTATTTTCAATAATATAATTTTTTTTTTGGAAAAGTAGGTTTAGGGTATTTTAAAGTCGGCCTAGACCGACTTAAGACTTTCTTTATTTGTTTTTTGTGTAATTTTTTTTTGCAATTTTATAATTTTTAATGAGTTACTGCCTGTGTTCCATTGCATTTAATCATATGTGCATTTTTTATTTATATGTTTTTTAACTTTGCTAGAGTTTTTCTATATATAACTTCTTGCTCATGTATTGGTGGTCTCTATGTTGTTATGGTGCTAATTAATTTGATGATGCCATTAACTGATTTCCATATTTTTTTTTTGCTTACAACATAAAAATGAAATGAAGAGAAAGAATCGTGGCATTAATGTTTTCAGCAAATTATTAGTTGGAAATTTGTATTTTTTTTTTTTTGTTGTTGTTGCTCAAATCTACCTTATTTTATCCAAAGCATAAAACTATGTTTTGTATTAAATAAATGTGTTGTTTGATGGTACCCTGAAAAAATCACAACAACACAATATAACACCGAAAATTGTTCAAATGTGGCTTATGTACACATACTTAATAATTAATTGTCCAACGTTGCCAGTGTACAAAATTTAATAATATACGTAGATATATCTTAAGCACTGTATTTATATAATTTAAAAACCAATTAAAATTTATAATATATTGATACACACAAAAAAATAAGTCATAAAAAAATCATTTTACACGCAAACATATACATACTTATGCACATACATTTTTGACCATACAAACATAGATGCATGCATAAAATTAAGTGCACTTTACTTTTGTCATTAAAATGCAACATAACAACAATGCCAAAAACAACACACATAAAATATGTGCAAAGCCATTAAACAAAAATAAAACCTATAAAACAAAAAAAAAAAAAATACGCACACATACACATAACACTGTATGCAAAATATAAAATTTTTTAAATAAAATCGTATGCATGAGAGTATATATTTTGACTGCAAGCAATGCAATGCATTGCAACTCTGGGTTTGGTATGAGCGACAAAAATTAAAAGAAAAAAAAAAAACACAAACATACTATCGCACACATAAAAAATGCGTGTGCGCAAAAAATTGCACTTTTTATAATGCATAAAAATAAATAGTAAAAAAATTATTATTTTTCCATTAACAACAACAATAAGTTAATGCAGTTTTTGTTGTTTTATTTTGCCAGCAACAATGGGGAGGGAGTTTTCCAAAAAAAGCAGTTAAAAAGTTATAGCCACAGAAGAAGTTTGAAAATTGAAAATTGAAAATTGAACTGAGTGGGCAAGTGTATTGCACACAGCAGACAGTTGAATTAAAAAAAAAGGGTAAAAAATCACAAAAATTTCTGAAAAGATATGATCTAAGTTTTAGTCTAGTTTTAGGCTATACTAGTATTTCTAATAATTCTAAAATTTATAATTCTTAGTCTAGTTCTCATCGTCAGAAAACTTTTTATAAAGAAACCCCCAACTTTTTCTGATGCAAACAACACTACCTCCGACAAAACATTACCTAATTCTCGTCCTAGCTCTGATACCAATTGGAATCTTAAGATTTGTATCTTTCCAATTTTCACTCCTCAGCTCAATCATACCATCGCTACAAAATCTTCTAACTCGAGTCGAGCAAACCATATCCGTCAGAAGTCTCACCCAAAACGAATCTCATTTAATCTAAATCGTAACTCGGGCACTCCAACAAATAAAAATGAGAAAAACATACTCCACACACTCTATTCTTATATCATTCCCACACTATAAATCCATTTAATTTTGTTCCAGTTACAAATACAGCCCCTAACCAACCTGGCAGCCCCATTTCTTTCATCCGAACCTCTTCAACCACCAAAAGTGATACTCTTCAACTCTTTGAACTCGTGTGCTGACAATGAGAGCAGATATGATCTCTCTCTCGCCTTAGAGAGAACAATGTCTACAACAATGTGGGCCTGTATCAGGGATGCCAACTGATGGGGAATTCCCCGACTTGCGGGGAATTTCAAGTTGATCGGGAAATGGGCTCATATTTTCGGGAAATTTTATAATCCATCTAAGTTTAAATGATTATTTGCAGGAAATATAATATTTTATCTGCTTTTTGCGGGGAATTTGAAATTTTCTGATACAATCAAAATCAAAAATAAAATCTTTACGACATATTTTCAATCAGTGCACTCAGAAAAAAGTTTCTTGGAATAAGATAAAAAAGGCATCATATTTAGAAAAAAATGGTATAGACTTTGCTCCAGAGAATGCTATTCTCTAATTGCGATACTAAAAATTCAATAAAAATGATAAAAAGCTTCCATGAAAAAGAAAAATACATACGTTTTAGAGAAAAATACTTTTTATTTTTGAGAAAAGATTTGTTTTTATTGAATAAAATACTTCTCGTAGTGAATTTTTTATCAAAACATAAGAAACATTTTTCATTTGCAATAAATTTTTCTCTATAAACGAGAAATTTTTTGTGCGAGAAAAATAATTATCATTATTAGAGATATTAAAATATTGCCATATCCTAGAAGTAAAGAAATATTTCTTCGAAAATGTGAAAATTTATTCTTATTGAAGGATATTTTTTTTTTTTTGAAAAAGAGAAAATTGCTATTATCGAAAATAGAGAAATTTTTACCGGAGCAAGGCATGTGTTTTTTTTCTCAGTTTAAATTAATTAACATAAAAGTTAAAATTTTGTTGCTTTATATTAAGTAATTCATTTTATACATATAAAAATAAGTTGATATAATTTTCCTTGACCCAATGGACAGCTCCATTTGAAGAACCAAGTTTTTCAGGAAGACATCTGAGTTTTTTAAATTATTTAATACAATATTCTTTAAAAAAACACAAATTGGCAATTTCAGCCCTTGAAAGAATTTTAACCGAGCTTCTTATGATCAATTGTGTTGTGTGTGTTATTAAATGTTTGCACACAATTAACCGAGAACTGGACATACATGTTTTATGCCGACTCCGAACGGCTAAAGTTCATGTTCTCAAGAAGCTTTACATGGCATTATTTACTCTCTGTGGTTTGCCATAGTCTGCAGAGAGGTAACGGCAGATCGGAATACTTATTTCTATTGAACAAAACCTTCTCTGTCAGATGTTGTTTCGAATTTGGGTCTATTGGGTTTGTTGTATTTTTTTAATACTTTTTCTTTTGATATGTTTAATGAACACTAGACCGTACCACCTCCTATGCAAAAAAAAAAAGTGCACCGTAAACCAGCGAATATGACGCATTTGTGCAAGACAATTACGAAAAAAATTTTTTTTTTTTGACCGAACGTAGGGGTCGCGCATTGACATATTTCTTCATATCTCTGGTGTTTACAGTCGGATTTTAAAGTTTGGTACAACAATATTTTTGTCTCTAGAAGATCAATATGACCACTTTAGAAGTCATTGACCTCAGGTGTACCGTTCTAGTACTTACCCTCCAGATCTCAGTTCCTACCATCCTAATGTACCATCCTTATATCAAAAAAATAAAGCTCTTAAAATATCATTAATCTTTTACCGATTTTTAAAAAATTTTTGAAAATTTTTTGCCGAACGTAGGGCTCCCTTTTTTCATTTTCATCATATCTTCGGTATTAAAAGTCTGATCATGTTGAATGACATATCGATGTTTTTGTTTAAAAGAGACCAATTATTTTGGTTTTTAGTCTTTGGTTTTTAATGAGCGTAAGGATCAATGAATTAGGGTTTCGTACAGTTCAGGGTTTACATACAGATTCTGATGCAGAACCGGAATAAATTTTGTTAAAATGATATGTATCTGATATATTTTTTGTGTTGTTTTTATATTATGAATTATTTGTTTAACTATATTATGCTTTACATAGTCCTTTCGATAAAATTTTTTTTTTTCTTTTTTGTATAAAAATTTCCTTAATATTAAGAAATTTTTTTTATACAAAATATGCTTAAAATATGTTTAAAGTTCACCGGATTAACCACGATGCAAAAAAAAGACAATTAAAATTGTTTTGAAACGTGAGTGACACCAACGTGAAACGTGAGTGACAAAATCAGTTTATGAGAAAATCTTAAAATTCTGAGAAAAAACTTTCTGCAGTTAAAATTTGTACTCAATTTCGTTTCGGAAAATTACTTTATTCCTTATATTAACTCAAACAATTCGCAGATTTTAAGTAATTTGTTAGAAGAACTCGAAAAATGCAAATCGTCCAGAAACGTGAGTGACACACCATTTAAAGATAGCTTTTTCGAAATGTGTAAATATATATAAAACTTTTTGCATGAACTTATAATTGTGAGCCTAAGACTTATTGTACCCATATAATTTTATATTAAATGCTTTTGTATTTAATGGAGAAAAATGTATGTTTACTGCTATGACTGAAACGTGAGTGACACTGGATTTGCCAATATATGTTTGTTTTGGGCCAATTTTTAATTTCATTTACTAGTATTTTAAAAGGTTTTTGACCAGTACATCATGGGATCATTGGAAACAGTATCATTGGACCTCCAAAAAAATTATATTACTTATTTTCAAAAAATTTCAATACTTTTGTTATATTTTACAGAAGAATTATAACTTTTTTAGGTTTTAGTTAATCCAATGAAGCTTTTAATTCATAGAAATAAATAAAAACCAATAAAAAATAATTTGAAAAATGCCAACAAGAAAATATTGATAAAAATAATAAAAAATTGCTAAAAAAACATAAGTGTTGGTCGGAAAATTCGCTCATTGGCAAACAATTTAATTTTTGCCGAATAAATAAAAAAATAATAATAAAATTATTTGAAAAATATATAAAACAATAATTAATATTAATAAAAATTATACAAAATTATAAAAAATAGCTGCAAAAATTAGTGCCGGTAGTGGGATTCGAACCCATGCCACCGCGATCTCTGAAGGCGAAATTCTTTCATTGACAAAAAATTTAATTTTTGCCAAAATAAATAAAAATAATCGCACAGTTGCCATTTGCCGCTAAAAATAGTATCTCTTTCTCTCTCTCTCTTTTTCTCTTTTCTCTCTAAATGCCTTTGGCCTTCGCATTCAGTGCACTATGAATTAGTTTGAGTCTGAGGTGCACAACGGACTGAAATTTTTTTATTTTCATGTAGCAAGGTAAATTAACTATCGAAATTATTTCGTACTCGTATATAAATAGGGAAAAATATACCAAAACCAATTTCATTAGGTTGAAACACAAAATTATCACAAAATAAGAATGCGTTTTTACACGGAGAGAAATTTGAGCTGAAAACAATCCTTAATCAATTTATTCCTAAATCAATTTCTTTTGGAAGTAATTCTGAGCTAAGCCATAATATTCTTGATATCAAACTCTAATGCAGTGGTCGGCAAAATTAAAAATGAGGCTGTTTCACTTACAGTGAGACAAAAAAATTGCATATCATTCAAAACAATGATGCTTCGGCAATAGTTCTTTATCGAGTGAGTGAAAGAGCATGAAAATACGTGCGAGTTTCGGGAAAGCATGTGCTTAATAGGTGCCGACCACTGCTCTAATGTGATTGTTTATTTTAAAAAATTGACACGCTCTTTTGGGCATAATGTATGTAAATTTTGGATTGTTCATCAAAAAGCTAATATGCTCATTTGTGCCCAATTTATGACTTTTTTGGTATTGATTATAAAAAAAAATACATGCTCATTTGTGCTCAATTCATGTCTTTTATGGATTATTAATATAAGAAATGAATATGCTCTCATATGCCTCACAAGTGGTGGCTCAAGCAACAAAGGAACTGACCAACAAAACTACAAACGACGACATGAAGCAAATTGAAAATTATATTTTCATTGTCCAAATTTATATATATTTCATCCAATTCGGACAGGAAAGAATAATTTTTAATTTTTTTCTCTGCACTTTAATACACTTTTATACTAACAGGCACAACAACCAATTGAGAATTACATCGTTCGGTTGCTTATATTTTTGATGTGCATAAGCAACAATAAGAAAGTTAATTTTTACAATTAAGCCCAGGATTACACGTATTTAGCACAAATTGACGTGTTTATAAAAAAAAATGTTCAACCCCAATTTCGAGCATAAACTGCAAACGTGAATCATGTTTTGAGATGATTTTGAGCTTATTTCATTTGCGAAAGCTTTGAGCTTGATCTAAGCCCATTTTGTTCTCTCCGTGTAAGATAAAGTAGCCATTTTCGATGCATTAAAAACCGTGGAACATATAAATATGCGGTGGGATTCTTACCCGTCGCCCAGGTACTAAATACTTTAACTGAGTACCACCCCGTTAATATCTGATATGCTTATAAAATACTTAATAATATTTGAAAAAAGTCTTACATCTCAGCCAAAATATATTCTAGATTGTTTCTGTAAAGTTTGCAATAAAAAAGTTTAAAAACTTTTAAACTCATTCGTGCGAAGCAAAAATTTAAGGGCGTGTCACATTGCAATATCAACAAGAAGTAAATCAGAGTTAATTACCAAATAAATTAATTAATATTTTTACCGATGCATTTATCGATTTCGCGTGTCTACTGGTTTTTTTTTTTATTTTATCACATTTTTTTTTTGTTTTTGTTTGTCAATATCTGCATATTAAATTATTTCCCCTTCCAAAAGTTGCAACAAAATATAAAAAAATATGTCCACAATAGCGCATGTCCAGTTAAAACCACAGTGCCCAAAAAAACAATAACAAAAAAAGCCAGACCATTCGTATGACTGCCGAGCACATGTGAATACACTAAAGCTTCCAATAAAGCCACCCACAAAATGCAACCGGAAATTAAACTCATACTTAGAGCAGGACAAAATCGAAAATACGGCAACCCTTAAGTGAGCGCGCCAAATTTTCGCAATGTTATCAAATTGAATACATGCCGCCATAAACGTACACACATATTTACAATGCAAACACACTCACACAAGTATCGCACTCACACTTAAGCGCTCTAAGAGGAAATGCATTTCCTTTCGCACTAACAGGCTGTCTCTTTCGTTTGATCAATGCTGTCGATTTCTGGAATTGTTGAAATTGCACACAATTAAGGCAGCTACTGACCAGGCAGCAATGAAATTGAATGTTGCCAGGAGTGAGCTGATAAGCCTTAAAAACAAGAATGCGAGTAAAGCATAGGTTTGGGAGCAAACTACAGAGAAGGTTTCAACAAAAGTTAAAATAACTTTTATTTTTGTTTCTGAGGAATGAAAAACAAAAATTAAGCAAATTATGAACCACTCATGGATGAAAGTTAATTGATTCTTCATTTTATATGCAAATAAATATGAATATGAATATGAATATGAATATGAATATGAATATGAATATGAATATGAATATGAATATGAATATGAATATGAATATGAATATGAATATGAATATGAATATGAATATGAATATGAATATGAATATGAATATGAATATGAATATGAATATGAATATGAATATGAATATGAATATGAATATGAATATGAATATGAATATGAATATGAATATGAATATGAAT
This sequence comes from Tetanocera ferruginea, assembly GCA_958299015.1. Taxonomy (NCBI): domain Eukaryota; kingdom Metazoa; phylum Arthropoda; class Insecta; order Diptera; family Sciomyzidae; genus Tetanocera; species Tetanocera ferruginea. Next base: position 20,025,595 of record OY282644.1, on the reverse strand, counting down.
ATGAATATGAATATGAATATGAATATGAATATGAATATGAATATGAATATGAATATGAATATGAATATGAATATGAATATGAATATGAATATGAATATGAATATGAATATGAATATGAATATGAATATGAATATGAATATGAATATGAATATGAATATGAATATGAATATGAATATGAATATGAATATGAATATGAATATGAATATGAATATGAATATGAATATGAATATGAATATGAATATGAATATGAATATGAATATGAATATGAATATGAATATGAATATGAATATGAATATGAATATGAATATGAATATGAATATGAATATGAATATGAATATGAATATGAATATGAATATGAATATGAATATGAATATGAATATGAATATGAATATGAATATGAATATGAATATGAATATGAATATGAATATGAATATGAATATGAATATGAATATGAATATGAATATGAATATGAATATGAATATGAATATGAATATGAATATGAATATGAATATGAATATGAATATGAATATGAATATGAATATGAATATGAATATGAATATGAATATGAATATGAATATGAATATGAATATGAATATGAATATGAATATGAATATGAATATGAATATGAATATGAATATGAATATGAATATGAATATGAATATGAATATGAATATGAATATGAATATGAATATGAATATGAATATGAATATGAATATGAATATGAATATGAATATGAATATGAATATGAATATGAATATGAATATGAATATGAATATGAATATGAATATGAATATGAATATGAATATGAATATGAATATGAATATGAATATGAATATGAATATGAATATGAATATGAATATGAATATGAATATGAATATGAATATGAATATGAATATGAATATGAATATGAATATGAATATGAATATGAATATGAATATGAATATGAATATGAATATGAATATGAATATGAATATGAATATGAATATGAATATGAATATGAATATGAATATGAATATGAATATGAATATGAATATGAATATGAATATGAATATGAATATGAATATGAATATGAATATGAATATGAATATGAATATGAATATGAATATGAATATGAATATGAATATGAATATGAATATGAATATGAATATGAATATGAATATGAATATGAATATGAATATGAATATGAATATGAATATGAATATGAATATGAATATGAATATGAATATGAATATGAATATGAATATGAATATGAATATGAATATGAATATGAATATGAATATGAATATGAATATGAATATGAATATGAATATGAATATGAATATGAATATGAATATGAATATGAATATGAATATGAATATGAATATGAATATGAATATGAATATGAATATGAATATGAATATGAATATGAATATGAATATGAATATGAATATGAATATGAATATGAATATGAATATGAATATGAATATGAATATGAATATGAATATGAATATGAATATGAATATGAATATGAATATGAATATGAATATGAATATGAATATGAATATGAATATGAATATGAATATGAATATGAATATGAATATGAATATGAATATGAATATGAATATGAATATGAATATGAATATGAATATGAATATGAATATGAATATGAATATGAATATGAATATGAATATGAATATGAATATGAATATGAATATGAATATGAATATGAATATGAATATGAATATGAATATGAATATGAATATGAATATGAATATGAATATGAATATGAATATGAATATGAATATGAATATGAATATGAATATGAATATGAATATGAATATGAATATGAATATGAATATGAATATGAATATGAATATGAATATGAATATGAATATGAATATGAATATGAATATGAATATGAATATGAATATGAATATGAATATGAATATGAATATGAATATGAATATGAATATGAATATGAATATGAATATGAATATGAATATGAATATGAATATGAATATGAATATGAATATGAATATGAATATGAATATGAATATGAATATGAATATGAATATGAATATGAATATGAATATGAATATGAATATGAATATGAATATGAATATGAATATGAATATGAATATGAATATGAATATGAATATGAATATGAATATGAATATGAATATGAATATGAATATGAATATGAATATGAATATGAATATGAATATGAATATGAATATGAATATGAATATGAATATGAATATGAATATGAATATGAATATGAATATGAATATGAATATGAATATGAATATGAATATGAATATGAATATGAATATGAATATGAATATGAATATGAATATGAATATGAATATGAATATGAATATGAATATGAATATGAATATGAATATGAATATGAATATGAATATGAATATGAATATGAATATGAATATGAATATGAATATGAATATGAATATGAATATGAATATGAATATGAATATGAATATGAATATGAATATGAATATGAATATGAATATGAATATGAATATGAATATGAATATGAATATGAATATGAATATGAATATGAATATGAATATGAATATGAATATGAATATGAATATGAATATGAATATGAATATGAATATGAATATGAATATGAATATGAATATGAATATGAATATGAATATGAATATGAATATGAATATGAATATGAATATGAATATGAATATGAATATGAATATGAATATGAATATGAATATGAATATGAATATGAATATGAATATGAATATGAATATGAATATGAATATGAATATGAATATGAATATGAATATGAATATGAATATGAATATGAATATGAATATGAATATGAATATGAATATGAATATGAATATGAATATGAATATGAATATGAATATGAATATGAATATGAATATGAATATGAATATGAATATGAATATGAATATGAATATGAATATGAATATGAATATGAATATGAATATGAATATGAATATGAATATGAATATGAATATGAATATGAATATGAATATGAATATGAATATGAATATGAATATGAATATGAATATGAATATGAATATGAATATGAATATGAATATGAATATGAATATGAATATGAATATGAATATGAATATGAATATGAATATGAATATGAATATGAATATGAATATGAATATGAATATGAATATGAATATGAATATGAATATGAATATGAATATGAATATGAATATGAATATGAATATGAATATGAATATGAATATGAATATGAATATGAATATGAATATGAATATGAATATGAATATGAATATGAATATGAATATGAATATGAATATGAATATGAATATGAATATGAATATGAATATGAATATGAATATGAATATGAATATGAATATGAATATGAATATGAATATGAATATGAATATGAATATGAATATGAATATGAATATGAATATGAATATGAATATGAATATGAATATGAATATGAATATGAATATGAATATGAATATGAATATGAATATGAATATGAATATGAATATGAATATGAATATGAATATGAATATGAATATGAATATGAATATGAATATGAATATGAATATGAATATGAATATGAATATGAATATGAATATGAATATGAATATGAATATGAATATGAATATGAATATGAATATGAATATGAATATGAATATGAATATGAATATGAATATGAATATGAATATGAATATGAATATGAATATGAATATGAATATGAATATGAATATGAATATGAATATGAATATGAATATGAATATGAATATGAATATGAATATGAATATGAATATGAATATGAATATGAATATGAATATGAATATGAATATGAATATGAATATGAATATGAATATGAATATGAATATGAATATGAATATGAATATGAATATGAATATGAATATGAATATGAATATGAATATGAATATGAATATGAATATGAATATGAATATGAATATGAATATGAATATGAATATGAATATGAATATGAATATGAATATGAATATGAATATGAATATGAATATGAATATGAATATGAATATGAATATGAATATGAATATGAATATGAATATGAATATGAATATGAATATGAATATGAATATGAATATGAATATGAATATGAATATGAATATGAATATGAATATGAATATGAATATGAATATGAATATGAATATGAATATGAATATGAATATGAATATGAATATGAATATGAATATGAATATGAATATGAATATGAATATGAATATGAATATGAATATGAATATGAATATGAATATGAATATGAATATGAATATGAATATGAATATGAATATGAATATGAATATGAATATGAATATGAATATGAATATGAATATGAATATGAATATGAATATGAATATGAATATGAATATGAATATGAATATGAATATGAATATGAATATGAATATGAATATGAATATGAATATGAATATGAATATGAATATGAATATGAATATGAATATGAATATGAATATGAATATGAATATGAATATGAATATGAATATGAATATGAATATGAATATGAATATGAATATGAATATGAATATGAATATGAATATGAATATGAATATGAATATGAATATGAATATGAATATGAATATGAATATGAATATGAATATGAATATGAATATGAATATGAATATGAATATGAATATGAATATGAATATGAATATGAATATGAATATGAATATGAATATGAATATGAATATGAATATGAATATGAATATGAATATGAATATGAATATGAATATGAATATGAATATGAATATGAATATGAATATGAATATGAATATGAATATGAATATGAATATGAATATGAATATGAATATGAATATGAATATGAATATGAATATGAATATGAATATGAATATGAATATGAATATGAATATGAATATGAATATGAATATGAATATGAATATGAATATGAATATGAATATGAATATGAATATGAATATGAATATGAATATGAATATGAATATGAATATGAATATGAATATGAATATGAATATGAATATGAATATGAATATGAATATGAATATGAATATGAATATGAATATGAATATGAATATGAATATGAATATGAATATGAATATGAATATGAATATGAATATGAATATGAATATGAATATGAATATGAATATGAATATGAATATGAATATGAATATGAATATGAATATGAATATGAATATGAATATGAATATGAATATGAATATGAATATGAATATGAATATGAATATGAATATGAATATGAATATGAATATGAATATGAATATGAATATGAATATGAATATGAATATGAATATGAATATGAATATGAATATGAATATGAATATGAATATGAATATGAATATGAATATGAATATGAATATGAATATGAATATGAATATGAATATGAATATGAATATGAATATGAATATGAATATGAATATGAATATGAATATGAATATGAATATGAATATGAATATGAATATGAATATGAATATGAATATGAATATGAATATGAATATGAATATGAATATGAATATGAATATGAATATGAATATGAATATGAATATGAATATGAATATGAATATGAATATGAATATGAATATGAATATGAATATGAATATGAATATGAATATGAATATGAATATGAATATGAATATGAATATGAATATGAATATGAATATGAATATGAATATGAATATGAATATGAATATGAATATGAATATGAATATGAATATGAATATGAATATGAATATGAATATGAATATGAATATGAATATGAATATGAATATGAATATGAATATGAATATGAATATGAATATGAATATGAATATGAATATGAATATGAATATGAATATGAATATGAATATGAATATGAATATGAATATGAATATGAATATGAATATGAATATGAATATGAATATGAATATGAATATGAATATGAATATGAATATGAATATGAATATGAATATGAATATGAATATGAATATGAATATGAATATGAATATGAATATGAATATGAATATGAATATGAATATGAATATGAATATGAATATGAATATGAATATGAATATGAATATGAATATGAATATGAATATGAATATGAATATGAATATGAATATGAATATGAATATGAATATGAATATGAATATGAATATGAATATGAATATGAATATGAATATGAATATGAATATGAATATGAATATGAATATGAATATGAATATGAATATGAATATGAATATGAATATGAATATGAATATGAATATGAATATGAATATGAATATGAATATGAATATGAATATGAATATGAATATGAATATGAATATGAATATGAATATGAATATGAATATGAATATGAATATGAATATGAATATGAATATGAATATGAATATGAATATGAATATGAATATGAATATGAATATGAATATGAATATGAATATGAATATGAATATGAATATGAATATGAATATGAATATGAATATGAATATGAATATGAATATGAATATGAATATGAATATGAATATGAATATGAATATGAATATGAATATGAATATGAATATGAATATGAATATGAATATGAATATGAATATGAATATGAATATGAATATGAATATGAATATGAATATGAATATGAATATGAATATGAATATGAATATGAATATGAATATGAATATGAATATGAATATGAATATGAATATGAATATGAATATGAATATGAATATGAATATGAATATGAATATGAATATGAATATGAATATGAATATGAATATGAATATGAATATGAATATGAATATGAATATGAATATGAATATGAATATGAATATGAATATGAATATGAATATGAATATGAATATGAATATGAATATGAATATGAATATGAATATGAATATGAATATGAATATGAATATGAATATGAATATGAATATGAATATGAATATGAATATGAATATGAATATGAATATGAATATGAATATGAATATGAATATGAATATGAATATGAATATGAATATGAATATGAATATGAATATGAATATGAATATGAATATGAATATGAATATGAATATGAATATGAATATGAATATGAATATGAATATGAATATGAATATGAATATGAATATGAATATGAATATGAATATGAATATGAATATGAATATGAATATGAATATGAATATGAATATGAATATGAATATGAATATGAATATGAATATGAATATGAATATGAATATGAATATGAATATGAATATGAATATGAATATGAATATGAATATGAATATGAATATGAATATGAATATGAATATGAATATGAATATGAATATGAATATGAATATGAATATGAATATGAATATGAATATGAATATGAATATGAATATGAATATGAATATGAATATGAATATGAATATGAATATGAATATGAATATGAATATGAATATGAATATGAATATGAATATGAATATGAATATGAATATGAATATGAATATGAATATGAATATGAATATGAATATGAATATGAATATGAATATGAATATGAATATGAATATGAATATGAATATGAATATGAATATGAATATGAATATGAATATGAATATGAATATGAATATGAATATGAATATGAATATGAATATGAATATGAATATGAATATGAATATGAATATGAATATGAATATGAATATGAATATGAATATGAATATGAATATGAATATGAATATGAATATGAATATGAATATGAATATGAATATGAATATGAATATGAATATGAATATGAATATGAATATGAATATGAATATGAATATGAATATGAATATGAATATGAATATGAATATGAATATGAATATGAATATGAATATGAATATGAATATGAATATGAATATGAATATGAATATGAATATGAATATGAATATGAATATGAATATGAATATGAATATGAATATGAATATGAATATGAATTTGAATATGAATATGAATATGAATATGCATATGAATTTGAATATGAATATGAATATGAATATGAATGTGAATATGAATATGAATATGAATATGAATATGAATATGAATATGAATATGAATATGAATATGAATATGAATATGAATATGAATATGAATATGAATATGAATATGAATATGAATATGAATATGAATATGAATATGAATATGAATATGAATATGAATATGAATATGAATATGAATATGAATATGAATATGAATATGAATATGAATATGAATATGAATATGAATATGAATATGAATATGAATATGAATTTGAATATGAATATGAATATGAATATGAATATGAATTTGAATATGAATATGAATATGAATATGAATATGAATGTGAATATGAATATGAATATGAATATGAATATGAATATGAATATGAATGTGAATATGAATATGAATATGAATATGAATATGAATATGAATATGAATATGAATATGAATATGAATATGAATATGAATATGAATATGAATATGAATATGAATATGAATATGAATATGAATATGAATATGAATATAAATATAAATATGAATATAAATATGAATATGAATATGAATATGAATATGAATATGAATATGAATATGAATATGAATATGAATATGAATATGAATATGAATATGAATATGAATATGTATATAAATATGAATATGATAACACAATGAGCATATAAGCTTTTTGATGAACAACCCAAGATACACATACATTATGCCCAAATGAGCGTGTTAATTTTTTTGATAAACAAGCACATTAGAGCTTTGATATCATGAATATTATGGCTTAGCTCAGAATCACGTCCAAAAGAAATTGATTTAGGATTGTTTTCTGCTCAAATTTCTCTCTGTGTAGAAACGCATTCTTATTTTGTGATCATTTCGTTTTTCAACTTAATGAAATTGGTTTTGGTATTTTTATGGCTATACAAATACGAGTACGAAATAATTTCGATAATTTACTTACCATGCTACATAAAATTAAAAAAAAATTTAGAATCCGTTGTGCATCTCAGACTCAAGCTAATTCATTGTGCATTGAATGCGAAGGGCAAAGACATATAGAGAGAAAAGAGAGAGAGAGAGAGAGAGAAAGACGATATTTTTAGCGGAAAATGGCAACCGTGCAATTATTTCTATTTATTTCGGCAAAAATTAAATTTTTTTCGCGGCGGAGTGGGTTCGAATCCCACGACCAGAAAAAATTTTTATTGCTGTTTTTCATTATTTTGTATGATTTTTATTAATTTTAATTATTGTTTATATTTTTCAAGTTATTTAATCATTTTTTTCTTTTTTTCTATTGTTATTCTATTTATTTGGAAGAATTTAATTTTTTGCCAATGAACGAATTTTCCCAGCAACACAGATAGTGGCAGCTTGGTTTCGAATCCCGCTGTTAACACTTATTTTTTTAGCAATTTGTTTATTATTTTTATCTATGCCATAATTACTAGGTAAAATTAATTTTGCATATTCGCCAGGAAAATAAAGGAATTTATTAAATGCGTAAAAACTTGGAAAAACGACTTTTCCCAGAGATGAGAACTAGCTGGATCGATTTTTCAGCCCCCCCTCTTCATCAGCATTGTAAATTTCATCAAAATCGTTAGAGCCATTTTCGAGAACTCAGTTGCAAATGCAAATATAAATATTGCTCGTGCAATAGAATAAGATTAACCGAGTTATTTGCCAGAAGAAAATTTTAGTGAAAATATTGATATTTCTGTATGACTCAAAAGATTTATGAGCTATTTAATGAAATACCTTTTTTACTATTAATCCACTATAAAGATATGCTTGTATTAATATTATTTTTGAGCTTAAAAGTACATTGAGTGATTGGTTTTTTTAATTTAATTTTTAACACTTCCATCGATCAAGTTCAATCAGATCAAATAATATTATTGATCCAAGCAATATTATGGTATAAAAACATTCAATTGGAACTGTCTATTATAAAGGGTTTTTTTTAAATTTTAGTGAAAAATCTGCATGCTAGCATCTTTCGCCTTTTTCAAAATTGCATAAAAGCTGTTCATTAATAAATTTGAAATTGCGTGCTGACCGCAATCTATGTGTGTTCAGATTCTGAAACATTTTAAATTTTATAGCATAAAAATAAACAACAATGCTTTTATAATAAGTATTATAAATAAATAAAAATCAAAACATATTGGCAACCATTAAAAAAGCGTCTGTGGTTAACAAAAATGCATTTAATGCACTTTCTTGCCCAAACTCTGCTTTTAGTCGAGCACTGTGTTGCGGCGAACAGGCAGCCCGTTACAATGCCTGCGCCAACCCACAACAGTGCCAGCTGAACTTTAACATTCAATTTTTTTTTTGTGTTATTTGCATATGTTGAGCAGCAGCAAAAACAATTTCAACAATATTCAAATTTTATTCATTTATATATTTTTGCTACAATTTTTGTTGTTGGTTGCTGCTCTTATTTCTTATCGTCAGTGTGCAGCACTCGTTTTGTTCATAAGGGCGCCACCATGTTGTTCGCCATATTGAATGGTATACATTTTTATTATTTTTTTTTTTTTTTTATTGTGTACTTCCGGATTGTCATGTAAAGCATTTTGTTAACAAAACTGCAGTCATTCTTGAAAATTCGATAAGCCTCTGCTACTGGCAAGCCGCTGATGAAGTAGGAAAGCGCGATGGCTGCTCTTTGTCTGATGGGCACACATTGAATACTTTAGGCTAACGTCACTGTTGTCAAAAATTGTCAAACTCAAGCCACTCGAAGAAATATTGCTTAAACACGTTAATTAAACAAGTTAATTTTTCATAATATTCCATTAGAATGCCCAGCAAATATTGCTTCTCCAAAATAAAGCTGCCCCTAAGCATTTTTGAATTTCTATAGAAAAATTCCATGCTCATTACATAAAAATAACTAAAAAACAAAAAACTTTCTAATGCAAACCCTGCAAACATTTTCAATCGCCTGAGAATCTTCAGTGAATCGCTTGGAAAATGAAACAATTGCCGGCGAGCTCTTCTGAGAGTCTGAGTCTGAGAGCCGAATGTAAGCAGCTGAGGCTGATTCCCCTGAAAGATTCGCCGACCAATCGCCGAGATGAAGCTAAGGCGATTCGCTAGAAAGAGTCGCAAACGATTCGCCGAGAGGAGTCTCAAGCGATTCGCCAACGAATCGCCTAGAAGAGTATTAAGCGATTCGCCAGGAATTCGCTCACGATTTCGCAGAAAGGGTTACAAACGATTTGCTGACAAGACATGTCAAGTGGCCAAGACATCGCTTTAAGAGGTCGTCAACGATTTGTTGCAAAGTTGTTGAACGTTTCAATTTGTTGCAAGTTTGAACTAGCAGTTCCATGAAGTTGCTTATAAGTTAAATTTTTTGATTTATTTAAACGATTTTTCAGAGCCTGCTTCATATTCCAATGAAAGATTTAGAAAGCTTTTTTAAAAGCCATCTTCCAACGATCGCCAGAATGAGAGAAGGAAGATTTTGAAATTTTTTAAATCGTGCATTCATCCCTTGGGCGATCAAAATTCGATCCATCTTCCAACGATCGCCGGTATGAACGAAGAAAGATTTTGAACATTTTTTGTCAATCGCGCATTCATTGATTAGGCGAGCGAAAAGCTATTCATCTTCCAACGATCACCGGAATGAGCGAAAGAAGATTTTGAAATTTTTCGAGAATCGCGCATTCATCGCTTCGGCGATCGAAAAGCAATCCATCTTCCAAAGATCATTGAGGCGAATCGCTAGCGCGTCGCCAAATGATCTAATCTTCTAATTGTCTTCCAAATATTTGCAAGGAAAGAACAAAGTTCCGAGAGAAAATTATTGTATTCATTTGTATTGGATTTCTAAATAGGAAAAAATTATAATTACAAATTATATAAACAGTGCATATTTAACTGTTTCGCTAAACGCCTTCGCTAAAACGCATCACATAAAGACATATTTTTAAAAAGTCATTCCTTAGATTTATTAAAAGATAACGGTCATTTTTGTAGACCTTTTCCATGTCTGAAGTCAAAAAAAATTTGTATTTTTAAATATTGGCCATCGCTAGCCAATACTCTTTCCCATCTTTATGGAAATTTTTGAATACTATCTCGAAAAACACTGCGTTGGCCTCATTTTTACACCATTACAGAAGTGTCAGAAAACTTAATTTTTATGTGCATCCAGTTTTGATATCACAGTTGCCAACTGTTGAGAACGCTGAATGTGACCAATGAAAATTAATTATATTCAATGGCGGATTGTGAGCGCTCTCTTCCTTGTTATATTTTTGACAGATAGTAGTTTTCAACAGAGACGTCAATGCTACCTTGTAATTATTGTATCATGGGCTGGGGAAGGACTTTCCATTAAGGCGTTTCATGGTATATTTTTATCGACTGCGCAATATGTGGCCGAGCGTTGTTATGTTACAAAATTACCTTGTCTATCCTTTGCTCGTATTTCGGCTGTTTTTGCTTTAATGCTCTGCTCAAACGCATCAATTGAGTTCGCTAGAGTAACGCTGTGATCGTTTCACCCGGTTGCAGCAGCAGCTCACCACGCTCATTGGTTCCACCAAATACAGCTTTGGCATCGATTTTGGCGTTTGGCCGGGTGGCCCGTATGATTTTTTGAAGGAACCGTATGAACCTGTACGTATGAGCCTAACCTATGTTCTCCGTAAATTTTTGCAACATTCAGGGAAATTCTATTTATTGGACCAAACTACACCATATTATAAAACAAAATAGAAAATGCACGGAATATTGAAAAATTTCTGCAAGAACGTGGAAAGATGTGCAACAAAAATCATTAAATTTTAAAATTTCCCAAAAAAATTCCCTAAGGGAAATTTCCATATGTAGCTACAAACAAAACCGTATCTTGCTTTAATATTAAAATTTTAAAAATTCAGTAGTAAAATTTGTGAAATTTGATTTCACACTTTCTTAGACAACTTTTTATGCCAAATGTCGGCATTTGTATAAAATATCTTTTTTAGTATTGCTTTTGTCGCGTATAGTGTAGCTTTTATTATTGTTTAGTTAAAAAATTACTTAAACAAAAATTTCCTCAAAAATTCCCTAAGGGAAATTTCCCAATATTGCAAAATTTATGGAATATTGAAAAATTTCTGCTAGAAAGTGGAAAGGGGAATAAATTTTGCATCAAAATGCATTGAATTTAAAATTTCCCAAAAAAATTCCCTAAGGGATATTACTATAAAAAACTTCAAAAAAGATCATGTCGTAATTTTAAATTAAAATTTGAAGAAACTTTTCACAAAATTAGTAGAAAAATTTGTGAAATTTAATTTCTCTTAGACACCTTTTTATACCAAATGTGGGCATTCGTGTAAAATATCTTTCTTTTTTTTACTTTTGACGCGTATGTATGGTTTTTATGTATTTTTTAGTTAAAAAATTAAAAATTCCCTCAGGCAAATTTTTTATATTACACCATATAACAAAACAGAAGTGGAAAGTGGAAAGCGAAGTATGGATTTGCAACAAAATCATTGAATTGAAAATTTCCCAAAAAAATTCCCTTGAGGAAATTTCTTTGTTATGCTTCAAAAAAGATCAAATAGTGTTTTTAAAATATCATTTTAAGAAATTTTAAAAATTTGGTAGAAAAACTTGTGAAATTTTATTTTTCTTAGACACCTTTTTATACCAAAAGTCGGCATTTGTATAAAATATCTTTTTTTATATTACTTTTGTCGCGCATAGTGTTTTTTATGCATTGCTTAGTTAAAAAATTACTGAAACAAAAATTTCTTCAAAAATTAACTTAAGGAAAATTTTCCAATATTGCACACATGAAGTCTAGACAATATGGGATTAAAAATACGTGATGCTTAAGCAAAAAATAATTTGGAAAACTTTTTTACAATTAAAAAATCGCAACTTCTCAAAGAGGAAAATTTTCCAATTTGAAAAAGTGTACATGTCATTTTATGCCTGTACATAAATTATTTAAAATAATAAACAAAACATTTAAGTCAATTGCCTCGAAAAGTATTAAACAATTTTGATCATTTTCTAAACACAAATTATGAATTTCCTGAAAAAATTCCATAGGGGAAATTTTACATTTTGAAAACATGCTTCTTTTATGATATTTATAATTCGAAAAACTAAAAATAGCAAAACCTTTAAAGAAGGTCAATTTTATTATAAACAATTATGAACAAGAAGATAAATAAAATATATAAAATGATATGTTAACAAAAATAATACAAACACATTGCTTCCACTTTCAAGCATAAATTGCATATTTTGGAAAATAAATATAATGTTAAGTATGATTTATTCTTCAAAAAAGCATGCATAGCATACATATAAGCATACAGTTCTAAGTTTCATATTTTAATTTTCAATTTATATGTTATTCAATTAAAACTCATTTCTTTTATTAAGTAAAAAACACATAAAAATAAAATTTCCCATACCGGGAATTGAACCCGGGCCTCCCGGGTGAGAGCCGGGTATCCTAACCACTAGACAATATGGGAGTTATCTATGCATACAACAGCTACATTTTATCAAAACACACACAAGTCGCTTGCTGCTAAAAATAGCCGCATTTGTAAGCTAAATATAAAATCTCTGCACTTCTCTACCCAACAACAAAGAGACAAAACAAGTTTATTTCAAAGACTATTGTTTTCAAACACCAACAACAAGTGTCTTTTTTTGTCTTATCAAACTATTAAAAACAAATTTTTAAACATGATATATATTTTTTCTTACATAAAATTGATTTTTATTTCAAATATTGTCAACACTGCTGGAAATGCGCCGTTTTTACTTTACATAATATACCACATACAAACTGAAAGCCGCCGCACAGTGGAATTTCTCCAAACATTTGTTGGAAAAACTAGAAAGAGTGGTCCTATGACAGCAAAATTTTGCATTTTCTTTGGCTAATTACTAATTATTAAATTAAATTAAATAAAATTAAATAAAATTAAATAAAATTAAATAAAATTAAATAAAATTAAATAAAATTAAATAAAATTAAATAAAATTAAATAAAATTAAATAAAATTAAATAAAATTAAATAAAATTAAATAAAATTAAATAAAATTAAATAAAATTAAATAAAATTAAATAAAATTAAATAAAATTAAATAAAATTAAATAAAATTAAATAAAATTAAATAAAATTAAATAAAATTAAATAAAATTAAATAAAATTAAATAAAATTAAATAAAATTAAATAAAATTAAATAAAATTAAATAAAATTAAATAAAATTAAATAATATTAAATAAAATTAAATAAAATTAAATAAAATTAAATAAAATTAAATAAAATTAAATAAAATTAAATAAAATTAAATAAAATTAAATAAAATTAACTACAATTAAATAAAATTAAATAAAATTAAATAAAATTAAATAAAATTAAATAAAATTAAATAAAATTAAATAAAATTAAATAAAATTAAATAAAATTTAATTAAATTAAATTAAATTAAATTAAATTAACTTAAATTAAATTAAATTAAATTAAATTAAATTAAATTAAATTAAATTAAATTATATTAAATTAAATTAAATTAAATTAAATTAAATTAAATTATATTAAATTAAATTAAATTGAATTAAGTTAAATTAAATTAAATTAAATTAAATTAAATTAAATTAAATTAAATTATATTAAATTAAATTAAATTAAATTAAATTAAATTAAATTATATTAAATTAAATTAAATTGAATTAAGTTAAATTAAATTAAATTAAATTAAATTAAATTAAATTAAATTAAATTAAATTAAATTAAATTAAATTAAATTAAATTAAATATAATAAAATTAAATTAAATTAAATTAAATTAAATTAAATTAAATTAAATTAAATTAAATTGAATTAAATAAAATTAAATTAAATTAAATTAAATTGAATAAAATTAAATTAAATTAAATTAAATTAAATTAAATTAAATTAAATTAAATTAAATTAAATTAAATTAAATTAAATTAAATTAAATTAAATTAAATTAAATTAAATTAAATTAAATTAAATTAAATTAAATTAAATTAAATTAAATTAAATTAAATTAAATTAAATTAAATTAAATTAAATTAAATTAAATTAAATTAAATTAAATTAAATTAAATTAAATTAAATTAAATTAAATTAAATTAAATTAAATTATATTAAATTAAATTAAATTAAATTAAATTAAATTAAATTGAATTAAATTAAATTAAATTAAATTAAATTAAATTAAATTAAATTAAATTAAATTAAATTAAATTTAATTAAATTAAATTTAATTAAATTTAATTAAATTTAAAAAAAAAAACAAATTGGCCATTTCAGCCCTTGAAAGGACTTTGACCGAGCTTCTTATGATCAATTGTGTTGTGTGTGTTATTAAATGTTTGCACACAATTGACCGAGAACTGGACCTACATGTTTTATGCCGACTCCGAACGGCTAAAGTTCATGTTCTCAAGAAGCTTTACATGGCATTATTTACTCTCTGAGGGTTGCCATTGTCTGCAGAGAGGTGGTGACCGATCAGAAAAATGTCTTTGGCCTTCGCATTCAATGCACTTTGAACTAGCGTGAGTCTGAGATGCATAACGGACTCAAATGTTATTTTAATTTCATGTAGCATGGTTAGTAAATTATCGAAATTATTTCGTACTCGTATTTGTATAGGTTTAAAAATACAAAAACCAATTTCATTGAGTTGAAAAACGAAATTATCTCAAAAAAAGAATGCGTTTCTACAAGGAGAGAAATTTGAGAAATTGAATCAATCATAAATCAATTTATTTTCGAAGTGATTCTGAGCTAAACCATCATATTCTTGATATCAAGCCTTAATGTACTTGTTTATCAAATCAATTAACATGCTCATTTGGGCATAATGTATGTGAAGTTTGAATTGTAAATGAAAAAGCTAATATGCTCATTTGTGCCCAATTTATAACATTTTGATATTGATTGTAAAAAAATAAATGCTAATTTGTGCCCATTGCATGTCATTTATGGCTTGTTAATAAAACAAATGAATACGCTCTCATTTGTCTCACAAGTGGTTCAAGCAACAAAGGAACTGACGAACAAAAATAAAAACGACGATATGAAGCAAATTCAAAATTATATTTTCATTGTCCAAATTATATATATTTGATCCAATTCGGAGAGAAAAATAAGGGGGTCTTCTCATTGAGCAACTTTTTTTTCGACTTTTTTTGTGCATTTATTTATAGCCTGGGTAGTTGTGAATATGCCCCTAAAAGGATTTTTAGAAATTCGAAATACTTTAGAAGATACAGCCTTTTTTGTGAAGCAAGTTCTTCGTCAAAATGAGCTATACTTCAAACTTTAAACGCGTTTATCTCGAAACCACGTTTTTCGAACTGGCGGCCATGATATCTCCAGTTCAACTGAATCGATTTTCATGAAACAAAGTGGAATCGTCGCAGAATTGTCACCATTCTTGGGTGAACTTCGACCATAATTTTAAAAAATTTTTTACTATTTTTCTTTTACACTAAACTACAAAAAAAAGCCCGAAATTGAATTTTTTTTTTTTGAATGGCCGCCATTTTGTCAAAAAAAAAAATCTTAAAATTAAGCTTGAGGTTCACCCGAGAATTACATCTATATTGATTATAACCCCGTTTTTTTTTTTCATTTCAGACGCTCCGGAGACCCGGAATCGTGGCCGCCGTGACGACACCTTTTTTTTTCACCACCAACTTTGAAGTCTCATTACTTTTTGAACAGCCCACGTATCGAGGCAAAAAAAAATTCTTTTATTTAGTTTGAAACTTTTGTAATACAATAAATAAAAAAAGTTTTCTATTATTCTTTGCGTTTTCAAATAAGAATTTTTTTAAAAAGGGTCCAAAAAACGGGTTTTGAATGAGAAGACCGCCTTAATTTCTTAATTTATTCTCTGCACTTTTATACACTTTTATACTAACAGGAACAAAAACCAATTGAGAATTTCATCGTTCGGTTGCTTATATTTTTGATGAGCATAAACAACAACAACAAAATTAATTTTTACAAACAAGCCCAAAAAAATGGACTTAGATCAAGCTTCAAACTTTCGTAAATGAAATTAGCTCAATAGAGCTCAAAATCATCTCAGAACATGATTAATGATTAAATACGTGTTATTACACTTGTTATTACACGTATTTAGTACAAATAATCATGTTCTGAGATGATTTTGAGTTCTTTTGAGCTAATTTCATTTACGAAAGCTTTGCGCTTGATCGTAGCCCATTTTTTCTCTCTGTGTAAGATAAAGTTGGCATTTTCGGTACACTAAAAACCATGGAACACTTAAATATGCGTTGGGATTCTGAGCGGAGCTCGGTCTCCCAGCTACTTACTCTATAAAACTGCATCATTCGATTTTTGAAATCGAGAAATTCGAAAAATTGCACCCACTGTGCGCTGTTGTGGTGCGAACATTAACAAAAAAAATACAAAAAATAAACAGAATTAATATATTCAATAAATCAACAGTGTTGCAACAAAAATAATTGCAACAATGATGCGCTGCATGTTGCAGTTGCTTGAGTAGAGGCAGGGTGGCGCACACCAGAGTGTGGAAAATATAAGCAATGCTTTTCGTTGCTGCCCAAATAACCTGGCTACAACAACCTGGTTGAATGCAGCAACAACAATAAAAAAATTTCAGTTGCAAGCATTTGTTTCGTTGGCTATATTAGGGTGGGCGAGGAGAAAGGGAAAGGAGAACTGGGGTTGGGGGAGAAACATTTTACCTACGTAGAAAAAAAACTTGCGCAGACTCGAAAATGCAATATTTTTTGAAACATGGTCAATTATTAATTAAAATCAATTTTTTAAAATTGTTCCCCTCGATTCTGCAAAACGAAACAAACAAAATAAAAGTGAAAAAACGCTACGCTTCATATTTTTTATTACAATTGCTGCAACTTAATTACAATTTCCTGCCGATTTCTGCGCTTTGCATTGCCAAAATGCTGCTTGTCAGTCAATCTGTCAGTCTGATGCAGTTGGCATAAACAGTGGCGAGGAGATACAACTTTGAGATGATATGTAAGAAATTGTACATTATATACAGGATATAGAAAATATCCAGGATATAGAAAATAAGATAATAATTTTTATTGCATCTCATTTGGTAGCAAGAAATTAATTATAACAAGTAAAGATTCAAATCAATGGTAATAAGTTTTATCTGTATGGCAGAGGGTAATTAGCTCACATACATACAGATATGATTTCTAGGAATAATAAAAAAATTTCGCGAATATCTCGAGAATTTGATCCAAATAGAAAAAACTGAGTAAGCCATCGTATTCTGCGAGCAAAAATTAAGTTAGGGTGTCTCATATTTAGGGTTAGGGTGGTCATATTTTTTTTTCGATGTTACAAGATGTAATATTATTCAAAGATAAATTATCGCTATTTGACAATTTTGAAAGGGAAACATTGTTTCACTTGATAAGAAAATAATTCCGCTTTCGACAAACAAACAACACAAAAACAAACAAAAATTGATCATTTTAGCTCTTGAAAGAACTTTGACCTAGCTTCTTATGACCGAGAACTGGACCTACAGGTTTTGTAACGACTCCGAATGGCTCATGTCTCAAGAAGCTTTACATGGCATTATTTACTCTCTGAGGTTTGCCATTGTCTGCAGAGAGGTGGTGACCGATCACAAACTTTTTTATTTTTTATTGAAAAAAACTTTGTCGCGATTGGGAATCGATCTCGCACTCCGGATATGATAAGCCAATCACGCACTTAATCTGCATGCCGCGGTCACCACCATCGACAAACACTATTTTAAAAAAATCATTTTAAATATGAGGAAAGTATTTACCGACTGGTTTCAAGAAATTGAAAACAGCAGAACGACCCTAGCACTCCTTAGAAACCCTCTTTATGCTACGACAGCAAATTTAAAATTGTCTTCTTTTAGCATTGAAATTGGTATCTTTGAAATACAATTGCTTTATTTTAAAAACAAAGAAATATGAAACTCTAAATTTGAACATTTTTATGTTGATTTGGAGACACTGGAGAATAACAAATGCGATCTTATTTCACAACACAAGTGGTCTGCTTTGAAAGCCGTGGAGAAGGAACACATGATTTTGTTCAACACTTGGAAGAGTATTCCTGACTCTAATGATCAGCTGAAAATAACTCGCATTTGGTATACTTTCCCTTTTCGGTTCTGAAAATTCATGCGAGCAATCTTTTTCAAACATATATTTTATGAAGAGCAAACTGGGAAGTCGCCGTGTTTAATTCATATTTGGCTCTTTGACGAATAAGTTTGCCGACCACTGGTCAATGCCATACTGGATGTTGCTTTCTCCAAGTTACAGGAGTTATGACTTGGGTGAACTTACCATTTATGTATACCAACTGTATTCTTTCTCTTTGACTATTAATTTCTCAAAGTGAATTTAAAAATATGTTCAAACCCATTTTAACAACTCTTACTGAGATTCCATTTCCATACTTTGTATACAAATAAATATAAATAATTTTTGCAAAATATTTGCGAATTTAAATCTTTGTTAGTGAACAGAAGACGTCGCTTTCATATTTTTGATCTTGTTAATAGCTGAAAAACTATTCGTGCAGTCATTTAATAAACAACAAATAAGATATATTTTATAATATTATTCCAAAAAGATTTTCGAATAACTTTATTTTATTGTTTGTAATTGTCTTTTAACAGTTTAAAATATTCCTTATACATACATTTTTGATAGCTATTATTTACAACATTTTAATAGATAAGTTGCTTTGAAGACTGTTTATTTTTTATTTCATTCAACTTTTCGATGTTTCACCAAACAACATCCCAAGTAAAAATACATTCGAAAAGCAAATAAGATTTACGCTTAAAAAGATGAGCTTTAGAAGTGACTGAAAAATAAAGTAAAATTAGTTTTTGTTAGTACCGAAAATTTATGAAATAAGTCTCTTATGCAGAAAACCGTTGTATTTTAAGTATTAAAATATTATTATATATATAAATCTATTAAACATATTGTATGTATATAACTCAAAAAGATGAAACAAAAATAAAAACTTCTTGATAATCAAGAATGTTTTAGAAAAAATTATAAAAATATATACTAAAAACATTAGTAACTTTGATTTTAAAATAATTTTCATTCAAATCGAACCAATTGAAATTATTATATTATTATTTCCATAGTAAATTCAATATTATTATTTCCATAGTTGAGAATATTAGTTTTCTGTTTTGGTTGACATATTTCACAAATTTTATTAAAACCTACCATTATTTATTAATTATTTATTATTTATTAACTGAGTTCAAGTTCAACGTTCATAAGCTTATATAGTGTGGAACTTGAGGAACAACTCACAGAAGTTTTAAAGTTATTTACATGCATAATTGAGAATTTCACGGAACAATTTACATATCATTAGTACCAGGCCGTAATGAAATAAATGATTTAAATATAAAAAAAAATATTCACCAACATTTTTTATATAGTACCTATATATATAATTCGAAATAACATGCATGCCGATATACTCGATGTGCTTGTATGCTTTCAAATGATTTGTTCGGAAAAAACAATGTATCCTCTGGTTGTTAATTTTATAAGATGTGCTTGTTTTGAATAAATTTCTCCATGTTTTAGGAATTCCAAAACAATTACATAAATTAAACGAAACAAGAAACAATTTTAATTGTTAACTTAAGTTATTTGAAGAATAGCTATGCATTAGAGTTTATTTAAGATCTGATCCGGTACCAAAATCCAATACTTTTGAAAAATCCTTTTGATTGGAATATTTTGATTCTGATTTGAACCAATTTTGACGTTTTCCGAATTGCATTTTTCAACTACTTTGAGCAACTATTTATTGTACTGGAAGCTTAAATGTAAATAAATTTAATTGAATTGAGAAAAACTTTAAAAAATAAAAATCGCATATTTTTGTGAAGTTTATTTTTATAATAAAAACAGACGAGGTCAGAAGTGTGAAGTTCTGATAGAAAAATATAAAGTACAGTATACAGGCATGTTCTGAAATCCACCTCGTTTCCCATTATATATCCCTTTCCGAAGATTATATACGACCATCCCCAATGCTGCAGTTAGAAGGAACTTTGCGTTTTTAGCGCAAGATGGCCAACAAAGCTCTGTTGGAAAGGATGCCAGCATTGCTTTGGGTGTCCAAGTTATTAGCAATTATGTTATAAATAAATATTTCAATGGAGACTTTGTCGTTTGTCATTATAAAATAAATTTTATAATTGATAGAAATTTTATAGAAATTTGTCGGTATGGAAACTTTTTATTTCATCTTACTCAAATTTCATTAAAACAATGAGAATCCTCTAGTTAAAATTTCAACGGATTTAAATTCACTTAAATTCCGATAAATCGGATTGCAGAACACCTAAAATCCGCCAAAAAAACAAATATCGGATTTGAAGATCGGAACCGGATTGCACCTTTCAACGAAATGTCATCGGAAGTAAATCCGATTCCGACGTAAATCGGATTTCAGAACATGCCTGATAGTCTCGCTTTACCAGACACTCACTATACCGGACTTACCAGTAATACGTAGATATCTATTGTTCAGACATTTTTAATATTTTACCTCTATAGTTCGGACAGAACGAAATTCGAGTGTTTTTGGTTTTCAATTTGCCTCATTGAATATCAGGTTGACGTTGTCACAAGAAAATTTCCAGAACACCACACAAACATATCGTGTAAATAAATGTGACCGTGATGGTCAAAAATACATAAGCAATCGACATCAAGACAAGGAGTGGGTACCGCGTATATGTTGTTCTAACTGTCGCATAACTCTGCAAGTATGGGCTTCAGGGGGAAAACGAAAACTGAAATTCGGAGTGCCAATGTTCTGGAGAGAGCCAACTAATCATGAAAATGATTGCTATTTCTATTTGACTAAGTTGATTGGAACCAAAGGCCGTCGTGTATGCACTGTCGAGTAAACCGATTTCTCGTCGGTGACGAAGCCAGTTCCACACTCTGACAAGCTACCATTGCCAAAATGTCCCGAATTAGAGAGCAGGAAGCGGAGGAGAGCAGCTCTAAAGTTTCGACTGTAAGTGAGTTCATCCCGAACGTACCAACGAATCAACCACGCCTTTTATCCCAAGCTCAACTAAGGTTCGATTAAATTCATATGTATGAATAAAAAAAAAGTTAAAGTTTTTCTAAACAATGAGAGAAGAAACATGAAAATCGGGCCATTCCATCAAATGCTAGATCTGCTAGGATAAGATCACCTTTTTGAAAAAAAACTGCAAAAATTGAATTTACAAATTACTTGAAAACGGCTCCGTCTTTTAAAAAAAGATGTTGAGGTGCTTGGAGCAAATTGCCTGTTGAGTAGTGTTATTTATTTTTCGAAGTGCTCCTGTACGGAAGAATGTTTTGATGAGCTTCTGCTAAACGAAGAATGATTTGCTTTTCATTTTCGATGTAGTTAATTTCTCATTAACAACTGAAATATTTCTGACGATATCTTCAGCTTCCAAAAATTGTTCTCTATTGGTGCATAAGCTTGTCCCTTAACAAGACTATATTTAACTACAGTAAATCTCTTGTTCAATAAATCACGCTCACGATTCAGCACGCGGTCTTTGATTTTTCGCACCTCACCTTTCGAGTTGCTAAGTTTCTCTCTAAAAAACAGTTATGTAACGTGAGCAAGATCTGCGTAATCGGCACGAACATAATGCTTCTCTTTTTGTTTAACAGCGCATTGAAATAATTGACAAAATTGGCACTTTTTGGTCGAATTTTCTTGTATTTGATTTCGAAGGATGACCTTATGTTTTTTTTTATTTATTTTGCTGAATACAGTGAGCTGACAATTATGAATCGATACTCTTTTGCATGCGCTAGAATTCATTTTCGAAGCCCTTTTTCCACTCCCATTAAGGTAGCTCCAAAACATGTGATTTGACGCATCAACCGCTTCTTCGGGTATCGAAAAACGTTGACCTCGCAATTTATTTGTGGTCTTCGGGAATAAGAAAAATCATTGGGTATTACCCTGGTCATCCGCCATCAAGCCAGGACTGTACGGCGAACGACCAGGATGACCGATGAATGCTCAAAAACGTTTTGCTTCGTAGTGGTGGCGCACGACCAACTTTTGTTGGATTTGGCTCGTCTTGAAGTACTCATACTGTCGATTTATTGTTTAGTTTCGGGTTCATATGTATAAATCCATGATTCGTCACTTATTTATTATGATGTCATACGCAGGTTTAGAGCACCACACGCAAAGAAAAAAAACGTTTATCGTCCGTTTGTTGCAAACGAACTTCGTTTGTCGGGATTTTTCGCAAACGTTTGAACAATTGTCATAATCATAGTCAGTTGCGGCAAACGCGTTATTTAGTTGTAAAAAATTAATGTCGTTTCCATTTTTGTAATGATAAATGTTCCAAGCATCTGTTAACAACACAAAAAGCACTCGTATCCCAAAACGTTCTGAGTACGTTCACCACTAGAAATACACTTAAAAAAATTATGCACTTTTTGATTAAGGTCCTCCATTAGATTTTTTACCGACCTTTCGTTGACCTTAGTGTATGCCCGATGCCATTTACGTCGAAATATTTCGATGTTTTTCGCAGTTTGTTTGGTCTCCTTAAGATTTATTTTCATTAAAGCCCAATATCTTTCGATTGGAAAAAGTTCGGGGCAATTCGGAGGATTGGCTTCTCTTGGTACCACAGTGACATTATTGGCTTGATACCAATCCATCGTGTTCTGGGCGTAGTGAAATGTTGCTAGGTCAGGCCAAAATAGTACCGAACCTTGGTGCTGACGTATAAAAGTCAGCAAACGCCGCACCAGACACTCTCTGATGTAAATTTCGGTGTTGATTGTGCGATCTGTCACAAATGCCTTACTTCGAAGGACACATTTGCAAATGGCCTGCCACAACATGTGTTTTCTTTTGGAAATTTGGTATGTTTCTCGATGGTTAATTTAGAGAATGCTCTACTCCTTTTTATCGCAGTATAATATCCGTGCCCGTAACTGTTTGAAATCCTCTTTGCAGTACGTTTCATCGTCCGTGATCACGTAATCAAATTTGGGCAGGTAATCACGATACAGTTTTCAAGCATTCCTCTTTTCATCGGCGTCCTTTTCTTCTGACCTATCAGGTACTTTTGGTACTTTATAGCTCCTTAGGTTGTAAAATTTTTTAATCCGTTGAACACTTGACTTCGATGTTCCCGTCTTTGCTGCCATATCACGAACCCAAGTGCCTGGATTCTGAGTAAACAGCCGCTTAACGTTTTGGGCCAACGCTTGGTTCGCTAGACCCCTTTTTCTCCCTGATCCTGGCGTTTTTGATAAAGGAATAAGCTGTTTGTATCGTTTTATGGTTCTTCCGACAGTTTTTACGCACACGCCAACATCCTTAGCGATCTTTTTGTACGTGGTGTTTGGATTTTCCAGGTATTTGCAAATAATTGCTTTCCGCTTTTCTTCTTGTCGAGACGACATCTTTTCAGTAGCTTTTTTATTTTACTAATGAGTTTATTTTCTTTAATTTGCAATATATATCCTTTATTTAGGTAACAAATATGTTGCAATAGAGGTAACACTTTTTTATAAATAACCTAAAAACAAAAGTACAGTTATTTCTGGGACAGTCTTTATCTGTTAACAACACAAAAAGCACTCGTATCACAAAACGTTCTGAGTACGTTCACCATTAGAAAGTTTATATTTTATGAAGACGATGTCAAATTTAACATATTCACATTAGTTTTGATATATACCGAGACTTAAAAGCCAACCTACGTATTTAAAATGCATAATTTAACTCAGCTTGATTTTATAAATTTAACTAAAAAAATTTATTTTTATATGCTCTTTTATATGCTCTTCATAATATATTATCATAAATAATGAAGATATTTAAAAATTATTCATTGCCCAGGGGAGGGGGAAGTGACCCTCCCTTTCCCCGCCCTGTGAACGCCCATGTACTAGGCACTCGTAGTCGTATGTGTCAATAATTTTGTCGTGTACGCATGGACATTAGCTGAAAAGTAAGTGATATTTAATATTAAGGAAATAATTAATGCAATAATTGCTTTCGTTGTCGCCATAGATGAGTGCATGTTGATAAATAACTAGTTCAATATTGAGATAAAAATTATAAAAAAAAAAAAACAAAAAAAGATCACAGCGCCAAGCGGTTAAACTGGCAGTTATGAAGCTGATGTAAAGATAGCGCCAACTGGTTGGTGTTGTTTGGATACCAACGCATTTAAGTAGAGCGCCTTACAAACTGGTTCATCGCTAGCTACTCTTAAATATTTTTTAAGCTCTTTAAGATAAGGTTTTCCATAACTTTAAAATAAGTAGTATTTTACTTAGCGGTTCTTGCTTATTTGCAACTCTTAAGCTATTAAAAAGTAAGCTAAAAGTAGCACTTGACTTAAAATATAGGCAACTTATAAGCTTGAAGTAGTTAAAATAAAAAGTAAAAATGCATAGATTGATTTGATCTTTTGGGTAAGCTTTACCTTCATATACGGTTCCATTTTTATGTCACTCTCTATAGAACTATCTATGCACAAACTGAACGCTTATCGCATTGCATTAGAGAAGTGAACAAAACGTCTTGGATACTGTAGAATAGGCAAAGTTTCAATTAGTAGATGGACTACATGATCCTCCGCACAACTCTCTGCAAAAAACTCACTTTCAAATCCTTAATCCTTTAATAAGGGATTCCTCGGTCTGGTCAATCCATCGGAGGCATGGTCTTCCTCTTCGTCGTCGAACCTCGGCTTTCGCCTCAAACACCTTTTTTCGCTGGAGCTTCTATATCCATACGAAAGACATGACCCAGCTAACGTAGTCGCTGGATTGTTATACGCTAGACTATGTCAATGTAGTCGTAGAGCTCGCACAGTTCGTGGTTCATTCGAATGTGATAGTCGTCGCCAACTCGAACAGGACCAAAGATTTTCCGAAGAACTTTCCTCTGCAACACCCCAAGAGCGGCTGCATCTGTTTGAGATACCACCCATGCCTCAGCGCCATAGAGAAGCACAGGTATGATGAGCGTCTTGTAGAGTGTTAGTTTTGTCGATTGAGAGAGGGCCTAATTGCTTATTTAGCCCGTAGTAGCACCCATTAGCAATTGTTTTTTTTTCGCTTTATCTCCAGGCTGACATTATTGTTGCTGTTAACGGCGGTGCCAAGGTATGTAAACTCCTTGACAACTTCGAAGTTATGTTTGCCTGCTGTAACATGAGAGCATAGACGCCGCGTTTTCCTATTTGCAGACAGCATATACTTTGTTTTGCCCTCGTTTACCGTCAAACCCACTTTGGCTGATTCCTTTGCGATAGCGGCGAAAGCAGCAGTTACATCTCTCTTGATTCTGCCGAAAATATCGATATCATCAGCATACGCAAAGAGCTGGACACTTGTAGAAAATGGTACCATTTCGATGTGTACCTGCCTTTCGTAAGATCCCGTACATGGTGAAATTGAAGAGATCGCATTATAGCGGGTCGCCTTGTCTGAAACCTAGTTCGGTATTAAAGGTTTCGGAGAGGTCATTTCTATCTAGACGAACTGCACGTATTGCTCAACGTCATCCAGCAGAGCCTTATCAACGTTGGAGGCATACCGAACTCAGACATTGTTGCGTACAGGCAATCCCGAATCGAGCTATCGAACGCAGCTTTGTAATCTACAAAGATATGATGGGTGTCAATTTGATTTTCGTGGGTTTTCTCCAGAATTTGGCGTAGTATAAAAATCTGGTCTATGGTGGACTTGCCAGGATGAAAGCCACACTAATAAGGCCCAATCAGTGTTTTGGTATGCAGCTTCAATTTTTCACACAATTCGCTCGAAAGAACCTTGTATGCGATGGTAATAAGACTGATTCTTCGGTAGTTGGCGCAGATTGGCGGGTCTCCTTTTTTAAGTATAGGACAAAGCACACTGAGATTTCTACTAAGATGCCTACTGAGCCCAAAGTAACACCTGTTGGCAAGAGTTATCCTTCGTTTAATCTCAATACTGATATCGTTGGAGGAGTTTATACTGGATCCCAGGTAGACGAAGTCCTAAGCAACTTCAAAAGAGGTGGTGTCAACCTCCTCTGATGTGGTGGTGATGTGGTTGGTGCTCTGAAGTGATGTGGTTTCCAAGATGCTGAAACTGTTTGTTTTTTGACACAAGATACTTCGTTTTATCTGCATTCACTGCAAGACCCATTCGACTCGACTCTTTTTCTAGCCTGGAGAATGCTGCACTGACTTCGCGCGTTTTTTTCCCAATGATGTCAATATCATCAGCATACGCCAGCAGCATAACACTCTTATAGAAAATTGTGCCGCTGCGTCTCAGGTCAGCAGCTCGGACGATCTTCTCCATGACTATATTAAAGAAGTCGCACGATAAGAAATCACCTTGTCTGAAACATCGCTTGGTAATGAACGGAAGGGAGAGGTCCTTCCCGATTTTCACTGCGCTGCTGGTGTTGTTCAGTGTCATCCTGCAAAGACGTATTAGCTTCGCAGAAATACCAAATTCAGACATGATGGAGTAAAGGTGACTCCTTATTCGACTGTCGAAGGCGGCTTTGAAATCGACAAAAAGATGGTGTGTGTCGATTTGTTTTTCGAGGGTCTTTTCCAAGATTTGTCGCAGCGTGAAGATCTCGTCGATGGTGGACTTTCCAGGTCTGAAGCCACACTGATAAGGTCCAATCAGTTGGTTAACGATGGGCTTCAGTCTTTCACACAATACGCTCGACAGGACCTTATATGCGATATTAAGAAGGCTAATCCCACGGTAGTTGGCGCATATGGTGGGATCGCCTTTCTTGTGGATTGGGCAGAGCACACTGAGGTTTCAATCTTCTGGAATGCATTGTTCCAACCATATATTGCATAGAAGCCTGTGAATGCATTTAAACAGAGCTTCGCCACCGGTCTTAAACAGCTCAGCTGAAAAGCCATCGGCTCCAACGGCTTTGTTGTGTTTTAGCCGAGCTATAGCTGTTAAGACCTCGTTATAGTCGAGCAGCGGAACTTGTCATCCAAAATTGGGGTTACCGGGATATCATCTCCAATGGTGAGATTATTGTCAGCGTTGCCAATTAAAAGACTAGAGAAATGCTCCCTCCATAACACCAGTGTACTCTGGATATCACTTACCAAATTTCTATTTTCATCCTTGTATGAAGAGGCTCCGGAAATGTATAAAAAATATTTTGTTTGATTTTTAGCTCTTAAAAAATAAAAACCATTACATTTATAGCAGAAGAAAATAAAATAACTTTCTTCTACTGATTATTGCACTTTGTTCACACATTTTGTTGGTTTTTTCTTTTTTTGTTCTACTAAACGCTCCTGAGCTGGCACAGTGCTGAGTCGTCGTAGTTTTTTTATGCTTCTTGTTCTTATTTTTTTTTGCAGTTTAACTACATACTGCACGCTTCACGCCATAGCTACGGATTCCAAGAAATAATCAAAATTAAAAAACACAACAACAACAACATGAACAACAACAACAACAAGAGCAACAACAGCAACAATAACAAGAAAAAATTATCTTTAAAGGCAAAAACAAGCAACTCAACAACGTCTTCGAACTCAACGCCCTTGACCGTCGTTTGTTGAGCCGCATCAGGCTTAAATTATAGATATTTTCAAATAATCTGTTGGAGTCCAACATACCCACTTCATCAGCGACGCACACTCCAACAAACGCAGAGAGAGTGACACACACAGACAAGCAAGCACACACAAACAAACAAACAAACACATGTATGGGCAGCCATCAAGATCCGGCAGTGCTAGTGCCCTGCTTTGCATGCGGGACACACTAAGTGTGCAACACCAACAACAACAATGAAAACAAAAAGTTTTTAAGAGTCGTCGTCTAAACAAGTCGTTGAAGGCGTTAAAAAGGAAATCAAGAAGGAATAACGAAAAACAAAAAAATTTTAAAACGAACAACGTTCACGTTTCGTATAACTAACTGCAGAGCAGACTAAAGGATTTATTAAGAGCTTAAGTTACTTACAGGGTGTGTCAACAGCACCTCTTATCATTAGCATTTTTGAAGTGAAACTTCTTTAGCCGCGTATACAACATACGGCGAACGAATTGGGTAGGAAAACCGATGAAACGAATGAAACTGCGGCGAATTAAGGTGAAGTTAGGTCAATTTCGGTGAATTTAGGTGAATTTTATTAAAATTAAGTGTTCGAAACGAAAAATTAAATTATCAAACGAAAAATTATCAAACAATGGTTTGAGTCTGAGCTAACAGACGAATTAATCAACCAAGTCTTAGACCATACTTTTGGAAGGTGGAATTTTCAACTAGATACGTCATTCTTCAATTTCCAACCGTGACAACTTACGCTGGAATTTTCAATCTGTATGATTCAATGGAAAATCGGATGCAATAAAATTATCTGAGGTCACACACGGGACATTGGCGATTTCATGGATTACATGGATCATTTGGACAAATATGGATGATTCTATGGCCAATCAGATGCAATGGGATTATCTGGAGTCACAGGCGGGTCGTCATTCGCAGATGGTCATTGAAACTTTAATGGATTCCATTTTAAAGTACATTTGTTTGTGGGTCATTACGATAACTTTAAGCGCTAAAAATCATAAGGGCTGGGCCGCCCAGCCATACGCAAAAATGGATGATATGTCTATTTCTTAAGATATCTCGCAAACTAATTGCACGGTCTTGAAAAGAAGAAAACAAAAGGTAATGAAATTCTACGTCAACAGTTCTTACACGTCTTTTGGATCCGATGATAAGTTTTTGTGTAATTAATAAATTTTTCCATAAATAATTTTTTTCTTACGAAAAATTCAAATTAATTTTACGGTACGAAAAAGCCCTTTCAAGGGCTGAAATGACTTATTTGTTTTCTGTTTTGTTTTTTTTTTTTAAAGCATTCTCTGGAGAAAAGTCTATACCATTTTTCTCTAAATATGATGCCTTTTTAATCATATTCCGAGAAAATTTTTTTGAGTGTGCCAAAAATAATCCGAGAAAGACCTAATAACTTCGATAAGTCGAAGGATGTTGAATTTTACACTCGATTTAGGATGTGCAATTAGGATGCCAACTGGTGGGGAATTCACCAATTTGTGGGGAATTTCAAGTTGGTCGGGGAATGGGCTCATATTTTCGGGAAATTTTATAATTCATTTAATTTTGAATGATTGTTTGCGGGGAATTTGATTTGCATGAAATTTTCTCATACAATTAAAAAAAAAAACAATAAATATATTATTGCTTTATATAAACTGATTAGACACACCAATATTAATAAGTTTTTCTTATATATCTAGACACAATTGACTACCCCATTATGGATATGCTAAGTCCAAAAACCAAGTGTTTTAGAAAAACCTTTGAGTTTGTGCATAATAAATTTTTGTAGATAACAAATTTGTGTGTCATAAGAAATGGAGCTTTTTTTCTACAAATGATGTTTTCAGTTGAGCAAAACAAATTTTTCGGTGATGAGACTTAAAAATAACTTACGTTAATGGCAAACGTGGCAAATTATTAAGATAACTGTTCAAACGTTTGCAAAAAATTACTTTAAGCACGACAAACAAATTGGATCACTTAAGATTTCGTTGGATAAGTTTCAAACGATCCTCATATTGAGAAAGGTTTAAAATGTTAGTTCCACTTAAGCCCCTTAGAGCAAACTGAACAAAACGTTTTTGGATTCTTTCAATTCAATCAACATGCACATTGTAGCTTGGGGACCAAACTTGACTTGTGTACTCCAAGTGAGGGCGCACAATTGCATACAACGTTGTTGTGGTAATCATACTATTGAATTTTTTGGCCCAGCGTTTTATAAATCCAAGTATTGAGGACGCTTTTTTACAAATATTATCAATATGAATGTGAACGATAATTTAGAATCCATGCATATAACAAGGTCTTTGATCTACACAACCCAAAGCAGTATCTTTTATATTGTACTCAAATATTTTATTATTCCTTTTTCGCGAAAAGGTCATAGTTTGACATTTATCTGGATTAAGAAACATATTATTTTTAGAACACCAAAATTCAATGTATTTCAGATCAGCCTGGAGTGAGTTGGAATCACTTTTATTATTTATTTTTCTGTATATTTTCATATCGTCTGCATAAATCAGCAGACGATAGTGTTCAATGACGTGTGTGACGTCATTAATTGCTAAAATAAACAGAAGTGGACCAAGGTGGCTGCCTTGAGGATCATCTGATTCAGCAATTCAAAAGACAACACCCCCTCGGAATCGTATTTGAAAAGATCGCTCTGTTTCCAAATTTTTTTCCCCACCCACCAAATGTCGGAATTTATCGAGGAAAATAGCAGTTTACACTTTTGATGGCCACCAAAAATTTTTAAATAAATAAAAAAAAATAATCAAGGAACGTTGGGAGAGGATTTGGTGATACTTTGACTGAATTTTAATGGTTTTTGATTTCAAACAACCGACCGAGATATAGTGAACACCACAAATTGTTATTTTTCTAAGACGTTCTGGGAAAAGTTCTGTCACCGGTTTGATCTTTAATATTTCCAGATGTAAAAATTATAAAGTATTGCTTAAAGTACACTTTATAATATACAAAAGGTTATAATAAATTTGCTCAATCCATACTCTTTAAAAAAAAGCGCACACGAAGTGTTTTTTTACGCTGAAACCCTTACCCCGGCCTTAACAAAACCATGCTGACGAGTTGTATGACTTCTCCACAATGAATTTTAACACGATCGTACACAATTCGCTCAAAAAGTTTGGGAATCGACGAAAGCTTAGCAGAAATGATTTTTTCCAAAAAACTGGAAAATTACTTTACACCCTGTAATCAGAGCTAGAGCAACAGCAGCAACTAAGCGTTTATATATCGTGCCATGCAATGCAATTCATTTGGTTGCTGTTGTTTTTATTTCTTTGGGGCTTCACTCTTCGAATTCCAATCACTTCCACTTTCCTGGACGACAACAACAAAACACGTTCACGAAATTCGTGTCCAAAGCCAAAAACTAAAACAAAGTCAGAAGAAATAAAACAACAAAACAAAAAACAAAAGAACTAAAGAAAAGAAAAAGAAACAGACAACAACAGCAACAACTGCGTGACAATGCAAAAAATCAAGAAAAGTTTAACAAAGAATAAAAACTCTGTCAAAACATAAAACGACACACACTGAAAAAAAATTAAAGCCACCGCCACTGAAAAAAATACTTAGTGCAGCGCACAGTGGGATTGTTGGCGGAAAAAAGCAATTTTCCAAAAACTTCGAAAAATCGAATGATGCAGTTCAATAGAGTAATGTGTTACTAAGAAGACTCCATTATTGCTTTTAAAAAAATTGAAAATTTTTTTTCATTATAAAAATAAACCAAAGACATAGGCAGACATGCGCGGAAAACTTTTAATACTTTTAAGCAACTTAGTGGTGTATTTATGTAGAAATATATTGTTACTGTAACATTCTATGGTGACGGGTGTTACATATCGACTGCAGCTAGAAAAATGCAACTAGCTACGGTAAAAAAAAACCAGATGACACTAATTCTGTATACCGGGGATCAATCTCCAGTGTACCATGTTACATAAATTGAACAAATAAAACTAAATAGCAAAGATTGTTAACCATAACAGAGTCTTTATATGATAACACAGTGACACAAATTTTAAAAAAATCCAAAAATTCTTATATACTACTATATAGAGGTGAAAGAACTACCCCATGAGAGCAAAAAACCCCTAGAGAGGTTTTGCAAACTTAGATCATATTATTATTTTACAAATTATTTCACTCATTTAATTTTGGTGAACAGTGGATTTCTCTGCAATTCAACGCATCATTGTTGGGTCTCCAACTTTTAAGAGGTTAAATAATAATTTTCCAAACAATTTTTACCAAAAATTACTCCAGTTGGTCAATAATTGGTCTGGCTAAACTTTTACTAAAGGGAACACAAAAAAAAACAAAAACAGGAATATCTAAAGACTTTTTGTGCGTGTTTTGTCCCTTAACTCGGAAATGCTATGAGGTTTGGTGGGAAATGTTTGAAAACTATTGTTTAACGTCTTTATTCCAATACTGGACAAGTAAGAGCCCAAAAACTGATGTGTGCAGTTGCAAAGAAATCCACTGTTCATCCAAATAAAATATGTTCCGCGCCTAAGTTTTCAAAACCTATTTAGGGGTTTTGTTCTCATGGGATAGTTCTTTAACCTGTATATAGTGGTGTATAAGAATTATTTTCAGTGTTTACTATGTAACCAACCAGATTGTTAATGTAACTATATGAGGCAATTGTTTATACAAGGTGGGGCAAAAGTAATCTTAATAACTTACTTAGGTGACCATGACAACCCGTTGTCGGGTTACGGCCGACTTTATCAGCTCTCGTGTCTGCTTCGAGCGCGCCGTCTCCAATCTCTTTCACCAAGCGGGGTAAGGGCCTCCTCGGCCTGGTCAATCTATCGGAGGCATGGTCTTCCTCTTCGTCGTCGAACCTCGGCTTTCGCCTCAAACACCTTTTTCGCTGGAGCTTCTTCATCCATAGGAAAGACATGACCCAGCCAATGTAGTCGCTGAATTGTTATACGCTGAACTAAGTCAATGTCGTCGTAGAGCTCGTACAGTTCGTGGTTCATTCGAATGAGATAGTCGTCGCCAACTCGCACAGGACCAAAGATTTTGTGAAGAACTTTCCTCTTGAACACACCAAGAGCGGCTGCATCTGTTTGAGATACCACCCATGCCTCAGCGCCATAGAGAAGCACAGGTATGATGAGCGTCTTGTAGAGTGTTAGTTATGTCGATCGAGAGAGGGCTCTGGAACCTAATTGCTTATTTAGCCCGTAGTAGCACCTATTAGCAATTGTTATTTTTCGCTTTAACTCCAGGCTGACATTATTGTAGCTGTTAACGGCGGTGCCAAGGTATGTAAACTGCTTGACAACTTCAAAGTTATATTTGCCTGCTGTAACATGTGAGCCTAGACGCCACGCTTCCCTATTTGCAGACAGCATATACGTTGTTTTGCCCTCGTTCACCGTCAAACCCATCAAACCGTAATATTTATTTATTTTAATTTATTTATTTTATTTTTTTTTAAGTGTCATAAAAGACTCATAAATATAACTCTTATAAGATTCCGAAAACATTAATAATTTTGACTCTTAAACCAGTCATATTTCGGACTCAGATCTGTGTGCCCTTCCAGGAAGGGAAACAGGCTCATATAAGACACTTTTATGAGCTCATAAATTTTGATCTTAAAAGACTCTTAAAGGACTCATAATATGTTTTTATTATGACTCATTAAAACATCATAATTTTTGCTTTTTAAGAGTAATAAAAGGCTCATAAATATGACTCTTATAAGACTGCGAAAACACTCATAATTCTGACTCTTAAAACAAACATATTTTGGACTCTTATTAGAGTCATATTTCAGACTCAGATCTGTGTGCCTTTCCAGGAAGGGAAACACGCTCTTATTGGCGTCTTTTATGAGCTCATTATGAGATTCGCACAGATTCGTATATATGAGTCTTAAAAGAGTCATAAGAGACTCATAATGTTTGCTGGGTTGGTTCAAAACTAAAAATAGAAAAACATTCCATCTCGAGTTGAAAGATAGCTTTTGAGAAATTGCTTAATTTCAAATGATAAGAAATGTTACAACTCAACTTGATAATTACAAATTTTAGAGATTTGTTTTTCTTAAAGTAACAAGAAAGTAAATCTGGCAACGCTATGGAGTTGCAACTTTTTATAATATTTTTGTAGTTGTACCCACACCGCGTAGTTTGTTCGCGGTCGTTGTCTATGTGTTTTGTGTTCTTGTTTTTTTTTTTAATTTTCTCTTTTTTGCTTGTTTTTTTTTAATGCATTGTTGTTG
Source organism: Tetanocera ferruginea (assembly GCA_958299015.1). NCBI lineage: Eukaryota > Metazoa > Arthropoda > Insecta > Diptera > Sciomyzidae > Tetanocera > Tetanocera ferruginea. The sequence continues at coordinate 19,989,595 of OY282644.1, read as the reverse complement.
TTGTTTTTGTTATTTTAGGATTGTCTCGCTGTGCATCAGAGCTGCTGCAAAGTTGGTTGTGAGCAAAAAAAAAAAAAAACATATCCTTGAACGAGATCATCAATCTTTTTTTTCTTGTTGTAGTTGTTGTTATTTTTATAGTTGTTGTTACAATACGGACATTGCACTGATGTGCACCGTGTTTTTGTTGTTGCTGTTGTTTTTGTATTTTATATATTAATGTCGTCGTTGTTTTTGTTTCTGTCTGCATGATGTAGTGTTTATTATTATTGTTGTTGTTGTTGTTGTTGTTGTTGTTGTTTTTGTTGTTGTTGTTGTTGTTGTTGTTGTTGTTGTTGTTGTTGTTGTTGTTGTTGCAGTTTTTGTGCTTTTTTCCTGTTGTTTTTGTTGTCGCTGAAAATAAAACTTCTGTTCGGTGTTGTGCACTTCTTTCTTTTTTAATTTTTCCTGAGTTTTGCGAACAAAGTTCAAATCTTGGCTTGCTTTCGCGTTTTTTTCAGCATTTGTTTTCGTTCCTTTTATTTTTGTGCCATTCTTTGTGAAGTTTTTGTTTTTTATATTCCTTCTTAATTTTTTTGCTTTATTATGTTTCTTTTATCTTTATTATTATTCTTTATATTATTTTTGCTCAAAGCATTTTATGTGCTTCTTAATGACGTTCGTGTCTTTACTTATTCTCACTTGCATTGCTTCTAATGACCTCGAACTTTAATAGTTCTGCGTTTTTGCCTTACAATCTGGCAACGCCAGAGTATTTTTTGAAAAAAAAAAACAATTAATTTCATGCAATTTAAATACACAAAATAGTGGCAGGGGCGATCGCAGGGGCGTTTTGGGGTTAAACCAACCCCAAATGAACAAAAAAATAAAATTTTTAAAGTAAATCGATTATTAATTTATTTTTTTAATGAATCGATTATTAAATATTACTCAAGACATTTAATGAAAAATATTAAAAAAGAAGTAATAGGATATTCAAAAACAGGATTCAATACTCTTCCTAAAGAATTCCACACTTAAATAAAAATAAAAGCAAATAAAATTGATAAAGAAAAAATTAAAAAATTATAAAGACTTTTTTATATAACCTTTATTATTTTAAGCTTTTTGTTATGTTATATATTGTGTTGATAATCAACGGTAAATATTTGCAGAAAGCACTACTTATTACCACATATAAAAAAAAAAGAAAATTTAGTGCAAAAGCATTGACCTGCAACACTGTTAACATCAATGCTATATAATGGTAAAACATTAGTAATTTTATACTACTTCATAAGAATTCTTTTGATAATCATTTTAAAATTTCGATTTTAACTCTCTTTTTCTTATCTAGATCCATTCCAGTATATATTTTTTATAAAAGTTTAGCATAAAACAACATCAAAAGTCGATAGAAATGCGTGTTTGACAACCAAACCAGGTGCCGTGTTCGAATCCCGAGCAAATCATGGTCTTGCACGTAAACCTTCCTTTAATTCTTTCCTCATTACTTATCAATTGAAATTACAAAGTCATCAAACTGTCCTTTTGTTTTTTTTATTGTAAAAAAAAACCAATAATGTTGTTTTAAAAATTCTTTCGGTTTATTATTAAGTGAACATTTCAAAATAAATGAAAATTTTGTTTACACTGAAAAAAATACACTTAAAAAAATTATGCACTTTTTTATTAAGGTCCGCCATTAGGTTTTTTACCGACCTTTCGTTGACCTTAGTGTACGCCCGACGACATTTACGTCGAAATATTTCAATGTTCTTCGCAGTTTGTTTGGTCTTCTTAAGATTTCTTTTCATTAAAGCTCAATATCCTTCGATTGGACAAAGTTCGGGGCAATTCGGAGGCTTGGCTTCTCTTGGTACCACAGTGACATTTTTGGCTTGGTACGAATCCATCGTTCTCTGTGCGTAGTGACATGTTGCTAGGCCTGCCACAACATGTATTTCTTTGGAAATTTGATATGTTTTTCGGTGGTAAATTTAGAGAATGCTCCACCCCTTCTAACCGCAGTATAATATCCATGTCCAGGTAACTGCTTGAAATCTGCTTTGCAGTACGTTTCATCGTCCATGATCATGCAATAAAATTTGGGCAGGTAATCGCGATACAGTTTTCAAGCTCTCCTCTTGGCTTCGGCGTCCTTTTCTTCTGACCTATCAGGTACTTTATAGCTCCTTAGGTTGTAGAATTTTTTAATCCGTTGAGCACTTGACTTCGATGTTCCCGCTTTAGCTGCCATATCACGAATATAGTACCTGGATTCTGAGAAAACAGCCGCTTAACATTTTCTGGGCCACCGCTTGGTTTGCTGGACCACTTTTTCTCCGTGAGCCTGGCGTTTTTGATAAAGGGGTAAGCTGTTTGTATCGTTTTATGGTCCTTCCGACAGTTTTTACGCACACGCCAATTTCCTTAGCGATCTTTTTGTACGTGGTGTTTGGATTTTCCAGGTATTTGCAAATAATTGCTTTCCGCTTTTCTTCTTGTCGAGACGACATCTTTTCAGTAGCTCTTTATTTTACTAATGAGTTTTTTTTTAATCTCCAATATTTATCCTTAAATAGGTGCCCAATATGTTGCTATTCAGTTATAGGATATCTGAATATCCTATAATTTCCAATATGGAAAATGTCTCAATTTCACAATTGATAGTTTTCATTTAATATGTTTTTATTTTATTGTAGGGACCAGGCAATCTAATAGAGTTTGTTTTGCAAAATTTGTCAGTTTGATACAAAAACATACAAAAATACATAAATATGAGTTTTGACAGTTTTCCACATATGAGCGCGATATATTAAAATCCGGCACTATTTTGTTCTAAAAAGCACTATTTTCCTTTCTAATAAGGCACAATCTCAAGAGGTCCAATTCCATCCCTGTTCCGTACACACTTCAAGTAAAGTTCGAGCAAAGTTCAAGCCGTGAGAGTAATTTAATTTTCTGTAAAAATCAGAGATTTTATCGATTCAACACAATTTTGCAATAAAAGAAATTGATTATTTGTTTGAAATTCATGAGTTATTTTAATAAATGAGCATATTATCATATTATCATCATATTTAAATCATAAGCACTTTTATTTTAGGAGAATAAGCGTATAACAGAAACGTTTACGAGTAACTTCAAGTTACTTACTAGAAGTGCGTACGGAAACAGACCTAATATTCCACTAGTGGAATATTTTTGTTTCGCAGAGCACATTCGCAGAGCACCTGACAAAATTTGTATTAAATCAAAAACAAAAATTGAAGGCTTTGATTTTGTTTCTTTTCGGCTATGTTACTCACAGTTAATAATGAAGTTAATAATGTTAGACTGTTTCTGTTATTTTTCAATCATAATGTTTCTGTTATAGTCACTATGTCTTTCCAAATTCTTAAATTTTGTAGTCCATAGTTCTGACCTAGATTTAAAATATATGCATTTTTGAAGTGAAACTTTTTTGGCGGCGAGTGAAATTTCAAGGTCACTTATTCGTGACGCTTGGGTAACGTATTCAATTTATATGAAAATTTTCAAGGTCGGTTTATAAGTGAAGCTTTTAAATAATGTCAAAAGTAAATATTTATATGAAAATTTTGACATCAAAATTATTGCCGCAAGCGGGAATTGAACTCTGGCTATCGCAACAGAGCATCGAATTAGAGTCGGAAGAGCTACGATTATGCCACATAGCCACATGCTAAACAGGCAAACAAAATGTAATTAATATTGAAATCGTTTTGCTCCGTATCTAGTATATCACAAACACAAACCATGTCTTTCAAGCATTTAATTTTCATCCTTAAAGTATGCACGGACAATTTATTTCTTTAAGCTTGGAACGAAAATATTTAGGCATATAATTCTACACACGAAATTTTTGTGTGGAGAAAAAGCAACAGGGTAACAGATACATATTTTCATTGCTGCAATATAACAACTGTAATAAATGCTTGAATAAACTTGTAATTTTATTGCCACAATTAATGCTTATTTATTTACTGCTTATTTCCAAGACGAGTTTCGGAGACTTTTATTAAATCGATTGAAAACTGTGGATAAAGAAATAATTGATTTTATGAATCATACCAGTGGCTTATTCTGTTAGCACATTCAGGAGATCTTACAGACGCTGTCATACGCAAATCAAATATTGTACTTTTGTCAGAAATGTGTTTTGAATTCGCATTTATCAAAATTTTTAATGGTGTTAAGTAGAACAAAAACGTGAAATTCACACTCATTTGATTGACCGTGTGAGTTGGGCCCATCACAAAACGATAAATTTATTTTGTCATTTTGAAAATCCAGACAAGCTCTTTTTTTTAGATTATTTTATTATGTTAAGTTATTTAACTTTAAATACTAAAACGTTCCTTTAAGTGGTATTCAAAATTATCTCTTTATTTATTATTTTAAAGTTGAACTTTAATATTCACAGCATATTTATCGTATATATACGTTATTATAATCTGTTTGAATTGTTATGTTTTTGTAAGCTTTCAAAAAAAAATTTCAAAAAATTAAATGTTTTTAAAAAACTTTTCATGTAGGCATTCAGTTTCGGTTTCGGCAAAAATTGATGGCCGTTATAAGAACTCAGAAAATTGACTTCAATTCTTGACTAATGTAAAAGGGATATTACTGATGTACAGTCATATTGGGGCTCGTGCTGTCGGTAGAAGCGAAGATAAAATCCCCATGATTCTGGCTGGAGATTTTAACGTTCATTTTGAATCTAATGATTCGATGCCGCTTACTATTTTCCTTCACGAAAAAATTGGTCTGGACATAAATATTAATACCAACATGTTAATAACAAAATCCGGAACTACAATAGATACAATTTTTTCTCGATATCTCGAATATATGGAATCACGAACATATATTTCATATTTTAGCTTCACAAACCATTGATATCAGTATTAAAAATTGAAGCACCAACCAATAACGATGTTCATATTGAATAAACATAATATTATTCCATTTCTCTCATAAGCTTTCTCTGTCTATTTTACTCTTAAATATCTCTTATTCTTTACTTTTTAAGAAGTTTCACTTCTGCCACATGTACGTTGCTACACGCAAGTTTTTTTATTTATATTTATACTATTTAATTAATTAAGTCCTGGTAGTAATGAGATGTAAATTGTTCCGTGAAATTCCCAATTATGCATGAAAATAACTTTTAAACTGTGTTAAGTTGTTCCTCAAGTTCCACACTATAAAAGCTTATGAACGTTGTACTTGAGCACAGTTTAATTTTTTTAAGTAACTGCATTCAATTTAATAAAACATGGTAGGTTTTAGTAAAATTCGTGAAATTAGCCAACCAAAACAGAAAATTATTATTTTTAACTATTTAGCTTAATATATTAAAAAAATTAATATAAAAATTAGTGTCCGACCGAACGTGAATTTTTGCCGAAGCCGAAGCCGAAGCCGATTCTTCGGCAAAATGGAAATAATCGACCGAAGGCCGAAGCCGAAGCCGAAGAAGAAACAAATGTTTTCAAGTAAAAACTTATAAAGTTATTCTTTGCTTTTGTTAAGGGCCGATGTTGAATGTGAACCACACCTAAACGTCAAGTTTTTTCTGCATTTCATTTGGCATTTCTCCATTTCAGACTAACTCAATTTGAACCATGGAAAGATACATAATCGAGCCACGCGTTAAAGTTATTCAAGAAATGGCAACAGTGGATGATCATTTTCGAAGAAAATCATCTTCAGTGATGAGGCACAGTTTCACCTCAGTGGATTCGTCAATAAGCAGAATTGCAGCATTTGGGCGAATGATAATCCAAGAGTGATTGTCGAAAAACCATTGCACCCATAAAGGGTGACTGTTTAGTTCGGTTTATGGGCTGGCGGCATCATCGGGACGTATTTATTCCAAAATGAGGCCGGTCAGGCAGTTACTGTGAATGTTGTTCGCTATCGTGAGATGATAACGAACTTTTTAAGGCCCGAATTAGTGGATATAAATGTGGACAATATGTGGTTTCAACAGGATGGTACCACTTGCCACACCGCTAACGAAACAATGACTCTTTTGCGCGACAAATTCAATGGCCGTGTTATCTCACGTGGTGGAGATGTCAATTGGCCGCCAAGATCATGTGATTTGACACTGTTGGACTTCTTTCTTTGAAGTTATTTGAAAGAAAAGGCGTACGTCGATGAGCCAGCAACAATTCAAGAGCTAAAGGATGAGATAATTCGGCACATTAGCGGCATAGAACCTCAATTATGCCTCAGCGTCATCGAAACTTTGTACCATCGGATGGAGGTGTGCCGCCGAGGTCACGGCAGCCATTTGGCCGATATTTTGTTTAATACATAATTGAACCATACCAATATTATCATAATAAAAAGAAATGACAGTAATTTTCTGAATAATTTGTGTTTTGTCAAAATCAGCATCGGCCCTTAAAATTTAACCACCTTTAATATTCATTTCAGTACAAAAAACTTACTGAAATCATTAAGGGGACGTAACACCTTCAAACATTTTTTTATTTTAATGTTTTAAAATGCGTATAAGTTGAATAGAAAATAAGATATCGTTTTGAAAAATTAAAAATATATTTTTTTTTTTTAAAAAACTACTCAAAAAAAATTTTTTTTTATTATTTTAATCAGATGTATTGCTACAGGAATTTGTTTAAAGAATCATTTACTTAAATTGAAATTTAAATATTTTGTTTTACACTTGTTGATGCATGGCATGAACTACGGACAGAAAAATCGGTTCAATAGTTTTTGAGTTTTTGGCCAATATTGTCCAAAAAAACTTGTCAATTTTTGAAAAAACGCCGCCATTTTGTTATTTTTTGACCAAACTTGTTTCTTCTAGTTCATTCCATGGCGGTTTTGATGCTGATAAAAACCCCGTTCTTTGTTTTTTCCGATGTTCCAGTGAGTTGTAATCATGCCCGTTATGGTTTTTTGATGCTTTTTTAAAATAATTCCAGTATATTTGTAGATAAAAAAATCAAAATATTAAATCAAATTTTTTTTGTGTGATTTTTTTACTACAAAATATATATATAATTTTTCAAAATGATATCTTGTTTTTTATTCAACTTAAAGGCATTTTAAAACATTAAAATAAACTTTTTTGAATGTCCCCTTAAATTCGAGTTAAACGTAAGAGTTTTTCTGCAAAATTCGGATATTTCTGTAATCGAATTATTGACGTCAGGATAAAGTAGAAGAAAATTGAATATATTTTCGATCCAGTCGAGAAAAGCTACAGAAATGTAATACTAACTGAAATCTGGCAGAAAATTTCTAGCGTATATATTTCAGTCCACAGCAAAAGCAAAAACGGAACAGTCGGACTCGCTGCATTTATCATTTGAATAAAATTTTCAAGGAATGAACACCAACTCATGAGAGAACAGAAAAGGAGAGAAACACAAAGTGAACAATGAAAATGTTTCAAATGTTTACTGAATAATTCAAAAAAATTCAAAAAACTTATAAAAAAATTGTTTAGCAAAGCAATAATATTCGGCAAAAATAATCGGCTATTTCGGCCGAAGCAGAAGCCGAAGCCGAAGATCAAAATATAGGCCGATTATGCCGATTACCGAAGCCGAAGCCGAATAATCGGTCGGACACTAATAAAAATGCAGTGAAAAATATATGAAAGTGTATCGAATAAAAAGTTAACTTTTCTAAATTTATTAAATTTTCTGAAAATTTTATTTGAATAATTGTAAATGAAGTTCAAATATTTGAATTATTTTTTCAAAAAAGTTCTTGATTGAAGAAGTTAGTTCGTTATTTTTTTATTTGTATATAAAAATTTGTCCATTTCGAACTAATTAATATTTTTGAAAGAAATTGAAAGACACGCTTGATACTCATCAAGTTATGTAAATTATGTAAGCTATATATAAAATACATTGTTTTTTTTTGTATTGGTGGTATATTTTACAAATTTTCACTCTTAACAAATTGTCAAAATAAAACAAATTTTCTTTTCCGTTTTAGTCACTTCTAAAGCTCATCGTTTTAAGCCTAAATCTTTGTTTTATTTTTTGGTTTACTGATTTGGTACTTCTGATTTGGTGGTGACCGTGGCATGCAGGTTAAGTGTGTGGCCTAGCATGGTCTTAGCCCGGGTTCGATCCCCAGCCGTGGCGAAAAGTTTTTTTCAATAAAAAATTTTTCTGATCGGTCACCACATCTTTGCAGACAATGGCAAACCTCAGAGAGTAAACAATGCCATGTAAAGCTTCTTGAGAACATGAACTTTAGCCGTTCGGAGTCGGCATAAAACATGTAGGTCCAGTTCTCGGTCAATTGTGTGCAAACATTTAATAACACACACAACACAATTGATCATAAGAAGCTCGGTCAAAGTCCTTTCAAGGGCTGAAATGACCAATTTGTTTTTTTTTTTTTTTTTTGATTTGGTACTTCGCTTTCTGAGGGAAGGAATCCCCCAAAGTCGCGCGTAAATAAATAAATAATTAAACACGACAAAAAGCAACATAACTCTTTACTGTTACGACGAAGCTACTAATTATAACTGTTATATACTTATTATAACAGTAACTACTGTTAGCCGCTGCTTTGTCCGCGTTAGATTGTAATGATATGTATTAATATTAGTGCCCGACCGATTATTCGGCTTCGGCTTCGGTAATCGGCATAATCGGCCGATATTTGGACCTTCGGCATCGGCTTCGGCTTCGGCCGAAATAGCCGATTATTTTTGCCGAATGTTTTTGCTTTGCTAAACAGTTTTTTTTTATAAGTTTTTAGCATTTTTTTGAATTATTCAGTGAACTCCGTTCATAATTTCACATTTGGAACATTTTCCATTCTTTGTTTTGTTTTTCTCTCCTTTTCTGTTCTTTCATGAGTTGGTGTTCACTCGTTGAAAATTTTATTCAAATGATAAATCATTTCTTATGAATTGGTTCGTTTTTCATACCAAATTTATTTATATTCGGTCCAGTCGTTCAGGCGTTATTGAGCCATATATATTTTATTACTTTAAGCGCCCCCTATCGAAAGCTTATAATATGAAAGTTTTCTATGCTTGGCGACACTTTCGGTACCTTCATGCTGAAGAAACAGAAGATACTCAATAACATCGCGATTAGACGGTAGCTTTGTTAAGTTTGTGTTAATTTTCACGAAGCGCATTTTTTATGAATAGCAGATAGTTTCTTTTAAGTATTGAAAATATTTTGTTCACTTGTGTGTGAGGTTGTGTGCCTTTTCCTTTAGTTGCTGCTTTGCTTGTTAGATTTTTTTTTATGTTATAATTTGGATAAACGGTCGACTGACTAAACGACTGCAGCGATTTTGATAAAATTGTACGAAGATTCTTCTGACCTAGTAATACAAGATCGACTTTAAGAAGTTTAAAAACTTTCAATAGAGGGCGCTTAAAGTAATAAAATATATATGGCTTAATAACGCCTGAACGACTGGCTCGAATGTAAAGAAATTTGGTATGAAAAACGAAATTTGGTTCGCTGTAACTTTTTTCCTACGAATGAAATTTAATAGTTTCTGCACAAAGGTTTAATGATTTTTTTATGAACTTTTATTATATTAAAAAAAAAAGTTTTGGGGGTGCTTGTGTACTAATTGAGACCTATCCAAAGATATAATTCTTTTCACGATCGGGTTAAAACTGGTGAAGTTATACAAAAAAATACCATTTGGGGCAGATTTCGGGTTCACAAAAAAAATTTTTATTGTTCTGAAATCCTCTCAACATAAGCTTTCATATTAGGGGCGGTAAATGCAAACTTTTATCCCCATATGGGGTGACCCACCTTAATACTCATACCTCATGTAATGAAATGCAAGAATTTTAAAATGCTATATATTTTAAATGAACCATAAAAATCACTTTAATTTTTATAGCATCAGATTCCTCTTATTAAGTAGTCTATCTTACATTAATTTCAAATTTTTCACCCGAGCCCATTGGAGATATTTGACCCCAAAGTTGGGACAAATTTGAGATTTCTTATTTTTCAAAGCGATGTAACCCAAAAATTTTATGATCTAGTCACTTTTAAAAATTTATATTTTAGGTTCTTACTAAGACGTACCTAATACCAAAAAAATAAGTCTGCCACTAACTTCTTTATATTAAAATTTTTTTTCAAAATTACCAAAAATTACGATTATTTGCGGAAACTTTAACGTTTTTTTTTTAAATTATGTAACATCCCAATTAATGTTTCTGATATATTATAGCCTAATGTATAATTAATATTATGTTTATTCATTTATTACTGTATGTTTAACAGGAGCTGAGATATGATCATTACCGCAAACTCTATAAAATACGGAAATCGCTCGTGGTTGCATGAAAAACATGGTCGCCATTTTGTAAATACAACAACAAAATTTTTTTGAAGCAGTTCTAAGGTGCCGAAACATTACGAAATTAATGGTAAAAAAAAATTATTTAAAATGTTTGACCGACCGAATTTGCTATTTTGTGATCAATCTCGGCGGAATGACCCAGTTCGTATCAGTTAGTAGCTTTTCTCGACTGGGTCGAAAATTGATAACATTTTTTCTACGTTATCCTGACGTCAATAAATCAATTACAGAAACATCCGAATTTTGTAGAAAAACTCTTACATTTAATTAGAATTTAATGATTTCATTAGGTTTTTTGTACTGAAATTGTAAATAAATATATAAAAATAGCAAAGAATAAATTTTTATAATTTTTTTGACTTTAAAACATTTGTTTTTTATTCGGCTTGGGCCTTCGGCCGATTATTTACATTTTGCCGAAGAATCGGCTTCGGCTTCGGCTTCGGCAAAAATTCACATTCGGTCGGACACTAATTAATATATACGAAAGTTTAAAATACATGGGTATGAATTAGTGTCATGTCAACGGAAATCATAAATTTAATTATTCAGTTTTTTGTGTCAGAATAAACTTTAACTAATTTCTTGCGAAAACATAAAATATATTTAACTTTTTTCAACAATATGAAACTAAAATATATATGCTCAGCTATGGTTAATTTTCTTTTATCGTTTATTTGGTTGTTTTGACACTAAACATTTTAATGGAATTTGTTATTAAGTAATAGAGATGTTTGCTTGCAAATTCAAAATATTACATTTCAAATCCTTTTTTCGTATTCTTAGGTTGAATATTATATTGAAGATCAGGTCGCATTTACAATGTCCGCATTGTCGAGTGAAATGAAAGTGTAAAAATATTATGCCATAAGTATTGAATGGTAAAGAACATAGAGAAAATCTCTTTTCTAGCAAACATTTTCTATTAGGATTGAACTTGTTTGTTCTCTTTTAAATGCAGCACTTATAAACACAACGACAATGATTAAATGATCATTAAATGAAATTAGATTATACACTTTCTAGTCAACTGTTTTAACTTACATAAGTGGGGACATAAGTGCATCGGAGGGCAGTACAAACATTTACTTTATTTTCGCCCATTTATTTATATAGTTGGGCGATAGTAAAAGTAGGTGTGACAATACTTTTTCATATAGTGTTCGCCACTTGACGACCCACCTACTTATCAAGTTTCACTATCAAAACAAAACTTATAATGATTTATGAAAAGTGGGCGTAGCTTGAGTGCCATAATGTCCATTTCTATGGCACTTATCGACAAAAACCATACGAACTAATTTACCAAAGTTTAGTCGAATACGACCAAAAAAAGTCTGAAATATGGCATTTTTATTGATTTGTGGGCGGTAAATGGAGGTGTGGCAAAATATTTGTCCTAAATTAACTCGTACTCAATAACTTAATAAACAAATTTATGATTAATACAACCGTCTGATGTCTGATGTAAGGCATTTTTATTTATTTATGGGTGAAAAAATAAGGCGTGGCAAAATTTATACACATAATGATCGCCACTTGAACTCATGAATAATAATGGATTCTGAAACGTGAGCACAGACATATTGTGACCACGCCCATATTTTCAGCATTTGCCGACGGTAAACAAACGAAAACAAAGTTTAGTCCCATGTGACCAAAAAAGTCTGAAATATGGCATTGTTATTGATTTGTGAGCGGTAAAAGGGGGAGTGGCAAATTTGAGATATCCTACTTTAATATTTACGTGTGTTCTTATTTGGAGAATTGACTTCGTTGGAGCATCGAGAAATGCAAGAAAAACTAGTTAGGTTTTTTCTACAGCCGATATGTAAGGGTACAAAATCTTAAACTCTAACTGTTTTTGTTTAAGATTTCTCTTCTTTGAAGACGTCTAGCAATCGCATAAAGGATAGGATTTAGTTTTGATATGAAATACAAGAGAAGCCTCTTTATAGAGTTTTCAATTTTGAGGTTGTATGGGAGGTGGGCGTATTGTAATCCCAATAGTGGATTTTTTTAATTTTGCCATTTACATAAAAAATGGGGGCTAATCGAAAAAAATCATTACGATATTCGGATTCTATGGAAAATTCTACTATTGAAAATGGTATCGCGATTCGTTGTGGTGAAACTTTTCGAAAATTTGTAGAGTAGTGTTATTTTAGTTATCTATTATCAATAGTTTTTGATAGTTGTTATTTAGGAAACAATTTTTATCTATTGATACTTCATTAATTGACATAAAATTAATTCTTTAATACTTATTTCGAAACTAAAAATCTGACAACGCATATTAAATTGATTATTATCTCTCAAAGGTCCCAATTACAGTGCAGAAAGAAGTTGCGTCTATATCTAAAAACGGTAAATTCTGAAGCTTTCAATCAATTTTCATCATGCAATAAAGTGAATTTCTGCGTGATTTGATTACCATCACAGTATCGTGATTAGTTTTAATTATTTTAAAAAATTTACTGAAAGTTATAAATGATGAGTTTCATTAGAAAATAAATAAGCTCAGATGAAAGAAAAATTATTGTAAAATTGTGGAAAGAAGGAAAAACATATCGCGAAAAGGATAAATAGTAGGAAGAATACAATCTTCAATTCAGAGAAATAAGCCGCATTCTGGACGCCCTCCTAAGTTAACCACTCGATAAAAACACTACAATATTTAGTGCGTGCGTCATAATTAGAAAACAACAGCATAGAGAATTGTGTAGGACGTTCAAGCAAGGTTCCAGAAAAGGTTAAAGAAAGGTTGTACAGATAATGTGTGTAAAAATAAAAAAAAAATAAATAACTATCGTAGCCGTATTGCCCGAAGAAGGCCGTTAATTTCTATTGTCAATCAGCAGAAACGGATTGCCTTCGCAAATGAGTTCATAAACAAACCATCAGAGCTTTGGTAGCAAGTGATTTTTAAGAATGAAAGCAAGTTTTGCATTTTTGGAATAAAGGAACGTTAATTAGTTTGGAGAAAACCTCCCACTGCTCCTCACCTCAAGAAAACCTCACGGCCACAGTTAAGCATGGTGGCGGTTGACTCATGGTTTGGGGGTGTATGACCCTAAACGGCTAGAGCAGTTGGAGTTTATAGAGTCCATTATGGACAAACGAGTTTATTTGGGCATCATCAGAACAAATTTAAGGCAGAGCGCTGAAAAACTAGGTTTTGGGAAATGGTTTCTTCTTTCAGCAGGACGACGACACAAAGCACCCTGCTGAAATAATCAAGCTTTGGTTGCTCTATAATGTCCAGAAACACCTAAAAACGCCACCACAGTTCCCGAATGAAAATCCAATAGAGTATTTGTGGTACTTATTGTTCCGAAAAAATTCACCAGCATGTTCTTCTAGAGGAATGGAACAATATAAGCAGAGAAGATACATCAAAGTCGGTTTAATTTATGCCAACATGGTTAGCAGATGTTCTTAACCGCAAAGAATACCCAACTAGTAAAAACCTGTCATAAAAAAAAGGAATTTTCAACTTTATTATAAACAGTTTTGTTTTGTACGCAGACTTTTTCTGAACTGACATTCAGTTTATTTAACTTTAAATACTAAAACGTTCCTTTAAGTGGTATTCAAAATTATCTCTTTATTTATTATTTTAAAGTTGAACTTTAATATTCACAGCATATTTATCGTATATATACGTTATTATAATCTGTTTGAATTGTTATGTTTTTGTAAGCTTTCAAAAAAAAATTTCAAAAAATTAAATGTTTTTAAAAAACTTTTCATGTAGGCATTCAGTTTCGGTTTCGGCAAAAATTGATGGCCGTTATAAGAACTCAGAAAATTGACTTCAATTCTTGACTAATGTAAAAGGGATATTACTGATGTACAGTCATATTGGGGCTCGTGCTGTCGGTAGAAGCGAAGATAAAATCCCCATGATTCTGGCTGGAGATTTTAACGTTCATTTTGAATCTAATGATTCGATGCCGCTTACTATTTTCCTTCACGAAAAAATTGGTCTGGACATAAATATTAATACCAACATGTTAATAACAAAATCCGGAACTACAATAGATACAATTTTTTCTCGATATCTCGAATATATGGAATCACGAACATATATTTCATATTTTAGCTTCACAAACCATTGATATCAGTATTAAAAATTGAAGCACCAACCAATAACGATGTTCATATTGAATAAACATAATATTATTCCATTTCTCTCATAAGCTTTCTCTGTCTATTTTACTCTTAAATATCTCTTATTCTTTACTTTTTAAGAAGTTTCACTTCTGCCACATGTACGTTGCTACACGCAAGTTTTTTTATTTATATTTATACTATTTAATTAATTAAGTCCTGGTAGTAATGAGATGTAAATTGTTCCGTGAAATTCCCAATTATGCATGAAAATAACTTTTAAACTGTGTTAAGTTGTTCCTCAAGTTCCACACTATAAAAGCTTATGAACGTTGTACTTGAGCACAGTTTAATTTTTTTAAGTAACTGCATTCAATTTAATAAAACATGGTAGGTTTTAGTAAAATTCGTGAAATTAGCCAACCAAAACAGAAAATTATTATTTTTAACTATTTAGCTTAATATATTAAAAAAATTAATATAAAAATTAGTGTCCGACCGAACGTGAATTTTTGCCGAAGCCGAAGCCGAAGCCGATTCTTCGGCAAAATGGAAATAATCGACCGAAGGCCGAAGCCGAAGCCGAAGAAGAAACAAATGTTTTCAAGTAAAAAATTATAAAGTTATTCTTTGCTTTTGTTAAGGGCCGATGTTGAATGTGAACCACACCTAAACGTCAAGTTTTTTCTGCATTTCATTTGGCATTTCTCCATTTCAGACTAACTCAATTTGAACCATGGAAAGATACATAATCGAGCCACGCGTTAAAGTTATTCAAGAAATGGCAACAGTGGATGATCATTTTCGAAGAAAATCATCTTCAGTGATGAGGCACAGTTTCACCTCAGTGGATTCGTCAATAAGCAGAATTGCAGCATTTGGGCGAATGATAATCCAAGAGTGATTGTCGAAAAACCATTGCACCCATAAAGGGTGACTGTTTAGTTCGGTTTATGGGCTGGCGGCATCATCGGGACGTATTTATTCCAAAATGAGGCCGGTCAGGCAGTTACTGTGAATGTTGTTCGCTATCGTGAGATGATAACGAACTTTTTAAGGCCCGAATTAGTGGATATAAATGTGGACAATATGTGGTTTCAACAGGATGGTACCACTTGCCACACCGCTAACGAAACAATGACTCTTTTGCGCGACAAATTCAATGGCCGTGTTATCTCACGTGGTGGAGATGTCAATTGGCCGCCAAGATCATGTGATTTGACACTGTTGGACTTCTTTCTTTGAAGTTATTTGAAAGAAAAGGCGTACGTCGATGAGCCAGCAACAATTCAAGAGCTAAAGGATGAGATAATTCGGCACATTAGCGGCATAGAACCTCAATTATGCCTCAGCGTCATCGAAACTTTGTACCATCGGATGGAGGTGTGCCGCCGAGGTCACGGCAGCCATTTGGCCGATATTTTGTTTAATACATAATTGAACCATACCAATATTATCATAATAAAAAGAAATGACAGTAATTTTCTGAATAATTTGTGTTTTGTCAAAATCAGCATCGGCCCTTAAAATTTAACCACCTTTAATATTCATTTCAGTACAAAAAACTTACTGAAATCATTAAGGGGACGTAACACCTTCAAACATTTTTTTATTTTAATGTTTTAAAATGCGTATAAGTTGAATAGAAAATAAGATATCGTTTTGAAAAATTAAAAATATATTTTTTTTTTTTAAAAAACTACTCAAAAAAAATTTTTTTTTATTATTTTAATCAGATGTATTGCTACAGGAATTTGTTTAAAGAATCATTTACTTAAATTGAAATTTAAATATTTTGTTTTACACTTGTTGATGCATGGCATGAACTACGGACAGAAAAATCGGTTCAATAGTTTTTGAGTTTTTGGCCAATATTGTCCAAAAAAACTTGTCAATTTTTGAAAAAACGCCGCCATTTTGTTATTTTTTGACCAAACTTGTTTCTTCTAGTTCATTCCATGGCGGTTTTGATGCTGATAAAAACCCCGTTCTTTGTTTTTTCCGATGTTCCAGTGAGTTGTAATCATGCCCGTTATGGTTTTTTGATGCTTTTTTAAAATAATTCCAGTATATTTGTAGATAAAAAAATCAAAATATTAAATCAAATTTTTTTTGTGTGATTTTTTTACTACAAAATATATATATAATTTTTCAAAATGATATCTTGTTTTTTATTCAACTTAAAGGCATTTTAAAACATTAAAATAAACTTTTTTGAATGTCCCCTTAAATTCGAGTTAAACGTAAGAGTTTTTCTGCAAAATTCGGATATTTCTGTAATCGAATTATTGACGTCAGGATAAAGTAGAAGAAAATTGAATATATTTTCGATCCAGTCGAGAAAAGCTACAGAAATGTAATACTAACTGAAATCTGGCAGAAAATTTCTAGCGTATATATTTCAGTCCATAGCAAAAGCAAAAACGGAACAGTCGGACTCGCTGCATTTATCATTTGAATAAAATTTTCAAGGAATGAACACCAACTCATGAGAGAACAGAAAAGGAGAGAAACACAAAGTGAACAATGAAAATGTTTCAAATGTTTACTGAATAATTCAAAAAAATTCAAAAAACTTATAAAAAAATTGTTTAGCAAAGCAATAATATTCAGCAAAAATAATCGGCTATTTCGGCCGAAGCAGAAGCCGAAGCCGAAGATCAAAATATAGGCCGATTATGCCGATTACCGAAGCCGAAGCCGAATAATCGGTCGGACACTAATAAAAATGCAGTGAAAAATATATGAAAGTGTATCGAATAAAAAGTTAACTTTTCTAAATTTATTAAATTTTCTGAAAATTTTATTTGAATAATTGGAAATGAAGTTCAAATATTTGAATTATTTTTTCAAAAAAGTTCTTGATTGAAGAAGTTAGTTCGTTATTTTTTTATTTGTATATAAAAATTTGTCCATTTCGAACTAATTAATATTTTTGAAAGAAATTGAAAGACACGCTTGATACTCATCAAGTTATGTAAATTATGTAAGCTATATATAAAATACATTGTTTTTTTTGTATTGGTGGTATATTTTACAAATTTTCACTCTTAACAAATTGTCAAAATAAAACAAATTTTCTTTTCCGTTTTAGTCACTTCTAAAGCTCATCGTTTTAAGCCTAAATCTTTGTTTTATTTTTTGGTTTACTGATTTGGTACTTCTGATTTGGTGGTGACCGTGGCATGCAGGTTAAGTGTGTGGCCTAGCATGGTCGGAGCCCGGGTTCGATCCCCAGCCGTGGCGAAAAGTTTTTTTCAATAAAAAATTTTTCTGATCGGTCACCACATCTTTGCAGACAATGGCAAACCTCAGAGAGTAAACAATGCCATGTAAAGCTTCTTGAGAACATGAACTTTAGCCGTTCGGAGTCGGCATAAAACATGTAGGTCCAGTTCTCGGTCAATTGTGTGCAAACATTTAATAACACACACAACACAATTGATCATAAGAAGCTCGGTCAAAGTCCTTTCAAGGGCTGAAATGACCAATTTGTTTTTTTTTTTTTTTTTTGATTTGGTACTTCGCTTTCTGAGGGAAGGAATCCCCCAAAGTCGCGCGTAAATAAATAAATAATTAAACACGACAAAAAGCAACATAACTCTTTACTGTTACGACGAAGCTACTAATTATAACTGTTATATACTTATTATAACAGTAACTACTGTTAGCCGCTGCTTTGTCCGCGTTAGATTGTAATGATATGTATTAATATTAGTGCCCGACCGATTATTCGGCTTCGGCTTCGGTAATCGGCATAATCGGCCGATATTTGGACCTTCGGCATCGGCTTCGGCTTCGGCCGAAATAGCCGATTATTTTTGCCGAATGTTTTTGCTTTGCTAAACAGTTTTTTTTTATAAGTTTTTAGCATTTTTTTGAATTATTCAGTGAACTCCGTTCATAATTTCACATTTGGAACATTTTCCATTCTTTGTTTTGTTTTTCTCTCCTTTTCTGTTCTTTCATGAGTTGGTGTTCACTCGTTGAAAATTTTATTCAAATGATAAATCATTTCTTATGAATTGGTTCGTTTTTCATACCAAATTTATTTATATTCGGTCCAGTCGTTCAGGCGTTATTGAGCCATATATATTTTATTACTTTAAGCGCCCCCTATCGAAAGCTTATAATATGAAAGTTTTCTATGCTTGGCGACACTTTCGGTACCTTCATGCTGAAGAAACAGAAGATACTCAATAACATCGCGATTAGACGGTAGCTTTGTTAAGTTTGTGTTAATTTTCACGAAGCGCATTTTTTATGAATAGCAGATAGTTTCTTTTAAGTATTGAAAATATTTTGTTCACTTGTGTGTGAGGTTGTGTGCCTTTTCCTTTAGTTGCTGCTTTGCTTGTTAGATTTTTTTTTATGTTATAATTTGGATAAACGGTCGACTGACTAAACGACTGCAGCGATTTTGATAAAATTGTACGAAGATTCTTCTGACCTAGTAATACAAGATCGACTTTAAGAAGTTTAAAAACTTTCAATAGAGGGCGCTTAAAGTAATAAAATATATATGGCTTAATAACGCCTGAACGACTGGCTCGAATGTAAAGAAATTTGGTATGAAAAACGAAATTTGGTTCGCTGTAACTTTTTTCCTACGAATGAAATTTAATAGTTTCTGCACAAAGGTTTAATGATTTTTTTATGAACTTTTATTATATTAAAAAAAAAAGTTTTGGGGGTGCTTGTGTACTAATTGAGACCTATCCAAAGATATAATTCTTTTCACGATCGGGTTAAAACTGGTGAAGTTATACAAAAAAATACCATTTGGGGCAGATTTCGGTTCACAAAAAAAATTTTATTGTTCTGAAATCCTCTCAACATAAGCTTTCATATTAGGGGCGGTAAATGCAAACTTTTATCCCCATATGGGGTGACCCACCTTAATACTCATACCTCATGTAATGAAATGCAAGAATTTTAAAATGCTATATATTTTAAATGAACCATAAAAATCACTTTAATTTTTATAGCATCAGATTCCTCTTATTAAGTAGTCTATCTTACATTAATTTCAAATTTTCACCCGAGCCCATTGGAGGAGATATTTGACCCCAAAGTTGGGACAAATTTGAGATTTCTTATTTTTCAAAGCGATGTAACCCAAAAATTTTATGATCTAGTCACTTTTAAAAATTTATATTTTAGGTTCTTACTAAGACGTACCTAATACCAAAAAAATAAGTCTGCCACTAACTTCTTTATATTAAAATTTTTTTTCAAAATTACCAAAAATTACGATTATTTGCGGAAACTTTAACGTTTTTTTTTTAAATTATGTAACATCCCAATTAATGTTTCTGATATATTATAGCCTAATGTATAATTAATATTATGTTTATTCATTTATTACTGTATGTTTAACAGGAGCTGAGATATGATCATTACCGCAAACTCTATAAAATACGGAAATCGCTCGTGGTTGCATGAAAAACATGGTCGCCATTTTGTAAATACAACAACAAAATTTTTTTGAAGCAGTTCTAAGGTGCCGAAACATTACGAAATTAATGGTAAAAAAAAATTATTTAAAATGTTTGACCGACCGAATTTGCTATTTTGTGATCAATCTCGGCGGAATGACCCAGTTCGTATCAGTTAGTAGCTTTTCTCGACTGGGTCGAAAATTGATAACATTTTTTCTACGTTATCCTGACGTCAATAAATCAATTACAGAAACATCCGAATTTTGTAGAAAAACTCTTACATTTAATTAGAATTTAATGATTTCATTAGGTTTTTTGTACTGAAATTGTAAATAAATATATAAAAATAGCAAAGAATAAATTTTTATAATTTTTTTGACTTTAAAACATTTGTTTTTTATTCGGCTTGGGCCTTCGGCCGATTATTTACATTTTGCCGAAGAATCGGCTTCGGCTTCGGCTTCGGCAAAAATTCACATTCGGTCGGACACTAATTAATATATACGAAAGTTTAAAATACATGGGTATGAATTAGTGTCATGTCAACGGAAATCATAAATTTAATTATTCAGTTTTTTGTGTCAGAATAAACTTTAACTAATTTCTTGCGAAAACATAAAATATATTTAACTTTTTTCAACAATATGAAACTAAAATATATATGCTCAGCTATGGTTAATTTTCTTTTATCGTTTATTTGGTTGTTTTGACACTAAACATTTTAATGGAATTTGTTATTAAGTAATAGAGATGTTTGCTTGCAAATTCAAAATATTACATTTCAAATCCTTTTTTCGTATTCTTAGGTTGAATATTATATTGAAGATCAGGTCGCATTTACAATGTCCGCATTGTCGAGTGAAATGAAAGTGTAAAAATATTATGCCATAAGTATTGAATGGTAAAGAACATAGAGAAAATCTCTTTTCTAGCAAACATTTTCTATTAGGATTGAACTTGTTTGTTCTCTTTTAAATGCAGCACTTATAAACACAACGACAATGATTAAATGATCATTAAATGAAATTAGATTATACACTTTCTAGTCAACTGTTTTAACTTACATAAGTGGGGACATAAGTGCATCGGAGGGCAGTACAAACATTTACTTTATTTTCGCCCATTTATTTATATAGTTGGGCGATAGTAAAAGTAGGTGTGACAATACTTTTTCATATAGTGTTCGCCACTTGACGACCCACCTACTTATCAAGTTTCACTATCAAAACAAAACTTATAATGATTTATGAAAAGTGGGCGTAGCTTGAGTGCCATAATGTCCATTTCTATGGCACTTATCGACAAAAACCATACGAACTAATTTACCAAAGTTTAGTCGAATACGACCAAAAAAAGTCTGAAATATGGCATTTTTATTGATTTGTGGGCGGTAAATGGAGGTGTGGCAAAATATTTGTCCTAAATTAACTCGTACTCAATAACTTAATAAACAAATTTATGATTAATACAACCGTCTGATGTCTGATGTAAGGCATTTTTATTTATTTATGGGTGAAAAAATAAGGCGTGGCAAAATTTATACACATAATGATCGCCACTTGAACTCATGAATAATAATGGATTCTGAAACGTGAGCACAGACATATTGTGACCACGCCCATATTTTCAGCATTTGCCGACGGTAAACAAACGAAAACAAAGTTTAGTCCCATGTGACCAAAAAAGTCTGAAATATGGCATTGTTATTGATTTGTGAGCGGTAAAAGGGGGAGTGGCAAATTTGAGATATCCTACTTTAATATTTACGTGTGTTCTTATTTGGAGAATTGACTTCGTTGGAGCATCGAGAAATGCAAGAAAAACTAGTTAGGTTTTTTCTACAGCCGATATGTAAGGGTACAAAATCTTAAACTCTAACTGTTTTTGTTTAAGATTTCTCTTCTTTGAAGACGTCTAGCAATCGCATAAAGGATAGGATTTAGTTTTGATATGAAATACAAGAGAAGCCTCTTTATAGAGTTTTCAATTTTGAGGTTGTATGGGAGGTGGGCGTATTGTAATCCCAATAGTGGATTTTTTTAATTTTGCCATTTACATAAAAAATGGGGGCTAATCGAAAAAAATCATTACGATATTCGGATTCTATGGAAAATTCTACTATTGAAAATGGTATCGCGATTCGTTGTGGTGAAACTTTTCGAAAATTTGTAGAGTAGTGTTATTTTAGTTATCTATTATCAATAGTTTTTGATAGTTGTTATTTAGGAAACAATTTTTATCTATTGATACTTCATTAATTGACATAAAATTAATTCTTTAATACTTATTTCGAAACTAAAAATCTGACAACGCATATTAAATTGATTATTATCTCTCAAAGGTCCCAATTACAGTGCAGAAAGAAGTTGCGTCTATATCTAAAAACGGTAAATTCTGAAGCTTTCAATCAATTTTCATCATGCAATAAAGTGAATTTCTGCGTGATTTGATTACCATCACAGTATCGTGATTAGTTTTAATTATTTTAAAAAATTTACTGAAAGTTATAAATGATGAGTTTCATTAGAAAATAAATAAGCTCAGATGAAAGAAAAATTATTGTAAAATTGTGGAAAGAAGGAAAAACATATCGCGAAAAGGATAAATAGTAGGAAGAATACAATCTTCAATTCAGAGAAATAAGCCGCATTCTGGACGCCCTCCTAAGTTAACCACTCGATAAAAACACTACAATATTTAGTGCGTGCGTCATAATTAGAAAACAACAGCATAGAGAATTGTGTAGGACGTTCAAGCAAGGTTCCAGAAAAGGTTAAAGAAAGGTTGTACAGATAATGTGTGTAAAAATAAAAAAAAAATAAATAACTATCGTAGCCGTATTGCCCGAAGAAGGCCGTTAATTTCTATTGTCAATCAGCAGAAACGGATTGCCTTCGCAAATGAGTTCATAAACAAACCATCAGAGCTTTGGTAGCAAGTGATTTTTAAGAATGAAAGCAAGTTTTGCATTTTTGGAATAAAGGAACGTTAATTAGTTTGGAGAAAACCTCCCACTGCTCCTCACCTCAAGAAAACCTCACGGCCACAGTTAAGCATGGTGGCGGTTGACTCATGGTTTGGGGGTGTATGACCCTAAACGGCTAGAGCAGTTGGAGTTTATAGAGTCCATTATGGACAAACGAGTTTATTTGGGCATCATCAGAACAAATTTAAGGCAGAGCGCTGAAAAACTAGGTTTTGGGAAATGGTTTCTTCTTTCAGCAGGACGACGACACAAAGCACCCTGCTGAAATAATCAAGCTTTGGTTGCTCTATAATGTCCAGAAACACCTAAAAACGCCACCACAGTTCCCGAATGAAAATCCAATAGAGTATTTGTGGTACTTATTGTTCCGAAAAAATTCACCAGCATGTTCTTCTAGAGGAATGGAACAATATAAGCAGAGAAGATACATCAAAGTCGGTTTAATTTATGCCAACATGGTTAGCAGATGTTCTTAACCGCAAAGAATACCCAACTAGTAAAAACCTGTCATAAAAAAAAGGAATTTTCAACTTTATTATAAACAGTTTTGTTTTGTACGCAGACTTTTTCTGAACTGACATTCAGTTTTCTGAACTGAATTTTTACGTACTAGTTATTTACCGTCAAAAATGACAGACCAAGTCTTAATAAAAGAAAATAACATAAAATATTGATTTTCTTTAAGATAAATTTGAATAATTTTGGACACAATTCGAATTCAAATTTAGTTATATTGTACTAAAATCTTTTCCTGCAAATGTTTAAAAATAGCTTATATCATCTTACCTCCTGACACCACAATCGAATTTAATCAATTTAATTTAATTCTAATTTCCGTCAATAGACAGACTGCACTTCAGCTTCGAATGATCATGATTGCTAGTAGTAATTGTGAAGGTCATTCAAAAGTAAAAAAGGACAAAGAAAAGTAATAAATACTAATATTGGTTAAATGAAAAGATAGACGCTTATTTTAAATAGATGATAGATGACGTTCTATAGATAATTAAAAGACGCATCGCGATATATGTTACTTAGTCAGATAACATATACATAATTTTAAAAATTAATTAAGACTTTGAAAACATTTTGTTTATTTTACAATATTTCTTTGATCAAGGCGACTCGGAGAAAAAGACCACTCATCAATTTTGGCGAACACTGAAAACGATGTGGTGACCGTGGCATGCAGGTTCAGTGTGTGGCTTAGCATGCACGGAGCCCGAGTTCGTTCCCCAGTCGCGGCAAAAGTTTTTTTCAATTGAAACATTCTAATCGGATCCACCTGTCTGCCGACAATGGCAAACCTCAGAGAGTAAATAATACCATGTAAAACTTCTTGAGATCATGAACTTTAGCCGTTCGGAGTCGGCATAAAACATGTAGGTCCAGTTCTCGGTCAATTGTGTGCAAACATTTAATAACACACACAACACAATTGATCATAAGAAGCTCGGTCAAAGTCCTTTCAAGGGCTGAAATGGCCAATTTGTTTTTGTTTTTTTTTTAGCTGCAAAAATTACTGCCGGTCGTGTGATTCGAACCCACGCTGCCGCGATCGCTGAAAGCGCATTTCGTTCATCGGCAAAAAATCTAATTTTTACCGAAATAAATAGAAATAATTACATAGTTGCCATTTTCCGCTAAAAATATCACCTTTCTCTCTCTCTTTTCTCTCTCTATGTCTTTGGCCTTTGTATTCAATGCGCTATGAATTAGCTTGAGTCTGAGATGCACAACGGATTCAAAATTTTTTTAATTTCATGTAGCTTGGTAAGTAAATTATCGAAATTATTTCGTATTACAGCGGTTTTAAAAAAATGTGTTTTTGAAAGTAACAAAAAATTCCATTTTTGGTGGTCAATAAGAGTTATAATGAAACATAATTTTTAAATTTTTTTTGTCGAATTGGTACAATTAAGAGTAAGAAATTGGTATAAGTTAGAAATTTAATATTTTAGCAGATGTGGGTATGCGTTCTGTAAAAAATAAAAAGTTATAAGGAAATAACATGTTTTTTTTACGAAAAAGGACCTTCAGGAGAATCGAAATTGCTTCGGCGGTTTTTCTTCGAATGCAGAAAACATTTTAATGACCTTCTCTAACTTTTGAGACCCCAATGCATATACTAGTTCTTTCCCGTCAAAAATGACGGGCCCGGATTTCCGGAAGAAAAAAACATGAAATATTGACTTTCTTTAGCTGAATTAGAAATCAGCGATGGTTACATATTCGAATTTAAATTGTGCAAATATCAATTTTTCGTTCTAAATATTTATTACATACCTTAAAATAAAAACGGAAACCATAGTAGGTGTGACGAAATATTTTTGAAAAATTTTTATAAAACTGAAAATTTCAAAATGAAATATATAAAAAAAGTTTTTGAAGTTTCAATAATTCACAACACAAAAATGCCTTAAAATATGCTACGAAATTTTTCAAAAAAATCAAGCGTTCCGCACTCACATTTTACGGAATTATGTTTAGTAATATTCAATTCGGTCAGAAAAATATAATTTTATAATTTATTCTCTGCACTTTTATACTTTTTATACTAACAGGAACAACAACCAATTGAGAATAACATCGTTCGGTTGCTTCTATTTTTGATGTGCATAAACAAAAATAATTTTTTACAAACCAGCCCAAGATTACACGTATTTAGCAAAAATTGACGTGTTTATAAAAAAAATGTTCAATCCCAATTTCAAGATTCGATTCTGAGAGTGAGAGGTGAAAATAGAGGCTAAATTAGAAGACCCGTATCGTGGCGTTTGCTTATGTTAGTTCGAATTTTTTTTTAATCGACCTTCGAACTTTGCAGTCTCTTAAAAATTTCTTCTTAAATATGTAATTTTTTTAGAGGTTGATTCGAAAATATGTAGTAAGATTCATCGACTTATTTTATTAAAAAAAAGCTTCTAAAGGGGTGCAAAATTTAGTTTCCTCCCCGATGGCCACCAACCTTAGCTACGCCAATGCTCTCCAGGAATTTCAACTTCGCTCAATTTTGTCGCACCGTGTTAATAATTATTTTTGTTTTAAACATAAGTTTTAATTGAATTTTTATAAACACCAAAAATTCAGAAATTTATTTTGCTGCTGCTGTTATTTTGCACACTATTGTAATTAAAAGCAACGCGCTTAAAATAAAACCCACTAACAATCAAATTCTAAAAATATACCAATAATAAAACCAGTTTTATATTTGGTCGATTTTACACATTATAATAACTCAAAATAAGCCGAAGAAGCTGTTAAGAAGAATAAAAAGTAAACTTAATGAAGGAGTGAATCATAATAAGAGATAACAAAAGAAGAAAAAAAAAAATATGCAGGGAAAACCGCAAAAGTTATTTCAACCAAAGTGATACACAAAGCAAGCAATAAAAGAGAGGAAAATAAAGTGAAAATAAAACTAAATTCGATCGAAAAAAAAATACAAAACCGATGACGATGATGATGATGATGATGATGATGATAGTGACAGTTCCAACCAGTGTTGCCAGTTTGAGGGTAATTTCCCTTTTAGAGAGATTTTTCTATCGTCTGTTCAGCCAAAAAAGGGAAACATTTTGTTAAGTAGAACAAAATAGGGCAATTTTTGAATCAATAGGTTTGGAAAAATAGCACGCAAAAAACTTAAATTAAAAAAATCAATCAATTAAATAGAGACAAATTTTTAGTAAAAACAGCAGAAAACTGTCTAAGTGACAAGAGTGCACTAAAACAGAAGCGAATTTTCTCAAAACTCCATTAGTTAATTTGAAAGAAGGTTCTATTAAAATTTGGAATATTGTGATTATGTGATTTCACAAATGTGATATTTTTTTTCTTTATATGATCATTAGATAGCGGGTTTTATTTTGGCGAAACTGCATTCGAGTCAGTAATATTTTGAAATCATTTTGACTTCTGCCAGTGGTTTTTATTTAAAAAAAAATAAATTTGTTCTTCAAAAAAGTCTATATTTTCACCTTTAATTCTTGTAAAAGCGAAATATTTACTTTTAATTTGCAACCTGGGTAGGTATTTCCCAAGTGAAGTTACGACGAAAAAGGGATGATTTATGACGAAAAACTGTTTTTGCCGAATCAAACCCTCTTGGATGTAGGATCTTCTTGAATATAGCGTGCTCAATATAAGGACTTCGCCGAATAAAATCGTCCCATACATTTATTTTCATACTGTGCAATTCAAAGTTTTAAATTTAAATATTTTCATCATTAGGTTCGAAATATGTGCCAGAAAATATTATGTTTTGGTTTAATTTTATAAAAATTTATTTAAGGCGAAAATGGCAAACGAACTCGAAGTGCAGAAACAAATTATTAACATTTTTCAAGAAAATCACTAGTGGTCCTTCCAAAAAATTGTCAAAGAGGTAGGAGCTAACAGAAAAACTATTTTTTCGCGATTTAAAACACTTTAAGGAGGAATTGTGCACTGGTCGGAAGACCGATTCTGGCATAAAAAAGGGTCGACATGATGAAGTCAAGGCAAAGAAAATGGTAACTCTCCTTAAGAAATATCCATGCATAACAGAAAGAAAATAGCAAGGAAGGCTGAATTTTCTGAGTTTCTGAATACTTTTGTGCGCAGAGCAAAAAAAAGTGCTGGGCTTAAGACGTACAAGTGCAGAAAGTTCCAGATAGAAACGCCGTAAAAAACGAAACCGCAAAAAAGAGCTCAAAAGCTGAAAATAAATTTTGTTGATAAATTCGAATGCTGCATTTACGACGAGGTTTACGTTTAAGGGGGTCTTCTCATTGAGCAACTTTTTTTTTCGACTTTTTTTTTATTTGCATTTATTTATAGCTTAGGTAGTTGTGAATATGCCCCTAAAAGGATTTTTAGAAATTCGAAATACTTTAGAAGATACAGCCTTTTTTGTGAAGCAAGGTCTTCGTCAAAATGGGCTATTTCATTGAGCTACTTCAAACTTTAAACGCGTTTATCTCGAAACCACGTTTTTCGAACTGGCGGCCATGATATCTCCAGTTCAACTGAACCGATTTTTTTTTTACACTAAACTACAAAAAAAAACCCGAAATTGAATTTTTTTTTTTTGAATGGCCACCATTTTGTCAAAAAAAAATCACAAAATTAAGCTTGAGGTTCACCCGAGAATTACATCTATACTGATTATAACCCCGTTTTTTTTTTTCATTTCAGACGCTCCGGAGACCCGGAATCGTGGCCGCCGTGACGACACCTTTTTTTTCACCACCAACTTTGAAGTCTCATTACTTTTTGAACAGCCCACGTATCGAGGCAAAAAAAAATTGTTTATTTAATTTGAAACTTTTGTAATACAATAAATAAAAAAAGTTTTCAATTATTCTTTGCGTTTTCAAATAAGAATTTTTTTAAAAAGGGTCCAAAAAACGGGTTTTGAATGATAAGACCGCCTTAAGCTAAATTTACCCAGCTTCCTCGACAAGAATTTTATACGGCCGATTCTCGGGGAAATGTTGCTGAAAAATTCAAAACCAAAAAAGTGGAAAAATTACCAAAGAAGTTTCTGGTATGGCAGGCAATTTGCAGCTGCGGTGAAAGAAGCAAATCATGCGTGAAATCCGGCACAATTACGTCACATAAAGTGTCCACGTTTTTTTGGCCTGGCCTTGCTTCATGTCACTACCGCAAAGCTGCCTTAGATTGGTTCCAAAGGAATGAAGTAGTTTTGGTGCCTAGAGATGCTAATCCACCAAAGAGGGAAGTCAAAATAACTAAAAAAGAATCCAAGAACCTCCAAGACTTCCAAAGAAAATGGAACCTAGCAGCTGTGAGGGTGTCGGTTACTACCATTAAAACATTAATGGAAGGCTTTCCTGAAAAATTCAAATTTTTTATTAAATACTGAAAATTTCTAATTACTCATATTATGTATGTTATCTCAAAATAATTTTAAAAATAAAACACTTTATTTTATTGAAATCGGAGCTTTAGTTCCAGAGATTTTATAATTATTATACAATTTCATTCGGCGCAGTCCTTAACTGTCGAAAAAACAATGTATGTACATATATGGGTAATACCTATCGTTCCGACGTTACATTCGGACATATTTTTCATATATTTTACTCATTTTGCAAACAGTTTTTCAATTAAGATAAATCTGTTTAAATAGCCCTCCAAGAGTATTAAAAATGATAATTAAAACATTATGCGTTTGACTTCATTTTAACTAAAATTTCTTATTTTTTTCGTCCATTGAAAAAAACGGCCGTTACAAAAAAAAGGAAGGAAAACCCAAACTTCGAATAATTCTGCGAAATGGTCAATCACACGTTGAAATTGTAAAAGAGCAAATAATTACAAATAAAATAAGTTTAAAGAAAGGTTCAACAACATCTTAAAAGTCGTAATTTTTAAGGGAACGTTATACCTTAAAAAATTGTTTTAATGTTTTAAAATGCCTATAAGTTGGATACAAAATAAGATATCATTTTGAAACATTAAATATATATATTTTAGTGAAAAAATTACAGAAAAATTTTTTTTTATTTTTTATTTACATAAATGGTTACTGGAATTATTTTAAAAAAACATCAAAAAACCATGGCGGGCGTGATTACGACTCACTGGGACATCGGAAAAAAAAACAAAAAATGGGGTTTTTATTTACATCAAAACCGCCATGGAATGAACTAGAAGAAACAATTTTTGTCCAAAATTGTAAATTTTTTGGACAAAATCGGTCAAAAACTCAAAAACTATAAAACCGATTTTTCTGTCCGTAGTTCATTCCACGCATAGACAAATGTTAAATAACATATTAAAATTTCAGTACGATCGGTAGAGAAAAATTTTTGAAGGTGTCACGTCCCCTTAAGTCACATATAAGAATAGTATGTGTTCGGATATTACACATTTTTTCCTCCATATTGGAAATGTTCATGAATGCTTTTAAATACGTAAAGATATACATCTTCGCTTAAATTATTAAGTTTCTTCATACACTGACTTGAATATATTTCGAATTGCAGTTGTTGCTACTCTCAGAGACATTTTATTTTAACATATTTGAAATTTCTGGTTGACCTGTTTCTGGACAAGTACATATTCGAGCCACCTTAATGAGCACTTAATCACTAAATAAATTCCGTAGTTCTACTTTGCTTCCTGTATTGATAACGATGTTGGGCAACATCGATGTTCTTTGTTCGAAAACAAAGTTCTTTGTTCTTGGTGTTAACCAGTGGCTTATGATGTTTGCAAGGCTTTCTGCAAGCCATATGAAACCACGGTTTTGTGTGGAAAATCTAAAATTTGTTGATATAGTTCTGGGCAACAACGTACGCAAAAACTAAGTGCAATAAAAATCAGCACTGAAATTGAACAAATGGTTACCAGACAAGTACAAGATATCACAAAATTTTTTTAAATGAAACTAGCCACGTTTTTTGCGGAGCATAATAAGCCCAATCATGAAACATTTTCTCCGGAGAGTTGCAAATGGGAATTTCCGGTTTTAAGATAGCAGATAAAGATATCTCATTTTTTTATCTTACTCTCATGAATATTGGCGGTTGATGAACAAAATTACATTTAAAATTTCCAGAAAGTATTTTAATTTTATCTTAAAAGCGGAAACTCCCATTTACAACTCCCGGGAGAAAATGTTTCATGATTGGGAAAATCGCCATAGATATAGTTAACAAACTTGTTCTTTAAGTTGTTCTATTACTTACGTACTTAATTCTCATATTAAAGTACGTTGATATGTTCGTTAATATCATTTTAAAGAACATATCATTTTAGCTCATATTAAAGTTATGCTAGAAGGAAATTTTAGAGATTTTTCAATAATTTAAGAGGGCAAAAAGGAATTTTTTTCAGCTGCTGGTGGAATAATCACAAAACAAAAAAAATACTGGCAACACTGATTCCAACTAAATTTCAAAGCAAGCAAAAAACCGGGTTTTGTTTACAGAGTGCTACACACCAGGGTACACTGAATAAGGTAGCCGCAACACGGAGAGCGCGACTGCCGCAAATGTCAAAGCGAACTGATTCAGCTGTTGTTGTTGTTGTTCTTTTTTTCGACAGCCAGTTGATTTTTGACACTTTCGGATATGCGAAAGAGAGATCATTAAAATGTCTTCCACAGGAATATAGGTTTATATATTAAATAATAATATATGAATTGAACATATGATATTACATCTAAGCATAGAAATTAATGAAGGTCCCAGAAATATGGTGCTGTTTTAGAATAAAATAAGACCTCACGCAATAATGCCCCAATGGGCTGAAATAATATTTCAAATACAGACAAATATTTCCCCAAACATCATATATCAATTCAATTCAAAAACTTAATAATGACCCAAATAATACAAGGGTTTTGTTGATTTTGAAATTAATGACTATTTTATTTTGAATATTTGCTTTTTTTGTAAATAATATTAAGCGCTAAAAAGGAAATATCATCCCAAATATTTGTTTAGGTATTATGACGCATTCTTTAGAGCACCATAAAATTTAAGTTTTATAAAAACTGCACCTGAAAAAGCACAATATTTTTTAATTAAAAAAAAAAAAACCGAGATATGCTTTCTTTACTTCACGCATTCTTTATAATAATTTATCCCATCTGATACATATTTCAAAAAGCCGCGCCTATATTTTGTTTCAACCACCGAGGCATATCCCAATTTAAAATACCTAAAACTTCAGGGTTTCAACTTTTCTGTAAATAAAATATAATTTTAGAATTTCAAAAGAATCTTCTGAATTTCAATTGATTTTTGCATTAAATTGGGATATTGTATAGCTTAAAGTCCGGTACATACCATACCATCTTTTTACTGACTTGAAATTCGCTTACATCGAGAAGTCATTGTCGAGAGCTCTGCAAGCCAATTTTGGATGGTCGAATTCGAAATCCCAAGAACATTTTTTTCATTTAGTATAGCTTATATCGTATATCTCCCAATATTTCTAAACTTGCACAGTATTTCGGCAAGGAGATGCAACTGTCGTGTCTTTTCTTCAATATAGCGTATTGATAGACAGGCTGGCATCACACAAAACACAGTTAGACTAACTTAAAATATAATTTACCCTAGAATTGAAAAGGGAGTTAACATTTTTAAGTTAGCAGATATCGACATAACATTTTTGTTTTTGTTACACTCATAAATGAACAGTTAATGTACTCGCTTGCATTAGAAATATTCAAAAAGCTCTTGAGTATTGTCTTAAAAACGTAAGCTACCTTTTTCAATTCCCGGGAAAACAAAAATAATTCATTATAGGGCTGAATATCTTTTAAAGTGCTCAGCTGTTGGTGTAAAAGGATGATATCGCAATGGTGCCCTGTCATAACACCAATTGGCATAATTTTTTATTGTGGAATTATGTCCCTCCTAGCAGTAAAAAATTAAAAATTTCTAATATCTATATTTTTTAATAGTAATTATTTTCAAATACAAAATTAAAATTTAACGTTTACAAACATTGATGAGGTGTTTTCTACAAAGCACGTGCTCTAAAAATTGAAATGGAACAAAAATTCAAATAACTAACTGTGAAGTGAGACTACGAAGAGTTAACTTCCAACAATTATAAGAACTTGATTTATTTTGCTTAGAGGAGAAAGAAAAGAAATTAAGAAGGATATAAGCACCCATTGCTCGAACATCAAATGCTTATTTTTAACAAAAAATATGCATAGATGTGCAAAAAAAATTGAATAAAATTAAAAAAAGCAAAAACGTAAACGAAAAAATGTATCATAACTACAAAACCACAAACATAAAAGCACGTAAAATGGTAGTTTTAATTTTTTATCAGAATCAGAGACATGCATTGACGGACTTATCTTTAACTAAGATAATTTATTATTTTATTAGAGCCATTTCGTATTGATAGAAATGGATTTTAATTTCATTTATATTAAAACTAATCCCAAATTTCATTTTATGGCAACTAGAGAATAGGATTTTCTAAATGTTCTTAACAAGATTTTATATTTATGGCAACGAGAGAGTATGAATTTAAGAATTCTCTGAAAAAAATTTTATGTGTACATACATATCTCATTAGTAACAAATCTCATACATATGTTTACCTAATAACATGACATTCTGTTCATTAACGTTGTATTGTTATAAAATATAAACCAGCTGCATCAATTCTAATTTATTTTATTGCCATGCAATAATTCTAAGAAAACATTGTCGGAAAAATAAGTGTCGGTTTTTAAAATAACTCAAGTAAATCACAGAACTAGCCGTACAATTATACGCTTCAAAAATAAAGCTTTTTTTATTCAGAGAGATTACTATGTTAAAAAGTGAATATTGCAGTTTTCGAGTTTTTCTCGTTTATATTAACAGACCTTCAAATAATTTTTGCCTTTAATAAATAAGAGAAGACAAAATCATAAATCTTTTTGATTTTCTTTTGAGTTCTTTAGAAGCAAAAATTATTTTTAGAAATTTTTAAACTATTTTCTTATTCCAAAATATTTTATAATTTAAAAATATATAAATAATAAACATATTATGAAGAGTCGACGCGTATAACGTTGTAAGAGACAATTTACGAATCAAGTTAGATTGTTCACTATTATTAATTGTTTTAAGTTCATTTACATTTTTCCATTGACGAAACCTTTCAAATGCTTTTCACATTTCTACACTTGAACTTTTTCATATAAATGTTTTTAATTTTTTAATAACCTAGTTAAAGCTTAAATATCCTCAAAATATTTGTATCATATTTGTATGTATAGGCAAAACTGAAATTTTTCAACGTTTTTATGCAATTTTAAGCACAGAAAAATTCGCTGTATTAAATTAATATAATATACTTACATTTAAAAAAAAAATTTTATTTTTGCAAACTAGTGTTATAAAATAAATAAAAAATGAACTCTATTTTTCTCACTCGCTCTCTCTCTCTGTCTTTCAAAATTGCCAAAAGAATAAGGTAACAAGTTTCAAGTTCATTATTTTTTTTATAATACTGCATGGCAACCCTGGCACTTCAACGCTTGTAGCGGAACATAGCCGAACAGAGCGCAATGAGTACAAGCAAACCAGTATGAAAGCGCTAGCGTGTTAAAAGAGCCGAGCCATAGTGCTGAGCTGGTTGCATAGCAATCATCAATTGTCTGCAGGTTCGTACAGTTTTCTCGCAACAAGCGACAAAATCAACCCTCTCACAACTAGTATAGAAATGGACTTCGAAGTGGAAGCACTCATCGAGTGTGTTAAAGTGCGCCCTGCCTTATGGGATCACAAAAATGATAACTATTATAATCGGCGTTGTATTGAAAAATTGTGGTTAGCAATATCGAAGGAAATGAAAGTACCTGGTAAGTTTCTACGTATTTAAGTTGTCTTTATTTCGTTATGCTATTTGCTTAACAACAAACGCTGTCAGATGCTGGCACCATCGCAAAACATGCTGAACGAGCATAAAAAGTCATGTAGCTGTTTATGGTTGCCATATTTGCGGGAAATAATTTTTGTAGTTTTTGAAATCTGAGGAAACTTTTGAGTTTAGAAGATTTTTTTATAAATATAGTCCTTGATAAAAATAAACATGTATTTGTTTTTTAATTTTTTTAACTAATAAACTTTGCATGAATATATTTTGAACAGGGGTAAACAAATGTTTTACTCTCAAAGAAATGCGAAAAAACGCTACGAAATATAAATGAGGAATTGTTATGGGGTAACAGTTGATATATAAAAAGGGCAATTCTAGAGTTACCATTAAATTTTGGTTATGAATAATGATTCAGCCAAAATTGGAAGAGAAAGTTTCAGTTTTTAAGTTCAAACTCAAGAATTTGTCGAAAATTTTTAATGCACATTTGTTCAGCAACAGTGTATATTTACGAGGGTTCACTTCTTCAGGAATCACTTCTTCAAACCAAACCACACTTTCCTCTGTAGAACATCAAATATTCTATATTAATTACAAACTAAACTCATTAACCGTCAATATTCAAAATTGTAATACAAAATGTTATGTCTATCTGAAATCCGAAAATAACAAGTTCATTTTTTTTAATGGCACATGAAAAATTGTACTTAAATAGGCTGATTGGGTAAAATTTTTGGGAATTTTTCTTGGCAGATTCACTTCTTCAAAGCAAACCAAACTTGTCTTCGTTCAACATTAAATATTCTATATTTATTATCAACTATCATTTTCATTGTCTCATGATAAAAGTGAATTTGTCTAGGGTGAAAAGCTTTAAAGTATTCCTATGAGTTACTTATATGGCCTATGATAATAAACTTTTTACTTTGTATATATAAATGTTGGGGTTTTTGTAGATATACAAGTCATATTGCATGCCAAACAAAAATACATATTTACTTCTTGGATGCTGTTTAATTCAGAAATTAACAAATATTAGAAATAAATATCTTTATTTCCTCGTACACTTTACAAAAAAACATATTTACCTTTTGGATGTCATTTAATTTAGTTTTTAACAAATATTAAAAAATATATCCCTATATCCTTGTTGTTTTTTTTTTTTTACTATGTCTCTTTCACACTTTTATTGTGAAATATTTGGCGCGTTCAAGATATAATATGACTTCAGATTACTTGTTTTTTGTCGTAGTTAATCATATTAGCGAAAAAAATTGGAATATGTTTAGGTATATTAATACTTGATTTACAACTTTCAATCGAAATATATTTCAGTTCAGCAAGAGGTATTGGAAGAAATCATATTTTTTTCATGTGTCAACAAAAAAAACACAAAAAATTTCTTAACGAAATCCTTTCTAACTAAATTTTTTGTAAAAAACAACCGCTTCAAATCCAAACAACATTTTTTTAAAATTAAACTCAACTTTTTACAACACAATTCAATATTTAACACAATTTTAATATACAATTTTGTACCTTCATCGTGTCTATGGGCGGATTCCAAAAATATTCAACAGTGCAGATCCTTGGGTTTCATGCAATTATCTTAACTTCTTCTTATCCTGTGTTTGTGGACAACACACAGACGGACGGACGGACGTACGGACGGATAGACGGACAGGGCTAAATCGACTCACGAGGTGACTCTGATCAAGAATATACAGTTAGTTGCAAAATGCTAGGCAAAACTAAAAATTCTTTATATATTTTACTTCAATACCCAATAAAAACAAATTGGTAATACTTGTATGCATTATATTTTTTTTTATTTGCATTCTGTCAATTTTACTTAATTACAACATAAGTTAAAACAAATCAATTGTCAGATATTTACAGTAAAAAATCCAAATTATAAAAGAACATCAAAATGAAAGCTGGCGCAAAATGCTCGGCAAAATTTTAAGTTATTTTAGTCAAAAGGGTTGTTTGAACAGAAAAATCAAACTTTTTAAATTTAGTACTTAGTGTGTCCACCTGCAGCCTTAATTACAGCTTCCAACCTGTTCTTCGTTGATCCGATAAGCTTTTTGAGGTCATACTTAAGCGGAATCTTCTCCTATTCTTCTTTAATATATTGAATCAATTGTTTTTTTGATTTAGGGGTCCGTTTGCTCACCTTCTTCTTCAGATGTGCCCACAAATTCTCAATAGGATTCATGTCCGGGCTTTATGCAGAGATGTTAATAGCTTTGCTGCACTTATATAACAACCAGGACATGCACAAATGCGATTTGTGTTTTGGATCGTTATCTTGATACATTTTGAATATGAGTTTATTTGGGTTGTTTGGATCAACAAAGTTGCATTTTTGAACACTTCTTTTGAGGCTAGTTTTAAAAATGTCCAAGTATTAATTATTGTCCATTCTTTCTTCAAAAATTCTTATTTCACCGACCCCATTTATTGCAATACATCACCACACCATATCAGACAGTTTTTCAAATTTTACTGTCGGAATAATATTTTTAATTTCCAATGCTACAAGTGGTTTTCTCCAAACTCGGGAGAAACCATTGTGACAATATAGCATTACTTTAGTTTCATCACAAAAAACTACGTCATACCAGTATGTTATTGGCAGAAAACTGTGTTCTGTAGAAAACAAAAGCCTTTTTGAAATATTTTGTGTATAAAGAAGTGGTTTCTTACTATCAGCTCTAGACGAATACTTATTTTTTATAATGACTTTTCGAACAGTATCATGTGAAACGTTTATGCCACAGTCGTTTTTTCAGTCTGATGCAATCTATCTGCTGCTTGAAAATGGATTTTCACTGATACACTGGATAATTTTACGATTATCTCTTGAAGTGAGTTTCTTATGTCTGCCTGTTCACTTCTTATAATCAAGTCTTCCTTCTTTTTCTGCACGTGATATGACATTGTATACCGTTCTCAACTTTCGGACAAAATTACGGAAATTTCTTTGGCAGATTTGCCTTTATGGTAATAGTAATAAATTAACTGAATAATAATTTCTTTTAAGTATTTTCAACCCATATTAAAATATGATTTATTTAAAACAAACCTATAGCAAGACCACAACACAATGAAATCTGTTAGCTTACCAAACTCCAAAAAAACATATCAACACAAAAATTTTTGATTTACCGTTAAATTCGGCGACAAAATCTACGTTTTTTTACATAATATAAACATACTGCCGTGCATTTTGCGTCAGTTTGTATGTGTTGTAATTTTTTATTCTACTTATTCTAACTGTCAATTTCTGAGAATTGGTTCTCTTTTGCTTATGTTCTCATTGAAGAATATTAAGAGAGTAACAAAATTATATAAAAATGCCAAAAAGTATTAACACTTTGTTGTTATTGACTATACAAGTTCAAAATATAAAAAAATTTTAGTTTTGCCAAGCTTTTTGCAACTAACTGTATATACTTTTCTATACCGGACTTGCTTCGTTCTATGCGTTACAATCGTTTGCACAAAGTAAACAAAGTTTGCACCCTGACCTTTCAGGTTTAGGGTATAATGAAACTTTCCTAGAGTAAGAATATCTATGTTTCACATAAATTTCTAAACTTTTTATTAAATTATTTCTTTCTATGCCTCATCTTCGCTGCATGAAGTTTGTCACACCCAACACGATTTTTAAAATTTTATCTTTTAATGTAAGTGTTGCCTAATGTAAGTGCGACTTTTAGTTCGCAATAAAAGTTACATTTATGTACTTTTAATGTAAGTGCGAATAAAGTTGTAAAAACCCTGCCTTTATTCTTTAAATCTAACAAAAATTTGCAGTAACTCTGAAAATTTCAATTTTTATCTTACATTTTCTTTTTAATTGTTAATAATACATATTTGAGTTGTTTTTGTTGTCCATATCCATCAAATTATAACTCGTCACATCTGATACAAAAAATATATTAAGTTGCATAATATGTTTGTCAGAGTGGTCACCGTGTGGCACATGTGTGAACACTTTTGTAAATTACTTAAATTTTAACCGGTTAATATCATTTTTAACGCGATAAAGAAGTCGAAACTTCACATCCGTCTCAACAGGTGACGTTTTGCAATAATCTTTATTTTTACCTTGACCTTGACATTGACCTTTACCTTTTACATTTATGTTAGATTTATATTTATGCTCCCGTTGTCAAATCCCGGCCTTAATTTGACATTTTCTTTTATTTCATTTATGTCCAGGCCTAGCTATGTGCCTTCTCTTTAACCTTTCTTCAAGTTTTTCTATTTCTAAGCAATTGAATTTAAAAATTTATCGATATAATAACTTCAATAGTCTGAGGCATAACACTTATTGCCACAATTTCTAATGTTGATATAGCTTTTCACCATACAACAGCATTCCGCACTAAATCCACTTGATTTTCTATCTTTACTACTTATCTATCCTTTCATTTTTCGAACCAAGGCCGACTTGACTGAGTAGGTGAAACCCTTTCTTCGAAGCTAAAAGAACAAACACATTTTGTAATTTTTTTAAATGTATGCAATAATATTTGAATCCAACACCTTTCCCTCTCCTTTCGTTACAGCCATGTTATTGAAAAAGAAGTGGAAATATTTGCGCGACCAATTTCGCTTAGAATGTAAGAAAATTCCAACCGAAAAATATGACGACTCTTTGCTAACACCTTTAGACTACGATAATTACTCAACATGGACATATTTTAAGCGATTGTTCTTTTTGAAAAGCCAAATAAAAAACCCTAAGATAAAATTATCATTAATGAACGATGAAAATGAAGAACAAGAAGACGAATCAAAATCCGCCGATAATATGACAGTAGAACAAAATGATTTTGGAAAAATGTTTGTGCTAGAAAATATTGCCTCAATTCCTCATGATGATTATACAGACCAGATAATACAAGTTCAAAATGAACCACTACCGAAAGTACGTGTTGAAAATCTCAAAATGAATGATGATGATGATGAGCGGCTTAAAAGACTAGAAAAGAAATTGGATTTTGCAATAGTACAGCAAAGTAAACGTAGAAACTTTGACGATGAAATGGAAGAAGATAAAGCGTTTTTTGCCAGCATATTGCCGCATGTAAGAAAATTGCCACCCGCTGAAAAAATGCTCTGCCGCATAGATATACAAAATATAGTTTACAGACATGTCTATAAAACTGATCTAGTGTAAACAAGTGATGGATTATTGGTATTGACCAGTTTTAGGATTAAAGTTGCGACTCTGATGAGCTCGCATCAACAAGCAAGCTTAAAGCAAGCCAAATTTAGTATGACAATATTTCACTGTTTTAAGAAATAAGAAAGTGTGTAGAGTATTTTTCACACAGAGTTAGAAAAAACTTCTACAATATCAGAACGAACTTTTTGTATGAGTCCGAACTAAAACTACTTAAAGAATTATTGATAAGTTTTATTTCATTTCCTTTTTTTGTTTATGCTAAGATTTTAACTGTCTGTTTTACTAATAGAAACGTTGAATAAATAAATATAAATAAAATATTTTAATTTAAAAAAAATAACTACAATTCTTATGAAAAAAGATATTTTATTTATGCTCTACAATGATAAGTATTTCAGTTGATGAAAAACATGACTCTAAAATATGTTATAAAAATTTCTTTAAGAAATAATATGCCCTGCTTGTTGGCAACTCTGTCAGCTACTGCCTACCTGCTGTTAAGCTCGCAACCGAACAGAATGAAAAAGCAAATATGTATAGCTTACGAGAGCCTAAGCGAGTTAAGAGAGCAGCCGACGCCTAGCTGTTCAAAGCAGACAGCGAAGAACTTTTCTATAAGTTTTGCTCACTCGCATCCAACAATAGCTAGTGTAAAAATGGACATCGACGCAAGGGTATTGATTGAACTCATCAAATCGCGTTCTGTGCTGTGGGATAAGAAAAATAGAAGCTATCACCATCGCACGACTGTCGAAAAAACGTGGCTGGAGGTGTCGCGAAAACTGAAAATACCAAGTAAGTTTTTTTTCTTTGCATATTTGAGGTTAAATTGAACGCATACGTATGCTAGAAGCTGAATGTGTTTTTTTCTACACTTTGTAACAAACGGCAGCTGCTTCACTGTATTTGCGACAATAATGCGAGAAGCTTGCCATCTCTTTTCGTCATGAAGTATGATAGGCGGGCAAAAGTTAAACATGTTGCTTGCTAGAGTTGCCATCTAGTTGTTGAAAATATATAATTTGAAAAAATTATTAGATGAATAGATAAAGATTTGAAAAAATTTACAGTGAAAAACAAATCGCAAAAAAACACCTTTTATAAGAATACAGAAGAGAATGCATCGTTGTTCAACGCAATGTTTATTAACTATGAAGCGTCGAAAAAAAAAATATTCTTTAATTAAATTAAATAACTGAATTCCGGCAACGCCATACAGAACATTTAAAGCAACAAAATTGTTTTATTTGTTATAAATCAATCAACCGAAAACACGTTTCTGTTGCTCTCAGGACAAGTGTTTAAATTGCGCCCCATATTTTTTTTAACGCGCTCTGGGCATGCGAGACACATACTTAAGGTTGCGGTTATAGTGAACGCCGAGTCAGACAGGCAGACAGGCAATGTGAACAAGCGAGATAGATAGCTATCTGCATCTCGTTTTTTCACACAGATTTCAGCCTGCCTGTCTGAATCGCGTTCACTATAAACGCGGCCTTACACACAAGCCGTGGTCACCACATAAATGGTTCGAAATTAAGGTTCACTTTTTCAAATTTGTACATTGCAATGCCCATTCTTTCATAAAAAGGTGAAATTTTCTTTATTTAGAGGATACAAGTAAGTATACAAGGAATTTTCAACTATTTGTAATGCAAATTTCATCAAAATAAGTTGAATAAACTGCATGTATAAAATTAAGGCCTAAAAGTAAAAAGTAAAGGAAAAAATATGAAATTTTCAACTATTTAAGTAGAAGAATTAAAATTTTTGGTCAAATTATTCAGTGAAATGGTTGAAAACTTGAACTGCAAAGTTAAAAAACGAAAATTTTAACCGACAATATTGAAAAATTCAACAGAAAGCTTGACTTTCTCAACCCAAGTAGTAAGCATTACAATTAAAAGACGGGTTTTTAATCGAAAAAGTTGAAAAATTTAACTAAAAGTAGACTTATGCAACTCAACAAGTTGAAAAATTTAGCAAAAAGGCTTTCTCAACGCTAGTAGTTAAACAATTTAACTAAAATTCCAATTCTTCAACCGAAAAAGTTGAAAAATTTAAATAAAAGTTTACTTTTTGTACCCTAAGGCTGATGTCAGAGTGAACGCTACAAGCGAGTCGATGCTTTAACGCTACTCGAAGCTACAAAGCTTTGCCTGTGTTTTTCTATGGAAAAAAATTCAAAAGGTGTCAGGGTAGAAGCGATGCTATAAGCTAAGATTTTTGAAATGATTTGTATGAAATTTTAAGTATAAAACTGAATGATTCAGCATATCTAGTAATAAAAAACGCTTTCACTCAGACATAGAAAAGCATTGCTTATAGTATCTACCAGCAAATTTTCAAGTCTCACGTCGCTTGTAGCGCTCACTCTGACATCAGCCTAAAAGTTGAGAAATTCAACTGAAAGGTTGTTTGTTTATTCCTTTAAGTTGAAAAATTCAAATAAAAGTTGGTCCCGAATAATTCTTAACACTATTCTTAATAAACAAAAATACGAACAACTCATAATTTCTAAAATATTCTTTTTATTCATACATTATTATATTAACAAAACTATAATTGATGATTTTTTGAAATTGTAGGTACTCAAATAATTTAAATTCACTGCAGTAGGCTGCATAAACAGAAAAAAACTTAAGTGTAGATAATTTCATCATTCATGGCAAAAAATATATTAAAAACATGTTGACTTTTTCAATAAATTTTTAAACCAATAAAGTTGAAAATCTGGACTTAAATATTTGAAGAAGTAAATTTTAAAGATGCTAAATTCGTCTCTTGGGTTAAAATACTTTTTCAGATCAGTTAAAAATTTGGCATAAATAGTTGAAAAATTAAGAACGAAAAATTAGTCCCTTTCGTTTAAATAATTTTAAAACTAAAACAAAATTGACTCAAATAGATGCAAAATGCAACTTAAACGTTGAAAAAATCGTCTTTTAGGTTTAAATTTTAAATATATATTGATTTCAACCAATGAAAGGTTAAAAGTTTGATTTTAAAGATGAAAATCTAATTTTATACAGGAAAAATTTTTGTTTCAACCAAAAAAATTTCACAGAGGTTAAAAATTTTGATTTGAACTGTTAACCGTATATAAAATAATGGTATCATACTTTTAATTTACTTTTAAATACATGTAAGTCTCATAGGTCCTTATGATAGATTGATATACATATTTTATGTATGGCGCCCCTATCTACATGCGCCCGGGTCTTACTGGCTCGGCTCTAGGGCCGGCCCTGCGAGTGAAGAGCGCAAAACTTCATTAGAAAAAAACATAAACACGCTAAAGTCGGTCAGTGAACCTCCTTAAGGCCGCGTTCATAGTGGAAGCTGAAGCTGTTGACAGCGGCAAAGCGCAAAGTGAAAAAAACGCAAAATGGTAAAAGTGCACGGTTAAATTCAGCTTTACGCCACTTTTGAGGCTTTTTACTACTTTTTCTTCTAACTCGCTTGCGCACACAGTGTTGATTTTTTGTCTCATGTCGTGCTTATCCTCTGTAGTGCAGCTTATTTTCATACTTTTTAACGCTTTTTTCTGCTATTACGTTTGTTTGCACAATTTGGATGTTTTATTTTATTTCTTGTTTATGTTTTGATGTGGAGCTTATTTTAACACGCTTTTGGATACTTTTTTGGATACTTTTTTGGATACAAGCAAAAAGCGCGCACTATGAATAGAAACAGCGCGAAAAGGTGTCTAAAAGCGCGCACTATGAACAACAAAAGCGCGAAAAAGCCCTTTGATATTGCTTGCAAAAGCCTGAACAGCTTCAGCTTCCATTATGAACGCGGCCCAAGACAATACATGTCAAACGAACCAAAAGAGATAAAATATTTTCAAAAAACTGCTCTGTACTTCTTTAGCACAAACATTATATATTAATATATGTTTTATAAAGATCGGCTCATTAGTTTTGCAGATTACTTCATTCATGACATTTGCATAAATTGGAAAATTAATTGTGTTTCTTCAGTTCAATTGTTCAGTAAAATTTTTCAGAATTCCGTTTTTTCGTAGAAATTTTCTCCGTTATTTTTATCAATTTTCTGGGTAAAATTATACGGCAATACTAAACTATAAGCACAGCTTCTCCAGAAAGACATCTCGCTGCTTCATTAGAATCATTTTAAATATAAAGGCTGGATTATTGTCTGATTTCTTTTTAAAACTCCCATAAAACACATGCAATTTTCAAAATTTTAGAAATGAATTAATTTTTTTCTTCACTTTCACTTTCTCTTTTCAGAACTCCTAATAAAAAAGAAATGGAAATATCTACGCGATCAATTTCGCAGTGAATGTAAGAAAATACCAGCTGAAAAATTTTTTGACTCATTACTAACAGCCGCCGATTATGATGGTTACACATCTTGGCCATATTTTAAAAAGATGTTCTTCTTGAAGTCACAAATAAAGTGTCGTAAGCTTAAGCGTCTCTATTTAAACAATAAAG
The DNA here is from genome assembly GCA_958299015.1 of Tetanocera ferruginea. Lineage (NCBI taxonomy): Eukaryota > Metazoa > Arthropoda > Insecta > Diptera > Sciomyzidae > Tetanocera > Tetanocera ferruginea. The sequence continues at coordinate 19,945,675 of OY282644.1, read as the reverse complement.
ATGGCGAACAAATGGATGATGATGATGATCAAGACGAAAATAATGATACATTTAGCGCGGAAGACTCAAAAGATGTAGCGATCATAAATGCGGCAGAAAAAGAAGAAAAAGATGAACAAGATTTTGAAAAAATGTTTGTTTTGCAAAACATACCAACTATATCGGCGACAGATTATGAAGCACAAACTGCACAGGCGCAGCCAAGTAAGGAAGCAAACAACAGTTTTTTCTTAAGTCATATAAATTACTCAAAAAGTAGAAATGACATTAATGAAAAGCAAGATAAGTTCGCAAAACTAGAAAGGAAATTGGATATATTAGTGCATAAAAATAGAGTCAAATACTCTGAACAAGAAATGGATGAAGATAGAGCTTTTTTCCACAGCTTACTGCCGCATCTGAAAACGCTGACACCAGCTCAGAAACTGCTTTGTCGCATAGATATACAAACAAATGTGTACAAGCATGCATATAGTACAATGGAAAAACCACAACCAGCACCGATAGAGGACAATCAGGATAAGACAAGTTTAGACAATAAGCTTCTATAAGTTCATAGAAATCACGTTGCTTTGACTTACCCAGATCGCAAGCGAATTTTACTGAAATTTCAAACAAGCCGTTATTTATTTATTTTTTGCTACAAATTTAGAAAATGCTGAACTCGCATTGACAAGCTTCAAACATCTTCAGTAAATAACTTCAAAGTACTTTTAACACAAAGGAACAAAATGTAAAATTTATTTACTGTCCAACTCGCATTGACAAGCTTTCAACATCTTCAGAGAATCACTTCAAAGCGCTTTTATATTGGATTGAGCTCGCATTTACAAGCTTCAACCATCTTTAGAAAATAACTTTAAAGTGCTTTTCATCGAAAATAACTAAACAAGAAAAGTTAATAACTATTGAACTGGCATTGAAAAGCTTCAAATATCCTCAGCTAATAACTTTAAAGTGCTCGTAATCGAACAGAATTCTGAACTATCGCTCTTCTTAAATATCAATCAGTAAGCTTCAGAAAACCACAATAGTTTGGCCAGCAGGTGATTGCAACATTTTAGCCTTCCAGACACGCCCCCATCAATCTTTACGTATCGGAAAATTTTACTATAATAATGATTTTCTTAGTTTTAAGTTTTATTGTAATAAGCATAAGTATAAGTTTTATCTATTCTCATTTTTAGTAGAAATAAAGCAAAAATTATAGCAAAATATCGTTAATCAGCTGCGCACGGTCAAGAAACTACAAAGAAGCTAAGCTATAAAGAGGTGTAGTTCGGCGATAGCTCTCAATGAATGCCGCAGCGCGGCGCTGATCAAAAGCCGCCAAAGATTATTGTTAGTGTTGTGTTGTTGTGATTTTTTTTCTTGGTGTTGTTGTTGTAATATCTTTTACCGCGTTTGTCGGCTGAATTCTTGACAAACAACTGTCTACAATGCGTTTTATATCAACTTCAATGTGTTTGCGCTGCAATAGTTGCTTACACCAAGCATAACAATGTTAGAAGAGTTTTCTTATATTTTTGGATGTTGTCTGTCATTTTAATAAATATATCACACAAAATCGATTGCCTTTTAAATTTTAGCTACAGAGTCTGAAATTGTGTGTCTTAACCCTTATGATACCAAATTGTGCATTTAAGTCCGCCAACTTGGAAAATGCAAAATATGGTCATTTATGATCGAAAAAGTTTGAAAATCCATAACCTGGTGTTTACAAAGTTGTTTTTTCGAATGGTTTTGTTTGAGCAAATGGATCATTAGTTTTTTCATTTAATTTTTAAAAAAGTTTCGCAATTTTAAAGGAAATTTTTTGTATAATCATGTTTTTGGCACGAAAATTATTTTCAAATAATTGAAAACTTCAACAACTGTAGCTGTACAACTGTATTGTAAAGTAAAAGTTATTGCATTGTAAAAGTGTCCTTTAAATTATCACTTTGATGAAAAAATTGCTTCTTTTTGAAATCTGACACTAAATTATTATGCAATCTTATTGAACTATTGTTTAATTTTTTAATCGTTTCCAAAAGATTAGTTATAGATTTTTTTTAGAATGAAAGTAGTAGATATCGCAGTGTGCTCTCTTAGAGCAGCCTTATCCTTTCCATCGCATCTCCTGGATGGCGGTGATGTCAGCCTTTATTTTTTCGAGGGGTTCTGCCAGTTGGACAGCGGCACCTTCCCTATAAAGGGTCCGGACATTTCAGGTGCATATCCATAAATCATTGTCCGTTTTTCGTTTGCGGTGTTCGTCAACGTAGTAGGGGTTCATATCCGAGGCTGTTTTGGTTTTCATTGGGAAATTAGTAATGTGGCTGGGACCAAAACCCTACGCACATTCCATTTTTATTTGTTTGTAGTCTAGAGGAGACATCGCCACTCAAATTAGCCGACAACTAAACGGGTGCTAGGAGACACCACTTGGAGGTTTTGAGTCTACTTGAGATGATTTCGACGATTTTTGGTCTCGCCAAGTTTAGGTTATCAGACATGTTGGTGAAGATCGCCCCCTTGTCTCCTTAATTAAGGTACATAGATCTTAAATTTAACCTAAGGATCACTAAAGATTTTTTCGTGTGAATTTGACGAATACCCACCCGGGTAACAAATAATATTTTGCTTTTCTTTTGCACTAGATGTGCTACACTTTTTTTATTTCATACAATTTAAAAAGCTTTTGCTTTTAACAATTAGATAAAAGTTGTTTAGCACTAAACATGCAGTGAGAGCGGTCTTCATATTTCTTTTCGTTGCTGCATAATTAAAAAGTAAAATCTGAATGGTAACCCGGGTGGGTATAAGTAATCCTATGGTCAAAGAATTGAAAATTGAACTAAGCCATTCTTTTTATTGTTTCAATTAGCTTATACATTAATATATAGCAAACAAATTTTTAGAAGTTATTTAAGTATTTAATATTCAAATTTCGAAAATGACCAAGCATTCTTATATATTTTCATTTTATTAATCTATGAACAATTTTTTCAGACTAGAATAGATTATGTTTAAATTAATATTTACAAATGTATTAAATTTTCAAAATTTATTTTCAAAAATTGTAGTTTTTATAGTTCTTTTACTTTTTTAAAACCTGTAGCGGGCGTAAATTTAACTTTGATTTTTGTCTTTGGGACGAATCAGTGTGCGGTGTAAGGCAAATCTAGTGCTAGAATATATTAGAATAAATTTTAGTATTTTCGAAGAAATATTTCTCTACTTGTGGGAAATGGAAATATTTCAATGTCTCTGATAATGATAAGTATTTTTCTCGCATTATAGAGAAATTCAATTCTCAATTATAGAGAAAAATTATTGAAACTGTAAAATGTTTCCTATATTTTGATCAAAAATTCACTATAAGACGTATTTTCTTCAATAAAATCAAATCTTTTCTCAAAAATAAAAAAGTATTTTTCTCTAAAAACGATATCTAATTTATAAAAATCTCGTGTCACGGTGTTAGTGTTTGAACTCTTCCGAAACGGCTGGACCGATTTTAATGAATTTTGTATATTTGGTAGGTATGAGAATACGTCGAAAGTAGCTATTGAAAGTATTTTTCATCTTCCTACCTGCGAGAGCGTGGCACTTTTGCAAGATCACAAGTTTTCAGTTTTACTTTCGACCTATAAGTCACACATCAATGAAACTCGGCACGAAGTTAATGTTTAGTCGTGTCTTTCGACAAGCAAATTTGAGAATTTTTTAAAATTGGCGTGACACCATCCACACAATTCAAGTTGTTGATATCGAATAGATTTGGAACTAAATGTCGTAAAACAATGAAACTCAGTATGAAGTAAATTATTGGCCAAGTATTTAATTTATAAAACCATCAAAATTTCGATACAGAATAGTTATGGAAGTAAAAGTCACAGAATATTTAAAATTTGAACGGAGTTGCTATTTGATGATGCACTGCTTCTCGAAAGCTATAACGAGCATTGTACAAGGCGCGTTGCTCCGCTCTTATTTAAATTGAATCGCTTTGGAAATAGTAGTCACAGAAAGACTAGACACAGAAAAAGAAACTCGGTTTGGAGTTACTATTTGGTGATATCTTACTACTGGAAAATACTCGAAAACTAAAACGGGTATTGGAAAGGGGTGTGGCTCCGTCCATAAGAGAAAAAAATTTGTATATTTAAAAGGTTTAATAATAATGGTCACAGAATATTGAAACTCAGAGTGGAGTTACAATATGTTGATGGCTTTCTATTGGCAAACTAGAACAGGCATTGGACAAAGACGGCAGTAACGCGTCGGGTACCAGCTAGTATTTTTATATATTTCTCTTTTTCATAGAAGCTTTTTATCATTTTTGGAGAATTTTTAGGATCACATTTAGAGAAAAGCATTCTCTGGAGCAAAGTCTATACCATTTTTCTCTAAATATGATGGCTTTTTTATCATATTCCGAGAAACTTTTTTCTAAGTGTAACTTATTCCAGTATTTGTTGTCAGAACCGCGTTATTTTGGAAAATGGTTACCTTTATTGAACTGTGTTATTTATCAAGCTTTACTAATTTTTTTTCCATGAGGTAGCATTAAACTTGATTAAGTGTGAGCCACGTTTGGAGTTGCTGTTGCCGCTGCTGCATTTCATGATTACATGTGTCACCCAGCAGCACTTGCTGGACATGCGAAGACCTGCATTCAATTCCCCAGGTTTTACTATTTTTCGTTTGTTTTGTTTTTTTATGCTAACATTTTAAAATTTTTTTTTTTCGATCAATGCACTCTTAATGTGTCGATTGGCAATCAGTGTTGCCATCAAAAAAATTTTCATATCGTAACTTTTGACTCAGTTCGTCGGATTCTCGTCGGATCCGTGAAATTTTAAAAAAGAACAACAACGTAGAAATTTTCCGAGAAGGCAATTGAACATTAAAGAAGAAATATAAAAATCAATGTGGAAGTTTTAAGATTTATTATTAAATAAATCAAATTTTGCTTCAAAAGTCAGTTCATCTAATGTTTCTAACATGATTATATATAAAAAATATTCTGATAAAATATATTGAAAAATACTTTTAAGCACACAAAATAGAAGTAAAAATAAAAAAAAATAATCTTCATTAAATATTTTGTCATTGGTTAAAAAGAGTTGACACAGAATTTTTAAAACAAAGTTTAAAGTTGCTATCTTGCTAACTTGCTATCTTTATTTTTTCATTGCATATACTTAAAGAAAAATACACCAAATCGGACGTCGGATCTATTTTTTCTGAAATCGTAACATTTTGGAGAATTATGGCCATATATCGGATCATCGGATTCAAGACTGGAAATCGTAACAAATACGATATATCGGACCATATGGCAACACTGTTGGCAATACTCATCATAAAAATAGTTTTTATGAGTGAGTGTTCTAGCCTATTATGGGTTGTTTTTGTTGTAATCATGAGCATCAATTGTTGGATTTAACTCTGCAAACGCTGTAAATGACTTCAGCGTCGATGGGCGCAGTGCACAGTGGATGAGTCTCCATATAAGCGATGCACAAAAACAAAATAGAAGAATTCTACTATAAACTCTAATAAGTGATATTTATGTCACTGTGCAGCTAGGCTTGTCACCTTTTTATTGCCACCAAACAATAACATAAGCCATAAAATCATATTTTTGCAAAATTTCTTTGCTTGGCAAATTTATTTAATTTTTCTTATTATAATCGTTTTAATTTCTTTTTTTTTAATATATTTCAAAATTGTGACATCTTCGAACTAGCATTAAAAATAACGCTATTAAATAAATTATAGAAAATATAATGCTGCCAGATTAAACTAAAAATTGAAGCCAAATGGTGTTGCTTGCAGAGTTGCATTCATGAAGGTTGTTGGTAAAAAGGTGTGCGAAAGAAAATTCAATACCGGAAAAAAGAAAAATGAAAGATAGAGTGAGGCAGTAAAAACGTGAAAACGCGTAGAAATCAAATTAATTATTGGCTACCAAACGAGCCGAGAAACGTTTATTTGTTGTCATTGTTTCTGTAGTTGTTGTGCAATAAGTTTGATGAACGGGAACGGAGGTAGAGCAGAACCACAACCATTGTTGGCTTGGAGGATAGCTGAATGCGTGTGACGGCATGAATGTCAACAAATATGCGCTGAGCTATTTGATTGCTGCGTGCACTTGATTGTTGCTGATGTTGCACATGTTGCTGTTGTTGCTGTTGTTGCTTGTCTACTGATTGGCAGCATTCTTAAGAGGCGTGAATTAAATTCCAGCACTAAACACTTAATTTGGCGCGTTCTTTTTGTTGTTGTTGCTTTTGCAGCTGCAATGGCGCCAAAAATGGCGCGCCTTGAAATGCAATTGATTGACGCTAGACATTAACAAGTGCAAAAATCTTGCAACTCAACTGTCAGAGTTCATATGCAGCTATGTGTGATCTGGGCCCGTTATTGAGAGATAGTGAGCGCAGTTTTGCTCTGATTTCAGAACCTTATAGTACTACCAATGCTTGTATTAAGGATTTATCTGCAGATATGCGGGTCTTTCTGGAGCTCAGATTCATCAGCTGACAAGCGCATATTTCAAGTCCGGTGAGCTAATTGAGCCGTATTTAGCGCACTTGAAATCGGTGCTACTATTCGAGAGTAGCATTCCACTGATGCTGGGCGTCGATGCGAATGCATCATTACTTATGTGGTTCAGTAAGATATTCACTGGAGATCGAAATCATTTTAAGGGTGAGGTGCTGAGTAAATGGATGCTCAGTAGGTGCATCAGTACGATTAACGAGCCAAGTGGTGCTAGTCCAAGCCCAATGGGGCTAGTGATATTTTGCCATAGCCTTAGGTTTGTTTAGGTAAACTTGGATGGTTAGGGCTTGGGGCGTATGTGACCACAACTTAATAGTAGTTGTGCTTACTTATGATAGGGTTGCACGTCGTCAAACAGGCTTGAAAAGATGGTATAGTCACGGCGTGGACTGGAATGTTTTTTTCTTTATGAAATGGTCATGGCTGTCCATTAACAGTTTCATGTTTCGTTGAGTGGGTCGAACATATCAACTACACTCTGCTGCCGAGGATCCGCAAAATAAATCGCAGTAGGGTGAAGAAGGTTGCTTAGGCGTCTCAGTATCATGGCCTAGAGGAACAGAGCAGTCGATGATAGCGTTTGGTCCCAGCGTAGAGGTAGGTACAGAGTAAGCTTGAGAGAATACAAGGAGTTGTAAGATTTTTAAAGCTCTTAGTGAGTTTAGAGTACCAAGCTACCTGACGAAAGTTATAGCACGTACAAAGTCACTGGCGGCGTACTAGGTCCCCTTCTGTGTAACGTCATGTATGATGGTGTTCTAAGGTTCGAGGTACCTACAGGTGTGAAGATCGTCAGATTCGCGGATGATTAAGTGGTTGTGGTAACAGCTAAACATCTAGAAGAAGTAGAGGCCCTTGGTAGAGTTGCTATTAGCACTATCTACGTCTGGCTAAAATCAGCTGGGCTTACACACTTAACCTGCATGCCGTGGTGACCGTGGCATGCAGGTTAAGTGTGTGGCTTAGCATGCTCGGAGCCCGGGTTCGATCCCCAGCCGCCGCAAAAGTTTTTTCAATAAAAAATTTTTCTGATCGGTCACCACCTCTCTGCAGACAATGGCAAACCTCAGAGAGTGAATAATGCCATGTAAAGCTTCTTGAGAACATGAGCCGTTCGGAGTCGGCATAAAACATGTAGGTCCAGTTCTCGGTCAATTGTGTGCAAACATTTAATAACACACACAACACAGTTGATCATAAGAAGCTCGGTCAAAGTCCTTTCAAGGGCTGAAATGGCCAATTTGTTTTTTTGTTTTTTTTACACAAGACGGAGGCGGTGTATATAAGTAGCCGTAAAAAGTCCAAAATCGCAGTTATAAACGTGCGCGGGACGGAGGTACACTCAAAACCATTTATTATTTACCAACTCGGCGTGCTGATCGACTCCCGACTCTGTTTCAAACAGCACCTAGAGTATGCTCACAAAAAAGCAGCCACTCATGGCTGGCGCTACTAGAATGTTGCCAAGCACACGAGTTCCAAAGCAAGCTCGCAGGACTCTTCTTCTTAACGTTCGATTTTGATGCACGCATCAACGGTCTGGGCTGCAGCGATTAAGGTAAAGTCCTAACACCGAGAAGTAGAGTCGGTGTATAGGCTAGGCGCTCTAAGAGTGTGCTGCGCGTTCAGAATTGTGTCTGAGAATGCAGCTCTGGTGCTCGCTAACTCGATCCCATTGACGAAGAGGCCCAACCAGGCGCTAGTAGCGAGAGCGCATCCTCGTAAAAAAACTGGCTCGAGACAGATGTATGGCACAGTGGCAGGCACGTTGGAATAGATCGGGTAAGGGACGCTGGACCCATCACGTCAACCCTAACCTATCCGTCTAGTGTGGTAGAAGTCACGGTTCAGTGAATTTCTAACTCACGCAAATTTTGAGCGGGCACGGTTGCTTTAGAGCATACCTGCATAAATTCAAGCATGCAAGTGACCCATATTGCACTCATTGCTCTGGTAGCTTAGTAGAAAACACTGCACAAGTCCTCTTTGAGTGTTCAACGAAGTTAGAACTGATGCTTAGGTCCGCCTCGGCGTAGTGGTGACACCCCACAACTTGGTGAACCTCATGTTGAGAAGCGAAACCAACTGGTCAGTGGTAAGCTCTTTGTCCAAACGCATAATCGACGAACTTCGAAGAGTCGAACGTTTGCAAAATAGGTCAGCGTGAGATAGGATACTATAAACGAAGTTTAAGGTTCTCCCCGACCCAGAGTCGACATCAAGTTAAGGAGAAAATTTAGGCTCTTAACTTGACAGTCCCCCAAAAACAAAATTAGTCCTTTAGATTTCGGCTTAGTGCTGTTCCCTCATCACGCGAAGTTATGCCTTACGGCGGTTCCACGGGATTCATACTGCGTCGAAGATTGAATGCGGAAGTTTAGGTTTAGTGCGTAAAAATATCACACTCCCACCTGCAAGTATGGAGCCTTTTGAAGGTACCCCCTTCGCGAATAAAAAAAGAATACAAGGAGTTGTTAGTGCGCATAATGGCACAGGATTGGAAGGATTTTGTTCGGTGGTATATTAAATATGTCGTAGCTAGAGACGCTCTATAGAAGTTAGCGGTATGAGCCAAGGTGGTATTGTTTTAACAGAATAGGGGAGGGTTGTGTTCAGGCTCTGTTGAACTCATTTTTTTCGAGGACAGATGGTGAGGTATAGTCTGTTTTAGGGAAGTGGTTTGGAGTTGGGTAATGTTAAGTATGGCATAATGCAACTCAGGGGGAAAAAGTCTCAGAGACACATGACTGGAGAGATGTGTAGCAATACATGTTGTAGTCAGTGCATTTTTATTGTGTGAAATAGAAATTGAATAGTAGTATTGACAAAATTAATTTGATGACTTTTTCGAAATAGCTTAATTTGTAAAGGTTGGAACACTCATGTCGTTACAGTTAGGACAGCACGTTTTTGTTCAAACACACGGCGAGATTTGATCTTTAATCTTTATGTATCTTTCTTTTCCCATTTCATAAACAAATCCAATAGAGATGTCCTTTAGCAAAAGCTACCTTGAATCTGAAATATCTGATAGTTTTTTTATTGGTTTTCTCGCCTGAACGAAAATAAGTTCTAATAAACATTTAAAGATGTTGCGATCAGTAAATCGAAACGAAAAAAAAAATCTATGAGTTTTTCTTCTTCATAAGAAGACAGATACAGATGTTGATAAGAATATTGATATTGGTATCAATTTTATGAAAGCATTAAACTCAGCCGTTCAAATTCGACAGAGTGCAACACGTGCAAACATGCTGTTCACTTGCACTATGATCATATGTAATTTTATTTGGATTACATATGATATACATATAATTTTAATTTTTGGGCTAATTTTTCAGATTTTTTAATGCGATTTTGTGAAAATTGTATACGAAAGTTTTTTTTTTTTTTGAGAAAAAAAAGTTTTCTTCATTATCAAATAACTTCTTGCATAAAATTTGTAGCCATTGACCACACCTTTTTATTGGTTAATCCCTGTTATCATTTTTACCTGAAAATAATCTTTACAACTTTTTAATAGTAATTATTATAGTATTACAACATTTTAGTAATTTTGAATAGTGTTTAGATTTTTGGACTATTTCCACTTCTAATCTTTTCGGCTACCAAATGGGGAACTGTACCCGATACACCGAGATGTAAACTGCCAAACAACTGCCCAAGAATATGATTTATGCTAATTAGAATTAGAACGTTTAAAAAGATGAGCTTTTGAGGTACTGAAATATAAAACAAAATCAGTTTTAGTTAGTACCAAAAATTTGTAAAATTAGTCTCTTATGTAGAAAACCGTTGTATTTTAAGTGTTTATATAAAATATATGTATAAATATATACAATATATTTAAAATATATAACTAAAGAAGAAGAAGCAATTAACAATTTCTTGACAATCAAGAATGTTTTTGAAGAAATGATAATAATAAATAAATATTAGTAATTTTGATTTAAAATAATTTTCATTGAAAATCGAAACCATTTTCGATTTATTTCATATTATTTATTTATTTTATTTTTTGTTTTAGTTTCATAATTATATATAAAAATTTTCTATTTTGGTTGACCAATTTCACGAATTTTATTATTACCTACCATGTTTTATTAAATTTTATTGTTAAATATATTGTTAAAAAAATCGCAACTGAGTTCAAGTCCAACTTATATAGTGCTTATATAGTGTGGAACTTGAGGAACAATTAACGACAGCTTACAAGTTATTTACATGCTTAATTTAGAATTTCACGGAACAATTTACATACATATCATTAGTACCAAGAGTTAATAAATTAAATAGTATAAAAATAAATAAAAAAAGTTTGTCATAATTTTTAAACACATAAAATTGAAAAACAATGTGCCCTATAGTTATGAATTTTATAACATGTGCGTGCTTGTTTTGAGTAAATTTTTCCATGTTTTGAGAATTCCGAAACAATTAAATATATTTAAAGAAATTCACTTTGAGTTGTTAACTTAAGTAATTTGAAGTATTTGTATGTATGTTTAAGAGTGGATCGATATTCTGATACGATACCAAAATTCAATATGTTTAAAAAAGCTTTCGATTGGAATATTTTGTTTTCGGTTGGAACCAATTAAGTTAGTCAAGTACGCGTTATATTTCTCCAATCGAAATATTGAATGAAAATTAAACCAATAATTTAAATGGTGCTACTTTATTGCCTGTTTAGAGTTTAATAACAAAAATTATTATATTATTTTTAAGTTTAGTTTGTAAGTTAAGTTACAAGATTATTTAAAGTATATCTTATAAGTGGTGTCCGACCGAAACCAAAATTATGCCCGAAACGGAAACCGGTTAAGTAACGTATATATAAGATAAATATTCTTTGAATAATAAAGTTCAATTTTAAAATAATAACTAAAGACATAATTTTTAATACCACTTTAAGGAACTTTTTAGTATTTAACATTATAGTCTAAAAAAAAGAGCTTGTCTGCATTTACAAAATGAAACAATTTCAGCCCAATCATGAAACATTCTCTCCCGGGAGTTATAAATGGGAGTTTCCGATTTTAAGATAGCAGATAGAGGTATCTCATTTTTTTATTTTACACTTATGAATATTCGCGGTTGATGAATAAAATTGTATTTAAAATTTCCAAAAAGTATTTTAACTTTATCTTTAAAACGGAAACTCCCATTAACAACTCCCGGGAAAAAATGTTTCATGATTGGGCTGAATACATTTATTGTTTTGTGCTGGGCCCAACTCATACGGTCAATAAAATGACTGTGAGTTTCACGTTTTTATTCTACTTAACAAACAAAAAAAAAAAAAACAAAAAAAAAACAAATTGGCCATTTCAGCCCTTGAAAGGACTTTGACCGAGCTTATTATGATCAATTGCGTTGTGTGTGTTATTAAATGTTTGCACACAATTGACCGATAACTGGACCGATATGTTTTATGCCGACTCCGAACGGCTAAAGTTCATGTTCTCAAGAAGCTTAAAAAGGCATTATTTAATCTCTGAAGTTTGCCCTTGTCTGCAGAGAGATGGTGACCGATCAGAAAAATTTTTTAATTGAAAAAACTTTTCGCCGCGACTGGGGATCGAACTCGGGCTCCGAGCATGCTAAGCCATACACTTAACCTGCATGCCACGGCCACCTACATTCTTTTATTTATTTATTTATTTATTTGGATAAGCTTAATACAAGCAGTTTAAATACTTAAAACAAAAACTTAAAAACTAAAATTTATAATTAACAGGGAGTATCTTAATTTACAATTGTATCATATCTTGTACTGGAAGAATACATTAGAGAGGCGGATGAAGTGGTGTTGGAGAGTTAAGGAGGATATTTCGGAGTAGTGGTCTGCTCAGATGAAAATCGAATTCGTTGATCAAACTATTGGTTACCCGAAGCATTCTGGTTATGGGTTCACTGCATCCATAGTCGGTGCGGTGAACGTTAAGGTGGAAGAGAGATATAGACCTAAGGTTGCGTGGGTTGGTATTAAAAGATATTAATTTGAGTAATTCTGGACAGTTTATGTTTAACCCTAGCTGTGTAAGTATCAAAAATTGTTATTTAATGATTGAAATAATAATTCTGTTTCATTGATTGATTGGTAAAAAATAACCTCAAAATATGTTGCTTACAATCTTGAAAAAAAAAAAAATTCAAATTTGTTATTTTGTTTTAAAAAAATTTATATTTTAAATAAAAAAATATTTTTTGGCCTTGCCGTTATTTGAAGCTAGGACAGTCGAGTACTAGACGCACGCATCAGCACACTCGGCCAAACATTAACTTACAAAGCAGTGATAAAATTTTAATAAGTACGTTTTTATATGGGTTCCACTGACTGACGCTGGCTACCGAATCGAATAATTTTTGGAACATTGTCGTTAATTTTCTCGACATGACTTAGCCAGCGACTATATCGATGTCGACATATAGCTCATACAGCTCGTGATTCCATCGTATTCGGTACTCGCCATTGACGCAGATTGGAACATAGATCTTACGAAGGATTTTTCTCTCGAACGAAATCCTCCGATGCTCAGGTCACCAGCTCCGATGATTTTTTCCATAACTATATTGAAAAAAAGTCACACGATAAGGAATCACCTTGTCTAAAACCTCGCTTGATATCAAACGGAGGGCAGAGGTCCTTTCCGCATTTTCTGCTGCGCTGCTGTTGTTGCTTTGTGTCATCCTGCAAAGATGTATTAGCTTTGCAGTAAAACCAAATAAAGACATAATGGAGTATAGGTAACTCCTTATTGGACTGTCGAAGGCGGCTTTGAAATCGACAAAGAGGGTGTGTGTCCATTTGTTTTTCGAGAGTCTTCTCCAAGATTTGTCGTAGCCTAAAGGTCTGTTTAATGATGCACTTTTCAGGTCTGAAGCCACACTATAAGGTCCAATCAACTGATTGATAATGGCTTCAATCTTTCACACAATATGCTTGACAAGAGCTTATATGCAATATTAACAAGGCTTATCCTGCGGTAGTTGGCGCAAATGGTGGCATCCTCTCTCTCATGTGGATTGGGCAGAGCACACTGAGGATCCAATCATCTGGAATGCATTCTTCTGACCATATTCTGCATAGAAACTTGTGAATGCATTTAAACAGAGCTTAGCCATCGGTCGTCTTAAACAGCTCAGTAGGTAGGCAATCGGCTACTGCGGCTTTGTTGTTTTTAAGCCGGCACTTCAACGCTGTCATCCATAATTGGGATTTCCGGGATATCATTTCTATTGGCGGAATTGTTGTCAGCGTTGTCATTTAGAAAACTAGATAAGTCTTCTCTCCATAGCATCAGTGTACTCTGGTTATCTGTTACTGGTTACCTATTTTCAGCCTTGCAGGAAGTGGATGTAGTCGTAAAACCATCGGCCAGGCGTCTTATATTTTCGAAAAATTTTCGAGTCTCATTCCTGTTGCCTTGCATTTCAGTTTGCATAAAACTTTAACCCATTTTAGTTCGATTTGGCAGATAGTAATATTATTAAGTAAATTTCAAACTGAATTTCCGAATGTGAATTTATTTGTTCTGAATTTAAAATGCTATTTTTAAAATACATTTTATGTTTCTAACATTTAAATAATATTTTTTTAAAGTAAATTGATGGTTTTTTAATAAAATTTCATGATATCTGAATTTTAATTGAGAATTTCAGAATTTTTATGAATTTCAGACAGAGTTTGTTAATATAAAATGATCTATCCAAAATTTCGAATAGAATTTCTGAATTTCAATACATCTTTTCTTTGTTCGTAATTTTCAATTAAATGTTTTCTGAATTCGAAATGAAATTTCTGAATTCAAATTTATCTTTAACGAATTTCCAATGCATTTTTAATACCACTGTTATCTGAAATTTCATAAATTCTGAAATTTACTTAATGTTTTTTCAAAATTTATTGGATCTTTTGTTAATGTAAATTGATGATTTTTGAATTTCAAATAATGTTTTCTGAATTTCAAACGGAGTTTCTGAAACTTATTTATTTGATCCTTTCGTGATTTCAGTTGGTATTTTCGGAATTTCTACTGCACTTTTTGAATTTCGAATGGAATTTCTGAATTTCAGTTGTTTATTTTGGAATGACCGTTGAAAATCGTCTCGTAATTTAATAAATTTATATTTAATAAATAAATTTTCGGAATTTCTAATGTAATTTTTGAATTTCAATTGGAATTTCTGAATTTCATTTGTTTCTTTTGGAATGACAATTGAAATGGTCTCGTATTTAATAAATTAATTCAATACGTCTTCGTTTTTTTTTTTTTTCTTATTTTAAGAATACTTTTTTGATTAATGAGATTACTTCAGAAAAATATTTATTGCGAGTGCCATGCGTGTGGCCGCACATTAAGACAATTGCTGTTGTTGTTGCTAAAGTTGTTCCATCTAAAAGTGGCTTACTTACGACCGACCACAAACCTTGCTGCCCTCAGGCAACTTTACCACAACACTCCAGTACTGCAGTAGCGCATACGCGCTAATTAAAGCCCTAAAGTTGATCGAACTAAATTTACGACGTGTTTACGATGTTTAAAATTATGGGTTACGTTATAATGTTAGCCAAGAACGCAAGTGAGTGAATCAAGCATAAAACTCAGACAAGTCGAGAGCCAAAGTGCAATTGCAATACTATTGTGTGTAACTGTAGCATGTTTTAAACAGTTGCTTTTTCTTAAGCTCTTTGCATTGATTTCATCTGGCAGCACTGCCGCCACTGTGCTACTCAGTTGCGTGCGTAATTATGTCATAATTAAATTTTTTAAAAAGAAAACAACTTCAACTGCAAACATTATCAATTCAAGTGCAGGCAATTTTGTTAAAACAGGAATGAAACACTTATTAATCATGGCTCTGTGCCGAAGAAGTGTTGAAGGAGGGGCTCATGGTATAATGAGCGGGGCGGTGCATTCAACAGGTTGTTGCCTCAATTTAATACGACAAGCAAGCATCTAATTGCTTTGTTGCCTTCATGGCACTGAAACACGCAAGTTTTGAATGAATTTAATCTGCGCGCTGTGGTTTTGTATTTGCAAAACTTGCTTATAAATAAATTTTATGTGGTGAGATATATGAACATGACAAGCAGAATTTTAAATAATAAATAAGCTCGTAAAATATGAATGAAATAAAGCTTTTCATAGAGTTGGTGAAATAGTTAAGCTTTTGCAACTCAAAGTGATTAAGGCAAATAATAATCTCACTACCATCATGGTCAATACGATCATTTAAGAAAAAAACAGCATATTTTTTAAAAACATTTTCTCTAATGGCTAAAATTAAGTTAAGTACTAGCTGTAAAAAAATTAGTTGGCAACGCTTAATTAAAAGCAGTCGTGGCCGAGCGGTTAAGGCGTCTGACTAGAAATCAGATTCCCTCTGGGAGCGTAGGTTCGAATCCTGCCGACTGCGGAATATTTTTTAATAGTTACCATGCATAGAAATTGCAACATAAAAAATTATATTTTTATGTTTTTCAAATCTTTTTTTTTTCAAGAAACACTAAAAAAATAATTAAAATAGAAAAAGAATATGTTTAATTCAAGAAACACTTACTTTTTAGTAACAAATATTTGTTAAATAACAAATATTTTAAAATGCTCAAAATACATTTATAGAAAAAAATAACTAATAAAAAAAATATCTATTACGAAAATATTTTATCTGCACAAAAAAAAAATAAAAAAAAATTGCGCAGTCGGCAGGATTCGAACCTACGCTCCCAGAGGGAATCTGATTTCTAGTCAGACGCCTTAACCGCTCGGCCACGACTGCTTGATGACTTTCTGTGTCAGAACATCTAGTCAAAACACATACTTTTTGTAAGTGCATATATTATTATTAAAACAGACACAGCGATTAAAACAGTCCAGCCCACAAGAAATAGTAAGAGAGCCAAAACTTGTTTATAACACAAAAACACCCCAAAATGCTGTAAATTGTGACTAATGATAAGAAGTAATGAAGCATAAGGCTGAAACATAGGCTGATATCTATTAATTCCAGAGCAATTTATCAATACATGTATGCGCATATCACCAACGAAGAATGTTGCTTGTTTTTGTGTTGTTGTTGTTGTTGCGTCAGCAAATAGGGTTTATATAAATACAGTGGTGGAAAAAATAAAGAAAACATTGTTTTATAGTTCAAAGTTTTGAAATATTAACGGGGGACATGACATTGGCCGTTTTTTGTATTTTAGTAAATATTCTTAAGATTCTAAGAAAATTTCATAGAAAAATTCCTATGGGTTCAAAATTTACAGCCGGATTAGTGAGAGTGCTTTTTCATTTTCCGTGCATTTTTCTTTATTCACAAACTTTGAACGCATTTATCTCGAGACCATGTTTTTCGTACTGGTTGCGGCACTAGCGGGTTCATTTTTTGACGAATTTTTTTAAACTTGATTCGTTATCGTTTGACATGGGCTTTTTTAAATTTTTTTTCGTTTTTTTATGAATTTTTTAAGTCAATATTTTTTTCGAAATAACAAACTGTTCAAATTTGGAACATCACCAAAATTTGAAAAAAAAATTAAAAAAAAAACTCATGTCATACGATAACCAACCGCTGCAACCACTAGGCCCCCTTTTTTCTCTTCCGACAGTTTGGAGCTCTATAAAACCATGTTGGAGTGAAAAATATATTTTTTTGCATTTATTTTTTCTTGTAATTTGTTTAATTCTCTACAATTTTATAAAAATTTTTGTTTTTGACTGAGTTATGAATTTTTAAAACAAGGTCTGTTTTCTCTGCCGCTCATGTCATGTTCCTCCTTAACCCTTCGATGCGTGAAAAAATTTTTACCCTTCAATGCGTGAACAGGTCCCCAGGGACCTTTTTTTATTTTTAAGTATTTTACTATGAAAAAAAATTGCAAAAATTTTTTAATTTTTTTTTATGTTTATTATTGTCTAAAACACAAAACTGTATATTTAAATTAAATTTTTTTTTTTTTTTTTTTTTTTAAATGGGTCATATGAAAGTGAATAAAATTTACATATAAAACATCTTATTTTCTATTGTTGTTGTTGCTGCTGTTGGTCCATCGTGGCCTGTTCGCAAGTATGACAGCGGTGGAAGACTGTAGAATGCTCTCCGCAAACAGCATTGTCACAATTGAAGCAGTAGGCCCTCGTTTTCCGCTGCCGTACTCAGAACGGCATAGGCGGCATGACGGCCTGTTCGTCCTTGGCGCAAATGCTGGTGAATTGACTTCTACCGGTCTTGGTCTTATCTGAAAAGATAAAAAAAAATAAAAAAAAACAAAATTAGTAGTCTGGTTGTGAAATTAAAGCAGTTTTTTCTTACCCTGACATCAAATGTCTTCATCGCATTGCGTATCCTTGGATGCTTCGTGATTTGGTTGTTTAGGGCCCGATTCTCAATGTTTGGCATAGCCAACTGCCTGGTGAGGAGCTGGAGAAACGCCCGTCGTCGATCACTTCGTTGGTCAGGCTGCGTTTGTACGAGTAATTGCCCAGCACTTGGTCCATCACATCTACGCCAGATTTATTAGCATTGTAGTCCAGAATGCTGTAGGGTTTCCGCTTTGCACTGGCCTCGTCGACAGCGCAAGTATAATGTTGAGTAGACATAAGAAGAACAGCTTTGTTTCGTTTTGGCACATATGAAGATAGTGATATATCGCCATCGTTGAAGCCGAACAATATGGTGAGAACAGGACGCTGGCGATTTTTCTGGAACTCCTGCGGTACGAACCTCTTATTTGCGCAAACTGTTCCAACGTAGCCCGTTTTCTCCTCATCAAAACACGTGCCAAATCCAACGTTGTGAAGAAGTTGTCTGCATAAACTGTGCGGCCAGTATCCATATATCTCTCCATAAGCGTTAGTACAACATTTTGGCCCTGATTTACTTCACGATCCTGTGATTAGTGAAGTATAGGTAGAAATTTTAAGAACTGGTTTATTATGTTTCCAACGAAAAGCAATTACCAAAATAAACTACCACTTTATTATGTTTTCAAGGAAGGACGTTATATAAATAGTACAAAAATAAACTACCACATTATTATGCTTTCAAGGACACAATAACAATTATCCAAAAATTACCAAAAATTCACAGAACACATCTGTGATATGTTGAAACAATAAAAAAATTATAATAAAGCGAAGAACAAATGCATTTATAAGTGTTTTATTGCATTTATAAGTGTTTTATTGCATTTTCAGTACAAGCTCCCTAGGGACCTGTTCACGCATCCGCGCATGTATTTGATTTAAATGGGTGTAGCACCTTAACCATTGGTCGGATTGCCTTGATTTTTTTTTTAACGATTCTCCACAAAATTCTCTTGGAATACATGGTAACTTAGGGGGGGGTGTTGTCCTGGCCGAAATAGGAGTAAATTGCGTTTGAAAACGCAATAGGTCCCTAGGGACCTGTTCACGCATCGAAGGGTTAATAGAAAAACAAACTTAAGAAAAATTATTACTACCAAATGCTATGGCTAACCAAGGAATTGTTTACTTATTGGAGCGAGTGAGCGAAGCTCCCATGGAACAAGTTGTTTGAAGATGTTTAGAGACAAAAAACTCTCGAATGGATTGACCGATCTTAAAATTAATTTTGCTGAACTTTTCTACTCTTCCTAACTTAGGTTATATCCCTGCACTTAGAAAAAACAAATATCTTACTCTGGTTAAAAAATTCTCTATTTTCGATAATAGCATTTTGCTCTTTTTCAAATAAATTTTTCTTCAATAAGAATGAATTTTCATTTTTTCGAAGAAATATTTCTTCACTTCTAGGAAATAGAAATATTTCAATGTCTCTAAAAAAATTTATTATAAAATAGAGAAAAATTTATTCAAAATGAAAAATGTTTCCTTAATTTTGATTAAAAATTCTCCATGAGAAGTATTTTCTGCAATGAAAAATAAATCTTTTCTCAAAATAAAAAATTTTCTCATATATTTTTAGATATTTTTCTTTTTCATAGAAGCTTTTGATCATTTTTAAAGAATTTTTAGAGCAAAGTCTATACCATTTTTCTCTAAATATGATGCCTTTTTTATCATATTCCTAGAAACTTTTATCTGAGTGTAGGTTTAGGGTATTTCATAGTCGGACTAGACCGACTTTAAACATTCTTTACTTGTTTCGTGCTGATTTCAGTGTTAATTACCTATTTCTACAAGAAGAATAAAAAAATTATATGAAGAAAGAAATTTAAATATTGCTTCTTATTAATTGTTTTCATTGATATGTCGAAATTAATTTCATCTTGGTTTCGGTAAAGATTGAGCAAAATAAGCAGTGGAACAGAAATTTCGGTTGAAGTGTGTAAAATAATAATAAATGTCTACGAACAGAAAAAATTGCATCGCGAAACCGTTAAAATAGTAAAGAGATCATTTTCAAGTGTACTTAACATCATAAAGCATTATATAAATACCGTTGAAGTCATGCTTAAGAGCCAATCTGGTCGTGCCAAAACATTAACGCTACACGACGAACAAATGATAGTGCCTGCAGTTACTCAAACCCAAAAAATTTAACTGTACAGTTGTGCCACGAAATACAGTAACGGTTTGAAAAACCTTTGTTCCTCCCAGATTTTATGGCACAACTTTTCTTTGTTTTTCTTTTTGGTTATGAAGATTTAAAACTTTGAAGATTCTATTTGATTCCAAATTTGAAGATTTAGAACTCCCCACAAGTTCACTCTTGGATTAAGATCCGGAGACTACGAATTCCAGCCTGTGACACTCATTTTATTCTAAGAAACAGAATCACTGTTTCAAGTATTTTGATTTAGTCTACATTACTAATACTTTTTGTAATTATAATTGTAAGAAAATTTTAATCAAATCCATTTATATTTGTCATGTGATAGATAATTCTTTCGATTTTCGGCGAAGACTAGTAGCAAAAATATTTTTTTCTCCACATTTAGGCATAACAAATTGTTGTAGTCCTCTATAAATCTTATGCCTCTTTTAGCGTTGTCGACAACGTGAAGATTACGCAATATTTCTTGCGCTTGTTGGTAATCTTCGTCCAGGTTTCTGGATCAGTAGAAATGAAATCAGTTGAGAGTTCGAATTGTACGAAACATGTTGCTTTCTCAGATGTGACCTAATGGCTCAAATCTTTTTTCAATTCCTGATTAACTTTCTTCGCTTCCAATTGAATCCTTTTTAGACCTTTTTATCCAACAACGTGTACTGGATGACCACGTACTTAATTTCCTTTGCCTTCTGTCATCTCGCTCTGTTCTTCATTAGACGATTCGTCCATCTCATTGTCAGATAACTCATCCCATTACATACATAAACATGGTCGAAATAGTGTAACGATCAAAGGCATAACTAAATATCCAAGCTTTAGTTAAACGATAAACGAACATCTGGCCATTGAACTCTAGCACAACCCATACATAAGCCAAATCTTAAAAGCTACATTAGACCCGAAAATAGAGGAACCAATATGGTGGTACACAAGATCCAATTTGTACAGAAAATTTTGATTTTCAATTTTTAGCTTTATTGGCACAAACTTGATTTACAAAAACAAATATCTAAACTTTCTTTATTATGGTAGAAACGAATAAACATGCAAACAACATGCAACGACCATGAGGCTTTCCAGAGGTTAAAAAAAAATCATAACAAACAATTAGGTTAAGTACTCTTGAAATATTTTTTTAAAATCACTTAAATATTTTTTTTTTCTTTTTAGCCAGATGCAAAGTAGCATTGTATCATCATTTGTCTCAATGACAGCTAAAGCAAAGAATACGATAATTGCAATAATGACGTAAATGCTACGTTATTAACGTAACATCAATTATGCAAATAACGTGATTACAAGTTAATTGCTAACAACTGCAAAAATTCCAATAAAATAAAAATAAAATAAATAAAAACACTACAATTTCAACACCACAACAACATCAGTAGTAAACGTACAAACGCAACTGATAAGAATTACCATTCTTTAAGTGCCACCACATTTGACACGCAAGTGTTGCCACCTTACGTGCCTGCGCAACAACAATAACAACACGCCAATTTTTGACATAAGCATGTAGCCACTGACAGTTAACACCTAAATACTCTGCGTTTTGTTGTTATACTTGTTGTTATTGTTGTTGTGTCTGTTGTTGACGTGTACTCAACATGATCGACGTTGCCACACTGTGCGGCATTCATCATAGATTCAGTTGCTTGTTTGTTTGACAGCAATGAAACTTCGTTATATTTATTATTTTCTTAATTGTCAGTTTATGATCTTCTTCGCTTTATTTATGAATATTTTTTTTTTCTATACGTAGTTACGTGTATTAATATTAATATGTTGGATAATTGTTGCTGTTGTTGCATGTTTATTAGTAGTTAAGTTGCCCCGCTATAGACAGCTTGCGTTGTTGCAATTGTTTTAATCTTGTAAATGCATGCTTTTGTACTGCTTCGTTAACTGCCTGGCAGCCAGGCAAAATAGTTTTTTTTTCCTCATAACGCAGGAAATTTTTCATGTTTGTGCAGAATAAACGTCATTTTGTTGCAATTAGAGCAGCAATATTGCAACAGCAACAACAGCAATATTTATAAAATCAATGCAAACATGATCGGCATTGAAGAGAAGAAGGTTGAGTAAGTCTGGTAGACTGGGTTTGTGTTGGATAATAAATCAAAGCTTCAAAGTTTTTGAACGGAACTAATTGCTACAATATTTAACATAACAAACTGGCAACGGCAGCATTGAACTTAAAAATGTATTATATTTGTTAGGTGGCAGCATATCACAAATATAAGGAATGTAAAAAATAGCTAGTAGATAGAGTACAAGTTAAAAATCACAAAAAGGATAAGAAAAAGAGGAAGAGTTTAAGTAAAGGTTAGTCCACGTCCAAGTCCAAGTCCAAGTCCAAGTCCAAGTCCTAGTCCAAGTCCAAGTCCAAGTCCAAGTCCAAGTCCAAGTCCAAGTCCAAGTCCAAGTCCAAGTCCAAGTCCAAGTCCAAGTCCAAGTCCAAGTCCAAGTCCAAGTCCAAGTCCAAGTCCAAGTCCAAGTCCAAGTCCAAGTCCAAGTCCAAGTCCAAGTCCAAGTCCAAGTCCAAGTCCAAGTCCAAGTCCAAGTCCAAGTCCAAGTCCAAGTCCAAGTCCAAGTCCAAGTCCAAGTCCAAGTCCAAGTCCAAGTCCAAGTCCAAGTCCAAGTCCAAGTCCAAGTCCAAGTCCAAGTCCAAGTCCAAGTCCAAGTCCAAGTCCAAGTCCAAGTCCAAGTCCAAGTCCAAGTCCAAGTCCAAGTCCAAGTCCAAGTCCAAGTCCAAGTCCAAGTCCAAGTCCAAGTCCAAGTCCAAGTCCAAGTCCAAGTCCAAGTCCAAGTCCAAGTCCAAGTCCAAGTCCAAGTCCAAGTCCAAGTCCAAGTCCAAGTCCAAGTCCAAGTCCAAGTCCAAGTCCAAGTCCAAGTCCAAGTCCAAGTCCAAGTCCAAGTCCAAGTCCAAGTCCAAGTCCAAGTCCAAGTCCAAGTCCAAGTCCAAGTCCAAGTCCAAGTCCAAGTCCAACTCCAAGTCCAAGTCCAAGTCCAAGTCCAAGTCCAAGTCCAACTCCAACTCCAAGTCCAAGTCCAAGTCCAAGTCCAAGTCTAAGTTCAAGTTCAAGTCCAAGTCAAAGATCAAGTGTCCCTGCAAACATTTGGACGCTGATTGGAAGAGATGCACTTCCGATTCGCTTAAGGGTTCTTTGGAAAATGGATCACTTTTTGACTGCCAAACGATGAAAGCGCGATTCAGGAAAAAAATTTTAAAATTTTTCACTCATTCCGCTCAGTCGCTCATTCCGGCGATTGTTGGAAAATTAGTTCTTATACAATTTTCAAAATCTTTCATGGGAATAAGAAATAGGCTCTGAAAGATCGTTAAATTTAATCAAAAATTTGAACTAGTTTTTACTAGTTTCTGTAAAATATTTTCTTATAGTTCAGAAGTAACGTCGCGTTAAATAAAAGTGAAATAAAAGGAAATTCATAACATAATCACAAAAAAATTTATTGAATTTGGAAACTTGGCATGTTTCGACAAATCGCTGAGTACCCTTAAAAGCCATTCGTTTGCTACTTTTGTCGACGAATCGCTTTAGACCCCTTCTCAAAGAATCGTTGTCAAATCGCTTAAGACCCCGATTCGTTGTCGAATCTTCTCGGCGAATTGCTTTAAATCTCACTCGGCGATTCGTTCATTCCTCTTACCGGGTGAATCGCTAAAGACCCCTCTTGGGGATTTGTTGGAGAATCTTCCCTGGATACCTGGATGACTCTGAAATGAGCCTGTGATTGGCTGACGATTCTCAGGTGATTGAACATGTTTGTAAGGTTGTAAATATTTGATCGAAAACTGGATTTATATATCCAAACAATGCCGAAAAAAAAGGCTAAATTTCATGTTCTCAAGAACGATCATTGGAAAATGGGGCGTGGCACCGCCCATACATCTCAAATTTTTGATACAGAATAGCTAACTCAGAATGAAGTTACTATTTGTTGGTGTCATGCTATTGGAAAACTAGAACGGGCTTTTTACAAGGGGTGTGGCTCCGCCCATTTAAGAAACAGTTTTAAAATTGAATCGCTTTTTAAATAATACTAAAAGATCACAGAAACTCGGTTTGGAGTAACTATTTGGTGATATCCTACTACTCGAAAATACTCATAAACTAAAACTGGTATTGAACAAGGGGTGTGGCTCTGCGCATAAAATACAATTTTTTATATATAATAGCTTTGGCTTAATAATGGTTAAATAATGGTCAAAAAATATTGAAACTCAGAGTGGAGTTACTATTTGTTGATGGCCTCTTTTTGCAAACTGGAACAGGCATTGGACAAGAACGGCAGCAACGCGACGGGTACCACCTAGTTTTATTATATTTTTCCCCTCAACGCGCAATGTTTTTTTTATGCTGTATACTCTGTGTGTTTGCTCTGCACTTCCTTCGCAGCCTCTTCAATCGGCTTTATTCAAATATTTTTAATATTCATAAATTTTCTTTAAGTGGCCAATTTTTGCACCCTTCGTTTTCTGACATCAGCAACCAAACAAACGCATGTTATTATTTTTCTTTTTTGCAACATTTTGTCACGTGTTGCTTGTTGGCGTTGCCAACATTGTTCTTTACAACATTCAATGCGACAACGTCTGTTGCACTTTGTCGTGTTGACTCAAGTGTTGCACACACTTCCTTTCGTTGCACTTCAAGATAATTGGCTTTGGTGGGTGTGGTGGCGTTTTTGGTGTTGCTAATGTTGGTACTTTTGCTGCTTTTATTATCTTTTTAAGTCATGCTTTTTTTTGAGTCATAAGTCATCAAAGAGATATCAATGTTTTATAAGACTTAAATGCTGATTTAAAGTGACAAGTTATAAAAATGATATCATAAAAAAAATATGGTTTTTCCAATACAATGGCACATATCGGGCACAATGCAACACATTATTTTTTATATGATTATTCGAAACTTGCGGAGCTAACTTCTTCAAACGCATTAAATTTACATAAAAGTCTTATAAACTTAATTTTTTTTTCAAATTTTTCATATGAAGATCTTCTTACTTTATTCTTTAAAGCCTATCGGCGTTTTGTGTTTTAATTATTTTGCTCATATTCCAGAACATTCTTCCTTTAATGTTTTTTTTAACTTTTTTTTAAAATTGTCTTTTTTTTATTAAATAATTCGATAACTCTTTTTTGCTTAACTAAAACTTCTACTAGTGAAGTTCAAGTCGTCTCACTTATATTGATTCTTCAATTTCTTTCATTTTTTTTTATATATGCAACACATGTGTTTATCTATCTGTCTATCTGTCTTTTGTTCTTTCTTTGTGTTCTTATGTCTGTCTGTGCTTCCTCTTTTCATGTTAATCAACGTTTGTGCTCAGCATACATAATATTATTGTAACGTTCAATGAATATAAAAAAGACTCTTAAGCAAGATATTGTAAGCAAATTTTAACATTTTCAAGGTCAAACGGACTTAGTCAACAACTCAGAAGTAAAGCTAAAGGTAAGCAGTTAATTAAACAAAAATTTACGGATTTCATTAAATGCTATTAATAAAAAAAAAAACGCTTAATTCTTATTGCATGCAAACATTTTTTTTATATAGCAAACCACGCTTCTCTTGCTCAAAAATGCACAATAAATCATCTTTTGAAACTGGAAAGTGTGCTTCTGTGCTTCAGCAAATCTTTAAACTGAAGCAATTGCAAATATTGCGTGTTGCATTGATTAAGTTCAGCCATATTTCAATAAGCTGAACGCCTGCTGATCACGCCCATTTTGTGGCAATTACTAAAAACTAATTTAAGTCGTTTTGCGTTCGCCGTCAAATCAAAAAATTAATCAAAATGTTTATTTAAAAAATTGCGAATAAAATAAAATGCACGCCCTGTATGCACATAGAGCGACACCTAGTGGTAATCAATTGAGGCAGCAGCAAAGTTAGGCCTAACAGGCTTTTAAGATTAGAAAACTATGGCAAATAATTGAAACAATTAATTTATTAGACGTCATATTCTTTCATAATAAATGTCATCAAACACCCCTCAACAAGAATAGATCTTATAACTGCAGTAACAACAACAACTACTGTGGCAAAATATGTTCCAAAAAGTGGTATTTAATAGAAATGAATAATTTTTGAATTAAATTAGATGCAGTTTTTGTGAAGTTTTTGTCGATTTCGCCTCAACAAACTATAACGACCACGTTCCGACAACTAAAAATATAAATCGAAACCTGTAGTCGAATAGCATAATAAAATGAACAGTTAAGTTATGGTTAAAAGCTATCAATAGCTGTATTAATGTATAGAAAATATTGGCATAAGTATTCTGTCATGAGAAATTGCTTGCGGCAGCATGACGCAAATATGTGCTCCACACATATTTCTGAATTCTCTTTTGCACTTTGTATGGAGAACTTAGAGCTGGTTTTTGAAGAGGTTGCCTGGCAATGCATAAATTTTATATCAGGAACTGGTTGAGGAATTATTTTGATGAGTGAGAATAAACTAACATTTATTGCATTCATACATGATACGGCGCCGGCATTAGGTTGAGAATTAACGCCAAGTACATTATTGCTACAAGAAAAAAAAAAAAAAATTGGTGGTGGCAATAATTCATACGACATAAGGTATTAAGGTAAAGTATTAACACCACAGAGTTGGTATTAATAATTCACATTGAAAGTGTATTATTGCCAAAAACAGGTGGAAATAGTTCACATTGAAAATGTATTATTGCCACAAACAGGTGGCAATAATTCTCGTGGCATTAATGTACATGTCTGTTTGTATTATTGCCACTACACTTAGCAAAAATCACATCATGCAATAGCAGGGTGGTCCATTTATGCCACGTAATTTAGTATCACATGTGGCAATAATATACATGAGGTTGAGAATTATTGCCACCACTACACTCTAAAAGCAATTTTTTTCTGTCAACCAAGATTTAGTTGTAGTTAACAAACGCCATACTTGACTAAGAAATAATATTTGGTTATTGGAAAGAAATTATTTATTTGAGCTTTGTGGTTGAGACAAATTTGGTTATAGATACCAAAACACTCTCTTGAGCGGTCAAAATATTTTGTGAAATGAAAAATAATTACGATATTTGTTAATTGCTGGGCAAGTACTAGAACGAAGCTCTTATAATCAATAACCTTTGGAGAAAAAAATTAGTCTCCCAGAGACAAAAGCAACGATATATCATGTTTAAGATTCGATTCTTTATACCGCAATTATGACAAAACGATGAAGAAAGAGAACAAATAAAAAAATATTTTTAAAATAGTTCCACTAAACTAATCGAAATAGTTTCTAAGGCAGAGTTTAATTATTTTTTGTGAGCTTTCATTTTCTGACTTTCGAGTGGTAATTAGTATTGTACTAATTGCAATCTGGTGGGTAAATAAAAGAACGGGGTACTTCAGATTAATGACCTATGGAGCGAAATTTCCTTTGAATTGGTATCCCTGAGAAAAAGAAATTGATATATCACACTTTAAGATCGGATGGTAAATGCCGAAGATTTGAATAGTAAAAAAATGAATCTTTAGTAATTGTTTTCTAAATTGCTTTCGTAATTGCCTAGGATTAAAGTTGTGTAGTGAACTTTTTTTATTGGGATGGTCTTGTGCATATTACTACGTCTATAATAGCTTTTTTCTGTAAAATAATTCATTTAACGATCAGCATACTCGCCCATCAGAGCAATTAATTCGACTAACTATGGATCGTTTTCGCACCACGCTCACGCTTGTTTTTCATAGTTTTTTAACTATCTGAATATGAAAATCACGTCTAGTCCGTGATTACGAAAATTATGTGTAGTTGAGGTTCGTGTTTCAAAACACGAACTACACGGAACTTTCGTGAACACGTGTAGTTCGAAACACGTGTTTGAGCTGAAGCTCTACTGTAAAGCGTAACGTAGAGGAAGACCCGAATCAGTTTATTCGCCATCGTGCACAGCAATATGGAAGATTTTGCGGAAAGATCTTGGTTTGCGTGCTAACAAAATTCAACTCGTGCAAGAATTGAAGCCACATGATCACCTAGCAAGGTATATTCGGTGATTGGTCCCAAAACAAGATTGCCGTTGATCCCGTTGTTGATAAGAGGATTTTTTTTAGCAATGAAGCTCACTTTTGGTTGAATGGCTTCCTCAATGAACAAAACTGCCGTATTTGGAGTGAAGATAATCCTCAAGTGTATGTTGAGACACCGTTACATCCAGAAAAACTGACTGTTTGTTGTACTTTATCATCTGGTGGAATTATTGGTCCGTACTTCTTTAAAAACGATGCTGGTCAGAACGTTGAAGCCAATGGTGACCACTATAGAGCCATGATTACTGACTTTTCCGTTCCTTAATTGAACAACCATGATGTGCAGGAGCTGTGGTTTCAACAAAACTGCGCAACATGTCACACAGCTCGTGTCACAATTGATTTCCTGAAGGAAACGTTTCGTAACCGCATTATTTCACGTTCCGGACCCGTGAATTGGCCTCCAAGATCGTGCGATTTAACGCCGCTAGACTATTGTCTTTGGAGATATGTGAAGTGGCAAGTCTACGCCAATAAGCCCGAAACGATCGACCACTAATAGGATAACATTCGCCGCGTTATAAGCCACAAATGTTGGAAAAAGTGATTGAAAATTGGACCTCCAGATAAGAATACGTCAGAGCCGGCCATAGCGGGCATATGCCACAAATCATATTTAAATTATAATGCCAAAAGATTATCTTTTGAACAAAGTTAATTTCATGTCAATTTTAAAATTCATCCTTATTTAATTCCATTTCAAAGTTCTTTACCTCTAACTAAAACACCCTTTTCTTCTTTCATTGTGAATACTTCTAAACTAGTTCCTTTTGCTACAGATTTAAAGTGGTTCGTTTAAAGTTCCATTAAAAGTAAAAGTTAAATAAAATTAAAAATGCTACACAATGAAATAAAAAATCAAATCAAAAATAGCATATAAAGAAAATAATATTATAAAAAAAACTATAGTAAAATATAATATATATAACACAAAAACAAAAAATAAAAAAAATTAATTGAGAAACAATAATACATAAAATAAAAATAAATAATTACACTGTGTAATTTTTTAAGTCACGGCAAAATAACCATATACGGACACCACTACGTGATAAAAGACTAAAAAAAAAGACCCGTGTCTCCCAATTTTCCCCAAAGTCATGCACTTTTTGTTTTATGGGCCCCCAAAGATTTGGGGCCTCGCTATCATTTTCGTAAAAATGTGATCATTTTCTCAGGCTCATATCTTGTAAACCGTTCAGAATTTCGATTTACTCTCAGAGGCAAAGTTGTAGCTCTTGTCATAAGGAACAAAAATTGCCAACATATAAAATCCAAAAAACTTCACCTTCCAGGTCAAAATCGCAAAAAACTTAAAAAATTTCGATTTTTTTTACCTTTTTTCCCGTATTCAGGTCCATAGGTAGCAAACCGTTCAAAATTCAAGGAAACAATCAACTACAAAAATGTACCTAAGATCTCAATAAACAAATTTCTAAAACATAAACTTCCTAGAGATGATTCTTAACACCGTTTTTTAATTTCATTTGTTTTTTATTTACTTCAACATTGAGTTACTATGCTATCTATTACAAAAATATTAAAAAAAATATTCGTATTATAATAATTATGTTAAAATGTTATAATTATGTTTATAATGTTGATGGCCCTGGACTTGCAAATCGCGCTCTCTTAAGTTGTGGATCCAAATCTTCGTCCGAATCGTCCGAATCTGACTCTGATTCAGAAATTATGGTGTCCACAGGCACGTTGCTTCCAGACTGCCCTCCATCATCAGCTCTTTCTTCTTCAACTACTTCATTAACATCATACAGGGTGATCTTGTGACTCCACCAACATACCTCTGCAAGCAATGCGTCCAGGTTTTTGCCTTTGAACCGTTTTTCCATGGGCCTTGTGGTTTGGTGAAACCGTTCTCCTTGCTCATCGGATTCGGTAGGGAGTTGTTTGATGAAATCGTCAAAATGAAAATGAAGAAAATGCAGCTTTAATGTCATCGATGCGCCGATTATCTCAAAATAATACAGCATTGCTTTCACCCATTCTCTTGCTTCCGGTTCCGCGTCTCGATCCGCTCCCAAGACTCTGGTGCATACACGCTGAAGGTAAATCCATGCCATTGAATGATTTTCATCAAGCGATGAAGCAAAGTTGCTCTTGAATAGCTTTCTAATGTCAGGGCCATTAAGTACGCCTGTTAAATGAAAACAAAAAATAAAGACAGAAAAGAAAACATTAACATAGTGTAAATAGCTATATATATAGTACAATTAGGTGAACAAAAATCCGTTTTAAATTTACTACAATACCTTTTTTAATTTTGTCATCGCTACGCTTTGGGAAAACGCTTTTCAAATAGTCGAATGCGTTTGGACAATTTACAACGGCCACTTCGATGAATTTTTTAACAATTCCCAATTTTATATGGAGCGGTGGCAGCAAGATGTCTTGAGTATTGTCAATTAAAGGTGCATTCTTCAGTCTATGTTGTTGTATTTGTTCATCCACACTTCCTCTTGGCCTCCACGAATTACATTGGAATTGATTCAGAGGTGAGCGTGAATCCCAATTACAAAGAAAACAAAAGAATTTTGGGAAGCCGCCCTTATCGATGATCCCTTGCATAATGTTGATGACCTTCAAATCACAGCAAATCTTCCATTTATTTTCGTAATATTTGATTTTTTCCATTATATCTTTCAATGTTTCATAGCTTTCTTTCATGTTGATACCCATTGCTAGCGGAATGGAAGGTTTTCGGTTCGACACATGCAACAACACTGCTTTCAAGCTTGAAACAGAACCATCAATAAATAATCTCCACTCACTAGCGATGTAGTTCATTCCCATTTTTACCACCAAAGCTTTTATATCGTTGCAGTAAGCGAACGAATTGTCATCATTTAGAGTGTACAGCATCTGAAATTCAGCTTGTCGTTTGCGGTACGCCGTAGAGTTTACATTAGCATGTGTGAGTTTTCTTTTTTTTAAAAAAGCTGTTAAAAATATTGCAAGCCGCTGGGATAATCCCAATATGGCCACAATGAAATCCATTTCCATTTGTGTTATTAGTTGTGGTCCATCTCTTCCCTGTTGGGAAATAAAAAACAAATGAAATTAAAAAACGGTGTTAAGAATCATCTCTAGGAAGTTTATATGTTTTAGAAATTTGTTTATTGTGATCTTAGGTACATTTTTGTAGTTGATTGTTTCCTTGAATTTTGAACGGTTTGCTACCTATGGACCTGAACACGGGAAAAAAGGTAAAAAAATCGAAATTTTTTAAGTTTTTTGCGATTTTGACCTGGAAGGTGAAGTTTTTTGGATTTTATATGTTGGCAATTTTTGTTCCTTATGACAAGAGCTACAACTTTGCCTCTGAGAGTAAATCGAAATTCTGAACGGTTTACAAGATATGAGCCTGAGAAAATGATCACATTTTTACGAAAATGATACCGAGGCCCCAAATCTTTGGGGGCCCATAAAACAAAAAGTGCATGGCCCATAAAAAATGTTGGTGGTGGTGTTGCACTGTGTTATTAAAAGCAAAATAATATATTTAATCAAATAAACAATAAAACGAAACAAAGAATAATATAAAAAATAATTAAGATTTAAAAAAAAAACAAATAAAAATATATATTGGCCATTTCAGTTCTTGAAAGGACTTTGAAAGAGCTTCTTATGATCAATTGCGTTAAGTGTGTTTTTAAATGCTTGTACACAATTGACCGAGAACTGGACGTACATGAGAACTGAACCTACATGTTTTATGCCGACTCCGAAAAAACTTAACCGCGAGTGAGAATCGATATCGGGCTTAGGGCATGCAAACCACATACCAAGCATGCATACCCCGGTAACCACCTTAATTAAGACCAATAGATATATTAAATAAGAGTAACATTTTATTGAAGTTTTTATTAAAAATTAAAAACAAAAATGAAAATAAAAAAAGTAATAAATATATTATATAATAAAGAAATAAATTTATAATATAATATAAAACAATATGTAATATTAAATTGAAATACTATGAAATAATATAAAAAAAGAATAATACATATAATATAAGAATATAGCAAGTTTTATTTCGATTGTATTAGGGGCGTGGCATTTCCCATAAAATCCAAATTTTTTATATCGAATAACTTTTCGAATAATAGATCATATAGCCTCTGAACTCGGTATGCTAACCTCAATTTACACATTTCATTGGTAACATTTTATGGGCGAGGGGCGTGGCACTTTTTCAGGAGTCCACATTTTCAGCATAGCTTTCGTATTATAAGTCACATAGCTATGAAACTCAATACAAACTTACTTAGTCGTGTCCTTTGGTAGGCAAAATTGAGGAACTATTGAAAAGGTGACGTGGTACACCTCTTATAATTCACATTTTTTATATCGAATAGCTTTTGAAATTAATGTCGCATAATAATGAAACTTATTATGAGTCAGGTCTTTCTACTGGATACCTGGGTAACGAATGACAAAAAGAAGAACATTTGTTCTAAGAAAAATGAAAAGGGGGTTCGTTTAGAACAGTGTTCTTTCACGCACCTGACCCGACTAGTTCAGTTATATGAAATTTCTAAATAGATAAAAAATGTCAACTGTTCCCAGATAAGAAAACGCACTTTGGTTGATGTATATGTTGGCTCCACGATTTACTCTTTCAAAAGAAAATATTTTCTCTTAACTATTTAACCAGAAAACTAATTTATGGTATTTTACCGCAGTCAACAAATAGCTTTTCATAAATATGTACTATAATATCGAGTGCAAATAAATTAACATGTAATCCTGATAAATGTTGCCTAATATTTCAGCATCATTTTTTTTATTTCACTGTCAAATTCTAGAAACTGCGTTTGGCTGGAGGTGATTGCAAATGTTTTCTTATTTTATTTATTTCTGGTTACTATTGCGCTTAACTTACACACATATATTTTTTGTGCATTTGGTGGTAGTTCAGGCGTAAGTAGCTTCTCTGAAATTTGCTCTTAAAATTTGCAAGAGTTGACAGTTTTTTAAGATTTATTGACATTACTCTGTGGACAATGTTGGTGCATGCAATGATTTTATGGGTAAATGTTGTTGCTGTTTACATTTTGTTGGTGTTGTTCGTCGTTGTTGTTATGAGTTTTTCAGCTCCATTACAGTGCGTAAAAGGCATATATATCATTTTGACCAGATGAAATATTTTTTGTTTTGTCTTATATTTTGATTTCAACTACCTACTTCGATTTCTTTTAGAGACTATTCCATCTTAGGCGAAAAAATCAAAGTGATTTATTTGGGATTTTTGTGAACTCAATATCCAGATTTATCTTGGTTTATGTTATTGCCTTTGAATTTAAAGAAAATTTAATTCAAGAGAGAAGTTATAATTGATAGTTTAATTAAGTAAGAGCACCGCAGTCTACTGAACTGGTGGTCCCTAGAAATTGCTTAAGCATGCAGGGAATACTTTTAAGCTAGAAGAAAATACTTGAGCGAATTGTACCGTGTTAACAAAAAGCTTTGAAGAAAGCTATTATTACCGAGCAAGCACACGAGTTTCCTGCAGTCATGTGAAAAGGCAAACGTTAGCTCGAAGGGAAACGCGTGCAAGCTGGTAACAAAACAGCTGAAGGCGTTCAGATATTCCGCTCCGGCGGACGACCAAGAGCAAGACCAAGAGCAAGACCAAGGCCAAGACCAAGACCAAGACCAAGACGAAGACCAAGACCAAGACCAAGACCAAGACCAAGACCAAGACCAAGACCAAGACCAAGACCAAGACCAAAAGTAAGAGCAAGAGCAAGAGCAAGAGCAAGAGCAAGAGCAAGAGCAAGAGCAAGAGCAAGAGCAAGAGCAAGAGCAAGAGCAAGAGCAAGAGCAAGAGCAAGACCAAGAGCAAGAGCAAGAGCAAGAGCAAGAGCAAGACCAGGACCAAGACCAAGACCAAGACCAAGACCAAGACCAAAACCAAGACCAAGACCAAGACCAAGACTAAGACCAAGACCAAGACCAAGACCAATACCAAAACCAAGACCAAGACCAAGACCAATACCAAAACCAAGACCAAGACCAAGACCAAGACCAAGACCAAGACCAAGACCAAGACCAAGACCAAGACCAAGACCAAGACCAAGACCAAGACCAAGACCAAGACCAAGACCAAGACCAAGACCAAGACCAAGACCAAGACCAAGACCAAGACCAAGACCAAGACCAAGACCAAGACCAAGACCAAGACCAAGACCAAGACCAAGACCAAGACCAAGACCAAGACCAAGACCAAGACCAAGACCAAGACCAAGACCAAGACCAAGACCAAGACCAAGACCAAGACCAAGACCAAGAGCAAGACCAGGACCAAGACCAAGACCAAGACCAAGACCAAGACCAAAACCAAGACCAAGACCAAGACCAAGACCAAGACCAAGACCAAGACCAAGACCAAGACCAAGACCAAGACCAAGACCAAGACCAAGACCAAGACCAAGACCAAGACCAAAAGTAAGAGCAAGAGCAAGAGCAAGAGCAAGACCAAGACGAAGACCAAGACCAAGACCAAGACCAAGACCAAGACCAAGACCAAGACCAAGACCAAGACCAAGACCAAGACCAAGACCAAGACCAAGACCAAGACCAAGACCAAGACCAAGACCAAGACCAAGACCAAGACCAAGACCAAGACCAAGACCAAGACCAAGACCAAGACCAAGACCAAGACCAAGACCAAGACCAAGACCAAGACCAAGACCAAGACCAAGACCAAGACCAAGACCAAGACCAAGACCAAGACCAAGACCAAGACCAAGACCAAGACCAAGACCAAGACCAAGACCAAGACCAAGACCAAGACCAAGACCAAGACCAAGACCAAGACCAAGACCAAGACCAAGACCAAGACCAAGACCAAGACCAAGACCAAGACCAAGACCAAGACCAAGACCAACACCAACAACAAGACCAAGACCAAGACCAAGACCAAGACCAACACCAACAACAAGACCAAGACCAAGACCAAGACCAAGACCGAGACCAAGACCAAGACCAAGACCAAGACCAAGACCAAGACCAAGACCAAGACCAAGGCCAAGACCAAGACCAAGACCAAGACCGAGACCAAGACCAAGACCAAGACCAAGACCAAGACCAAGACCAAGGCAAAAAACAAGACCAAACCATGGCCACGACGAAGACTAAGACCAAGACAAAGACCAAGTTCAAGACCAAAATTAAGGCCAATTCCAAGATCAAGACCAAACAACCAAGGCAAAATCCAAACCCAAAATCAAGGCCACGATCAAGACCTATGCCACCATTTTAAGACTCCCACATCTTGAGAAGCCTGTGTGGGTGTATTTGTCATGATCAGATGAAAATTTTTTTTGTTTTTCTGTTTGTTTTTGTTTGTTTTGTCCGCAATAAAATAATGTTTTGAGCGTTGCCGTCTGTAACGTCGGACAAATTAATTTAATTATTATTTTAACAATTACAAAAATTTCATTTATTTCATGTTAACGCGTATTAGTTTCCACATTACTGCGAGGAAATTAGCTTTTAAGCATTAAATTTCAAATTAATTTTTTTCCAGTTAAAGTCTATTAAAGCCTCTTAAAATTGCCATTCGAAACATTTCTCAAGCTCGTATTCATGGAATTATATTTTGCGTTTACAAACTATGGTAAGTTAAGGAATTGCTTATAATTTAGAAACTAATATGTGCATCTATTACAGAAACAAGTAAGACTGTTAATCGTTGTATTGAGTGTAATTGTACAGGCAGCGGCGTTTACGGAAGATTTACACCAAACTGCCCAACACGCATCAAATTTTCATCCAGCTCGAACTCCGCAGCGTTATAGTTTTAGACGAAAACCAAGAAGATATGATTCGGTGCAAAAACCCGCACCAAATTCAGAAGAAAAAACAGCTGGCAGTAGTCCGAGCGAACAACTTCAATCTCAACCACCCACTTCACAACCAATACGATCTCCCAAATACGCATCAAACTACCCAATACAAACTTCGAAGAATTATAATATAAAAGAAAAATCAGCTTTATTTGATACAAATTCCAAATCCGCAATCAATGTAAGAGAAAAGACAGCTAACTTTGAATCAGCTGAAGAACCCCAAACTAACACGTACGCATCAAACAATCCAGTTCGAAGTTCGAAAAATTATAATTTAAAAGAAAAATCAACTATATTTGATGCAAATTCCAAAACCGCATTCAATTTAAGAGAAAAAAAATCAGCTCAGTTTGAATCAGTTGAAGAACCTGAAGCTACAAAGCATGCAGCACACAATCCAATTCGAGCTCCGAAATCGTATAATTCAAACAAAAAATCAGTTAGATTTGGTTCGAAACGCAGATACGCACCGAATTCAAATGAAAAATCAACTAAGTTTGAATCAATGGAAGAACCCCAAAGTGGCAAAGACGCCATTGACTTACCAATTCAAACTTCGAAATCTTATAACGTAAACAAGAAACCAGTCAGATTTGATTCAAATCGCAGATACCCACCAAATTCAAATGAAAAAATAACTAATTTTGAATCAATGGAACAACCCCAAACTAGTAAATCTGCATTAAACTCGCCAATTCAAGCTTCGAGATCTTATAACTTAAACAAAAAACCAGTTAGATTTAATTCAAATCGTAGAAACGCACAAAATTCAAATGAAAAAATAACTAATTTTGAATCAATGGAAGAAACCCAAGCTAGCAACAACGCACCAAATAACCCAATTCCAACTTTGAAATTCCCTAATTTAAACAAAAAAACAGTAAGATTTGATTTAAATCTCAGATACGCGCCAAATTTAAATAAAAAAACAACTAGATTTGATTCAGTTGAAGAACCACAAACTAGCAACAACGCACCAAACAATCCATTTCCAACTTCGAAATTGCCTAATTTAAACAAAAAATCAGGAAGATTTAATTCAAATCGCAGATACGCACCAAATTCGAATGAAAAAACAGCCATGTTTGAATCAATGGAAGAACCGCAAACAAACAAATACCCATCAAACTATCCCATTCGAGCTCCACAATCCTATAATTTAAACAAAAAATCATTTAGATTTGATTCATTTCCCAACAATGCAGCAAATTCTAATCACAATTCAAATAGAAAACCAACTCCATTTGTTTCAATTCAAGAATCCCAAACTATGAAAAACTACCCACTTCGAACTTCTAACTCTTTAAATTTATATAACAATCCAAATAGATTTGTTTCAACCCCCTAATTGGAATAAAACTTAAAAAGAAATAGTTTTGTTTCGAATAAGCAAACGAAACGCAATATTTGAGCAAAATTTAAATGAAAAAAAAAAAATAACTTCTAATAAAATTCGAACTACAATTAATTCGATTGAACAACCCACAACTTCCGAAAAAGCTGCCAAACTAACCGATTCGAAATTCTAAGAGTTTACTTAGAAAAAGCAAACAACTAGATTTGATTTGAAGCCTAAATTTGAAACGAACTTCAAAGAAACGACTGCATAAAGGATTACACAACCCCAAGCTACCGAATTTGCATCAAACAACCCAATTCGAACTTCCAAAACTTCTAATTTAAAAGAGAAAAAAAAGTTTTGAACATTAAACGACTACGCTGAAGAAATAAACCGAAGTGCAGCTATATAAAAACGTGCTTTCAATTAAATTGAGACAAATAGTTTAGTTTCTCACAACAGAAAGGCTAGGATTGTCGAGTTTTGGAAATGAGATCTTGATTGAAAGAGATCTGAAAGAAAATATAGTAAGAGAGAGAAAGAAAGAAAGCGCATATTTCGAAATCACGCACCAATAAACTTTAGAAAGATGTCTGCAACTAGTTTTTGATACACAACTTTTACCAAAGTGTTAATGAAAATTGGATATCACCTCGCCATAGTCTTTAATATTTGTACAAAAATACAAAATATATATTAAGATGCTTTTCGAATTCACCAGTCATCGTCACCAGTCATCAAGAAATCAAAAATCATTTGTTTTTAATTCATATAACACTGTTTTATCATGATAAAGAAAATGGAATACCCAGAAAATACACGCGATATAATAAAAGCATTATGGCCGATTTTTTCACAGAGTTTTAACGCTAGAAAATTTGATCTCCTACTCGGAAGAGTACAATTCCTTTATTAGGATTGCAGTTAA